>JAQFVV010000004.1:23186348-23921454 GCA_028023455.1 Epiperipatus broadwayi
ATGGACTTATATAAAAAAATTGTGTTGAGTCAGCCTTGTAGACAAGTTTGCCCTAGTCTCTCCATAATAGGCAGATTTACAATCGCTTTGGTGCAATTAATTTTATAAACTATTTGATGAGTTAATTCCTTAATAAATTTATCTTTCAAATTATTCAACAGTTTAGTGAAGGAGGGAAGCAAAAACATATTTTTCTGAACAAATATTTTTTAATTTTTGAGCCACCTTTGGTACATATTTTGTTCTCACTAGAAAGAGGTGAACTGGTTTATTTAGTTTGCTATAAAATCTTTCTATTGTGTTATAAATTTTCTTGATGTTATATCCTATGTCTTTAAATCTCTGATGTACGAGTCGATATTGTTTTTCCAATATATTTCGAATTTATAATTTTACATTTTTGTAAAGGATACTTTTAAGACTGGCATATTTATGGGCCATAGGGGTTAAAGATTTGGGATGAATGATGATAGGTTTTAGAGCCATTCTGTAATTTGAAGTGTCATCCTGCCTTCGCGTGTCAATATCCAAAAATTTAATACTTTGGTTTTTATCTTCTTTTTCAATGGTCCAAGTTAAAAAAGATAGTCTGTTCAATTTTTTGTGATGAATTTATTATTGTGTTTTAAATCTTTGAGAGGTATAGATTATATATAATCCCACTAATGGCAGCCCCATTAGCTATATGTAATCCATTCCATAGTGTTTATTCACTGCAGCGATATCTTTGCTGATCAATTTTAATACCTACATTATGAAATTTTTATATGTGTTGTAATTAACCTGTTGTAACATTTCATAAATAATCTCTATTGATTTTAAATAAGGAACCAACCCATGGAGTTATTTAGCATCTGAGGAGGCTATTTTGCTGTTATCTACAAGTTTCTAATTTTACCTATTAACTCATATAATGACTTTATCATGTATGAACAAAAATCCAAATCTTTGGCTAACCAAGTCGCAATCATTTTTAGTCTATTATTAGTCTTAATGGAAAGTTCTCTTTATGTAGTTTTATGTTTGCAACTATAAATGAATTCATAGATAAAATTAGAAACTTGAAGAACAAAATAGCTTCCTTAGACATTAAAAAACTTTATGGGTCAGTTCCTCGTTTAAAATCAATAAAGGTTATTTATAAAATGTTAATTACAACACATATAAAAAAGATTTCACAAATGAAGTATTAAAATGCATCAGCGAAGACATTATCGCCACAGTAAATGAAAAAACACTATCAAATGGATTATGAATGGCCGATGACGCTGCCTTTCAGTGGGATTATATCTAGTCTATACCTCTCAAAAATTGAAAACAGAATCATACCAAAGTCTGTATTCCTACCAACCAACATACTGTACATTAGATATATATAGATGATGTGATCTGTGCTTACAAAGAAACAGCAATCACTGAAAATTCATCAAAAACTACAACAGACATCTTTAACTTGGATCATTGAAAAAGAAGATAAATCCAAAGTATTACATTTTTGGATACTGTCATACAAAGGTAGGGTTGACACTTTAGAAAGTTTCGTGGTTTATAGCGGTGACACAGCTCTGTGGTGGCATGTGTTTTTAAAATGACATAAAAACTACTAGCATGATATCAACAGAAATTACGGCATTTGCTTCGTTTTTAAATTCTCATTAGAATGACATATATTATGTTGAAATCCAAAAAAAAAATTATTTTTTATGAATATTTTTATCTGTACCTTCATTTAATTTTTTATTAAGTTTATTATTTTTCATGGAGAAAGTAAAGACAGAAATTTTTAAACGGCCAGAGAAATTATGAAAATGGATTAAAAATGTGCGGTAATTTTTCATGTCAAGCCCTTCAAAACGTAATTAGAATAGCTCGTAAGTATTAAAATTTTTTTTTTAATTATTTGAATAGTAGTTTATGTAATTTTGAGGCTTTGAATTAGAATATTGTGTCGTAAGTATTAAAAAAAAATTTTTTTAATATTGAAACATTTTTTTTATTTTATTTATTTGAATAGTAAATTTTTTAAAAATATTTGATAAATTTATGTTGGCGTTTGTATTGATGTCTGTGTAGTATATAATTAAACATTTGTATTCAAATACAACAAAAATAGTTTATGTAACTTTGGAGGTTTGAATTAGAATATCGGTCGTAAGTAAAAAAAAATTTATTTTTAATTATTTGAATAGTACATTTTTTACAATTATTTGATAAATGGTATGTTTTTGTTTGGATTGATGTCTGTGTAGTATATAAATTTAAACATTTGTATTCAAATACAACAGAAATAGTTTATGTAATTTTGGGGCTCTGATCTAAATTTAGACAATCGTATTTTCTAGACATAATGATTCTCAAAAGGTTTAATAATTTATTCCTGTGTTTATATTTATATTACTGTGTTTGCAATTACAGATTTGTGTTTATATAACAAGTAATGTCTATACATATATAAAATTAAGGTATTATAGAACAGTACAATATAAATTTTAGGATTATCAAATATACAGAAATTTTGCAGTTGACAAAGCAATCACAAAATTTACTGAGCATAGTACCGTGTAAAAATTTAAACACTTATAACCAACAAAGAAAGATTTCAAATGGTGTGGGTTGAAGATAACCATAATAGTTATGTATATACCACATGAAATTGTATGCAGACAAAGAAACAAGTTCTGATTTTTGCCTATGCCTTGATACTCATGCTGTGGTGTCAGTAGTGTTGCCACATCTTGCATCACATTATTTTCAATTCTATAGCTAGCAAATGACTTATATGCAAATAAATTATATCTCTGTGGAATAATAAATATAACAAGATAACATAACTGGTGTGTATAAAGAATATAAACATCACTGATGTACACAAAAAATATAAAAATGAAGGGATGAAACTCATTTTATCAGTAATACAGATAGTAACCTACAATTTCTAGTTTTAGATAGACAAGAAGCCAATTGCTATGATGATAAATGCATATTCATCTTCTGGAAATGATTTGTTTTGTATCTTTTATTAGGATGAACCTTTTTCTTATAGATACCTTTGAGATTTGTCACCTTTGGGGTACAAGATAAAAATGAAGAATTCATATGCGACTTATTCTGGAGATTCTGAAGCTATGGATTCTCTTAGGTAAGAAGTATTATATATGGTTTGAAAGATAATTTTGTGAGGAATGCAAAGAAATTGTCTATAAGGACGTAATTTAAACTTAGTTAATAATAAATTAGAACCTATGAACAAACAATAAAGTAATAATTACATCGAATGTTGAAATTTTTTCCTTATTTTTTAAATGGTTATCACTATTTATCTTAGCTTATTGCTTTCCTTAGTTTTTCTAGTTTCTATCAATGTAAAGCTTTTTGCCCTAATATTATGAAAACTGAAGTTATTGTGAAAATTGTGACTCAAGTCAGTTTCTTAAAAGTTCAATATGGCGTCAAGGATAGTGAACTAGTTAAACTATAGAATGGCACTAAAACCTATAAACATCAGAGAAATCATACATCCCAAATCTTTAACTCCTATGGCCCATAAATATGCAGTCTTAAAGGTATCCTTTACAAATGTAAACTATAAATTCAAAATAGATCGGAAAAACAATGTCAAAGTATACATGAGATTTAACAAACATGGGATATAACATCAAGAAAATTTACAACATGATAGAAAGATTTTATAGAAAACTAAATAAACCAATACAACCTCTCTAAAGAGAACAAAATATGGACAGGCCTCCCATATGTACCAAAGGTGGCTCAAAAATTTAAAAAACATTTGTTCAGAAAAATGTTTTCCCTTCCCTCCTTCACTAAATAAATCCAACTAAAACAGGGGCTTATCAAATAGTTTATAAAATTAAATGCAACAAAGCTGACTATAAATATGCTTATAATGGTCAGATGAGGGCAAACTTGTCTACAAGATAGAGCCAACACAATTACTTATATAATAGGGTCAAAATAAATAATGAGTACTCATCTACATTCTTAGTACATAAGCATCAATCAGACCATAAAATTGATCTCTCTAAAGTGGATGTTATTTGCACTGAAAGAGAGAATAGAAAAATCAAGGATGCTTGGACAATAGCCACGGATAAATTTGCTATAAATAAAAAGAAATTAGCATCCCTCTGTCAAAAAAGTTGGCTCTTTGAAGAACTTTATGTACATTTGAATAGCAAACAATAAATTTAAATTAATTTATATACAAAAATAGCTAGCAAGTACACATAAAAACAATTCATAATAAACTTAAAAGAGCTATGATTATAATACTTAATGTATTAAATGCATGATTAGCATGAATAAAAGCTAAAATTTATCACCATGTCCATCTTTTCTGGGTTAAATGTCCTAAAATTTATATATTTTCCATAATTATACATGAAAAGAGAATAATTCTAGTTATCCACTGAAATATAATTAAAAACTCATAATTTAAATGTTTATAAGAAAAGATTACCCCATCCTCCCTCAAAAAAAAAAAGCAAATACATTTGCCAACATTAATGTAAATTTGAAATTAAAAAAAAAACTGTTGTAAAAAAAACAATTATTTTATTAATTCATTAGTTTTTATTCACTGCTTTTATATTTATTTTTAGTTACCTAGAAATATGTTTCAAATTCATGAATTTATATTTTGAATCACAATTTAAATGTTATTTTCTATTATTTTTACATCAACTTTCTTTAGAATTGCCACATAGGAAAAAAATAATCATATTCCCACACATCATAACAATGACTACTTCAAAGTAAATAGATAATAAACTAATTAACCATCTGAAGAATATCAAAAGCTACCATTACATGTGTAAAGAAATTAAAATGGCCAAAACAAGAATTCAATCTCACTAAGCATATTCAACACATATAAGGAAAAGGCGAATATGATCAAAGTATAAAGAAATATCAGTACATGAAATGATAAATAAAGATGAATAGATAATGTAATAATGAAGAAATATTGAATTTTACATTAGACAATAAATGAAAAAACAATAAATCATCATATCAACCAGAGATTTGGTTTATTTCATATTCTCTTGATTTTTGGCATATATCACTGAATCTACAGACATTGAAAATCTGGATTATAGAATTTTTGGAATTATAGTTTTTTCTCTAATGCACTTTTAAAAGCAGTCAAACAAAAAAATTTCCCTATTTTGACGCATAAGTAAATAAAAAACATTTTCCATCAATTTTCAAGATTCTTACTTTTGTAAGAATCTGATACCACCTTCAACTTTTTTTTTTAGTATGTGTTTTATCTGGATATAAGTTTATTTCTTAAGTTTTTATCCAAATTTCATGATGGGATAAATTTGGTATCAAAATTTTAAAAATCATATGGGCGCATAATAACATTTTTATATTAAAATTATACTTGAATAAATGATACATTTATACTGCAATTTTTTTTGTTCATCCATTCATTGTGAAGTCACATTTCAAACCATATTTTTGATAAAATTATGTTGAGGATAATTTATTTCTGTTCTTACAAAAATTTACTTATAAGAAACATGTGGATAAGTTTAAAGTATCATTATTTCAAATTAACATGTTATTTGTTTTAGATATAATTGTGGAGCAGTCTGAAAGCACAATAGTTTGTATTCATTAACAGAATTTCTTTTAACAGCTTGTAAATTTGTCGCAATGAGTTTCAAATAAGATCAGTTTTAGTGGAATTTATGCATTATGATTCATTTATACTATTAATGGTTTTATCATCAAATAATAAACACTATATTTTAATATGTCTGAAAAAAAATTAACTGGTCCACTTACTTACTGAAATGGAACCCATTTTTCTGAAAATAAACAGAGCTAATATTAAAAGTCTAAGAAAATTTACAAATTGGATATGTTTGTTAAGTACTTTAAAAATTAAAGACAGCATGAAAATACATGACAAACATTGAATAATATTAAAAACTCATCCTTCCTGTCCAAATGAAAAAAAAAAACTTGGTAAACTTTTTTAATCTAAATATTTTTCTTGAATATTTGTCATTTTCATTAAATACATGTAAAGACAATTTGACCATCCAATTGTGAAGATTCATAACAGATAAAATGGTTAATAGCTTAGAAACAAAACTTGTTTTGGAATAATTACAAGAAAAATCTGATTAACATTTGGCAAAAAAAATTGAAATGCCCGAGATGAAAAATAAGTTTGCATCAACTAAATACTACAGTGAACAATTAATTCTATCAGTCTCAAAATGGTCAGCTTTTAAAATTGAAGTTTTTTGTTAGTAGCTATATTGCTAGGTCTGGCCTAATCCTTGTTAAAAAAAATAATATGTGATAAAATTAGTAGAATGATGCCTGACAAGATATTTCAACCACAGAATGAATGCCATGTAAGTTCTAGATATAATGTGTGTGTTATAAATCAAATGAAAATTACTGGTGAGAAAAGCATAATTGAGAAAAATTTTGAACAGAAAACCTATTCACTTATTCTTACCCATCATGTGCTTGATCAAAACAATGCACAATCTAACTCATCCAGAATGTCATATAAATTAATACAGAGAATACTCTGGCAATGATTACTTTTAAAACTTTATTCATTCAGAAGCTTATGCTTTTGTGATAAAATTTCTTTTAGATTGATATCTGCAGGTTGTTATATTCTGAAGATTATAGCTAAGCAATCAAAAGAATTTGTTACACACAGCGGAAATCATTCTTCAGTTAGCTGAAAGACATTATAAGTAAGAACGCTATTCCAATTGTGATTGTGCAGAGAATTATTTATTATTCTTTCAAGATAAAGTTTAGTCTGAAAACTGGATTAACTTAAAACAATTTTGTACTCATTTCTGAGTGTTAATGCTTTTTTATACATTTCAAAACAACCTTACACCAATTCATGAAAAAAAAAAATTATCTTAAAAAAATCTATTATTTCATAATTACCTAGACTGCTCAATAGAATCTAAAATAGGAAAAAAATTATGATTATATTTCGTACGATTTCAAATTTGATGAATGGTAATTCTTAAGTCACACATCTCATGGCAAAAAAACATTATGATTCAAGGGGAACTTTAAAAAAAAAATCTTTCTACAAAAGACTATAGTAGTCAGATTATTTATACTCCTCTAAAGAGACTTTTTGAGTTCTCAAAATAACAATTCCAAACATTGGGTTTTGAATACTCCACTAATCAAAACCCAAAATGAAAATTAGCTCAAATAGAGTAAAGATCATTTCTGAAATATAATTCACTGTCCTGCCCAAATCATAATTTAAATTTAACTACTGCCACCAAGCAGTATTCATGTAATAATAAATGAACTGCCATACCATGAGAAAATCTGAAAATGTCATTTAGACTTACAATATCTTTGGTTTATATTATTGTTGAAAACAATAAATCATGGCAGATAGCTTGTATTTATACTAATAATGATAACACTAACAAATCAAATCAATTTTCTCCATTTGTGAGGCCCATCACTTTTGTCTTTCCTGATGATGTGAATGTTAAGATCAATGTTAGCTCTTAAGTAGATGCTATTACTCCAACGAATTACGCATATTAAGACCTTCAATTTTTCTAACATTCAGGCTAAAAAAAAAAAAAATGAAGTAAATTAAATTAACTAAGCAAGACAATTGTCATGTTATATTCACAATGTGATGTATGCTAATCAAATGTTTTAAGTTTCACTTTATATAAAGTAACTAATTTTTTATTCACTTTGTGGGATTTATTTTAGATGCATAATTATTTTACTTTTTAAGGACAAGGTGAAAAGATAAAATTATACATCTATAAGTTTAATCATTAATTCAAAAACAGTTCATTATACACTAGTAACATACGGCATAAGCAATGATTTTTAATTATTTATGCTATGACGAAGATTTGAAAATAAGCATATAAAATATTTGATTTTAACAGATACTTTTAAAAAAGTTTGATAGTAGTATTCCTGGGATTTTCAAAAACTTGGTTTTTGAGAACTGAATCAAAAAAAAATGTATTGCATATATTTTGCATATCAAATGAAAGGAAAAGATATTAAAAAAATTTAGAGTGAAAAATCAATTCTATAATTTTTGTTTATCAAAACATGAAAAATATCAAAAAATCAAATGAATTTGAAACACAAATGTTCAAAATTACGGTTCAGTTGGTTGATTTGATATTGAAATGTCTCATGTGGTTTATTTAAAAGCAAGACAAAAATCAAAACAATTGTGCTTGAAAAAAAAAAATCAAAAATTGATTAATGGTATTAATACAGAAAGATTTATTACATTGTAAACAATATATTAATGAAATAGTAATAAAATGAAGATTAGAGAATCAGAATATGTCACAAGACCAAAATTTGGAAAATCAAATTATAAACAGAATTAAGATATTATGGACTCGCATGTATTATATAATTGTGATACATGAATAATGACAAAGCATTATGTGAAAAAGAATTATAGCATTTGAAATAATGTTAGTCATATATGATGGACACAAAAAGTTTCCAATGAAGAATTTTATAAAAAGATTAAAAAAATTTTGTTGAAGTTACAAATGTTTACCTATATATATAGAAAGAATTGTGATAGGAAACAAAAAATCTTAATTTCTACATTAAGCCATGCATAATGGAAAATGGCCAAATAAAAAATTTATGAAGACATCACAAAGCATTGGACAGTTAATAATCATAATTATTGGGAGGGGAGGGGGTCTTGCAAAAAAAAAAAAGTTAAGAATGAGATATTTTTAAATATTTATTAATGTGGATTACAAGTGACTTGGTTTAAAACTTAATATTTATTTTATAATTTTACAGATTGAACCTGTAACATAAAGAAATGATTTGTATTTTTTTTTTTATGATTTCATCTAATGGTGAACAAATGTATGATAATAAATTTAATATACAGCATAAAGCCAAAAGATTTTGCTAAGATAAAAAAAAAAAAAAGGGTAATTCTTATAACAGGAAAAAAAAATCTCTAAAAATACATTGAACAATGTATAAAATTATGCTAGAATAAAATTACACCTAGATTTAACATATTCAAAACATTGTTTCTATAATACACACAAAAATTAAACTTTAAATCTGGGTCATTTAAAAAAAGTGATGGAAACATGAAAAAATTATTAACATCACATTTTCAGTATATCTAGGTTTTTAATGTCTTTTACCAATAATTACTTTTTTTTATTTTCACATATTTCAAATATAATATATATTCTTTCATGCTTTTAAAACTTATTAGTGACTTTTTTTTTTTTAATAAAATCGGTTTCTGATCCTACTGATAAAAGGTGATTAAAATGGATATGGGAAAAATAATAAAGCTAATCATAAATTATTCCAATATTTATAAACATAGTCCAGGTACACTTTTTATAAAGCAATAAATCTAAAGATTTCGAATGATCAGGACAACAAAAATAATAGTGTAATAATCAAAACTAAATGCAAGATCATAATATTATTAATTGCAAAGCTTTACATATCGTTACCATTATTTTATCCCCTATTCAATACACTAAATTTTAACTACGCTTCAAGTTATAAACAGCTAATTAACAACTGTTTTACTTATATTATTTAGTAATACTTCGTTTCGTTTATTAAAATGCTCACCAATATATTATTTTAGTACACAAAGTATATCATTTTGACAAAAATAAAGAATGGGAAATTATATAAAGAGCTAAATACAAAATGGATGCAAACGGAAAACAAATCATCTACAGTTTTTTATAAAAAAAATTATAATACAATGCAATTCACTAAGAATTAAAAAACTAACCTTTGCAAATCTGTATGTTAAAGTAGTTTAAAAATAAACTATTGCCAAATTCCAAAATCCAGCTCCCTACAGTCAAGGAACAAATATGGCTGCTATTATCAAATTCTGCGGGGTTACACTTTAAATACATGGGCAAAGAAAACGTTTCCGGATTGGAACGTTAGTAAAATTAGTCACATGATTTTTATTTCACCTTATTTTCTTATAACTCATAAATATTTTTTATCCGTAGAATAAATCAAAATATAGATGTTTAATAGTATTAACAATCAAAACAAAAAGTAAATCAACGAAATGGAATGTGCGGTCATCGAACATTCCATCATGTACTTGGGGAACAATTTTAGAGAAAAGAAAAATACACAAATTAATTTTCTATTCAGATTTTAACCGTGAAAATTGCATCTGTTATTAAAGAAATGACATCCTTACACATAACTTCTAAACTTTTTTCAATTTAAAATATTTTACGATGAGAAAAAATTTTGAAACTGATAAAAAATGTAATGACAGTTCTTTTAACCGAGTCAGAATCCAACATTTATAAAATAGTGAAGTTTCACAAGATAGAATGCAAATTCTTAAATGCAATAGGGTAATCAATTTTCGACTAAATTTAAGGCAGATTTAATCATGACAAGCAAAACAATTATTTTTACAATGTATTTATTTGGATTGAAAATATATTAAGAAAAAAGAATAGTTTAATGGATGTTTTGTAGAGAATGGTGAATGGAAACAAAAAGGGATGGACAAAATGGGAAGAGACATTTGGAACTGAAGAGCTTTCAATGTATCTATCCATAGGACAGAATATGATTGACTGATAATATACATGTTGCAACATAGAGTAAAAAAAGAACATATTTGCATTTTTCTTAATTGTAATCTAAGTCTTTGCTCATTGAAACTATATAACTAAGTATTTTTTATCTTCTTGCATAAATTCCAAAATCTTTTATATCTGTAATTATAATTACTAGCATTAGTTCTGATTTAATTAGTTGTAAGATACTTTTCATTTTTCTGATCAGTCTATTTATTGCTCATTAGTGAAAAAATTCAGTATCGATATTTGAGACTGGAATTTTTAAAGTTTAAGATTTAAGTTTTGGCCCTCAATTTGTTACTTTATAAATCTCTAAAAATATTGATCCAGCTTTGTTTTATATTTCTGCTTTTACCACATTTCAACATGTTTGACATAGAAAACTCTTCATACAGGCTGTCCTCATTTACAAAATCAAAATTAAATTTTTTGACAATGGTTTGAAAATGCCTGAAAGAAGTTTCAGTATATTTAATTTTAATGGCAGAGACAGTAGACCAGATTACATTTGAAAACTCAAAATTATTAGAAATGTACTTGTGCAAATGACAGTAGAAATTGACAAAATTATACCTGGCATTTTTCTGCAGAGATGAATATAAAAAAATTAAAATGTTTAATTAACAGTGCCAAAAAATGTATCTTTTAGCCTCTGCTGAATTTCTATTATGTAAACATTGCATTACATAGTAATATTCCACGATGTTAAGATTATCTGTTTCAAGAGTTTTGGTAGATTGAATAAATATGACATCAATTTTTAAAAAAAATTAAGAGATGCATCAATAACACATACTTTATTATTTTTTTTTTTTGTGGGACAATCATTCATATTTTTGTAATAAGTAATTAATTTTGTATTAATGTGCCTACTGCTACTATGAAGGGAAAGCCAAATGGTAGATATATGATAAATAATCTCTAGTCACTCAGCAGCATCATAATCAAAGAGTGACTTCTACTCTTCTTTTTCTTTTGTTGATACTGAAAAATATTTATATATTTTTATGATGATCATCTATAAGTGCATGTTTTGTGGCATTATACAGTGAGTGATTTGACAGTTTTCTTTAAGCTCATTTAAATTTTTTTAAAGCAGTTTGAATACATAATTATATTTTTCATAATTTATATTTGCATTATCCAAATAATATTAATTTTTATTTGTCATATCTATCATATGTTTCAAGTAAAGACTTGATCAAATTATGGATAGCATTAACTGTTTTATCAACTGATTCAATGAAGTCTGGAAGCTTTACTTTTAAAACTACTAAGAAGGTTAAAATACCTAAAATCATATTTACAATGTATACAATTGGCTTAGTGTAGCATTTAGTTGCCATTCAATTATTAATGTAAAGAATGTAAAATATCTTTTTAGGTTTACCTATCACTTCTAGAACAGCTTACCTCATGAGTAGATATGATTGACACTTCCAACTGTACTGTGACAGCTTGCCTTGGTTCTTGCAGCTTCCAGTTCTAATGTAAACTTGTCTCGCTGCTTTAATCATAGTGAACAACATGTACTGTCATTCAGGTTTGACAGTAGATTGATATTGTCTTCTTTACCTCCAACTGTAATTGATTATTTATAACTATACCCATCCATAATGAAAACAGTCAGATTCACTGAACATCATCACCCATTGGCCTGTTTTTTCTGTTGGATATATGTTATCTATTCATATATCCATTTGTCTATGGCAATAAAAGCTCAATCTGAATGAGATAAGATAGAATTTGGACTAGCCATTAGTTGAAGGTAAGATGAGATATAATGTTCTGTGATTGCAGGTATCAGTTCCAATAGAAAAAATTGCTTGATTTTTCCTGGATCCTTTATCACATTCATAAAATCTTGCACATTTCTTGGTAATAAAACATTTTTTTTTTAATAGCATTTACATTTGTTTAGCCACAGGTCATTTTCTTAGAGAAATTAGCATTGTGAAACTGATGTTGCGTTTAACTATATAGAAACCCAATGCTAGCTCACTTGCAATGTTTTTGATGTCTGCTCTTCTCCCACGCCCCAAAAAAGTGATGTAAATTTGAAAAGATCTTCATACTTCTTTCCTTTTGTTTATGTTCTTCTGTGCAAGAATGTTGCCTGCTGATTACTCCCATAACAAATGCTGAATTCATATTTACAAAATAACATTAGAGGGAAGGAATTTTAATCTTAATATTCTTTTTCCGTTTTTCAGATGATCATGAAAATATTTTTTCTTGGATAGTGTTTTTGCACTGTTATTTTAACGATCACTGCTCATTATGAAAATGAATTAATTTGATAAAAATTTAAAGACACAAGCAAGAACAGAAAATTTTACAATCTGGAAATGAATATTTCACTATTGATTAACATATGCTAAACTTTCCATCAATTATTCTCTAGTCTAAACTATAAACAATAATGGAAGTTTATATCAGAATTTATTTAGTATGAATAATATAAAATTTGAGTTTTTCAATTTTGATTGTTAAAAATAGTAATTAGAGAAATATAATGAGAGTCAGGAGAATCTAAAAAAAAGTAGTTTTAATATAGGAGTTCTCAGAAAATAAGGAGAATTGATCATCCTAACTTGGAGAGCTTGAGTCTGGCTGATCTATTTTGGAGGTTAAGAAAAAAGTGCCTATTTCAATTTAGTATCTTACCATTTCACCTACGGGACCAGATCAAAATCTTTAAAAAGACATATATTGCATGTATGCTTTCTTAAGTTATGAAAGTACAACTTGAGTTATTGGTAACTCTAGTATATCTAATAGCTTTTTATATATTTTATGTGAGTTAACTTATCATCTGATATCTGTTGAAGAAATGTGTAAAAGAAGTTATTGCAAGAGAGTGGATTTGAATGTTCCAGATATATTGTTCATGGTAATATTAATTTTCAAAATCAAAAATGTAAGCATTTTGCTTCCAAACATGGACACAGTAATTCATTTATAAAATATATTATTGCTAAGAAAAATTTTTGTAGTATATTTGTATTACACCCACTTATAGAACCAGCTAGATTTCTAGAAATGATTGTAAATCTACTCTTTAACAGATGAGGAAAAATAATTTGTGCTATGGTTACTCTTAAAATGTATCATGTAGAGTTTTTTTTTTAAATCTCAATTTTAGATTGACATAATTAATATACTTAAAGCCAAGTCACTTAATACTTATTTTTAATTAACTAGTAAAAAATATGCATCATAATTTTATATTACAAAAAATAAACTACAACTCCAGATTATAAGAACATTTAAATGACAAAAAATCAGTAATTTACAAATATAAAATTTATAACAAATATTATAATTTCATAATAAAGGTCACAAAGAAAAAACCATTGAAGAATTATTATTTGTAGAAAAATATAACTTTTGCCTTGATATTGACAGAGAAAAATATTTATATTTATTTAAATATACATATAAAAGATTATGGAAAATAATAATAGTACCATAAATTGTCCAAAGAGATGGTGCTCTAAAAAGTACTGAAACAGATTTAAGTAAAATATGCAATTCAACGTTTTAAAAATTTCGCAGCAAAAAAAATTTTAAACAAAGATAAATAATAAATTTTGTTATAATTTATTATTAAAAATAAATTAAATAAAAAATTAATATTAAATGTAGTATTATTAATAATAATAATAATAAATAACTGCATAGTTATATTGAATAAGAATATAAATACATATGAAAGTATTTATAGAAATGATGATAAAAAATATAAATATGTGGTAGTATTTATAGAAATGGTGATAAAAATTTAATTTTGGTATACTCACTCTTTTCATTTATTTATTTTATTTTAGAATGTTTGTTTAATATTCCTGAAAATGATCTGTGCTTATAGTGTTTTTGAGTAACCAAAACAAAAATAATACTATAAATAAAAATACCACGGAAATAGCAGCAAATCAATAGTTTGTAGCAAGTAAGAAATAAATAAAAGTACATCAAAGAATTCTGGATAAAAATGACTAAATTTTATATTTCACAGTAATATGTTTAAATTGCCAAGCAAACAAAAGACATTTTTACAGTATTTTAATTTCTTATTAGTCATTCATTAGATTAGAGATTATCCATTTAATGAATAATATTTCTGTAGTATAATATTCACTACACCACTCTCACACATAAGGACTAGTTTTTATCCGCTTTTAACACCTTGCGGAGAAGTATTATCGTAAACCTATGACCAAAGTCATGTAAAAAAGATGTACAATCCCCAAGATCTTTAAGATCATACTTTTTTGCATGCCTGTGGTCATATGTTTATGATTCTACTTCACAAGATGTTAAAAGGATATAGAAATCAGTCCTTATTTTGCATGAGAGTTGTAGAGTGAAAATTACACTGCAGAAATATCAACTTTTATAATAATTTCTTTTTACATAATAATTTAGACTGTAAATAAAATAGTATCATTGTTATTTGATTAGCAGTTAGAGATGACCCTACAAGATTTAAAACCATATTATAGCATTATGAGAAGTGAGTGTCCTAAATATATAATATTCAATACAATAAATTTATAATATTACATATTGTCTGTAATGTAGATCTTTCATAAGTTTATTAAAAATAACTACTAAGTGACTTCCTTGAAAATGTTAATAAGTCAAGGTTAAATATCTCTATATTGAATGGAATTTTATATTTTACATTTATTGTTATAGTACTTCACTTCTTTATATGGATACAAGTAAATCTATCTTGGGTTCACTAAAAATAAGCATCATGACTGGCTTTTTGATAATCTTATTATTAATAATTTTATTAAAAGGAAATGGCAATTATTTGTTTGGCAGAATAATAGATTATGTGTGAGACTTCATAATAAATAAAAAGATCTGTAAGCAAAAGTTCAATAACTTATAAGCGGCTTAGAAGTGATTGGTGAATTAAAATTGTAAACAAGATACAGACATTTGTTGATCATGATCATTCTGGATTTTTTGAAAGCAAGCTACGAACCTGAGAAATGATATCACAATCCTATTAAATACATTAACCATACTCTCTTATATGATAACAATGATATTTTGAACAAGTGGAATGAGAAATTTGGTCATCTTTTGAATAATGATATAAGAATTGAGGTGATAACTTTTAATGATTTATTCATTTTATCTACTTATTTAGATTTCAACAATAAAGAGCTACAAATCAGAATGAAATATCTGAAGTTTTAAAATATAGTAGTAATATGTTAGCTTCAAAAATACTGGAATTTTTTAAAAATATATGGATCCAAGAAGTTGTGCCATCTAACCTTAAGGAAGGTTTTATGTTCCAATTTTTAAAACAAGTGTAATAGGCAAGATTGCTGCAATTATCATGGAATATCATTACTATCCATTACAGCAAAGTACATTCAATAATTTTATTGAATAGGTTGCTTGCAGTTACAGATGAAGGGTTATCAGGAACTCAGTTTCGTTTTAGAGAATCAAAAAGCACTATAGACATGGTTTTTGTTACCAGACAAATGCAAGTAAAATATTAAGAATGAAGAAGTGATTTACATCTTCTTTTTTTTTTTGATTTGATTAATAGATCAAGTTTATGGCATTTGGTGAAATTAATTGATTGTTCATCAAAATTTATTTATAGAGTTTATGCATGATAGAGTAAGAGGAAAATGTTATTACTATAAGTGAAGAATCTGAGGTATTTGAATGAAAATTGGTGTCAAACAAGGAAGTGTATTTGTTCCAACATTGTTTTCATTTTTTTGACAGTGGTTTTTGGAATTGTTTATAAGTAATTTAATCAAACAGGAATCAAGATATGATACAGATTTGATGGTGGAATTTTTAATTTGAATAATTAAAAGTAAAAACAAAAACTTCTTGGATTCTGAATTTACAATATGTTGATGATTGTGCTATTTTTGCCAGTTCACAAGATGATTTACAAAATGTATTTTATGCTTTGAATGCAACATATAAAGATTTTAATTATTAAACCACTAAACATCACATGATCACTATCTCATACTAGCACAATAATTGTTATAAACAATTCAAAATACAGCAAAACTCTCCATATAGTAGTGCCATCTTGTGCTAACAAGAGCAATCAATGGATGCCAGAAGGCTTGTGCATAAAATCCCTATCTAGTGCCTACTCATCCAATATCCCCAGACTAGTTTCTGGCTTGTGGCCTTCATCAGTGAGGAGCCTTGGATCTGAGAGCACTGCACCTAGATCTTAGGATCTAATGCAACCCTCCAGCACCCACCTTTTAACTCTATTTAACTACAAAACTATGAGAATGAAATTGAAAACACTATTAATATTTTCAATCCAAGCTCAATAGCTTATATAGTCATATGGGTCTGAACTCAATTCAGTACCCATACATTTTGGTGTCTTTGGCTCTTTAACAACCATAGCCACCACTATCCTATTAGGCAGGATTGGTGTTAAACCACTAAACATCACATGATCACTATCTCATACTAGCACAAGCCTTCTGGCATCCATTGATTGCTCTTGTTAGCACAAGATGGCACTACTATATGGAGAGTTTTGCTGTATTTTGAATTGTTTATAACAATTATTGTGCTAGTATGAGATAGTGATCATGTGATGTTTAGTGGTTTAACACCAATCCTGCCTAATAGGATAGTGGTGGCTAAGGTTGTTAAAGAGCCAAAGACACCAAAATGTATGGGTACTGAATTGAGTTCAGACCCATATGACTATATAAGCTATTGAGCTTGGATTGAAAATATTAATAGTGTTTTCAATTTCATTCTCATAGTTTTGTAGTTAAATAGAGTTAAAAGGTGGGTGCTGGAGGGTTGCATTGGATCCTAAGATCTAGGTGCAGTGCTCTCAGATCCAAGGCTCCTCACTGATGAAGGCCACAAGCCAGAAACTAGTCTGGGGATATTGGATGAGTAGGCACTAGATAGGGATTTTATGCACAAGCCTTCTGGCATCCATTGATTGCTCTTGTTAGCACAAGATGGCACTACTATATGGAGAGTTTTGCTGTATTTTGAATTGATTTTAATTATTGTTCAAAAAACTCAAGTTCTTTATCATCCAGTGATGAAAAAAAATCCTCAGCAATTTTTAGCTCAGATGATTATCATCTTGAAAACATAAACCACTTTAAATATCTCTATGAAGTATTATAACTTTATCTTTCTTACTGCATTGCCAAATCCACGTAATATTAATATTATCTATATTATTTATTACTATTTACAGTGCTTTTTACAATCCACTACTGACAGTTTCAAATGCTCCAGCAATTTTCTTCAGAACTTCTACTTATATTTCCAAATCTTAATTTGGAAATATAAGTTGAAGTTCTAAAGAAGATTTCTGGAGCAATTGAAACTGTCATTAGTGGATTGTAAAAAAGCATTGTAAAATATATTACACTTTAAATATCTTCACAGATTTATAAGTACAAAAATGGATTTGTATGATATGGAACAACGTAGACTCTAATATGCTGCTGTATCATTTAAGAAGTTTAAATAGAATATTTCATCTCGAGGGAAAATTGCTGCAACTAAGTTAGCTGTGTAAAGAGCTGTTTTCTAATCTATTATATAGAAGCCAAACTTAAACACTTATTGGCATACTATAAAGGCATTTCAAAAGTTTCATTTAAAGATGCTCCATAAAATTTTAAAATTACAAATGAAAGATCATAAAACTAATCATTAGGATTTTAAACTTGCTGAATGTAATATTATAAAGCCCATAATTGTAAAATCACACATTTGATGGATTGGACATATAAAACAAATGAATAGGGTATTTTATGGTGACCTTGAGGATGGTTTTTAAGGAAAAGATAAACACCATCTATCTTATAATGATTATCTTTAAAACATTCTAAGTAAGTGCAATATCAATTGTTTTAATTGGGAAAATATAACTGAGAAGAATTTATATTTGAGAATTACAATTAGACATGGTATTAAAGTATTTCAGAAAGAAAAGTTTTCTGCTAAAGTAATTAAAAGAAAACAACCTAAAATATCAAGTAAACAGAAAAATGGACTAACATGTTCTACATGTAATTATAATTTTCTTCTTTTTCTTCCTTTTCTTAGGTATTGATTTCTACTTTGACATATCATAACATTTACAACTTTCTTAAACACTTTAACAATCTATTTTTATATGAAAACTTTATTCTAACAGTTTACACTGTCCTGCAGTCATTATCAGAGCTCTTTTCGACTCTATTTCTGAAAACCCACTGAATTTTGTCTGTTGGGTTTTAAGAAATAGGATTGTAAAGAGCTCTGGTTGTGACCGCAGGACAGTAGAAACTGTTAGAATAAAGTTTTCATATAAAAAATAATAATGTGAAAGAGTTTAAGGAAGTTCTATATGTAGTTGTATTTATGTTTCACAAGTTGTTTTGTATAGCCATCACTAAACTCATTTCTTGAATAGTTTTTTCTCTCCTTGGGGGGGGGGGGGATTAGAATAGTCATATTTATTTATTAGTAAGCTGCAGGTAAATGTGGCATTACTTTTGTTTGCTTAGTGATTTAGTTATAATAATGTAAGACTTATAAGGTTATTAATATGGTACTATGAGATGTGAATATTGTAAATATAACTTTGTTTTAATCTATTGGTGCAGAGCATAATATTTAATTTATGATATGTGTTTTGTTGTTTAGGCAGACAATTGAATATACTTTTTTGGGATATCAAGATTAAGATTCCAGTCTTTAAAAAAAATAGGTATATAAAGAGACTTGTTTTTGGCATAAATGAATATAAAAGACAGCATAATAAGATATCATACAACAAATTAAAATACCATCAAGTCATATATAAGAACTAGTTTTCTGGAAGATTATTGATGAAAATATAATAAATGAAACAGAAAAAAATTGAATTCTATAGACTATTCTGCAAAAAGTTGCATTTGCATATGATAACTCCAGACAATATTGTGGAAGAAAGATTCAAGTTGACAAACAAAATAGCTTCGATTATATAACTATTTATTGGAGGACAATAGCACGTTTAAAATATAATATCATTTGATAATTAACTCTATGTATGTTTTTATGAAACAAAAATACCAACAAGTCATTTATTGTTTTTTTTTTAAAAAAAAACTAACAAACTAATATCCAGTTTATAATTTATTACTGTTTAAATATCATTAATCGGGAAAATAATTGCCATATTTTATCATACAGATAAAATTATAAGAAGGGTCTTCAAATTTTTATGCTCATTAAATTTTATTATTTATGCACAAATTAAAATTTATTTATGTATCATTTTTTTTTAATTTTAATCTATGGGTATTTTGCCTTTCTTAGTTCGATACATTGAACTTTATTACTTTCATTGTTGCTGTTGTTGTTTTTTTAAAAAGAACTGGAAAAAAATATATATATATAAACATTTTATTGACCAATATTAAAATACATTTCGGTTGATTATATATAAATGTTATTAACAAGCTAGTAGAAATATTAACAAAAGGAAGCTTAAGGCGGGGGGGGGGGAGAGTTAACTGATATATTTTATTAATTTATTTTTTTAATTAACAAATGTATACTGATATAAAAATTAAATGTAGATATTTTATTAATTAATATTTTTCATAAAAGGAAGAAAAAATCCAAATTATTTTTATTATAAAAGTGGAATTTAAATATAAAAATGTTAATATGTAGAATATATCTAATAATATCTGATAAATCAGTGGTAGCACTTTATTACATATGATCTCCAAATGAAATCTTATAACTCTCATCCTGTAATGTTTCTAAAATATAATCCACTATATATTTTAAAGAATTTTTTTTTTTTTTAGCGATTTGCAATGACATATCTTAAATAGAAATGAAAAGAGAATTTAGAAGTATTTTGTCTTATTTAGTACATATCTATAAAAGATTTTATAATTTAATAATTATAGTATTTGTAATTTAATTTATATCATATAAATTTTTATAGCTAGTTTTTAGCTAAATATTTTCTTTTAGGATTACTAAATACCAGACAAATATGGTAAAAAGATCAACAATTTAACTTCAAAATTGTTAATGAAATTGTAGAAATGTTTTGAAGTTTTTATTTCTTGGGAGTAGAAAGAATTCAATCAGTAGGAAATTGATCATATACTAAACTGACCAATTTGCAATGGAAAAAAATATTTTTAGATATCTGAAATGCCTGTTTAGGGCAGAATGTATGTGTGTGTGAATGAAATTTTTTTTTCTAATAAATATATACAATTATGACAGACAAAAATAAATCATGACCCTTATTCCCAAGAGGCTATATAAAGTTACCAGTCCAGGTAGTGGTGATCAAAGGCAAAGGGTGCTAAGAATACCCTGATGGTGGACCCAGGCAGCCATTTGATGATGACTTTTTATTTAGGTAATTACAACTGCAGATCACTTTCAAGTGAAGAAAAATTGCAAGAATTGGAAAAAGCAATATCTTGTGTTAAATGGAACATTGTTGGAATTTGTGAAATTAGAAAAAAAGGTGAAGAGACCATTGATTTAAAAATTGGACATAGGATTCATTATAAATAAAAAGTGGAAGAACAACTTTGAGGAGATTCATGGTGTATAGGAACAGAGTGGCAAAATTAATTATTCAACTTAATAGCAGATACCAAATGCAGATAATTCAGGTTTATGCCCCAAAAGTTCTTATAGTGATGAAGTAGTAGAAGATTTTTATATGGATGTACAAATAGCTTTTGTTCAGACTAAACAACATTTTAAAATTGTTATGAGAGACTTTAATGCTAGAATTGGTAAACAAATGAAAGATGAAAGTGCTGTAAGTAATTTTGGTTATGGTAATAGAAATGAGAGAGGACATAGACCTGTGGAATTTGCAGAAAAAGAAAAATTTTATATTATAATTTATTTATTTTTTTGAGAAAAATGTTAAAAGGAAATGGACATGGAAGCATCCAAATGAAGATACAGCAGAATTGGATTATATTTTGACTAACAGAAAATATATATTTCAAGATTGTAATGTTCTTAACAAATTTAACACAGGAAGTGTTCATTGATTAGTAAGATGTAAGATACTGTTAATACAAAACTAGTGAGACAAAAATTATTAAGAAAAACAATATTTACAGTAGATATTCCTAATTTTCAGAAACATTCTAATGAATTTAAATTAGAACTTACAAGTCTTTGAAGACAGATTTGAATGAAATTAATAGAAAATAATTAATACACTTTTAAAAACTGCAACAAAGATAGCTGGTAGAAAAAGCAGCAATTGACCAATAAAATTTCTACTGAGACTAGAGAATTTATGAAAAAAAGAAGATATATAAAAATGATGTATTAAGAAGGATTGAATATCTCGAATTTTGTAAAATAGTGCAAAAAAGAGTTGATAATGATATAAGAAAGTATAATTATGAACTAACAAAGAAATCTGTAGAAGAGAATAAAGGTTTCAAGAGTATAAAACAACATTTTGATATTGGTATGAAACATATATGCAATAAGAAAAAAAAAGATGGAACTATTATTAAAAAGAGAGATGATCCCCTATATCTATTATATCTTTTGAATTGCCCAGCATTTTAAATGAAAAAGTGAGACATGCAATTAAATTTATAAAGAAGGGAAAAGTTCCATATAGTGATGAAATTATATATTAAAAGAAGCAGACAAAAAAATAGAAAATGTTTTGACGAAGTTATATACCAAATGTCTAAATAATAAAGATGTACCAGATTATTGGAGGAATACAGTATTAATATTAATATTTTAAAAAGGTGATAAAGAAGATATTAGAAATTACAGACCTATCAGATTATTATCAGTTTTATACAAAATGTTTACCAAGATAATTACAACTCATCTACAGAGAACATTGGATTTCAGTCAACCAAAAGAACAAGCTGCATTAAAATAGGTTTTAGTGCAGTAGATCATATTCAAGTATTGAGAGAAATTATAGAAAGGATTAATGAATATGAGTTGCCATTATGCTTTGGATTTCTAGATTATGAAAAGGCATTTGATTTTATAAGTATTTTTTTAGTGATTAAGGTATTGGATCATCATGATATAGATCCAGGATATTGTAATACATCAATCTTTACCTATTGGACACTAAATACAAACACATATGTTTATGTAACACATTTTCCAAAATATAAAAGTTTAAGATATAGTTTCTTTTTTTACTGTATAATATAAAAATATTAGTTATTGAACTACACATATATATATATATTGTAATGGGATTTTGCCATTTTTCCATATATATATCACGCATATATATAACCATTTGTAAGATTGCGTGTATGTATATAACGCTACACGTATATGTGTAATTGTTAAAAAAAAAAAATTATTCTTAAAGTATTTTGAAAATATACTCCTATTTGTCATCCAGCATATTTATGAGTGTCACTTTATGACCTCAAGCCCAATCTTATATTACTATAAGAATTATGCTGGAAGAGCTGGAATACCAATATGGAAATGCCCTTGACTAGCTACTCAGGGTGGGTGATTGACAAATCGAAGGAAATCTATGAGGGGGGGGGTTCAAAAACTTTATCATGTATTTGAAGTGTTAGTATTCAGTCATTTATAGTTAAAATCTGCAAAGCACATGTGCAACCGTTTAATGCTGTTTAAATATTAAAATATGTTTGATAAAATATTCTAAAGTCCTTACACTTTTATAAAAACAGACCTAAATAAATAATACCAATAAACATTCATTTCATTTTAAAATTTTGTACAATATTTTATTTGTATCATGATTAAATATTATTTGATTTTTTGTTCTTTATTTACTGGGACAAACACATGCATAAACACACTGCCTAGATATGTATAACATCAGATAAATAAGACATATATCAGGTTCATATGAGTAAGAAAAAGTCATTTTTTGATTTTTTTTTTCTTTTACACAAGTTTATGCAGATCGTTCATGATAAGAAAGTTTATAAAGGAAAGTTTGTGAAAAATTAAAAAAAAAAAACAGACGCTATCTGGAATACTAAATATCATATTGTTGAATGTGCACATACCTGAATTGCTTTTCTTCCCCGGGGAAAATGATGGATTACCAAAAGTAAAAAATTTCATTTGTTTTAAATTTTTTTATAGCACTCGATGTAATGGCAATCAAATTGGATTATTCATTCCAGCTGTCCTATATGCTTGTTTGTTGATTTCATTCCTTTTTGGACTTAATTTAGGCTTCGGAGCAATTAGTTTCTATCTTCGATGGTTACCCTTCTTGCAGCAACTTTCAGACCTTCATGGGGTGGGATTTCATGGCCTGGCATGCTTACGCCTTCTTAATCCAACTTGCACATAATTCTACCAGACATTTCTAAACAATTCTCTACTGCAGCCCTCTACTAAAATTAGCAATAGACTAATCAATCTTTTTTTTTATTTTTTTTTTATCAGAAAGTTCTGCCACTCAAAATCCGGATTCTTTTCGAACAAAAGCTTTTAGCACCTCAAAATATAATTTTGCTCTCCTTTTGTTACATTGATCGAAATTCTTTTGAATCCTAAACTTAAATCTCCGTAATTAAATTCTTCAAATATCGATCAAGTTCTTTTTGATATCTTTTTTTTTCATTTAACTTCTCCAAAATGAAATTCAAGAGCTTCCATCTTGAAAAATAAAACATATTTCTATATCTGCATTTATACTTTTTACTTTTTTTTTCTTTCATATTATTCTATCCAGCAAAAATATATACACATGTTTCCATAAAACAAAGAGCACACATATCCCACCTCTTCTGTTTATTTTAACCTTTTTTAATCCCTGTCTAGTTATAAATATAAAAAATAAATAAATTCAATTAATTGGGCTATATTGACGCATATATAGGAAAGTTTACTTTTGAAATAGGGATCGAACTCAACCCTGTTTCAATACCCCTCTCCCAGAAGCCTTTAAATACAGTCTACATGTTTGAATGGCTTATCTCTAAACCAACAAAACTATACGTATGTCCTAAAATCAATTTTATTTGACTTTCGCCCTATAGCTATAAAAACTAAAAGTAAGTGACCATCGGCCTAACGATATACACTGGGTCTGACCACAACTCATGAGCATATGACATGCTATGAAAAAATATAGCCAAATCTATCCCGACTTACTTGGTTAGACGACCACAAAATGACAAAAAAAAAACGTAAAAAAAAAAATTCCTTATTTTTTTTAATGAGAAGGCATCTCCTAATCGCACTCTGCTGCTTCTGAGTCTTAGGGGTGTGGGTAACTAAGACAAATGCCTGATTTTTATTCGGAATTTTCCAACCATGTCAGGAATAAAAAGCAGCTATACACAGAACGCAACACACCATATGCCCGATCCAGCAGCCAACCCCATATTCCCCCATCAGACTTAGACCGCTTTCCTCCCAAAGCTTCACAGCCACAACTTATTTATTCTCTATGCTTACAAACTGGCAAGCACAAATGTATAAACCATTACTTTATATACGTCAATATATATAACTGCCCCTATAATAACTACGATAAATATTGAACCCACAACTTAAAAAAAAAAAAAAAAAAACTTTCAGGCCTACTTTCCCTCCCCCGACACATTATGCTGCATACTTAACTTCTCTAACTAACCAATCCATTCCATTGCCTATTTTCTAATTTCTCTTACTTTAAAATCCAATAAACTAAATTTTAACGTTTGACTACTTTTCTCTATTTTCAAAAACATTTTCCCCCTGTATATCCATGCACTGTATTTCTTTTTTATTTTTATGCTTAACTCTTATACTATATTTTTTCTTACATTTCCCTCCCTTTCTTCATACTTAATCCTTATACTCCCTCCCCCATATTCTCCATTCTTCGAAAGCCCTTAGTTGGGACACCATTGTAATGGGATTTGCAGTTTTCCATATATATATATATATCACATATATATATATAACCATTTGTAAGATTGCGTGTATGTATATAATGCTACACATATATGCGTAATTGTTAAAAAAAAAATTATTCTTAAAGTATTTTGAAAACTATACTCCTATTTCTTGCCCAGCACATTTATGAGCGTCAATTTATGACTTCAAGCACCAATCTTATATTACTATAAGAAATATTTTGGGAGAGCTGGAATACCAATATGGAAATGTCCTTGACTAGCTCACTCAGGGTGGTTGATTGACAAATTGAAAGGAATCTATGAGGGGGGTTATTGTACTAAAATATGTTTGATAAAATATTTTAAATTCCTTATACTTTTATAAAAGCAGACCTAAATAAATAATACCAATAACCAAACATTTCATTTTAAAATTTTATACAATATTTTATTTGTATCATGATTAAATATTACTTGATTTTGTGCTCTTTATTTCCTGTGACAAACTCATGCATACACACACTGCCTATATATGTATAACATCAGATAAATAAGACATATATCAGGTTCATATGAGTAAGAAAAAGTCATTTTTTGATTTTTTTTTCCTTTTACACAAGTTTATGCAGATCGTTCATGATAAGAAAGTTTATAAAAAAAATTTTATGAAAAATTAAAAAAAACAGATGCTATCTGGAGGACTAAATAGTATATTGTTGAATGTGCACATACCTGAATTGATTTTCTTCTCTAGGGAAAACAATGGATTACCAAAAGTAAAAAATTTCATTCGTTTTAAATTTTTTATAGCACTCGATGTAATGGCGATCAAATTGAATTATTCATTCCAGCTGTTCTATATGCTTGTTTGTTGATTCCATTCCTTTTTGGATTTAATTTAGGCTTTGGAGCAAATAGTTTCTATCTTCGATGGTTACCCTTCTTGCAGCAACTTTTGGACCTTTATGGGGTGGGATTACATGGCCTGGCATGCTTACACTTTCTTAAGCCAGCTTGCAAATAATTCTACCAGACATTTTTAAACAATTCTCCACCGCAGCACTCTACTAAAATTAGCAATAATCTAATCATAATCTTTTTTTTAATTTTCTTTTTATCAGAAAGTTCTGCCACTCAAAATCCAGATTTTTTTCAAACAAAAGCTTTTAGCACCTCTAAATCTAATTTTGCTGTTCTTTTGTTACATTGATCGAAATTCTTTTGAATCCAAAAGTTAAATCTCCGTAATTAAATTCTTCAGATATCGAACAAGTTCTTTTTGATATCTTTTTTTCATTTAACTTCTCCAAAATGTAATTGAAGAGCTTCCATCTTGAAAAATAAAACACATTTTTATATCTGCATTTATACTTTTTATTTTTTTTTATTTTATATTATTCTAGCCAGCAAAAATATTCTAGTTATAAATATAAATATAAAAAAGAAATAAATTCAATTAATTGGGCTATACTGATGCATATATAAGAAAGTTTACTTTTGAAATAGGGATCGAACTCAGATCTTTCTAAATTTATTATATATATTGTAACGATATATAGATATGTCGTTACATTAATTTAAAAGAAAAACAAAGTTCGCAAATAAAAATAAGTGTATTAAAAATCTATAAAAAAACTAGACGCTAAAATTAAAATGTTGTTAAATATATATATTCGCACAGATGCTAAACTTTAAAAATATTTTTTTTATATATATAAATAAAAAAAGGTATTTGAACGTATTTTTTTTTTTGATAAAAAAATACAAGAGTTAAATATTAAAATATTTAATATAAGTTAAAATAAAAACAGGTATTAATTAATTCCTGTAATCTATAAATGGAAATGATTGTTTATTATTTGAAAAACAAGATCGGAAGAGCGTCGTGTCTCTTATGTAATTAAAGGGTCAGATAGAAATTAGATAAGAGAAATTAGCTTGACCAATGGAAGCACCAGGCCTTGGCTCGGACTCTAACGAAAGTAATGGATTGGTGATGTTTTGTTTTTTGAATCCGTGTGGATAATATAAAAAGGAGAGGTATTGAGTATTGGGCAGTTCCATCTGTTTTTTTTTGAGAGTGGTGATAGAGATGCACATATCTCACACTCTCTCTCTATTTTAAAAAATGAACTGATTGTGATACCGAAATGAACCAGCTAATGCTACCTCCGGAACATCTGGCCGGGTTTCAAACAAGGACTCCGTGGAAAAACAAGAACCTGGACTCTTCTTCCGTAAGCTATTAACAATGAACTTAAAAAATTTTTTAAATAATTAAGAACTTTCGTGCAAGCAATTTAAATGTTAAAATAGAATTTCTATCTGATCTTTAAGTTTAAAATCAATTGATGTTTAATTTTATATGTTTGTTATTGATAAAAAATCATTTCCATTCATTTTAATTGTATAAATTATTTATTGTTTAAATTTTAAATGCATAAAATTTAAAGTTGGGTATAGACATTGCATAGATTCGTTAGCGGTTGATGATGTTGAGATTTTCACAGTCGATTAGAATGTATAGGTCAACGATGTTAATACAGGCACCTTATGGTGAGTGCTATGGGTTTTGTGTATTCCCTTTTTGCAATTGACGTTATCGATGATTTTGTATTTTGATCGATTGTGTTTAATTTGGATGTTTTTGACCGTGGAATCTGTGCAGCCGATCTATACTTAACATTTTAAAACAAATTGTATAAAAGTTATCTGTGCGAACATATCTAAATGATAAATTTAAGTCGGGCGTGAACGGCTATATAGTTTTGTAAGGTTATATTAAGGGAGGGTAATCTTAGGTTATTTGTTTCGTGGTTGAATTAGCTCAATGGTTTCGATATATTTGTGTAGGTAGTAAATGTAGCAGGAGATCCGCCATGTGCAGGATTACATATATACGCCGCACACCCTCTGTTGCCTATGGAATTGGATAGTAAGACGCAAGACGCAATCCATTCCTATGGAGTTTTATGTTTATTGTTCTACTCGCCATCAGAAGTAGCATTCCTGTTGGTGGAGAG
Organism: Epiperipatus broadwayi; assembly: GCA_028023455.1. Lineage (NCBI taxonomy): Eukaryota > Metazoa > Onychophora > Udeonychophora > Euonychophora > Peripatidae > Epiperipatus > Epiperipatus broadwayi. Next base: position 23,214,933 of record JAQFVV010000004.1, read on the forward strand.
CAACAATGTCTTCTCATTATACTGTTCAGATGTGCATTCCTGACAGTATAGTCTATTTAGTGCCATTGTATTGTCATGCTACATTGAATACATAAATGTATCGGATGATTGGCGTCAGTTTGACTTTGAACTTTTAGCCTAGGGTTAAATAAGGGAAGAATATTGTCTTGTCAAATGCAGATCTATGTAGCGTATTCATACCCGACCCTCTAAATAAAATATTAAACATTATAGCAAGCTATTTTAAATGTAAAATTAAAAATTAAGGTAAAAATCTAAATGTTAAACTTATTCCTCGAATTTAGAATGATTTTATATGTGCGTAAATAAATATTTTTCTGTGTTAATTTCTGGCAGTGGCTTTTATTATTTTTTTATATTTATATCTAAGGTTATATATTTTATTATCTCTGCGTCTCCACTGAGCTAGTGACAGTGGGCTAACGATCTAAATATGTAAATAAAGTGGAATCCTAACAGCGCGTCTGCCTACTTTATAAATTTTTCTAGGCTCAAATGCCTAGATGGCGCCTTTGGTAGTGTGGAGCGGTGTGATGCGATCTCCCACTTCGTTTGGATCGTTATAATTGGCGCCCAACGTATTATAACGATCCAAACGGCAAAACTCACTATATATATATTGCCACACACAGCAAGCTAGAGTAATCAATGGATGCCAGAAGGCTTGTGCAAGGCTCCTCACTGACAAAGGCCATAAGCCAGAAACTAATCTGGGGATATTGGATGAGTAGGCACTAGATGGAGATTTTATGCACAAGCCTTCTGGCATCCATTGATTACTCTAGCTTGCTGTGTGTGGAAATATATATAGTGAGTTTTGCCTGTTTTAACAAAATGAAAATGGTTAAACAATAATACAAATTGTGCAATTATATTAGGATAACTATTTACATCATTTAGAATTAATTGTCAAATGTCTTTAGAAATATTTAAATTTTATATAAGATTTTCAAATATATTCAACTGTTAGTGATACCACATAGTAGTACACAACACACTGCTTTGAACAGTATTATTCTCCAGTCCACTTTAGCTTTTGGCAGAACTGGCTAGACATTTAGAGCATTACTTTGAACTTAGTATTCATGGTTCTGAAGATGCCAGGTTCAATTTTCATGATAGGAATATTACTGATCAACAAATTATATCACATAAACATATGATCATGGAGGTTATTACTAATAGTTTGAAAATCTTAGAGTTTGAATTTTTCTAAAGTCATTTTTTCTCCTACAGTACAGGCTTTTTCATAACTGCACTTCTTTATGTAATATGCAGGGGTTTGAACTCAGACTTTCACCCAATCCTCAAACCATCCATGCTATCTTATTCTGCTGCTACACTTGATCCCACACATGTTGAAAAGATAAATGCTAAACCAGCACTCATCAGTTGGTTCAGATTATCATCTCCACACACATGTATAACCAAATCTCAGCTTATATTAAGATAGCCAATCTTCAGTCATTTAGTAATTAACTTGAGTAGATAGAAATAGCCAACATAATATAATTTCAAATCACTCTTTTTGAATAAAATCTTAAGTATATTTACATATTTCATAGAGGTATAACTCTCCATATAGTAGCCACTCAGTGCAAGCCAGAGTAATCAATGGATGCAGGAAGGTTTGTCCATACTACTCATCCAATATCCCCAGACTTGTGGCTTTCATAAGTGAGAAGACTTTGATCTTAGAGCATTGCACCTAAATCCTAGAATCTAATGCACCCTCAGCAGTCACCGTTTATTTTTTTAGCTGACTATAAAGCTTTGAATCCAAAATGAAAACACAATAAGATTTTCAAGCTAAGCTCATTAACTTGTATAATTGTATAGGTATGCTTTTTTGGTATCTTTGGTTCTTTAACAACCAGTCACCATAATTTTATTGGGTAGGATTATAAGCATAAAGAATGATGATTATGTGATGTTATATCCACATACTATAGGTTTTTCTAAAAAAAAAAATCAAGAGAAAATTGTTTAAATTTTTACATTCTATTTATTAATTCCTTACAGATTTTTATCCTTTTTTTTTTTTTTAAAAAAATAACAAAAATCATTTTTTTATATTAAAAAACAACAACAATAAAACAACAATCATAAATGAAAGCATTCATACATTTGGAATTATTTCCAATAAGATAAACGTTTTTATGCTTTAAATAATCAGACCTAAAAATGATTATAATTTTCAATAAAACTGAACTTCTTAATTAAAAAAAAAAGAAATTATAAGAACGCAATAAACACTATTACTGGCTACAATATCGCTAAAATTAAATTTTTACAATTTCGGTTAACTTTTTGTATTTAAAATTTTCAATTTTCGTATTAATTTGTTGACTCTTTTAATTAATATGTTTATGGTGAAAATGAAATACAATTCATTTAATGATTTAAAATAGTTGAATTTTAAATTTTTTAAATTTATAACAACTTTTAAAAACTCTTAAGAATAAAGAGATAAATAAACATTCACTGAATTTTAAAAAAACTTATAAAATTATAAGTTCTTTTTTATGTGTGTGTGCGGAGATTTAAATACGTTACGTAAATATATAGCTATAATTTACTGAATAGTCTTGTATAAATATCGTGTACTATTTTATTAAAATAATTTTGTAATTATTCTGTAGTTGTTTATCAAATTTAATATGAGATAGTAGTAAAGGTTTGCAATTGTAAAAGTTAAACTAGTAATAGTTGTCATTTTGTTGATGATCATTATGATAAAGTTTGGGTATTCTAAGTAATGTACTATGGTGAAGTTTATATAAAAAAATTGCGTAATAGGATAATCCATGTTATAAAATTTATGCTGACTTACCATATATACTATATGTTCAGAAATATTACCAAATTCCCCACTTCCTTTATTTTGCTGTAATATCTTATATAAATGCAATTTATCTACTATTTTGACACTTCTTAGCAAAAATCTTTTATTGTGCATATATGCTTACAGAATCTATATTTTGACTGTCATACAGTCTTCTTCAGAGGCAAAAAAAAACGTTTTTTTACTTTTAAAAAATTTAAGTAAAAATTTGCTCTTAAGAAGACTGCAGGGCAGTCGAAACATAGATTGTTTATGCATATATATATACAACAAAAGGTTTCTGCTAAAAAGTGTTCAAAGTAAAAAGTCAACAAATTGCATTTGTATACTATATGTTCTATTGACCTCTACTTGTGATAAGGTCATTCAAAAGATACATAAAGAGCACAATATACAGAAGCTATAATCTTATAGGTCTCTCATGGTGAATCTATGGCATGCATGCCAGAGATGGCATTACAAACTTTTTACTGGCATGGAAACTATTTACAAATCATAATTTTCTATGCTTTAAAATAAATTATTCCATGTTTTTTTGTTGTTGTTGCTAAAACCTGTACTAATAAAAATTTACTGTAAACTAAAGTAAAGATGAAATAAATAAATGTAATATTACATTAGAATTCAATTTACAATTGAACTCTAATTAGAATCAATAAATTACAAATTAAAAAAAAATTTTTGAACATACAAGAATATGTGAATGACGATACATTAAATAAATCAAATAAAATGGGTATAATTCTATAAATCTGTCAAATGATTCCAATAAACTTATGAAGTAAACTCAGTAAAATTGTCAAATCATAAAGTAACAGTAATAAAATGTTTTTCCATCATAAAGCTTTTTGGTCTAAATGTAGTTCATTTTTTAAAGTAATCAAAATCACAAAGTAACAAAACACTCAATCAACACTATCAAAAATAATTTAAATATCAACATAGTTGATAAGAAATATCAAAGTTTTCTCTGCTTGCTTAAGGTTTTGTTGTAAAAAGTGAGTAAAGATAATATAATTTAGCATATAATAAATCTTTGATTTATTAAATTATTAAAGTTCATTTAATTTTACTTTTAAATAAATTTGTTATGTCAAGCGTTGGTGGCCTAGTGGTTAGCATAGCTGCCTTCCAAGCAGCTGGCCTGGATTTGCTTCCTGGTCAATGCATTTGACATATGAAAAAAAAATTATCATTTTATTAATATGACTAGTAAATATATATATAAAATTATCAAGCAGTAGAGAATTCTAAAATTAGTAAATTGATGCGTATGGAAGGATTAACAAAAACATCAAGGCAGTATTGAAATCATCCAATAAAATGGCAATATGAGACCAATCATAAATAGCTCTTTGAAAAAAGTAAAGATGAACAAAAATAAATTGCTGAGCACTTAAAAATATAAATATTCAATCAACATCTTTAATTTATTGAAAATCATTCAAATATAACTGTTGTTAGTTTTTTTTTTTATCTCAAATGTAATTGCTAAACATTGGATACCCTTTAATATGAAAGAAGTAGGCATGAAATGTGCACTAGTTCTTTTTGAAGACTTTGAAAACAACAACAACAAAAAAATTCAGAGAATGAAAGATTTAATATTGGCTAGAAATGTGGTTAAAGAAATAATCCTGAAAATGGCTATCAACATAACTTACCAACAAAAAAGAGGAATAAAATCTTTTATTTTAATTTCTCTCTGCCTTGATGAAAGTATGGACATAAATTGATCAGTTCGTTTGGTTATTTTTATTCGCTATTGTTTTGGAAATAATAACAAAGGAAAATTGATCAGTTTAACCTTATTAGTAATAACAATAAAATGGATAAATAATTTGCAATGAAGTTTTAATATACTCACTGAAAAAGAAATAGATGTTGGAAAAATTGTATCAGTAATTACAGATGATGCTCGAAATATGACTAGAAACAAAAGTTTCTCATTTTATTTACTGACTTAATGGACATTCAATTTTAGGTTTTCATTGCATTATACATCAACAGGTTTTAGGCAAAAGTCAGCTTTAAGCCACTGGATGATGTTATGAATATTGTGATTAAATAGTCAATTTTATATCTGCACATGCTCTAAATAAAAAAATATCTAGTCTTATTAAGTGAGGTGAAGACTACAATGGTTTATGTAAGTATAAGAAAGTCTGATGGTTAATTCGAGGAAAAGTTCTTCAAAGATTTGTTGAGTGTTTAGATGAAATTAGACTTTATTTTACATAATTAGAAAATCATAGAAAATATATTATCAATTAATGGATGTTGAATTGCTTTTGAAGTTAAGGTTTTTTACTGATGTGTATTCACATTTAAATGAATTAAATGTGAAGCTGCAAGGTTTTAATAAGACAGTTGATCTTACTGTCAAGGGTGAAACTATAAAATAATTTGCCATAACTCATTTATCATTGAGGCATTTCATGTTATTTAGAAAATAAATACAAAATAAATATAATTTCAATTTTTAATCTTTTATTTCCTTGAAAATGTTGTAACTAAATACTAGGCCTCTCTTCCATTGTCAGTTTACTTCAATGTAACAACTATGAATGCCATATTTACAGATCTGACTAGTTCATATGCAGAATAAATCAACTGCAACCTATACCAATGCTATTTATTAAACTTATAATAAAATAACTAGTATACATGGCATTTTAATTACAGCACTAGCAATCAATATTTTTTTGTTACATGAAAATATAAATACTTCTTACTGTCTAAGGAACCTCAGGATATAATTTTATTTTGGCTCACTATCATGCCATTCAGTCATAATCTGATAAATAAAATAATATGATGGATTTGCTTTCACTTATTAATTATTTCATAGTATGCTTTTTTAGAGTGTAAGCTTAATATATAAAAAGGAATCTTAATATATTACCTTTTTCTGTTGGCTTATTTTAGTAATATTAAAATTACTTTATTCTGATGAGTTTTCCTTGATTAACAATCCTTCGTTATGTGTATGACACATGAACTTATTATGAGTAGAAATTGTTTTAAAAATATATTTTTTTATATTCATAATTTTCTATTTAAATTGTAATCCCATGGAGTATTTTATCAGAACTTTATGCAAAGAATTATTAAAGGTGGGAGCTTCCCAGTTGGCAGAGTGGAATGATGTTTAGATATGAAGGCCAAGTATAAATAAAGACAACAGTAAATAACAAATAAACAGTGCCAGACCAAAACTCCCGCTGCTTTGTAGAATAGAATATTGGTTCATTAAAGGCCAGGTACATTTTGGGAGGCTTTTCTGTCTACCTCTTTTTCTTCTTCAGTCACATAAGTTATTGTAGGCAAGATTGGCCTGATCCTCTTACGCTAAGATATTATGTTACACTATCTGCAACAATGGAATTGTGCAACATTTTCTGTTGTTTAATTACACATACAATATTTCAGACTCCAATTCTCTTTTTCTATTTTTTTTTTCACCCAAGTCCTGAGAATTAAGGAAGCAAAGATAAAGACAAACTTAATAGGTTGGCAGTCTTTGACCTTTACTCAAGGTTGTAACAATCACTAATAAATTGATTTTGAACTACATTTCAGTGAGACAGGAATTTTTCTGACAAAATTAGTATATTTATGCATTTCTATTTACGGATCCCTCTGTCTATCAAGAAAGAGGAATTGCCTAAAAATATGTTCAAAAATGCCATTTTATACAGACTGGCTAAATTGTTGTGTGATGGAATACTCATTACAATAGTGGATAAAATAACAATAGTAATAATAATATTAGTTATAGTAACATTTGCTACCTGTTAAAATCATGGAATTGTGGGAAGTTTAGCCTTTCAAAGTATTAGTTGACAAAGATTACAAGGTTAGTTGAAAGTGCTACTAAGTAGATAAAATTTTAAAAATATATCTAATTACTGTATTTATAAATATTCAATTATATAATTATGTAAATTGCTTTAAGAAGTACAAATATCAAATTATAATATTGGTACTGTTGGGTGCACTGTACTGTGCCCATAGATGGTGCTTTAAAGCAAAAGATAGTGGTAGCACTAAAGTTAAATATTAATGTTTTTATGAATATAGATCATGGAATGTGCAAACTTCAATTAATACAAATTCTTCAAAACCAGAACAGAGGAATGCACTGATGTCTAAGAAGCTGTTAAGATTTAAGATCAATATAGATACTATTAGTGAAACTCATCTCTAGAAGAAAGAAGTGATAGTTACATTTTTTTTTGGAAAGGCAAATCAGTCAGTGAAAAGAGAATGCATGGTGTTGGATATGCTATAGAATTTAATATCTTCTGTTAGAATTCCTCATTGTATTAATGAAAGCTAATAATGTTCAAACTCACCTTGCACAATAGTACTGGTATTCCTTTATTAGTGCTTATGTTCTAACTTTAGATTCAGATAAGAAAAGCTTTTATTGCTTACTAGATAACATTATTGTAGCAATATCATTAAAAGATCAAAATTTTCTTCTTAAAGTTTTTAATACACATGTTGGTACCAATAGTAAGCTTGTTAAAAGTTATTTGAAATAAAGGTATTAGTTTTATAAATTCAAATGGTTTAGTACTGAATTTTTCCACAACACATGTATTCACTATCACAAACACTTTGTTTAGACAGAAAGGTTACTATAAAGGAACACGAATGCATTTATGCTCAAAACAATGACATTTAATGGTTTACATTATAATTAGGAATCAGAATACAAGAGAAATTCACATTACGTGAGTTCTTACAAGTGGGTATTGTTGAACAGATCATAGATTTGTACAGGCCAAGATTAGAATAATAGATTCATTAAAAATATATATTATTCCAGTTATATTTATAAGAAAATTTCTTTACAAGAATCTACTAGATATACTGAGTTTTAAGTGCTATTAAACACTAATTAAATGATCTTATTATTAGTGATTTGCTTATAAGAAATTACATGACAATAGATGAAATGTGGAATTTCATAATAAATATAAAGATCTGAAGGCAGAAGTTTAACAATTGACAAAATTGTTTAAATATGATTGGTGGGATTAAAATTGCAAATGATTATTCTAGATCTTTTTTGATACATTGAAAACAACATACGAACTTGAGAAATGTACCATAATCTTATTAAATTCAGCAATAGCATTTATTTATTTGATGACAATAATATTTTGGACAGATGAAAGGAGTACTTTGATTATCTTTTGAATAATGGTACAAGAATTGAGATGACAACTTTTAATGAATACCATTTAATTTGGATACATTTATCCAGCTTAATGAAATCAAAACAGCTCTTTGTAATCTTAAAAATGAAAAAACTAGTGGTCCTGATGAAATATGTAGAAAAGTTTTAAAATATTGTGGCAATATGTTAAAATATTGCAATTTTTTTTAGGAATATATGGAATCACAGTATTATGCCATGAGATCTCAAAAATGTTTTTATTGTTCTAATATTAAACCAAAAGTAGTAGACAAAACTGCAGCAATTATCATGAAATATTACCCTTTATATCAAACATTACTTTTAGTCATAGATGAATGGTTATGAGAAATCTACTGTGGTTTAAAAAACATAGAAGTACTATAGACATGATTTTTGGTGCCAGCCAAATTCAAGAAAATTATATTGGGAACAAAGAAGTGATTTATGTATTGCTTTTATTGATTTGTTTAAGGCACATGATTCAATTTATAGGCCAGGTTTATGGTGCCATTTGAATTACTTGGTTGTACACTAAAATTTATTCATATTATACAGCATTTACATGATGATGTAAGAGATAGTGTTATTATACTACAGATGGAAAATCTGAGCCATTTGAAATGAAAACTGTTGTTTATCAAGGATGTATATTTTTTCCAACATTGTTTTTAATTTTTATAATAGTAGTTTTTGGAATTGTTTTAAAGATATGATTCAGGTTTGATGGAGTAATTCTTAATTTTAATTGATTAAAAGTGAAAACAAGAACTTTTTTTTGGATTCTGGATTTACAGTACATTGATAATTGCACTATTTTTGCCAATTCAAAAACAATTTATAGATTGTATTAAATATTTCAAAGGCAACAGATAAAACTTTGATTTATTAGTTAATGTTCAAAAACCTCAGGTCCTTTATTAGCCAGTGATGGAAGAAAAATCCTCAGCAAGTTTTAGCTTGAATGGTTATTAATTTGGGAATTTAAACCAGTTTAAATCTTGGTTGTTTTACAAGGTAGACTTAGATATTGAGGTACAACAGATTCTTATGTGGTGTTACTGCTTTTAACAAGTTAAAAAATGGGGTATTTCATAAAAATAAAATAACAACTGCATTTATGTTAGTTGTATATAGGTGTTATTTTACTTAATTTATTGTATGGAAGTGAGATTTGGACATCCTATCAGTGTAATATAAAGAAAGGCATTAGCAAAATGACATTTGAGGATGCTTCACAAACATTTAAAAAGACAATGGTAAGATCATATAACCAATCAATATGTTCAAACTTGCTGAATGTGATACTATAGATTCCACTATTGTAAAATTACATATAATCAATAGTGCAAGTCTTCCCAAAAGAATATTTTTTGATGAATTGATCCACTTGCATTAAAAACATCTCAAAGACATTTTAAAAATATGCAATATTGATTGTTTTTATTGGGAAGAATATTATAGAACATAGAATACATTGAAGAGCTACAATTAGACATGATGTTGAAGGAGAAAGAAAAGTTTTCTGCTGAAGAATATTAAAAGATCTCATAAAATATCAAGTAAATATAAAAAAAAAAGAACCAACACATTCTCTACATGAACATATTTATGATTCACAGATTGGTATAGTCATTACAAAATAATTACATTTTAAATTATAAGTGTCAAATTAACTCAACCCACATTTTTGACACCATCCACTTTAGATAAATATAGAAATGACTATTATTAATCATTTACTAAACTAGAGATTATCTCTAGCACAGATATAAACTTTAAAACTCAATTAAAGATTAATATATGATTTTTTTAAAATTAATCACACAAACACATGGATTTATTCACATTTCTTTTTCTGATGTGCAATATCTTTATAAATATATTAAATAACATCAATATTACCACATATTTGTTTAAATTCATATAAATAGATACAATAAAAGACAAATGACTCTCAAGATGCATTTTTAGACTAGTTTTTATTTTCTCTCTCTTTTTTTTTTGAGTTACTCATTTACAAGTGTCTCTTTATTATTTCTACAATTTTTATCTATTTTGTTGTATACCTATATTTAATTTTTTTTATTCTAGGCAATAATTAATTGACTTCTAAATAATTTAAGTAATTAGTGAATCTTTTTTATTAGCTTCCTTATATGGATTAGTACCTTATATGTTTAGAACTTTAAATGAAAATAGCTACACTTCCAGAATTTATTTACAAACAGCACTCATAATATATGAATAAATGGTGAAAAATAGAACAGACCATCTATTCTTTAAGCTTTCAATGGTTATAAACTTGATTTATTGAAGCTTTTGGAAATGAAGAGTGGAAAGTTTATATTACTCTGTTTTGAATACAGCACAAATCATTCTGAAATTATGAATAAAGATTTAGAGGATAAAGTATTTATGACCATGATTTAAAGTTATTCCATGTAAATATGGGGTTGATTCTTTGTAGCATGTCATTCATGCATCACAGCTGATTCATTGATTTTTTTTTTTAAATGGCATAAAAACTATATGTATGAATAAACAGAAATCCCAGCATTCATTGCTTCTTAATTCCATCTTTAAAATGATGTATCACAATTTGAAATTAGATAAAATTTGATTTTTTTATTTTGGTCAATTGACTAGTTTACATGAGGATGATAAAGGCAGAAATTTTTTATTGGCCTCATTATCTAACTAAAGTGGATTGAAAATATGCTGATATTTGCATTAAAGGCCTTCAATGGAATGTAAACATAATCGTGGAATATCGTAAGTATACAATTTTAATTTTTTGAATATTTTAATTTTTTAAAAATTATTTGATAAATGGTATAATTTATTAATTTGCATTTGTATTGGTGTGTGTGTAGTATATAAATTATTGTAACGTTTTCCATCTGACTAGGTCTCTACATGCAATATAAACTGCGCGCGAGTTGATCAAGTTATGTAAAAGAAAAAAAGGTTTATTTTTTTTATTTAAAAAAAACATAACTATATTTCCTGATCAACTCTACCTAGTAATTGTTACTGAATTGTGCTATTGATGAAATCAGCTTTTTATTTATTTGATCTGGGCACCAGGATTCATAAGAATCCGCTGAAATCTGTCACCAGCACGTCTTGCAAGTTGTAAATAAAAAAAAAAAATGTTTCAACAGACGGTATTAGATTTTACCATAACTAAAATTATTTTTTAAAATATTATTATTCCTGGAGCTTATTCAAAACATATTGGCAAAGGTAAATTACATTTTTAAATCTTACTAAACTAATAATAAATTTAATAATAAACACTAATAAATATTATTAATAATGTACAAATGAAAATTGATATTAGAAATATTTTTATTCTAACAGATTAAAAATCTGTTTAAGTTAAATTGAGAATTAAATAAACTGGAGAGAACACACACTAATCTAGATGTGAAACATTAATAAAAAAAAACAGTTGAATAATTAATCAAAAAGTTCTGGAGTAAACAAGAGTCTCTTGAACAATAACATGAAAGTCTGTATTGGGATCCTATCATGCGTATATTTTTATGAGTTGTTTGCAAAATGGTTTGTTGACAATTTAGTCACAATCGGGAATAATAAATCATAGCTTACCAGTAAATTTAGTGAGAAAAGTAGTAGATAACTATGCATAGTTTTTTGGGTTAGAATGAGCTCGGCCATTGGTTATACGTTGATCTTGTAATATATTCCGAAGGCTAGTCGCAGAAGCTTTTCTGTTGTCCATCTCCAGTAACGATGTCAGCTAAAGCTCCGGTCTACTCCCGCATGAAGGATTATTTCATCATGAAGTGGTCTTGGATTTAATAATCCAAAACCAGCCAAAGGAAAAAACAGACAAACAAGACGTTTGTCAAACTGGTCTCTGCCTTTTTATACTAGAGGCCCAGTTTTCAGACTTCTGCCCATGTTATTATCATGGCATTTAGGTTCATAATATTGTACATTCTTTATCATTTTTCAATTACAAAGTCTTTATTTTTTTAGCATAATTCTGCCATCTTTAATTAGCTAAAATATTTTTCTTTTAGCTTATCTTTTTACTTTTTGAATTCTTTTACTTTATCGGGATTAGTAATCTGCGTGTTTTTTGTTCTCTCCAATTTTAACTTTTATTTTTAATTACATAAAAAAAAATACAAAAGACAATTTTAACTTTCACTGTACGTTTTTAAAAAAATAAATTATACTAATAAAAAAAAAATCTAAGTTTACTCTTTTTTTTTTTAGCTTTTACCAAATGCCAATATATTTGTACCATATATAAATAAATGGTACATTATATAATATTAAATCATTTATACTCTTTATTATACAATGTACAAATTTGTATTCAAATATACAAAAGTAGTTTTTGTACAGTGTAATTTTGTGTCTCTGATCCAAATTTGAGGCAACCTTATTTTATAGACATAATGATTCTCAAAAGGTTTAATAATTTATTAGTAGGTTTATATTTGTTTTAGTGGGTTTGTTTGTCTTGAATTGTGTTTGTATAACAAGTAATGATGTACATATATAGAGCAGTGCAACATAAATTTTAAAAACTGATAATCAAATGTATAGAAAGGTTGCAGATTGCAGTTGATAAAGCAATCACAACATTTACTGGACATAGTACCATGTGAAAATATAAACACTCAAAATCAATAGAGATATTTCAATTGGTGTGTGTGTAGTGGTAGCCATAATGGCTATGCATATACCACATGGAATTGTATGCAGGAAAAGAATCAAATTCTGATTCTTGCCTATGCTTTGGTACTCATGCTGTGGAGTCAGTAGTTTTGCCACATCTTGCAACACATTATTTTCAAGTCTACAGTTAGCAAATGAGCTATATGCAAATAAATTATATCTCTGTGGGACAATAAATATAACAAGATAGCATCACTGGTATGCATAAAGAATATAAACATCACCGATGTACACAAAAAATATAAAATGAAGAGATGAAACTCGCTTTATCAGTAATACAGACAGTATGCTACAATTTTTAGTTTTAGATAGACAAGAAGCCAATGCTATGATGACAAATGCATATCCACCTTCTGGAAATGATTTGTTTTGTATATTTTATTAGGATGAATCTTTTCTTGTAGACACCTTTGAGATTTGTTAACTTTTGGGGTACAAGATAAAAATGAAGAATTCATGTGCGAATAGTTTTGAAGATTCTGAAGCTATCGATTATCTCAGGAAGAAGTATTATATATGGTTTGAAAGATAATTTTGTGAGAAATACAAAGAAATTATCAATGAAGACATAATTTAAATTTAGTTAATGATAAATTATGAACAAGCAATAAAGTAATAATTGTCGGATGTTGAACTTTTATTTTTTCCTTATTTTTTTAAAATGGTAATCACTATTTGTCTTAGACTTATTGTTTTCTTTAGTTTTTCTAGTTTCTATCAATGTAATGTTTTTATTCTAACATTATTAAAACTAAAGTTATTGTGTCTCAGGTCAGTTTTTTTAAAAATTCAATATGGCGCCTGGAGAATCAACCAGCTAATTCAGAGGTGATAGTGGCATGATTTGACTTTGTTGCAAAATTCTGTTATATTAAAAGTATGTTATTATCTGTAATATTGAGAATTCTATTATTCTAACATCCTTATTTAATCTGATTTTTTTAAAAACAGGCATTTAATTATTGTTTTATCTGTCAATAAACTTTCTCCTATCATAGCTTGTTAAAATGTCAGTTCTTCCTACTTTCATCTTTTATCATCACATGATCATCATTTTTTATGGTTATACAAGCTGTTTTTCACAGATGTAAAATTAACCTTTTTGGAGCATTTTCCTTTTTCTCCATCTTTATTTTTATCTTTTAAATTATCTATAATCCCCTGATATCTAAGATCTAACCTCTGCTTATCACCTAAGTGGTTCAATTCATCTTCCACAGACATGTAAATTTCTGTGTTAATGCCTCCAGACTTATATTTTCCATCTGCAGATGCCCTGTAGACTCCAAACATGGGTTTCAGCTCAAATCATCTGCCACTACATTCTCCAAACCTTCACAATATTCTACAGAATAATTGAATTCTTGGAGAAAAAGACTCCTATAAATCAATCTACTATTAGACAGATAACTGTGGTTATTGAATTCTAGACTCTTATGGTCAGTTTTGACTATCATCTCTGACCCTATCAGAAATTGTCAGAATCTCTTGAATGCACATACCACAGCCAATGCTTCCTTTTCCATTACAGAATAGTTGACTTCTGCTCCCCTTAATGATCTACTAATGAAGTATATTACCCCTTGACTACTATCTTCCACCAACTGCATCAAAGCCGCATTTAGTCTGTATCCACTGCTATCCACCTATACTATAAAGGTTTTCTTAAAATCAGAGTATATCAGCATGACTTGTCCCAAAAATTTGTCTTTGATGCTTTTGAATACTTCATTGTTTATCTGTCCATTCCCATGGGATGTTTTTTTGTAATAACTGTAATAAAGATTTCATATCTGCTGCAATGTTTCTATAAAATTTATTATAAAAATTACATAGTCCTAAGAAGAACTTAACCTGTCTCACTGACTTAGGGGATGGGAAGTCTCTGATGGCTTGTATTTTATCAGGATGAGGCTTAATCTGTTTTACTGATCAAGTGCTCTAAAAAACTGACTTGCCATGGGTATACAACTTTTTTGCAAATTAATGCGGATACCTTGTCTTGGCATTCTTGTAAAAACATTTCCAAATGTCTTAAATGCTCTCTTGGATTTTTAGATGCAATTATGACATCTTCCATATAAATAGTCACCAAACTCTTGATTTCGGGTGATAATACTCTGTCCAGGCACTTTAGCAACCCTGACCAATTGTTCCTTAATCAAAATGGCATTCTATTAGATTGGTAAGATATACCATTATATCTGAAGGCTGTATATTGGCGGTCTGCTGGGTGTAGTTTAATCTGCCAATAACTGGCTGTCAGATCTAATATTGAAAAGATTTCTTTACCACAGAACCTGTTCAACAATTCGTTCATTGGTGGAGGCACATTTTGGACAGGCCAGTGATTCTATTAAGCTGTCTCACATCTAAGCACAACCTAACTGATTCATATTTTTTTTACTATCACCAATGGGTTGTTATAAGGTGATGATCCCTTCGCTATAATTCCCCATTCTTCTATCTGCAACAATTGTTTTTCCACTTCTGTTCGATATTGATAAGATACCGGATATTATCTTGCTCAAATGGTGTGCCATCTATGATCCTAATTCGATGTTCACACTCCTTAATTATCCAGTCTATCTGAAAAATTTTCACTATACTTCTCTAATAATTTCTTCACTGTCTTTTCCCATCCTTCCCCTTGCTCACTCTTTGTCTTGCTTTGTATATTACATATTTCTATTGGCAGTATTTTTTTTTGATTTAAATTCTACTATTTCCCTTTCACATGTAATACTGCCTTCTTTATAGTTAATTAAACACAGTTTTATGCATAAAATCTGACCCTAATATCACATCGTGTATGAATTCCTTCAATATCAACAAAAGTATGTTTACAATTCTCTTTCACACTCTTATTCATACCCATACTTGTTTTGTCTCTAGTTGGGCCTTTTATTATTGGCCAAAGTCACTAGGGACTTCCTCACTGGTAGAGTTCAAATGTCATGGGTTTGTTGTATCATCCATGCATATACGGTATCAGACATGACTGATATGTACTTCAATATTATTAACCCATATTGTAATTTTTGGGCATTCTTGGGATGCAAACTTTATGGTCGCCTTAACCCATTCGCAAATCAGATTATTTACTCCTTTCGTTTCACCTATCATTGCTTCAATATCTATGTACTTCATATACTTTGCTTGATTTCTATTCTATTATTTATCTCTTATTAATACATTTATCAAAGCTGCTCCCCCTTGCTGTCACTTTACCTTACAAGCTTCTTTATTTCCATCATTTTGCTTACTCTTATTTTTTTAACCTACATACGCGAATAAAAATAAAAAAACCCCCACAAAACTCTTTTATATTTAAACTTTTACTATTTCCTCCTATCCCTCAGGACATGGTTATCATCAAAGCCTCAAGTTGGGCCACCATTGTAACATCCACTACTCTATTAGGGTTTTTTATGAGTTAACTACACATACTCGGTGACCAAATTACGTCCTATCTATTAAATTTGTTTCATCAGACAATTCAGTAAGATTTAATGGATGCAATTATTTTTCCTGGTCACACAACACCCTTTTAACTAATGTTACTATGAAAATAATGGAATTATGTAAGCCAGCTTTTAATTTATTTGAAAGGTGCCAGGATTCTGTATTGGAATCCACTGGCCAAATCACTTTTATTTATTTTGTTACGACGAAATTATCTGGAATCTTCAGAGGATTGTGTTTCAGTACAGCGTTGGCAATTTATTTGAACTATAATATCTAAGTTATAATGAATTTAAAACTATAAGAATCAATAACAATGTAAGCCATATTTTACTTTATTAATACAAAACAAAACATTAATATTATTGAGAGAATAAAATATAAAAAAAAAAAAAACAAAGGTTAAAACTACAGCTAATATTTGTTTCTCTTATTTGTATGACTCATGGCGACAGTTCATCATGCTTAAGAGTTCAAAAAAGTGATCACTAATATTTGATTTAATAAAATCACTTACCGGTAAGTTTAAATGTTCATGTACAGGATTTCTAATGTTGCCCATGCATGGATTTCTTTAGAATGGATCTACTGTCCAGTATTCTGGTGATCCTTAAGTTTTTGTGGTTTGAAATCTAATAGATGGCTTCTTCACTCAGGTAGTTCACAACACAGGTACAAAGCAACTCCAGCAAATGAACTGCTACTACTCGCACATCTTAATATTTCAGCCTATTAGTAAAAGTAGTTTGGCCCACTTTCATAATTTCTTCATGTTTATTTTTTTACTGATTTTTCTGCAGGAAGGACGATCTAGATCTAAGAAGAAGCTGCCCCGCACCACATGTTATTCCTTTTTTTCTTTCTGTGCAATTCCCCCATTGACACCTGTCAATATGTACCAAATTTAAAAGAATTTAGCCCACAAAGTCTTCCTTTTTTTTCTTGGTTGCCATCTTTAATTACCGAAGGAATGCAACAACTTTGTTTCCATACTGCTGATGGCTTTGCTTTATGGTTTGTTTTAATTTTACAAAATACAAAGTAGTTTCCTTTTTTGTTTCTATTATACTTTTTACATTCTTTCTCTCTCTTTTTATTTTTTTTAACACATAAAAAATATCTATACCCATGTTGTTTAAACTAATCGATTAAATATATTTTTCGTTAGTAATTTATCAATTTAATTTTTAAATTGCCAACACTATTTGTACTAGGATAAAATACAGTACACTATATTTTAGATGAAGAAGTGGGAAATACAATAAATCTATAAAGAATGAAAAAGCTCCAAAAAAAAACAATGAAATTATTGTTAATATCTTTAAAAAAATGAGTGAAAATTATATGCCAAACATCTAAATGATGAGTTACTAGTTAATTGAAAGTAAGTAGAATATTGATATTTAAGAAAAGTGATAAACAAGATATTGGATCTACCAGCTCTATACAAAATATTTATTAAAATAATTTCAACTCTCCTACAATGAATTTTAGATTCTACCCAACTAAATGAAAAAGCTGGGCTTAAAAGTGGTTTCAACACAATGAATCATATCCAATTATTATAAGAAATTATAGAAAGAATCATTGAATATGAGTTGCCATTATACTGAAGGCATAGCTCTATAAGCATTTCTACACTGATTAAAGCATTGGATCATTAAGACATAGATCCAAGTCACTACCATATTCTGAAGAATATTTATCAAAATGCAACAAGAGTGATTAGCTGATATGATAACATTAAGATTAACAATGAGAAAGTTGTAAGACAGGATGATTCAATATCTTCAAAACTTTTTATTCCAGTTTTACAAAATGAAATGTGTCTTAAAATGAGAAAGTAAAAAAGTCAAAGTAAATGGAGATTATTTAACTCATCTAAATTTTGCAGATAAGGTCATCATTTTTGCAAGTAATGCTTCAGAAAATCTCACTAAAGTTATCAGATGAGAGTAAGAAAGTAGTTTAAAGATAAATGCTAAAAAAAACTAATGTTCAATAGATTTTCTCAGATGAAAATAAAATTCAGATTAACAATTACAAATATCTACATCAGATTATTAAAACAGTTGGAAACATAATGAATGAAGTTAATCATAGACTTAAACTTGTAATGGAGTGATTTTGATAGAAATAACTTAATTCTAAAGTGAAATATGCTTTTGTATGTGAACACGTTTTTAATAAATGTGTTTTACCAAATCTTTTTTATGGAGCTGAGATTTGGATACTGAACACAAAAGCAATACAGATACTTAGACCATTCAATGAAGTATAGAGAGATATGTTAGAAATAATAGAAAGCGAAAATGAAATACATGAGTGAGAGAATATACAAATATCACTGACTTCACTGAGAAAATTAAGAGACTGAAATGGAGCTGGTCTGGATATATGCTAAAAAAAATAATAGATAAAAAGTTGAAGTTTTTAGGTTCCATGAGATTGTATGAGCTAGAAAGAATGGATCAGAGAATCTGAATTGAAGTTGAAGGGATTTTAATCAGGCAATAGATCGATAATAGTTGAAAATGATGATATATATATATGTTTTAAAGTTTATATTGCTTTAAAATTTATGTTTTTAAAGTTAATACTTTATAAAACAGATGTATACATATAATTTGAAATGGTGACTCTAGATTAGCATTTCCTAAACTTTTCATATTATTGAATACTTCACAAATACAGAAATTTTAGTGAAATATGTTGATTATTATATAGGAGATAATTACATTTTGAATTAGAAATGTCAAATTAACTCAACCCACATCTTTGACACTATCCACTTTAAAAAAATCCAGTAAGGACTATTATTAATCATTTATTAAACTAGAGATTGTCTCCAACACAACTTCAAAACTCAATTTAAGATTAATATATCTGATTTTTTAAAGTTAAACACACAAACACATTTCCACACATGTAATATCTTTATAATTACATTAAATAACCTCAATATTACCACATATCCTCTTAAAATCATATAAATAAATATACAATAAAAAACAAATGACCCCCAAGCAAATAACTATAAGAACTAAGAAAACAAAACAAACATTTATTCTCAAATTTTAATTATATAAAACAAAACACATAAAAATAGTAAAATAAACTAGCATACACACACACATATATAATAAAATTACATTCTTAACGACTGATGTTTTTGGGTCTTTGAATTACAAATTATTTTAATATCAGGCACAATATTACACAACTGAATTCACATATCTAGCATTGAGTCTGTTCCTGTACTTTGATTGAGTTGTAGTGTAATATAAAAATTCTACCTACCATAAATGTTGTTGTAAATGGAAGTAAAACAGGTAGATTTAACACATTGGAATATTCTTTGTTAAATTTGTCCAGAAATCATTTAATGGCAATTTCTTATATTTTTGTTTTTGAATCAGAGTCAATAATTAAATCAATTAAATTTTTATAATCACTTGCCCTAAAGCCTATTGGATTAGCAGATACTGTAAATGAATTTCAAATTCAGAAATGGTCCTCACTGGACTATGAAAATATGCAAGTGTTCTAAAAATTATGCTGAAAACTTCAACTACATTGAATTTATTTCAATTAAAAATTCACAAAAGATAGAAAATCAAATCAAAATGATTATGTTCAATTGTAGAAACCAGAATTGTAACTTCCTATTAAAAGATACAATTTGGTCTTTTGCATTAAAAATTGTAATATTCTTTCATTACAATGATAAGTTAATTTTAGTGAACTTAGTAAAAATGTTCACTAAATATGATTAATCATGAAGGATTCAATGAAATTCTGTGCTAAATTATTTAACATGAAAAAAACTCAAGAATTCACTATGGAAGATCTCAATAGTATTTTGCTTTTGGTTGTTAACTCACTTCAGTAGATAATAAGTAGTAGCAAACTCTCCATATAATAGTGCCACTCAATGCAAGACGTAGTAACCAATGGATGCAGAGTGGTTGTTGCATAAAATCCATATCTAGTGCCTACTCATCCAATATCCCCAGACTTTGTTTCTGAGCTTTGTATCTGAGAGCACTGCGCATCCAACAGTCACCTTTTACCTATTTAGTAGATCTAGTTACAGTGCTCTCAGATACAAGGCTCTTCACTGATAAAAGCCACAAGCTAGAAACAAGTCTGGGTATATTGGATGAGTAGACACTAGATGAGGATTTTATGCAACAATCTTCCTGCATCCATTGATTACTAGCTCGTGAGAGCATAGGAATATGATGTTTTGGTGACAATATGTAATACAAGTGTGGCAAGTTCATTATTCATTTCATTGCACAAAATTTTAGATAATTTGGATTGAAATGATTGAGATTTTATTTAGTTAACAATTTTTAGGGCTTCATCGAAGATAATTTTTAAATAGTCAAAAATTTTTTTTTTATTACTAATGCTTGCTACAATGCAAAACACAATGTTTTTATAGCTACTTGCAGAATATACTTCATTTTTCCTACCATCTAAACATATATCAATATAGTTCTCCCAACCGACTTCCTCTTTTGTAATATAATTATTAATATACCTTTTGTGATAACACTTTCTTGAGGATATTCACATTTGAATAAATCTTCAATATTATTATTAAATGTATAATAAACAAATACCAGTAATATGTGAGCCCTGCGATATCTACAGACTGATAAATTTGCAATACATATTCACTGCAAAGCTTAAGTCACTGAATTATCTCTTTCTCTGATTGAAACAGTATTATTTAATAATTGTAATATATATTTAATCAGACTCTTTGTTTAACAAGCAGTAATGCCTCTGTTGCATTTTCATTTATATTTTTCTACTGAATCTCATCATTTCTGAAAAAATAAAAAAATTTTTTTCTTTGTAATCAGGCGTTTAATTTCTTATTATCTACAAAGTTTAGGCTGGAGTTAATGAACTGTTTCCTAGTATTTTATTATATAAAACCCACAATACATCAGGAATATCTGAATTGCTAATACATTTAAATCTCCAATTTAAATAATTTTCATCATATTTCTTCTTTGGTATGCTCTTAGATAACACCAGCTTTTTAAAAGTACTTGCTCCTCCTTGTTTTAAAGTTTCTCCCTTTAAGCAAGAATCCATGTTAATTTTTGAATAGTATTTAAATTCTAATATTAGTCAAAACAAAACAGGAAAAAAAAAACGAAAAGCAATTGTAATGAAAATGATTCGATAAAATAATTAGTAACAAAAATTAAAGATTGTGAAATAAATAAAACTGTAATATACAAAATAAAATATAAAATAATTGAAAAACTATAATGCTAAATAACTGCTGAATGTAATTACAATAAGAAATAATTTCTAATCACAAAAAAAAATTATAATGATAATAAAAAGTGTTAAGTCACAAAATTTGCGCAAATAAATTTTAAGTCACAAGAAACTTACATATTTAAACAAAATAAAATATGTGTTTAATTCAACCAATGATGTTGTCTGACATAATGATCTCCTTCAACTAGACATAGACGTATTAAGCTTAGCTTTGGGCAACATGACGAGTGATCACCCCATCAGAGAGTCAATTTTTTTTTCACACATGATTTCAAATATGGAGTTTCGAACCTTTAGGATCAGTCTATTGTAATGAATCCATGGCATCACAGACTTATATTGAGCTGTTATTCGCTGAAGGTTTGTGATGATAATGCTTTAGTTGTATTTGTATGTTGGACTATTTATATCATCTAACATGAGTATTGAAAGTCTTTAGAAAAATTTAACTTTATTTAAACATTTGAAACATTCACTGTTAATAATAGCACATAGTTTAGTATATGCAGCAATGTTTCAAGGGGTATTATTCTCCCCTCTTTTTCAGGTGTTGCTGGCCTGATCAATGGCAGTACTAGCTTGGGAGTGGAATCTGGATCTTTAGATTCTTGAGTATTGAATTTTAAAGTAAAGGTCTAACCAACTAAGCCATCCTGCCAAAGGCAGGTCACTAGACATTTCATATACTTATCTACGAGGTTCTTCCTGATTTCTTCACTTCAGAAAGTTATTAATTTGTTCTGTGGAACATAGTTTGGGAAACACTGTTCTAGGAATATCTAAACATGTTTGTAATGAAGCAGTCAATCTTAGCCTAAGATTGAGCTTCATAGTTCCATCTACTAACCTGTATTCAAACCCTATATCCCATCCCACTCCTTTTGTCATGTATATATATTTTATGTATATATTTGAGATGCGCGCCTAAATTATAAAATTTTAACGTTTCAATAACATTTTTTAAAATTATTATTAATTCTTTTTTATTAATTAATAGTTTTTTTTTTATTAAAGTATTATAGGTGTGGCTCAAATATATATATAGGAGCAAAATACTAACAAAATATTGACTTTTTAAAATATTTTATTATGTCATTTATACAAGGTTTTCTTTTTAAAGTACTTTTTTTTCTATTAAACTGTATTTTATAAAATCCAAGATAAAAGATGAAACTGATAATTGTCCAGAAATAATTAAAGGGTTGGAAACACTGTTGTTTTAATCTGGGGAAGGTATTTTTAATTAAAGTTTTTACTTAAAATTAAAATGGGATTAAGATTTTCTTTTGTTATAAACATTTTTGTCAAATCTATTTCTAATCTGGAAATAGATTTGAATTTATTTTTGGACATTATCTTACAGTTACATCTTTCAAAAACAATGGACAAAGAAAAAGTAAGAATTTTAAGATCAGAGATTAGATTATGAGCTAAAACTAAGTAATTAAAAGCATTCCAGAGATTAGCTACTATTGAAAGAACTGTGCAGTTAACTGAATCCAAGCTGTGTTGAAATGTAAGCATAGAAAGCTCATCACCTTTCTGACCTGTGTGGGTCATCTTCCGCTGCCGTTATATTATGCTCCTGTGAAATGAAGTAAGAGCCCGACTGGAGAATTGGGGAATGCTGAATAAAAGCTTGCTGTTATTTAAGAATCAATTGCCATGCATGAGCAGACTTTGAAATATGAACTCTTAAAATGGTACAAGGTAAATTTTCAAGCTACAATTAAAGCTAGTCTAACTAATTTCAATCTCTATCATCAAGATTTCTTCTCCTAATGTATTATTTAACTTTATTTCTAATATGTGTCAATTGTTCTTAAATTATTTCTATAAATTTAATCTCTCATATGCTCTAACTTTCTTTAACCTTGGTGCGATCATTTATTTATTACTTGATTTTATATATATGCTTTCTTATTAATATGCCAATCTCAAACAATCTGATGAGTTGAATTTCTCAAATCTTTTCTTTCTTTTAAGTAAAACTTCATGAATTGAGATTATTAATGGTCCCTTAAAACATAAAGCATTATTAATACACTCGCCACATTGTTTTATGAGCCAACATTTTATTTATGTTTTCGTATAAAAATATATTTAACTCTGGATTTTTTACCCGGGGTGAATCCAGAACTTAGGCTAATTAACACTCTGAAACTTAGTTATTTTATGTTATTTATTCAATTCTGAAAGGGTGACTTATTTGTTTTCTACATAACTGCTAGTTTTTTTTATATATTCTTAAAATATCAAATCCAGTACTTAAATATTCTGTTGTTATAAAACCACAAAGGTGGGATTGAATTATTTTAAATATCAGAAAAGGAAAGGGGGTAAATTTTAATATTTTAGTTATTAAGTAAAACATCTCTCTATATATTCTAGTGGCATAGCAAATTAATTATATAAATTATAGCATCCAAACAAGGATCATTCATTTTAAAGCAGTAAAACTTATTCAATGTCGTTAGTGACATTTCTCATTACTGCGTTACTGATATTCGGCCTATCTATATATATATATTACGTGCTTCTAATATGGGGGTTGCGCCAAGTTTGAACCCATAGATTTATTTCTCAAGCCTTGTTCTGAGGATAGTTGACATTCCCAAAACCATTTATTTTGTATAAAAGGCCTCTGGCAGTGATTCCCTAAGTCTGGCACATGCTATGCCTATCCACTTTCTTTGTACAAAAAGGCCTGCACATCAGCGATGTCCACAGCATGCTTATCCACTTCGTGTTTCATCCAGCACTTTTCCTGTTATTTTTTTTGGCTATTGTCAGCACTGCAAACTTCTTTGTATTATTTCTTTTGCTTCATGACCCAGTTTTAATGCTCTAATATTAAAATTGCACTCTGCTTAAAAATATATATAAATGCCAACTACTTCTAGTTTTATTAATTAAATTTATTTCAGTCTTATACAATCCCACCATCGTAACTTATTTCTGTATTTAAAAGTATCTATATGCCTTGGGGAAAATAAAGCGTTTTTCTTACCAGCACTAATTAAAAGAAGTTTCGTTATGTATTTTGTCATATAATCAAATATGTTTTATTTATTTTCATGACCGTAATGGCATGAAAATAGTTTGTATTATATCTGTAATGAATCTCGGAATGCTCCCCGAAATAATGTTAGTCACCATGTTTCAGAACCGTATATAAAAGCGTTAATAGCAATTTTATGTAAATTCTTTCTA
The DNA here is from genome assembly GCA_028023455.1 of Epiperipatus broadwayi. NCBI lineage: Eukaryota > Metazoa > Onychophora > Udeonychophora > Euonychophora > Peripatidae > Epiperipatus > Epiperipatus broadwayi. Next base: position 23,239,718 of record JAQFVV010000004.1, read on the forward strand.
ATAATTGATTGGCATCTTAATATTGGACCCACCAAAGATGTGTGCTTATTTATAATATATCATTTAGCTAATAAAGAGCATATGAGAAATAATAGCATGAATGACACTATGTAATCATCTACTGCTTGTTCATTCATGCACATACTAATGTTTGCAATTAATTTATAAATGTATGTAAACAATTTGTCACTATATTAAACTAATTTTTATTATCCAACTTGTCTGAGTAGTTCGAATTCCTCTTTTCTCCACTTCCAAAAGTACAGCCATGCTTATATATATTTTAGTTTAGTCATAGTTAATAGATGTCTCATTGTCTTCTCCGCTTTGCTAGTGGGTTGGATTAAAATTAATTCTCATGTGCCATCACTATTATGTTATTCATTAGGTGTTAGATCTGGGGCTTAGAGAGTGGGTTCGAATTCAGGCTGGTCCCTGACCTAAATCTCAGGCGTGACTGGGTTTGAAGTACAGTTTGTGAGTTCCAGCTTGTTAGAAGGATACACGTTTTGACTGGTACAAAATATTTTTTCCTGAGCTTGGCGCCCAACATGGGGCTTCAATATAAACACTCACATACCCTGAGTACTGAATTCTATTTATATTTAAAAAAAGTTGTAAGATATAGTTTTTTTTTCACATTTGGTATGTTTAAAATAATGTATTCAAAGTGTAACATTCATTGTTTAAAGTTAAAATCCATGTGCTACAACCATAATTATAGTACATATGTATTTTTTTCTTCAATGTAATCACCTACAAACCTGAGACATATAGTTTTTTTTGTTATTGAGACATATATAAAAATGTATAATTTCTAAATCATTGATCACTCTGTTGGCTGGCACCCTTATAAAAAGAAATTTTGCCAACCAGTAGTGAGTCAAATGCAAAAATGTTGGAAGTGGAGGGTTCAAACTCAGATAAAAAAAATTATTGAGAGCAATTTTTTTTTGGCTTAATGCTTTAATGTATAAAAGTTTAATCATGTAATAACCAAACTATGAGTTTTCTTTTCAGATGTAAGGGTGTGACCAAGAGAAACTAAAAGGTAAAATGACTAGATTAGTATAAAATCTTAAATAAACCATTTTTTTCTTCCAGCAAGCAAAAGATAAAATGTTCAGCTAAACTATAGTTGGGCAGATATATAGGAAGTGTGGGAGCAGTGAGTGGTTAGGCAGATTTTTTTAAAAGGGAAAAATAACAGAACACATAACTCAGCAAAAAATGAAATGTACATATAAAAATTGATTTTTTTCGTAGTTCTTTTGGTCATTTGAAAACTCCTAGTCAAGGCATTTTTTTTCAATGTTTTTTCCATTTCATTGTATGTGAGGAGAAATGAAGCAGTCAATTTTAGCCTAAGATCGAGCTTCATAGTTCCATCTACTAACCTGTATTCAAACCCTATATCCTATCCACTCCTTTTGTTATGTATATATATTTTATGTATATATTTGAGATGTGCACCTAAGTTATAAAATTTTAACGTTTCAATAACATTTTTTAAAATTATTATTAATTCTTAGTTTTTTAATTATTAGTTTTTTTTTTATTAAAGTATTATAGGTGCAGCTCAAATGTATATATAGGAGCAAAATACTAACAAAATATTGATTTTTTAAAAATATTTATTATATGTCATTTATACAACTTTTTCTTTTTAAAGTACTTTTTTTTCTATTAAACTGTATTTTATAAAATCCAAGATGGAAGATGAAACCAATAATTGTCCAAAAATAAAAGGTTGGAAACACTGTTGTTTTAATCTGGGGAAGGTATTTTTAATTAAAGTTTTTACATAAAATTAAAATGGGGATTAAGATTAAAAATTTTTTTGTTATAAACATTTTTGTCAAATCTATTTCTAATCTGGAAATAGATTTGAATTTATTTTTGGACATTATCTAACATTGCATCTTTCAAAAAAACAATCGATAAAGAAAAAGTAAGAATTTTAAGATCAGAGACTAGATTGTGAGCTAAAACTAAGTAATTAATAGCATTCCAGAAATACCTAAGCCATGTATAAAATGGCCGAATTTTAAATCACCATAGAGATTAGCTACTATTGAAAGAACTGTGCAGTTAACTGAATCCAAGCTGTGTTGAAATGTAAGCATAGAAAGCTCATCATCTTTCTGACCCGTGTGGGTCATCTGCTGCCGTTATATCATGCTACCATAGAATGAAGAGCCCAACTGGAGAATTGTGGAATGCTGAATAAAAGCTTGCTGTTATTTAAGAATCAATTGTCATGCATGAGCAGACTTTGAAATATGAACTCTTAAAATGGTGCAAGGTAAATTTTCAAGCTGCAAGTAAAGCTAGTCTAACTAATCTCAATCTCTATTATCAAGACTTCTCCTATTGTATTATTTAACTTTATTTCTAATATATGTAAATTGCTCTTAAATTATTTCTATAAATTTAATCTCTCAAACGCTCTTTCTTTAACCTTGGTGCAGTCATTTATTTATTACTTGATTTTATATATATGCTTTTCTTATTAATATGCTGATCTCAAACAATTCGACTAGTTGAATTTCTCAAATCTTTTCTTTCTTTTAAGTAAACCTTCATGAATTGAGATTATTAACGTTCCCTTAAAACATAAAGCATTATTAATTAATATGCTCACCAGATTGTTTTACAAGCCAACATTTTATTTGTTTTCATATAAAAATATATTTGTTTAATTCTGGATTTTCTACCCAGGGTGAATCCAGAACTTAAGTTAATTAATGCTCTGAAACATTAATTTTGTTATTTATTCAATTCTGCAAGGGTGACTTATTATTTGTTTTCTACATAACTGCTAGTTTTTTTTATATACTCTTAAAATATCAAATACAGTACTTAAATATTCTCAGTTGTTATAAAAGCCACAAAGGTGGGATTGAATTATTTTAAATATCAGAAAAGGAAAGAGGGTAAATTTTAATATTTTACTATTTTAGTTATTAAGTAAAATCTCTCTATATATTCTAGTGGCATAGCAAATTAATTATATAAATTATAGCATTCAAACAAGGGGCATTCATTTTAAAGCAGTAAAACTTATTCAATGTCATTAGTGACATTTCTCATTACTGTGTTACTGACATTCAGCCTATCTATAGATATATTATGTGCTTCTAATCTGGGGGTTGCAACAAGTTTGAACCCATAGATTTATTTCTCAAGCCTTGTTCTGTGGATAGTTTACCTTCCCAGAACCATTATTTTGTATAAAAGGCCTCTGGTGGTGATTCCCCAAGTCTGGAATACTCTATGCCTATCCACTTTCTTCATACAAAAAGGCCTGCATGTCAGCGATATCCATGACATGCCTATCCACTTCGTTTTTTGTCCAGAGGCACGACTTTTCCTGTTTTTTGGCTATTATATCAGCACTGCAAACTTCTTCGTATTATTATTTCTTTTGCTTCATGACCCAGTTTTAATGCTCTAATATTAAAATTGCACCCTGCTTAAAAATATATATAAATGCCAACTACTTCTAGTTTTATTAATTAAATTTATTTGTCTTATACAATCCCACCATCATAACTTATTTCTGTATTTAAAAATATCTATATGCCTTGGGGAAACAAAGCGTTCTTCTTACCAGTGCTAATTAAAAGAAGTTTCATTAAGTATTTTGTCATATAATCAAATATGTTTTCAAATGTATTTATTTTCACAATCATAATGGCGTGAAAATAGTTTGTTTTATTTCTGTAATGAATCTCGGAATGCTCCCCGAAATAATGTTAATCACCATGTTTCAGAACCGTATATAAAAGCGTTAATAGCAATTTTATGTAAATTCTTTCTAATAATCGATTGGCATCTTAATATTGGACCCACCAAAGATGTGTGCTTATTTATAATATATTATTTAGCTAATAAAGAGCATATGAGAAATAATAGCATGAATGACACTATGTAATCATCTACCGCTTGCTCATTCATGCACATACTAATGTTTGCAATTAATTTATAAATGTATGTAAACAATTTGTCACTATATTAAACTAATTTTTATTATCCAACTTGTCTGAGTAGTTCGAATTCCTCTTTTCTCCACTTCCAAAAGTACAGCTATGCTTATATATATTTTAGTTTAGTCATAGTTAATAGATGTCTCATTGTCTTCTCCACTTTGCTAGTGAGCCAGATTAAAATTAACTCTCATGTGCCATCACTATTATGTTATTCATTAGGTGTTAGATCTGGGGCTTAGAGAGTGGGTTTAAATTCAGACTGGTCCCTGACCTAAATCTCAGGTTTGAAGTACAGATTGTGAGTTCCAGCTCATGTTTGATGGATAAACATGTTTTGACCAGTACAGTAATAATAATTAACACAATCCAATATTTGGATTTTCTTGTAAAGTATGTTTTTTTCATTACTTATTTAAAAAAAAATTGGTCTGTTTTTTTTTATAATTTACTCTCCATATCTAAAAGAATTTTGAGAATTGACTGTAATATATATGTATGTGTTAAGACCTATTAATGATTATGGCAAAACTTGTCTTTATGTCAAACATTGTTAACTGAGAGGTCAGCGCAGCCACCTTGCAAGGAAGCAATTGGTTGCAGACGGTTATTGTGGGTTCACCTCCAGGCCGATGCTATGACATATGGGAAAAAAAACTTGTCTTTATTATATTTAAAAATATTGATTTTACTAAACAATATGCAAATGTTATTGAAATTTTTTATAAAAAGTTTATGCACATGTATTCCAATAGAATATTCTTAATCTGGGTTGATCGCTTTATTAAAAATATTGTACTAAGGATAAAAAATATTATAGCAATAAGGTATAACTTTTTTGGTTACATATATTTTATTGAATAAAGGAAGTAAAATGAAAGTGTAGGGGTTTCCTTTTGCTGTTGTTTCCTATTTTTAATTTAATCATCTTGGAAATATTAGTTCTTCCAATGATTTCTCACATTGAAAAATCATTCTTCTGTAATATTTAGTAATTTCTGTACTCGGTAAAAGTTGCTTTAGTGCACAATTTGGTAGAAGTGTATAATTATTTTACTTAGACAGCATCTTTATATTGTTCATGTTTAAAGTAATTTCTTCAATGTTTCACAACCATATGTAATATCAGTACTATAGATATTGTAACGTTTTTCGTATTACTAGGCCACTATACGCCTCAAATTTATATTTGAGTGTGAGTTGATCAAGCTGTATCAAAAGAAAAAAGAAAGTTGTATTTCTATTCTCAACACAGCTATTTTTCCCGATCAACTTCGGCCTAGAACTATTACCGAGTACAATCGTGAGCAGAACCAGTTTTTAATTTCTACTTGAGGATGCCAGAGTCGTTAGACCCACTGAGACTGCGTCAAACATATTGTAGCCCGTAAGGTAATAATTATACGATCTGAGTTAACATTCTCGTTAAGAAGATATCCCCATTTTTTCTTAATTACGGAAATTAAATCTATCAAAAAAAAATAATTTGTATACCGATCTAAGTTAAATAACTAAAGGTAAAACTTAAATAGAATAGCATTAATTTTATACACGTACAATGAAAGTGAAGTTAATAATAAAGAGATCGGAAGAGCACAGATTGTGCATATGAATTCAATAATAATCAAACATTCAATATTTATGATTAAGACAAAATTATAATGTTGGAAAAGATTGTGCATATGAATTCAATAATTTGATTCAAATATTGGAGTAACAATTATTTAGTCTTATTTTCCGTAGTAACAGTTTGGTTCATTTCTCAGTTCGCAAATCTTCTGATCCAAGAAAAATTTATGGGATAACATTTCCATTCAACTCACTATTCATAAAGCTTTATGTAAAAAAAATTATGGCCATTTATTTACCGGTAAGTTGACATTAAGTAGGTCATCGATCTTCCCGACGTACAATTCAGTTAGTGGGTAGTCCGCAGTAGTTGTTTTTCTTTTAGTTTTATTTCCGAATCTCTGATCTAATTTAGGTAGCCAGATGACGATCTAGGTGACTTTTTTCGAGAGAAAGTGTCGGCAAACGATAGAGTTCTACTCACTCATGGCAAGCGATTTCAGTTCGTATCTAAGTGGACACATTTTATTAAAAAAATACGAGGCACTTCAAATTGCTCAGCACTATTGGAACAATAAGAGAAAAAAGACCCCTTTTCAAATCTGTCGGCTCTTTTTATACTCCTAGATTCTTTTTAGAAGCTCTGCGCACGTTCTTTTTTTTTCTTTGTTCTACTTTATAAACTTCTACATTATTCTCCTTTTCTTATTACAAAGTCTGTTTTTCCGTTAAGAATTTCTGCCATTTTTAATTACTATCAGAAAGTTGTTTCTGATAGCAATCTTTCACCTTTTGAAATTTCCTTTCACTATTTGAATCAATGATTCAATATGCACTTTCCAACATTGAATTTATTTTAGTTAAGTTATTTCTAAAAAAAAAAGAAAAATTAAACTTTCACTGTACGTTTTTTTTTTCTTTAAAACATTATGTTACAAAAAAAAATAAAGATCGTGTTCGCTCTCCTTTCTTTTTTTTATAATACCTAATATTAAAAAGTAATTTGTACCGTATATATAAATAAATGGTACAATACCACCAGGGCAGGGGAATGAGAATAAAATATGGGTTTGAACTAATTTTATTCTTAATAAGTCTTTATGGAGTACTTCTAACCCACGTCCTAGTCTTATATGGTTTCAGTGACCTAGCATTATAGGTACCCCTTTCTCCTTCACCATTCTTTAAAGTGAAAGCATTTGGACCATCCTGTTGGCTGATTTGGTAAGGTCCCTCATACAAATTTTGGAACTTTTTAAAAATATGCTTCCCAGTTTGTCTCACAGGGTTCGTTTTTACCCATACTGTATCCCGTTTTAAACTTATCAGTCAGGCCTCCTTTCCACTGGGTTCGGAGCTTGGCACAGTGTTCCAATTTTTTTCTTGCTTCTTCATGATCTCTCCCTTTATCAATGTTTTCTGGACCAGCGGGTAACTTGGATTGGTACAATCTAGGTATTGCTTGTCCGAAGTGAAGTCTTACAGGTGCAAATCCGGTAGATTCATTATGAGACCAATTTATGAAATTTAACACCCTTGGGAGTTGTTTCACCCATCCTCTATGGTTGGATGCAGTATATACCCTGAAGAGGCGTCCTAACTCTCTCATCACCCGCTCACAAGGGTTTGATTGCAGATTTCATATGGATGACAATATGTGTTTTACCTCCATCCTCTCTATCTACTGTTGCCAATCATAAGATGTGAACGGCGTACCGTGGTCCGACAAAATAGCTTTTGGTTTGCCTACCCTTTTAAAATATCGTACCTCAAGGGCTCGTATGGCATTCTTGGTATTGGCTTGGGTCACCGGATATGCTGACACCCATTTTGAAAAAAGGTCATATACTACTAGTAGATATTTCATTTTCCCGAAAGCTGGCAATGGTCCATAGAAATCAATAGCCACCAGGTCATTGGGTTCTTTAGGGATGATAGAATTCAATGGACCTTGATACGACTTGTTTGCTGGTTTTGTCTTCTGACACATTTCACATGAGCTTACTATCCTGGTGACCTGTGCTCTCATATTCGGCCAGTGGAACCATGTCCTCAATAAGGCTTCCACTTTATTTACACCATAGTGCCCATACAAATGATGTGTGTAGTCAATAAGTCCTTCCTGTAAACTTTCTGGTATGATCATTTTCCATTGATCCCTTCAAGGGTCGGTGATATACCATAGTATCCCTTCTTTCAGGTGGTATCTCTCATCAGTGTTAGCATCTGCTGTCTCTCCCGCTTCATCTTTGTCTTCTAGTTGATCAATAATTTTCTTGTAGGTCGGGCTTTGCCGTTGTACCTTGCCTAAGTGTCTCAATCCTTCTTCTACTACAGCGTCTGTTTCTAATTCTGCACTTGCCAAACAGATATCTTCCATCTGCAAATGGTCCTGGGTATCAGGAACAATATTCCGGCTCAATGTGTCGGCTACCACATTTTCAGTGCCCTTACAATACTGGATGGAATAATTGAACTCCTGGAGAAAAAGGCTCCATCGGATTAGCCTACTATTTGTTAAATAACTGTGGTTTAAGAACTCTAGGCTCTTATGATCTGTCCTAACAATCGTTTCCGATCCTATCAAGAATTGGCGGAACTTCTGAAATGCCCACATCACAGCCAAGGCCTCTTTCTCTGTTACACAGTAATTAATCTCTGCACCTCTCAGTGGTCTGCTGACAAAATAAATTACACCCCAGGTACCATCCTCTTGAGCTTGCATAAGAGCAGCACCTAACCCATATCCACTACTATCTACCTGAACAATAAACGGTTTCCTTAAGTCAGGGTAAACCAACATCACTTGACTAAGGAATTTCTCTTTAATAACCCTAAAATTGGTCTCATGCTCTTCCGTCCATTTCCATGACGTTCCCTTATGTAATAATTGCAGCAGAGGCTCCATGTCTGAAGCAAAGTTTTTGTAAAATTTATTGTAGAAATTACACATCCCCAAAAACGATCTCACCTGTTTTGGTGTTCGAAGGGCTGGGAAATCTCGTATTGCCTGGATTTTGTCTGGGTGGGGTCTAATTCCATTGGCATTAATTAAGTGCCATAAGAAATTCACTTCTTCCGCTGCTAAACAGCTTTTTTGCAAATTAATGCGAATATCCTTCATATTGCACTCTTGTAGAAACAACTTGATGTGTTGTAAGTGTTCCTGGGCGTTATTGGATGCAATAATCACATCATCCATGTAAACAGTGTTTAACTTTTTGATTTCCGGGCACAGCACACGATCGAGACATTTTAGCAGGCCTGCTCCACTATTCTTGAGACCAAAAGGCATTCTGTTAAATTGGTACGATATACCATTATATCGAAATGCTGTGTACTTCCGGTCAGCAGGGTGTAACCTGATCTGCCAATAGCTGGCAGTCAGATCTAACGTGGAAAATATCTTTTTTCCCCGGAATTTATTTACCAACTCATTAATTGGAGGTGGAACATTTTGATCTGGCCATGTAATCTTGTTCAATTGCCTGGCATCCAAACACAGTCGTATGGTTCCATCTTTTTTTTTACAACCACCAATGGGTTATTATATGCTGACAAACCCTTAGTGATAATATCCCACTCCTCCATTTTAGCTAATTCTCTCTCTACCTCAGCTCTATAGTGGTGTGGCACTGGGTATGATCTTGCCTGGTATGGTGTACTGTCAGCGATCTTGATCCTGTGCTCATACCCCTTAATAACCCCGGGTTTATCTGAAAAATTCGATTTATATTCATTTAAGACTTCTTTTAGGTCCTCTTTCCATCCTTCCTTCACTCCCTTTATTACTTCATCAATCCGTACCTCTATTGAAGGCTGTTCTATCTCAACCTCCATATTACATATGTTTTGCTGGTTCATTCTCATCCACGACCCAAACTCCACTTCTTCCCCATCACAGATAATCTTTTCATCTTTATAATTGATCACACACCCAGTTTTGTGCATAAAATATGACCCCAATATGGCTTCATGTACCAACCCTTTTAGAATTAATAGCGTGTGGGGCATAATTTTATCCCCTATCTTAATTTGCAACCAAACCTGTTTTGAGCCCAATTGTGCCTTTTTATTTGCTAATGTTATTAGCATGCTTTTCACTGGTAGAGTTGGTATCTCTATGGGTTGGCTCCGCATGCGCTCATACGTTGTTTCTGACATTACCGATATCTGGCTGCCAGAATCCCACAATGTCTCTACTTTGACATCGTTTATTTGCAAAACAACCTTTGGGCATTCTTGAGATGTGTACTTAATCGATTCACCATCCCACTCACAAATAAGATTATCTATCCTCTTTTCTTCTGTTGTTCTACTGATCACTTTATTTCTTTTTCCTTTTTTTTTTTACTGGTTCTTTTATTTCTTTTTTTAATTCTCTGACCATCTCTGCCATTTCTTTTTTTATTTCTTCTTTGAATTCTGTCATGCATTCGTATAATAGTTTTTTTTATTAAGGGTTCCATGCCCTCTTTTAATTCTTCCGCACTTTCTGCCATATTTTGTATATTTTTATTACTTCTCAATTTCATATATGGCCGTGTTGCTTATTTTTGCTACCGTAAACAAAATCTTAACGCTATCAATTGTTACGATATAAATACAATATTTTATTTTGTTTTGCTAATAAATTCGTTCACCGACACCCCTCTCTTTTATCACCCTATAATCTCCTGTCCCCTTCTACCTTTATCGTCACTTCTTACCTTTGATCGGTTTTATTATTTAATAATTTATACGCTATTATTTTCTTTCAATATAGCCTTCTTTAAAATCCTACTCTAAAAAAAACTTTTGTAATCGTACGCAATAACTTTTTAGATTTGCGCACTATTTGTGGTCATATTTATTTTCCGGCTACGGACATTAAATTCTCAATTTTATGCCGTTTTTAAATTTTCTCAGGTCGTGGTTTTTTTTTTCTTTTCGTAAGCCTCGAGTTGGGCAAGCCATTGTAACGTTTTTCGTATTACTAGGCCACTATACGCCTCAAATTTATATTTGAGCGTGAGTTGATCAAGCTGTATCAAAAGAAAAAAGAAAGTTGTATTTCTATTCTCAACACAGCTATTTTTCCTGATCAACTTCGGCCTAGAACTATTACCGAGTACAATCGTGAGCAGAACCAGTTTTTAATTTCTACTTGAGGGCGCCAGAGTCGTTAGAACCACTGAGACTGCATCAAACATATTGTAGCCCGTAAGGTAATAATTATACGATCTGAGTTAACATTCTCGTTAAGAAGAAGATATCCCCATTTTTTCTTAATTACGGAAATTAAATCTATCAAAAAAAAAAATTTGTATACCGATCTAAGTTAAATAACTAAAGGTAAAACTTAAATAGAATAGCATTAATTTTATACACGTACAATGAAAGTGAAGTTAATAATAATGATTTATTCTAACTCGTCAAGCATTCAATATTTATGATTAAGACAAAATTATAATGTTGGAAAAGATTGTGCACATGAATTCAATAATTTGATTCAAATATTGGAGTAATAATTATTTAGTCTTATTTTCCGTAGTAACAGTTTGGTTCATTTCTCAGTTCGCAAATCTTTTGATCCCAGAAAAATTTATGGGATAACATTTCCATTCAACTCACTATTCATAAAGCTTTATGTAAAAAAAATTATGGCCATTTACTTACCGGTAAGTTGACATTAAGTAGGTCATCGATCTTCCCGACGTACAATTTAGTTAGTGGGTAGTCCGCAGTAGTTGTTTTTCTTTTAGTTTTATTTCCGAATCTCCGATCTAATTTAGGTAGCCAGATGATGATCTAGGTGACTTTTTTCGAGAGAAAGTGTCGGCAAACGATAGAGTTCTACTCACTCATGGCGAGCGATTTCAGTTCGTATCTAAGTGGACACATTTTATTAAAAAAATACGAGGCACTTCAAATTGCTCAGCACTATTGGAACAATAAGAGAAAAAAGACCCCTTTTCAAATCTGTCGGCTCCTTTTATACTCCTAGATTCTTTTTAGAAGCTCTGCGCACGTTTCTTTTTTTTTTTCTTTGTTCTACTTTATAAACTTCTACATTATTCTCCTTTTCTTATTACAAAGTCTGTTTTTCCGTTAAGAATTTCTGCCATTTTTAATTACTATCAGAAAGTTGTTTCTGATAGCAATCTTTCACCTTTTGAAATTTCCTTTCACTATTTGAATCAATGATTCAATATGCACTTTCCAACATTGAATTTATTTTAGTTAAGTTATTTCTAAAAAAAAAAGAAAAATTAAACTTTCACTGTACGTTTTTTTTTTCTTTAAAACATTATGTTACAAAAAAAAATAAAGATCGTGTTCGTTCTCCTTTCTTTTTTTTATAATACCTAATATTAAAAAGTAATTTGTACCGTATATATAAATAAATGGTACAATATATTATTTGTTAAAGTAATATGAATTTATCCACAAATAATTTGCCTTACACATCCATGATTACCTAGTTATTAGTATTAGATATTCATGTTTGAGGATTGATGAGGGGGTATGTGAATTAGATAAGGACATAGTGTTATTTTTTCCATTTACAAAATATGCCTGTTCAATAATTGAGGGTGCAATATATAGCTGAAAGAAAGCTATCAGTAAATGTAATTTTGCTTATTAAATCTTGATTATTTTTTTCTTTGCCTCATCAATTTGTAAGACCAATTTTAAATTATAATAAGGCAAGATTAGATTAAAATGTAAACAAGCATTTTTTTCTTCTTGATAATAGTTGAAATATTATATTATTTGTAAGTCAGGCATATATATTCCATTTCAATATTGTAATAACAGTTTAACTTATTGATGTATGAACAAAAGATAAATAGTTTTGTTATCTTATGTTTTCTTAATTATATTGATTTATTTTCTAATTTATCCAAATCACTTTGAACACTTTTTAGCAAAAAACTTTTTATTGTACTTATATACATTTCGATTGTCCTGCAGTCTTCTTCAAAGCCAGTTTACTTAAATCTTTTAAAAAAATGTTTTTTTGAAGAAGACTGCAGGACAGTCAAAACATAGGTGTATGTATATATATGTACAATAAAAAGTTTTTTGTTAAAAAGTGTTCTTATTGGTTTAGATAAATTGGATTTATATAAGATATTACAGCAAAAATAAAGGAAAGGATGATTTTGGTAATTTATTTTCTATTTAATAAAATTGATATTACTTATTCTAAATAAGTAAATGTTTTTTTTAAATGATTATTATTATTACATGACTTCCCGATTTACATGAGTTTGATTTTAATTAATATTTGATAATAGATAGATGGATGACATATAAGATTTAGGTATTTAATTAATTAAACAAACTGGAATTACAAAAAAAAAAAAAGATTAAAATTATGATAATTATGGGACTCCAATAGATGTAAATAATGATAAGAATTATTTTCGCTATCTATAAATTTTTTTTACTAATTTACAATTTAACGAAATCCAGAATGATTAATAGAAATAAAATTATATAAATATTTAAGAGTATGAACTAAATATATTATTTTCTTCATTAAGGAGATAAGTCTGGATTATAAGATAATGGATGTCCTTTCATAATGAAATAATTATTTATTAAATTTCAAACCAGTGATTCTTAAAAATAAATCATTTCTTTGAGTTGTATTTAAATATTTTATTATTAGTGGCTGTGGTTTTAAAGTAAATGTATGATGATACAACTGATATCCTACCTTTATTCATGTTAAATATAAAAAAGGCTTGTAAGATACCCATATATCTTTAAGTAAATTCATTTGCTTGCACATATGTGCCAAGGAAGAGCAAGTTATATATATATAAAAGATAATCTATTATTATATCATCCCGTCATTATTTTTTCATTCATTAATTTATCTATTTTTTAATAAAATATATATAAAACCTACATAAGATTCAATTTTGATTTTGACTGGAAGATAATGACTATGAACAATAAAGGATTCATAAGTCAGACAATGGAGTGGATGAGAAGAGGAAAAAATTAACTTGAGTGATTATATTAGTAATTTTTCTCATTTAATCCTTACCTTACCATTCAATGATATAGAAATTGCTAGTTAGTTTTCCTTTGAATTCTGTGTCTGCTGCATAATGTTGATAGCTAAATATATAAATATGCATATACTTATGTATAAGTATTTTATACCAGTATTATATTTATAGAACATTATCATAAGAACTGAAAAAAAAAACATAAAAAAAAAATAATTATAATAAAATAAACAAACAAACACTAGGTTTATTTCATATCAAATAATTTTTATCTTTTATTTATATATATATAGCCAACAACAGTTGGTATGGATTTTATGAGCAAATTGGAAACAAGATACCAAAAGTGCAAGGAACAAAATTAATATATGGTTTTAATGTTCTGGTATTTTGTTTCTAATATGTTTTTTTTTCCTTCTTTTTAAAAAAAAAAAAAAAAAAAATGGGCAGGGGGTGTTTAGAGATTAGTACTTCTAAATATAATGAAAGTAAACAATTACAAAAAACAAATATAATATCACACAGTCATTTCTTGTAACTGTTGCATTTTATAATATGTTCAAGATGTCCAACTAGTAACAAAAAGGTTTTAAGAAGATGAATAAAATAAACTAATAATATAATTTGGTCCTCTTTAAATATGTATTAATTAATAAAAATATTTTTATCAAATTTGATACATAGCAATAGAATTGTATTAATTATTAAATATCTAAATGCAAACAAGTTCTAGTTATCTAGAAATTATTTTTTCTTGATGACAAAATATAAACTATAGAAAATACATTTTGCTTAAACTATGTTTCTATTTTTCAGTAATTCTAAACAAGTGATATTAATTGCATCCTTAACATAATTTTTCAATACTACCATGATTCAACCTCACTCAGGTGATTTTTTTTTACCAATTTTATTTGAACAAGAAATGGTTAAGAAGCTGCCAGATATATTCTTTAAAAAAATATTGCACTTCAAAATTAAGTTTTAAAAATTTTAATAATTTCTTTATAAAAATACATTGTATAAAATCACATTTTTTGTTAAAATTTTATGATTGAAATAAAAACGAAAAGAAAACAATCAAAGACAAATTAAAAATATTTATTAAATGCTTTGACTAATGATGTCAATTAAAAATAATAAAGTTTTTGACACGAAGAAATGATTATTTAAGATATTCACACTTAATATTATTGAATTTTGAATGTTTCCCACAAAATAATTTTAAATTAAAAAAAAAAAAGTTGCAGTGTGAATATGTTTTATTATATTTTTAAAAGCAAATCTAACTTTATAATATTTAATACTCACGAGATTTATAAAAAAGTTACTGATTTATCTCGATAAAGCTCACTGCAACAGTGCTAACCTCTCTAAAAGAAAAAAAATATTTCTCATTCTTCCCAAAAAAGTAAATTCTTCTTTGATCAGATCTTATAAATAAGCTAAATTATTATTTTTTTATATCTTCAGTTAAAAATGACAAAATTTAGACAGACATTAAAATTTTACATATAGAGAAATAATATTTGAATTTAGTTCCAGGATATTACAACGTAAATTATATATTTATCGTAAATACATTTTCTTATACAGAAAATGTATATATTATCTAGACTATTTTTGAGCAATATTATAAACAACTGGTAAATATAGTTATCCATAAAAATATATTTGCATTTACATATATACGAATACATAAATGTACACATAAGCATGTATTCATATACACACATTTACATAAGTATTTCTAAATTTGTCCTTGGTAAAGGAGAGTTACTAATTGGACACCTCAATTTTTTTTTTCATCTTCCAGTTAGATTACAGCACCAAAATTTTATGTTAAAAAAAAACAAAACAAAAACACTCTGTACAAGTTAAAAAGTATGCTAAATTAAAAAACAAAATAGATATAAAATTTTATAATAAAGATTGTATACAGTTTAAACTTAGTGCTAAGTAGATAGTGAATTTTTTTTTTCGTTTTTCTTTGTTTATAAAAAGTACCTCCCTCCATCACAAGGAAACTAGCTAATGTATAAAATTTTTTTTTTTTTACATTTCTTTTATTTTCATTTACTTATTTTTTTTAATAATTAAAAATTTGTTTAGATTTTTAATAATAAAAAAGATTCTTTTTAGCTATTGAAAAAAGTAAAGCCAAAAATGGCCCTATGCAATATAAAATAAACTAAAGCTGTACATCTCAAAGTACCAATAGTTTTCACCAGGAAATATCAAGCATTTACAGATTAAAAAAAAAAAAGAACAAATAAAGATATCTGCAAATCATTTTAGTTACAATAAAAAATACTTCTTTTACTCTTTGAGATTCACTGTAAATATTATTACATAAGAGGCACAGATTGACATGATATGTCCTGATTCACCACCTTTTCCAGTTGCTGACTTTCTAATATTAAATAATAACAACAAAACATATAAAATGTTATCTTAGTGTTAGATTGTTGCAATGGCTATGTACTTCTGGCCTCCAATAAATCCAATTGTATGTTATAATGTCCATTGCCTTGGCAATAAAAAATGACTGACTGAAATGGCTAGAATGCCAAATATTATCATAGTCCATACTGTTTTGCAAAGTATTGCTGCAGTATTAAAAATAGGGCAATATGGACATTGATATGAACCACAAACTTGACAAATATCCAAAACGTATAAATTGAAAGCTTCATAAAAAGTAGTATTAAATCGTTCTGAAAAAACAAGAAAAAAAAAACAACATTGTAAAAGAATTCACCTTGAAAATAAATATTATATATTTGTTTATAGTAGATCTAAATAAACTCACACGTACAACACATTAATATATGAATATTTTTTATTGCAATATATGTTGTGTGTATGTTAATAAACTTAACCATTTAATGCATTTTTGCATTATTAATACACAGATGTAATTTTTCCCAAATTACAGTAAATAAAGCTAACTTTTTAATAAGCACAAATATTTAAATTTTTTTATGCTTCCTTAATTTATAGTGATTAAAAAAATCTTTCTCCTTCATATAAGAAGTTTGAGAAGAATATTCTTTTGAAAAAAGTCAAAAGTATAATGAGTTTAAAACTGAGGCCATTTAAATATAAATTTAATATTAGATTTGTTAAACACAACCTTTTTTTTTTCTTTTAGACATTTACTTTCTTCGACATATAAATTACATTTCATAAAAGAATGTAAACATTTCCTGAGTAGAGCAATCAATCTGAAGCAATAATTATTCATAGTTGTTAAATAATATAGTGTTACCCATTCTTTAGATGCAAGATCATATACTCAGGAAATAATTCTATATGCCACTAAATTATATATCCTCATGATTTCAACATTCTTCTTTCTATGAAATTCAATAATATTTATTGTTAACCAACAATAGATACATGTTATATAGAAATTGATATATAAAAATATATGTGATATATTTGTATGTGTATGCTTTTATTTTACATGTAAAAAAAAAAAGATCTTATTGAGGGTTCTACGCATTGTTTTTAAATAATCATATAGATTTAGAAAAGCAACAGAATGAATCATAAAATAAACTAATAAGTCATATGTAATTAGATTTGTTTGAAAGAGTTGAAGTAGAGTGTGTATATTTATATATTGTAACATCTAAATCAATAATCATAACTCTAAACTCTAAACATTTTTATTGACTTATCAAGTAAAGCAAATATTGATGCTTATTACTGTTATTGTGTTGAATAATAAGACTGGAAGTGATATTCATATTTTCTCCCTCTTTTTAAAATTATCCAAGATGTCTCTCAAACAGATTTTATCAATTATAATGTCCCAAAAATATGTGTTTCGATTTTTTTATTAAAGCGCTGTTGATATTTAATAAATAAATACACGCCCATAAAAACGATTTTGGAAGAAAAAAATACACAGGATACAAAATACTATACTAACTTCAATAAAAGAAAATATTCAAAAATATCATTAATACAATAGAAATTTTTATTTGGATACCTAAACAACCAATATTAC
The DNA here is from genome assembly GCA_028023455.1 of Epiperipatus broadwayi. Classification (NCBI taxonomy): domain Eukaryota; kingdom Metazoa; phylum Onychophora; class Udeonychophora; order Euonychophora; family Peripatidae; genus Epiperipatus; species Epiperipatus broadwayi. Next base: position 23,257,303 of record JAQFVV010000004.1, read on the forward strand.
ACCTAATAAGGATAGTAACTTTTAATATTATAATTAAACAAGTGTGTAAGTGCCTAAGTATTTGTGTTTTAAAATATAATAAATTTAAAAAAGATATAGTCATAAAATGCTCAAATATATTTATTTTTAGTGTTAAATAAATGGCTTTAGTATTAACTAAAAATGAGAACTTTAAAATAAAATAAAACAAAAATCATTTGACTTAATATTTATTATTATAAATCATTTTTATTTATGAAATAAATAATTGTGTATTTTATTTTATTACTAATTAATGTAATATAGTGTTCTGTCTCAAATTTGGCACTTAAACTGTTGAAACTTTCAAATCTCTTCTGTTTCCAACCATTTACATAGAAATAAGAGCAGAATATTCCCATACAAATCCAAAAAAATGAAGTATTGTGGGTAAAAAAATTATGAAATCACTAATCATATGGCAGAAATTTATAAATACGATCACTTCTTAAGATTTTTTTAATCTTCTTTAATTACATTGTGTTGAAGGACTGCAATGGATTTAATAATGGAATTAGCCACTTTGTTATCTTTCACCAATAGCATGTTTAAGTAGAAACCGACTAGACATTTGCCCTTTAAAGGCAAATGTTTCTCTTATATCATCTTAAATTGAGAAATTAAATTATTAACATTTATCATTTAGTAATGCATTTAAAGGAACGAAATTTTAATATTTTAATTCAACTATGAATTTTTTTAAATTTCTTGTGGAATGCTACGGCTTGTTATAATTATCCCATTTTTTTTCTCTAAAGAATAAAATTGCTTGTTTGGAATTATATTGGCTACACCAACTTAAAAGTTTTTATCAAACAGTATAAAATTCATGGGAATTTATGGATTAACATATTGTATCATTTTATAATTGTGAAAACTATCTAAAACAGTAAATGAGTGTTATAAAATGAACTCAAATTGATGGATTAACGAATAGCTTGGTCGCACATTTGTGAATATGACCTGTACTCAAACTAAATAATATAAAATTGACTTGACACAATGGGTTAATGAATCTCTACATATTATATTGATAAAAAATTGCTTAAAGCCATGGATATTCTGTGAAAACTAATTTAACTTATGGATTAATATACATCAGTATTATATCTTAATAAATATGCCTAGAGATGTTACAATTTACGAAAGCTAACTTTTAAAAAAAATTAATTGCTGTGTTAATACCTGAAGGAATACAAATAAATAACTGGTGATATGTTAAATACTTTTGCAAAATCAATATTAATGAATTTCTGCTATAAAAGCTCGGTCTTCAAAATTAATGATGCCCTTACATGGATTAAGTGTGTAAAATTCATTTGAATAGAAGTTTATAAAATGACAAATTAATATCTTTAATCAAAATAAAATATTTAAAGTGTGCCTGGATAAAATTTCTTCAATGTTTAATTATTTTAATATTTTAAAATTATTATTACTATAGATTAATACAAGTTCTCCAAGAAAAAATGCTATAAAGAAGACACAAGTTAATACAGTGTATTTATCAATGAAACTGGGTATAAGTTTGTATTTGTAATTCTAATATGCATTGGAGATCAGTTGTGTTAAACTTTAAGCCAACATAAAACATGCAAAATCCAAATTAATAATTAATCTCATATATGTTTTATTGATCTCTTAAATTAAGCCTCATATTTTTTCTAATAAACAGGTATTTAAAATAAACAGCTAAATAGTTATAAGGTTACCCTTCTTATTTTTCCCAAGAGGCACTCATATGAGTTAATGAAGAGTATATGATATATTGAATTATTCTTGTGGTATTGCTATCCACAAATATTATTGCTTAATTGAGTTTGACTCTTAACAATATGGTGTTAAAGTTTTAACCATAATATAAGCTTAAAAAGTATATTAGGTCATGCTACCAGCACCTATGATGGCCAGGTCTCATTAAAGTTATATATTTTAAGAATAATAATACGAGTTGGATAAATGCTTTACTCATTCATGAGAGGGTTAAGAAATAAGTCTGATAGCTATAAGAAGAGTTTGTTGCTATTACAATTAGTATTATTAATGTAATTAAGGATGCAACACAACATTTGTGTATTTCATTTGCAGTTAATGTTTCGGTTTTAAATAAACACTAAACAATCTTCTCCAATGAAGTGTTTTGTTGTCACATCAAATTTTTGATAAAACACAAGTATTTGTAATGGAAGTAGATATTTATGACCCAAGTTCTACTTGAGTCATAAATAGAAAGTATTTATTAAGTATATAATTATGTTTGAATATTTTTTTATTAATAATTTTATAATTAATAAATTGTTATATGGCCTTTTGAAGTTAATTAAAAATATCATTATCTATACATCTTATAAATAAATATGGTCATAATTACTCTTTATTTTAAAAAGTAATTATTTTAAAATTCAATTTACTTGCATCATTTCCATTCAAATATTAAATTTGTTGATATAAGTAGATACAATAAAATCCCTCTGCTATTTAGTCATATCAAAAATAGATCATTTTAAAATTGCTGAGAGTAATAATTTTCAGAATAGTAATTATTATAGTTCATTAAGAATCCTGAGACAATTATTTGATCTAAATAACATGCAACTTAAAAGTTAAGAAATAACTTGCTAGCCTTATTAAATATAAAATATATATAATTTTATTAGAAGAGCTATTCATCCAATATACAGTAATACATTTTGTGTTAAATTATAAGAACACTAAATTTTTTTAATCATCTCCTCATACATTTTAATGAAATCTTTTTTATAATTCCTTCATTATTTTGCTTACAGTTTTGACAGTCCTGTAGTCTTCATAAGAGCTACAACATTTAAACATATAATCATATAACCATTATTTTATATACATATTAGTATACATACTTTAATATATCCAACACACAGTTCTTCTTTTCAAAATAGTTCATATATATCTAATATAGAAATAAAACAAACTAACTCCTTCTTTTTAAAACTTGATTTATTATGACTATAATCATGAAAAAGGAATCCGATGTTTCGACTATTTTTTATAGTCTTTTTCAAGGCACACTAAAATAAAATATATATACACAATAAATATCACATATTCCAAAAAAAAAAAAAAATTAAATTAATTAAAAATTACAAAATATAAAATACATCCATAACCAAAATTTTCTTTTTTTTACCTTATCTCACATCCATAACCAAAATTTTCTTTTTTTTACCTTATCTCACTCCCCTTACCTATTACAATCACCACTTAAACACAACTAATTCCTTTTTAAAAATTCTATATATATCAAATAAAAACTTTTTAATTAAAAACCTATTATTTTCTTTTATCTTTTTCTATTAACATCCTATTTAATTCTGGTTTTATTTCATTTATGTATACACCCTCTTTTATTATCCTTTCATTATATGACTTAATACATTCCAAAGGTTTTATTTCAAAATCCCCATGCTTAAATTTATTCTTATGAATGTAAATAGCAGAACTTTTATCACCTAAATGCTGTTTTAATCTAGTTTTTAATTTATCTTTACTAGTCCCAATATATGTCATTTCTACATTCTTTCTAAAACAATTCAAACATTTTATCAAATAAACTGAATTCATAATGCGTAACTTTTTATAATCCCCATTATTATTAATTAAAAAATTTAAATTTGCTTTCTTTTTATAAACTGGACAAATTGAAACATTATATTTCCTATTAATCATTTTAACTAATTTCTTAACTTTAATAAATAAATCTTTAAATATATTAAAACCAACATAAATAATCTTTTCTCTATTTTTATTCCTATCTAATTCCATTCTATTCCTTATTTTATTTATATTTTTATTAGAAAACAAATGTTCAACTACACCCCTAGGATAATCATTCATAAAACATTCATTCCTAATAATATCAACCTCATTCTCAAACAAATTACTATTTGAACATAATTTAAGTGCCCTAATAATTTTATTATTAACAATATTAATTTTACTATGACTATCAATATCTGAAAACCAATTATTTGATAATCCAAAAAATGTTTTTTTTCTAAACACAGATATATTTTAAAAATTCTAACATCCATATATATATATATGGATGTTAGAATTTTAAAAAAAATTGATAGGAATGGTAGTGTTATTATAGAAACATCTGTGTTTAGAAAAAAAACATTTTTTGGATTATCAAATAATTGGTTTTCAGATATTGATAGTCATAGTAAAATTAATATTGTTAATAATAAAATTATTAGGGCACTTAAATTATGTTCAAATAGTAATTTGTTTGAGAATGAGGTTGATATTATTAGGAATGAATGTTTTATGAATGATTATCCTAGGGGTGTAGTTGAACATTTGTTTTCTAATAAAAATATAAATAAAATAAGGAATAGAATGGGATTAGATAGGAATAAAAATAGAGAAAAGATTATTTATGTTGGTTTTAATATATCTAAAAATTTATTTATTAAAGTTAAGAAATTAGTTAAAATGATTAATAGGAAATATAATGTTTCAATTTGTCCAGTTTATAAAAAGAAAGCAAATTTAAATTTTTTAATTAATAATAATGGGGATTATAAAAGGTTAGACATTATGAATTCAGTTTATTTGATAAAATGTTTGAATTGTTTTAGAAAGAATGTAGAAATGACATATATTGGGACTAGTAAAAATAAATTAAAAACTAGATTAAAACAGCATTTAGGTGATAAAAATTCTGCTATTTACATTCATATGAATAAATTTAAGCATGGGGATTTTGAAATAAAACCTTTGGAATGTATTAAGTCATATAATGAAAGGATAATAAAAGAGGGTGTATACATAAATGAAATAAAACCAGAATTAAATAGGATGTTAATAGAAAAAGATAAAAGAAAATAATAGGTTTTTAATTAAAAAGTTTTTATTTGATATATATAGAATTTTTAAAAAGGAATTAGTTGTGTTTAAGTTGTGATTGTAATAGGTAAGGGGAGTGAGATAAGGTAAAAAAAAAGAAAATTTTGGTTATGGATATATTTTATATTTTGTAATTTTTAATTAATTTAATTTTTTTTTGGAATATGTGATATTTATTGTGTATATATATTTTATTTTAGTGTGCCTTGAAAAAGACTATAAAAAATAGTCGAAACGTCAGATTCCTTTTTCATGATTATAGTCATAATAAATCAAGTTTTAAAAAGAAGGAGTTAGTTTGTTTTATTTCTATATACATACTTTATATTACCATTCATAATGATATTTAACTTCAATTTTGTAGCTTACTTCTCTTCTTACTTACTTATATTTTATTATTTTTTATTTTTACTTTCATTTTATTTCTATTTCTTATTTTATTCCATCTTATCTATCATTCCACATTTATTCTTTAATATATTGCTATAACCATTTCCAGATTATTTTTTATATATATTTATTCCCTTAATATCTTTTATTATCTTCTACTATTTTATATATTTATTCCTTTATTCTTTCTCTTATCTCTATTTTTATTTTCCTATTCTCATTTTTTTATTATTTTTTTCATTTTATTTATTTCTCTATAGGTTTCACTTCTCTCCTTACAACTGCAACTGAAAATTTTTGAAAATTTTATTAGCTTCTTTTACATATACTCTTTTCATATAACTCCCTTTATTATCAATTTTTTCAACTTTTTATCCTATTCTTATAACTATATATGGTACTTACGGATAATTTGCCTGATGACGTATTTGACCCACCGGTTTCCCTTCCGGTAGGCATCGACGATCTTTGTATGACAACGTTGTCATGGCAACGAAGTGACTGGCGTGATTAATCCATCAGAGAGTCAATTTTTTTTTTTTTTTTAACCGCGAGATTTAAAATTCGGAGAGAGATTTTGGAAATTTTTTGATTTTTCTATCTATTGTGATTTTGCTATCCACTTGATAACAGTGATTTTTTTTCAGCACGTCAGCACCTGGACTCATATTTGAGCGAGTTTATGTGGAGGCAGTCGTACAAAGCGCTGCAATTTTAGAACATATATCCCAATTCAGTCCTCCACAGTTAACGCTATTTGTAAGTAATTTTAATTTTTTTTTATAATAATTATAATTTTAGAATTAATTATATTATTGAATATAGACAATAAGTAATCCAAATGCATGTAAAAGTAACGTCACCATTAATGCCATATTCGCATTAAATCTTTATTTTAAATGTACAAACAATTTTTGTTAATATTTCTTCAATTAATTTGTAAATAATTTTCAATAATTTTTTTAATAAAATTACCAATATACAGTCCGTTTTTAAAATTACCAAATGCTTGTAGAAACTACGTCGTGTTACACCACATTTTATACAAGATGGCGATTAATGGTAGATTCGCATTAACTTTTTATTTTTTTTTTAAATTTACAAAAAAAAATTTTTTTATATATTTCTTCAATTATCAAACTTCCACTTAATTACATTTAATTTGTAAATAATTTTTGGGTTAATATTTCTACAAATATCAAATTATTTTTCGTAAATTCATTAGCCAATGTATGTAAAAGTAGGGCATGTGATCGCGATTAATGGCACATTTTTATGTGATCGCCATTAACGGCACATTTTCACTAATTTTTGGTTCCCTAATTTTGTTTGACCTTATTTTGTATTTCATGCATGTAAATTTTCACTAATTTGTTGGGTTTTGTTTCTACAAATATCAAATTATTTTTCGTAAATTCATTGGCTATATTTGTACTACAAGCTTGCTTAAAACAGGCCCCCCCAACACTCAGCTTGTGATCGAATGATCGCCATTAATGGCACATTTTCAATAATTTATTTTTTTATTTTGTATTGACCTTATTTTGTATTTCATGCATGTAAATTTTCACTAATTTGTTGGGTTTTTTTCTACAAATATCAAATTATTTTTCGTAAATTCATTGGCTATATTTTGTACTACAAGCTTCGCTTGGCAAAAACACCCAGGGCTCCCCCCCAACAACTCCAGCGCTACGCGCTGTGATCGCCATTAATGGCACATTTTCAATAATTTATTTTTTTATTTTGTATTGACCTTATTTTGTATTTCATGCATGTAAATTTTCACTAATTTGTTGGGTACATTTTAAATAATTTTGTGTTACTATATTTGTATTCACCGTATTAAATTTTCACAAATTTTTTTTTTTTGTATTTTTTCCAGGACCAAGAAGAAGCATGCTGGTGTTCCTTTTGTTTTTTATCACATGCTCAACCGATGACGTATTACCCTGAAGGTATACCGGTTTAATGTTGCGCTTTTTAACGTGACGTGTTCACGTGATATGCGGGCACATCTTATCGAGTAGATGTGTCTGCAGATCACTTGGAGACGTTATCTTAAAAATCGCAACATTAGACCGGTATGCCTTCAGGGTAATACGTCATCAGGCAAATTATCCGTAAGTACTAATAATATTTTTTATAATTAATATTTTTATAAAAATAATATTCTTACCCCCCCCATCTCTATTTGGCTTTATCTTTTTAATTAATATGGTTTCCTTTAATTTTTTATCTCTTCTTTTATTAGTATAACCAATCATTTTCACACTATTTTCCTCAAATATATGTCTTGTTTATATAGAATGCATATAAATTGGTGATTTCTTATCATACTTATGCTGCATTAATCTTGTATATTGTGCACTTTTTATTAGCCCAGTCTATTCTAAAATCAAATTCTGGTGTATAATTTTAAATTTTACAAATCCAATAATATTTACTTATGAAAAGAAGACAATAATGACATATTAAATCATAGGGTTTGAACTTGGGTTTAGCTAATGGAAATTTATAAATGATCTTAACTCAAGATACATATAAATAATAACCTATAGAGTCATATATATGCAGATGGATGGACAATTAATATCATTTACTATTTAAAACCAGGGAAGTTTAAATTGTATTTTGTAAACATGATGCGTTATAGAGACCAATAATTATTGTTTATGCGCAGTTGATTTTTTAAAAAAAAAATGTTTATATTCAAATCGTATTATATTTAAAAATGAGTAAATATTTATTAATTTTACCAAAATACTGATCTAAAATTAAAACAGTAAATTGCATCTTTATTTAATTTCTAAAAATATTATATTTCAATATTTCTTTTTAAAAAAAAAACGAAATCGGTCATTTTTAAAATAATAAACCAAAAAACTTGCAAGGTAAATCTATGTTGTTATAAACAGAAAAAGGTGGGAAATATCAATCAATCAAAAAGTGTCAAGCGATCTTTTTACTATAAAATCCAACAGGGAAAAAAGGCTTCTTCTTGATCATAAAAATAAGTAACTAGGCTTTTTCTTTTCTTGTGATATATTTAAAAAAAAAGCGGGATTAAAAATTCCTAAAATCTTATTATTTGCAAGCAGAAAAAGTAATGAACTGTAACTCTGCATCGACATGTTGGACAATTATAAGCATTATGTTTAAACTAATGGAATAAATTAAATCATTTTCTACTGGGCAGGTCAATGGTCAATAATTCACCAATAATCTCTTGAAAGTTAATATATAGTGAGGAAATAATCGAAGATGATAGAAAAAAGAGGAGGGAAAGAAAAAAATAAATGAAGCCAGCAAGTAATTAAGTCATCAGAAATATTTGTTAAAATTCAGATGATTATAAAGATAATTTTGTGCTATAACTGTAATTTAATTTATATTAGTACAAATCAAGATAATGTATGATGGATAAATAATTCTCATGGAATAAATAACTAATTTCGTCATCCTGTCACAAAGTCATAGTTTGGAAGATCAAATTACAATTCTAAAAAAAAATGCTAATGCAGGAAAAGTTGCCAATGAATCTTATTATGGGGAACAGTCAAATATATAAGGATAATACTGAGTCATTTCAAGCAATTAGGAGTTGGACAATATTTCATGTAAGTGAAAACAATTGCAGTTATCTATATTTCATTATATATTTGAAAGATAATTTAACTTTATGATATAAAGAAAACTAAAATAAAATCAGAATAAAAAATCTTTTAAAGAATAACTTACAGAAATGTGGAAGACAAATAATCGATATAATAATTAAATTGATTTACATTATTAAAACTGATTCTACAATATTTTTTTAAGAGATATACTTATAGTATTGTAAATAGGAACAATTTTATTTAACTGACTTATAAATGTTTATTTGGAATAGTTAATAATAAATGCAAAAATAACTCATAGGAGTTAAAATTATCCCATAGAAAAGAAAATATATAGATTATGAGATTTGATGTCAATAAACTGTAATATAAACTTAGAAATAAAACAACAAACTTATTTATGTTAAATGGTTTTGATCTACACTTTAAAATAATTGAATAGTTATATTTGACATAATCCATTAATCTAATAATTCCAGTAAATTTATAATAACGGAGTACTACATTCAAATATCAGCCTTTCAAGCTAATTGAGCACGCGCCTTTTGAGAGTGTTAAATAAATGTAATACTTTCCTCTTCAATCCAAGATATAGTATTTATGCAGGAATAAAAAGGATCCTCTTAATCTTACAACTCAAATTCTTTTATATGAGCAAATCTGAAGAACTATTGAGGAGAGCGTGAGTAGAATTCTCACTTTAAATTACTATTTATGATGTTTTTTGACTGAATGATGTCGGTGAAATTGCTTAGAATTTACTAAACGTCATTCTTACTGAAACTTAATTATAAGTAAATAAGCAATTATTTTATCTAGCGCCATGTTTACAATTATATTACATTCAAATATCAGCCTTTCAAGCTAATTGAGCACACACCTTTTGAGAGTGTTAAATAAATGAATACCTTCCTCTTCAATCCAAGATATAGTATTTATGCGGGAATAAAAAGAATCCTCTTATTCCTACAACTCAAATTCTTTTATATGAGCAAATCTGAACTGTTGAGGAAAGCGTGAGTAGAATTCTCACTTTAAATTACTATTTACGATGTTTTTTGAATAGTAATTTAAAGTGAGAATTCTACTCACGCTCTCCTCAACAGTTCTTTAGATTTGCTCATATAAAAGAATTTGAGTTGTAGGAATAAGAGGATCCTTTTTATTCCCGCATAAATACTATATCTTGGATTGAAGAGGAAAGTATTCATTTATTTAACACTCTCAAAAGGCATGTGCTCAATTAGCTTGAAATGCTGATTTTGAATGTAATATAATTGTAAACATGGCGCTAGATAAAATAATTGCTTATTTACTAATAATGGAGTACGAAAATCTCTGATTATTAAAAGGTTTCAGAGAACATTTAAACTTTACAAATAATAATAGTAAAATCCTCATTTTATTATAATTGCATCGGTTTTTCAAATATTGAAGAGACAATCTATTAGATAATTGACAAATGCGTTCAAAGTCTTGACATGGAAGAAAATCTGAATTATCAGTTTTACATACTGGAAGAAAATCTAAACTATCAGTTTTACATACATATAAATGGAAAAAACAACAACAACTAAATAATAATTTTCTATTCTTTGGATAGGAATTAAATAATTACTAACTTTATATTCTTTGTATTTGTTATGAAGTTAATCTTCATTATGTTAAAAAGTTCTTTTATATGTTAATGTTTTAAGTTGTAATTTTAGATATATTCCAAATGAGAACGTTATAGATGCTGAGTAAATAGAAGAGTGAAATGGGTAAAATAATGTTCTAAGATTTTATTATAAAATCATATCAAGGTAAGATTAATGTATGATATATTTTAAAATGTAAATTTATTAGTATAAGGTAATGTTAAAGAAACTAGTAATATAATAGTGAAAATAACCAAATGTATGATAATGAAGTGTGAAGAAAAGTAATCTGAAAGGATTAAAGATGGGTGGATGATAAACTATATGATACAATAAGTAAACTTGTGATTCCAAGTTAAAAATAAATAAATAAATATTGACTATTATCAAATTATACTGACACTTTGTTTTGTAGTATATCAACAAGAAATTAGGAAAATAATTAATGGAAAGATAATATTATATAGTTATGCTGATTTATTATGTGATATATGCCTGTGATCCTTTTACATTTAGATAGGTAGTCATTCCAGGGGATAGTCAATGTGGTTAAATGTAATTTCCTGAAGAAATGACAAGAACATAATGAGGTTAATCTAAGTGATACTCATATATGTAGTTGGATGTTACAACGTGAGGAATCTCCATAAGATAAATGTGATCAAATCCACAAGAGCTTAATGGTAAAGCTTGGATATTAAGATAGTATCATGAGGTCACACCTTATTTGGAAAGGTAAATAAAACCTCCATTGTATATTTGTAGCATTCGAGTCCAGTAGACATCAGTTTCTTATCTACAGAATGTTAATTATAAAGAAAATAAGGTAGGCATGGTATATAGGTGGATTTATAAAAAGAGTATAATGGTTTATCTAAGTGTGGAAAATTGTTTAAATGGAAACTCAAATGTAAATACAAAAAAAAGGTTGCATTAAGTAATTAATCTTAAAGTGACACTATATGAAAATAAAAACAAATGGGATCAATAATGAAAACAAACAAAGAAAAAAAATGAATGGAATGATTGACTATCAAATGGTATTATATCTTTGGTTTTATTATGGGTTAATTTCATTGATTTTAGGTGATAAAATAATCACATTCTGACAATAGGTGATGTGGTTGTTTTGCATTCATAAAGATAATAATAATATGTATCTTAAATAAGAACTATACATAAAATATGTAACCTATAGTTAAAAAATAATAATAATAATATTACATTCGAATATCGGCCTTTCAAGCTAATTGTGCAAACGCTTTGCGAGTGTTAAATAATAAATGAATACCCTCTGACCAATACAAGATATTCGAATGTAATTACAATTGTATACAGATGCTAAAAAAATAAATGCTTATTTATTATTATTATTATTATTATTATTATTATTATTATTATTATAATAATAATAATAATAATAATAATAATAATAATAATAATAATAATAATAATAATAATAATAATAATAATAATAATAATAATAATAATAATAATAATAATAATAATAATAATAATAATAATAATAATAATAATAATAATAATAATAATAATAATAATAATAATAATAATAATAATAATAATAATAATAATAATAATAATAATAATAATAATAATAATAATAATAATAATAATAATAATAATAATAATAATAATAATAATAATAATAATAATAATAATAATAATAATAATAATAATAATAATAATAATAATAATAATAATAATAATAATAATAATAATAATAATAATAATAATAATAATAATAATAATAATAATAATAATAATAATAATAATAATAATAATAATAATAATAATAATAATAATAATAATAATAATAAAAAAAAAAATATTATTCATAATGATTCTTGGAAATTGAAAAATAGGAAAAATAGATTACTATAAGTTTAAAATTTTATTGTTTAGTAGATAGGAGTTAGCGGTTCTCATTATTTGTATATTACTTTGTTATAAGCTATTTCAAATTATATGTTAATGGGAATATTTATTGTAATCATTTGTAATGAATATTATTAAAATTATTGTTTTGAAAGTTTTCAAATTCTAAATGTTGCATTTCTTTTCTGGGCTCATTTTCACCACATCACAGAACTCAAAATGTACAGTTGAAATTAAAATGAAAAGATCAATTCAGTTTAGAGCAATCTAACAGTTTAATAAGCACACAAATCTTAACAAGGATTTTTTTTACTTGATACATGCTGCCTTGATCCCATAGGTCATTGATGACATTGCCAATTATTAAAGTGTGTTTATTAATATGAAATTAAATGATATATTAGTTATTAGTGAAAGTATTAGTGTTAATCACAGTTTAGTTAATAATATTATTTTAATATTAAGTATTAAAGAACATAAATATAAAGCTTGATTGTGGATTTAAATTATAAGCCTTTCTTAATTTGTGCACTACCCATGGAAATCTGTAAAATCCCTCTTGATATTCCACAGGTAGTATGAAAAATTAATAAATCAATGATTTTCCTGAGATCTCTTTATTGTAAAGTTATTTTTATGATTATTGCCAATCTTAATTATTAAAAATAATAGGAATCAAAGTTTATCTGTAATTATCTAACAGATTAATTTAATGAGTGATTGAATTAAAACTTAATAGTTATAGATATGATATAATATATTGGATATTATTGTTAGCCATGAGAGTATGTAGATACTTAATAAGGAGGAGTATCTGGGTATTCTTATGCCATTGAACAAATATTTTGTATTTGTTTAATGTTAAGGGGATGTGATCTGTTTATAGGTAAATGAGTCTCACATTAATTATATTTAAAATATGTCTTATCTTAGAAATGTTTAATCCTGTAAAAGTAACTTGGGATAAATACTAACCTTGTCTAAATTCAATTGTTATAGTTAAAGAAAATGGTCGGGAAATAGTAAGTCTGTTAATAGTACCTAGCCAAAGTCCAAGTAGGGCCTAATGTAGAGACTTGGCTCCACTGCTTAGGTCATTAGTACATATTGAATTTTTTGTTTCTCCTACATATTTGGTTCTTATTATTCTTACATGATTTGCATTCTATCTCATATACTCCATTATAATCCTCCTTTTTTTATTTACTATCTTATATTTAATTACATTATTATATGTTTTATTAATTTTTTTACTAATTTTATTGATGTTCTTTATAAGAATATTCTAAGATTATATTATTATTAAGGTTTATGAGTATACCCTGCAACATTATTGACATTAGTATAATTAGAATCACACATAAATATCTAAATAAGATAGTATTTTTTTATTATTATTAGTGACATTTGTAGAGTAAATAACTCTCTATAAATATTAAACTTTATATACACTTTTTGTTAAAAATATTCTCCTTCTTATATATGATTAAAACTGAGTGTGGATGCTCAACGTATGGCCCCTCTTTTCCTGGGCTAGTTCAAGCATAGTTTGGTCATTTTAATAGGTTATAATATATAAACAAAATTGTTAATATAAACTATTCTTTTTACATTCATAAAATATGATAAAAGGCTTTATTGTTTTATAGACTTGAAACTTAAACAAATTTTAATATTATTACATTACACATCTTCTGTAGTTTCAGTATAATAGAAATCATCATAATTTTAAAAAAATGCTGTGTTTATAATTGAAATGTAAAATTAGCAATTAACAAAAGTGAATGAAGTGTAGATATGTTATTTGAAAATACAATATATCAGATTGCCATTAGAACTTATAAGAAGTAATCAATAATAAAAAGCATAATTTTACTATGAGATTACAAAATATTAACTTCTTTAAAATGATCAGCATGTTTATCATAACATGTTTGGTTCACTTTCCTTATTTCTACCACAAAAAGCTGTATTGTAAATGTAAATTTACTCAATGGTTAAATGACTTTTCACAACTAAAATAATAAACAGATTGTTTTTTTTTAAAAAAAAAAACAAACTGCAGAAATATCATTCACTTATGAGTTAAAGAATTTAAGATCAGGTTGTGAAATTAAGATATTATAATGGTCAACCAGGATAGCACTTAATTGTTAAAAATTATTTAAAGTTCTTTTAGATTTAAAATATTATTATTATTAAGAACTTTCTGCATGTATGTGTGTGCAGAAGGAAAATATATGAAAGCACTTTACTTGGATAAATAAAAGTATTTATTAAAATGAATTTTAATAAAAAAACTTAATCCATGTAAGATGGCTTAAATTAAGAAACAAAAGTGAAATAATTATATATTTTTTTTGTGTTATGAAGAAAATTTAATTTGATCATATTTACTGATAGCAAATGAATCTACACACAGTTATCAAAAGATAAGTCTTTAATTTATTGCTGTCTTTTAATTACTGATTGATTGTAGATTGTAATTTTAAAAAAAATGTAAAGAATTTTGATAAAAGAGGACACAGTTTGTTGGGAGGGGGGTATTATTCATTCGTTGTTTTAATTTGATCTGGACTGGAGAATTTGACAGTATAAGCTTTTTAGTTTTTGTGAACTTTTAACATGTCTAAAAAATATTTCAGGGTTACTGTATTTTGTGAAACAAAAATCGTCTTTGTCAAAAATATGAAACCCAAGGATCATTTGTTGATATGGCTAGACAATATGCATTGTTAGGCCCTAAAGTCTACTAACTCACCATAAACTATGTAGATTTCTTCTGGAACTTTCTGAACTTAAACATCAATGTCTAATCCAGGATTAATTTGAAACGCCTATGGAAAAATGTGTGCCTCAATTGCCTCTTATTTTGTTTTAAAAAATGGAATATTTAAAAGAAATCCAAAGAACAAAAAAACACCATTTCCATGCCATTCTAATCAGTTATGGAACTATTAATAAAATAAAATACCATGTTAAGACTATTTTTTTAAAACTTAAAAAGAAAACTATATTAAAAAGGCCTTAAGTCAGTACAATCTGATTTCTCTGTTAACATACAATTTATATATATTAGTTGCTTAATCATTGTTATCCATTTTAAAATAATTAGTTTTAATTGTGTGTGAATTAATTTTAATTGTAACAGATGGTCCAATCGTGACAACGTATAGATTGATCGATGTCATTTATCAGTTGGATGTGTAAACATGGGTTTTGCAAGGTTCTTATAATTGGAAATGGCCATGAGCGCATACTAAATCACTACCAATAAATTGCTGTAGTTTTAATTCAAGTTGTCAGTGTGTTTTTAATTACCAACTTTCATTTCCAAATGGTCATTTTAGCATTTATCAATTAAGAGAAAGAGACTATTTTAAGTAAAGAGACCGTTTAACCAAAATGCTGGAAAATTTTGTAAATTGAGGTATCCTGGTTTTTGAAATTGATTCATTTAGCATGGTACTGTGATAAAAGAATAAAATGTATTATTTTTTTATTTAAATTAAATTATTGCTGTATGAAAAGAAAAACTATTTCAAAATACTAGTGCTGATTTTTGGGAGTTGTTTGTATAACCTGTTTTATGTTCAATTATCTCCATTAGATCTATTTTAGATGTGTCTATGCAATTTGCATTTGTTTTAGAAGTATTTAAAGATGGTCCCTCAAGGTTATTGGTATAATAAAATGGCTTCCCAAAGTGTGGCTGAATTAAGTCATTTTTAGCTAAGTTAGCAGTAAAATATATTATTTACAAGTCAAATTCTGAATCAAATGTAATAAAATTACTAATTGATCATGCAAATATTTGTATAGAATATGTTTTATTCACACAAATGCTATATTTTTCGATAAGCTCAAAGTTCTTCAGAACAAGAACAAGATATTATCCTCTAGATTCTTATTTATGAATACATGGAGCCTACTAGTATGGCCCCACAGACTCTAGATGAATTTTGGACCTGATATATCCACATCGTAGTGTACGTAAATGAAGTAGTCTATGATGCAACATGCCGGATTCTACTAGAGAGCCATTGATTTCACACTACATGTATTCCAGCTGATACATTAGCATTATAGGGCCAACCTCAAAAGGGGTGGTCAATACCAACAAAATGAAATGCTATCTACTTATACATCAACCTGCTAGTACAGAGATGGCTCTGCCATATATCTACCAGACCTAGGACTTTCACATTATCAAGCCAGTCTTGATGGAAAAAGCCAATTCCAGCAATGGATGAGCCAACATTAACAAAGTGTATTTTTTATTCATCTGTACAATTTTATTATGTCAATAAATATATATTTTTAATATTAAATAAGATATATAATATAACCCCCCTCCCCTCAAAAAAAAAATTGAATTATTAATTGCTTGGAAAATTATGATATTCAAGTATCAGAAATAACAGATCCAGCTTTGTCCAAAAATCTCGAGCTTTCCAAATTGTCACTCTACAACTATGCCACACTGCACAGGTCAATAAATAAACTAACTATATAAATAAATATTTGCTACCTAGAATATGATATGTTCTTGTAAATATTGAAATTTATTAGGATCCTAGTTTAAAATAATCAAACCCAATCTGGATTATATATAGCATTAAAGAGTAATTATAAAAAATAAATAAATCATAAGACATCATAAATTTTCTGATAGATTTTAAATCCTGCTACAGAACTTATATGTATAACAAAAATGTCATGAGTGCAGCTAACTTATCTGACTTTAAGCAACCTCAACCATTTATTCTAGCACTGCTATCTACTTTACTGGAACTATTAGATGTAAATGAATAATAGTTATATTGATAATTCATTGAAATAATTACCTGGAGCATAGTAATCATAAACTTTTATGGAGATAAACCGTGTCAAATTAGCAACAGGATACCACCTCTCTGCAGTAAATGAAACACATGATCCCTTTGAATCCAACTGCAAAAAATGAAATATAAGTTTTAAAAAGGTGATTAAAAATAATCAAAAGTTAGATTCAAGTAAAATTGTTAAAAAAAAAAACCCTGCTATAAACATAAGCACATATTTATATACATTTATATTAAAAAAATACAAATATGTTATTAAATCATTTATTATAGCTATTAACCAAAGATTGAATGTGGATATTATAAAATAGTCTGTTTAATTTATATCATTGGTTTATTAAAAACTGATTAATTTACATAACTGTTATTTGAAATAAACAGTTTCATTTAATGATTATTTAATACTGAACACAGTATTATAAACTATTTCTCCTATCTTTCAAATGAAGATAATACTAAACAGAGCAAAACTCTCCATACAGTATTGCCACCTGTGCTAAACAGAGTAATCAATGGATGCCAGAAGGCTTGTGCATAAAATCCCTATCTAATGCCTACTCATCCAATATCCCCAGACTAGTTTCTGGCTTGTGGCCTTCGTCAGTGAGGAGCTTTCAACCATTGATTACTCTGTTTAGCACAGGTGGCAATACTGTATGGAGAGTTTTGCTCTGTTTATCAACAATTAATGTGCTAGTATAGGAAATGTGATCATGTGAAGATAATACTGTTTGTTACAAAGTATATGTATTAAAATTTCACTTTTAGCACAGATTTTATATATGTGTGAGGCTATTCCATCAAATTTTCAAGTTCTTAAATGATGCTAAATATAAAGGTAAATACATGCTTAAGGGTAGGTATATTACATGTTCAGAAATAAGAGAATATCTTTTTTTGCAATTTGTTTTAATTCAAAGAATAATTAGAAACTACAACTTTATTAAAGGAATCCTCTTCTATATTACACATTTTTATTAAATTAATCTTTTAATATTATTATTCTTTAATAATAAGCACTTTTATAAAAGAATTATATATTAAACACACACACACACCTATATATATATTATAATGTACATTTCTGAGAATATATTTTTGAACCCATGAATTATCAAAATCATTTTAATTATACTTTAAAGTATCATTAATAGTATTAACCCTAATCTTATTTGCATATACATTTGTGTGTATCTTAATACATAATACTTATTATAAAGACTGGTCTGCCAAACTGATATTTCTAGTAAATCTCTGAGCTTAGCATATTGGCATAAATATTCCTATATTTGACCATTATTTTGACAGTGTACTATATAATTCTTTTTTACTTAGTTAAAAATACTTACTTTATCAAAGTACCAAACAACTCTTCGCTCAAATACCTCTCCTAATCGTAAAAATCTTGGTTTTTCAGACTGCATATATTCATCCAATTCATAATCTTGAATAACATATCCAGAGGGTACATCAACTTCTAATACAGTCATGCCACTTTGTAAACTTTCATTAATTAAAGTCCAACTATAAGAGGAAGAAAATTACAAGAAAATTAATAAATATTTTATACACCCTTTTTAAAAAAAGAATAATAGTATTTATTTATTTAATTTTATCATCAAAAAATGTTTATTTTAAATCTCTTTGTTATATAACATTTTTTTAATTACTAGTAATGCCATTTACAATAAATATAAAAGACATATCTGTTTTACATATAACAGCTTACCTAGCACAAGTTCTTAAAGTAATTTTTGAATTATTTCTTCCACCATAGATAGCGTCAGCTCTTAAATCAAAAGCTCTTACTGGTGGCTTTATTAAATAATACCTGGTATCTACATTATATTCTACAGTTAACTGAAGAATTGCAATGCCACTACCACGAGCAGATATTTGAATATGTCCCCAAGGATTTGGAATCTAAAAATAAAAATATTTTTAATGAATATCATTATGCTTCTTTTAAAAATTCATATTTATATTGCAGCTCTTAAATAATTGTACTTCAAAATTAAAACAAAATATTTAGTTGCTGATTGACTAAGCAAAGAATTCAAACTAAAAACAAAATTGTTTCAAAATAAACAGATATAGGCAGAACTTACACTTCTTTCATAACATGAATCTTATGCAAGGACAGAATGTGAAGACAATTTTTAATAAATAAAATTCTGCACTACAATATATAACAAATATTCTTACAGCAAATTTTAAAGTTAAGTCTGCTAACTTAGATAGCTTGTTTTTTTTAAATTTTTGCATTTTATGCATGCAGAGAATTATTTATATAAGTTTGGAATTGTATGAGTAGAGGATTGTCTTTAATTTACTTTATGGTAATATTGGATATCAAAAAATTGCATTAATTTACCAAAAATGAAGCAACAAACACTCAAAAATAACTATTTACTTATACATATGAAATATATTTGGACACAGTTGATGTTTATAATATAAATTTTAACAGTATGGTATTGAAAACTACTTTTCTTATGTAAATAAATATTTTATTATTTAACAATCAAATAGAAATCATTTTTTCCTATTTTTGTCATTAGAACTTGTGGAATAAAAAAATTAATTGATTTTATATTATTTATTTAGTGTAGGATTCAGATAGCTTAGTTATTAATAAGATTTCATAAAGAAATCTGTAGAGATTCAAACTAGGAGATAGATGCACTGGTGGTTTTATTAGCTCTTACAATTAGGCTAACCTTGATAGTCATTATCTATGAGCTTCATTGTGTGTTTGCTCACATTTATATATATATCAGTGGCTGATAAATATTATTTATAAAGCAATGAGTACAATGATCATGGGATATCCTGAATCTGTTGATGAGACTCCAATTAAATCTAGGAAAATCAAATCCAGTTTGCTTTATTATTAGATCAGAAAAAAGAAACAAATAATTCCATATTTTATAATTCTTTGTTTGCAGATGCTTGATTAATCATCCAAAAAGAAGATCATGATTTAAGTTTTAGGTGATGAAATTATTTCTTGAGTAATATTTTAAGAATATATTTCAAATAAGTAAAATGCTTTTTCTTTGGCTCACCCTAAGAGTAAAATGAATTTCTCAACTTGGAAATCAGATTTGTATTTTATGAAAAAAAAACCATCAAGTAAAATAATATTAGTCAAAATAATTAATGCCATTAAAGAAGAAATGATTTCTTATAAAACATTTCAAAGATCTGGGTAATTATAATTGTATAATTATTATACAAAAACATAATATAAAATATTTTAAAAAGTTATAAATCGATTAGCTTATTAATTAATTCTTGCAACAATTTTTGACTAATCTTTTTTTTTTACTACAAATCAGACAATTACATTATACCCAGTTAAAAGATTAGGGACAAAAAATATGTTTTTTAAAAATATTTTCTGTTGAATGTTAAATCCCAGAATTCATTAGAAGAATGTTAGACTAAGCTATATTAAAAAGTGTAAATTACTATGAATAATGATTAAATATATTAGAGGTTTAATTATGATAACCTATTATCTTCAAATCTACCATTAGATAGTTAATTTAATTTATATATGCTTAATACTTTAAAAATTCAAAAAAGTAAAAAACTCATATAGATTTTAATAATAAAATTTACAAGAATAATTATCGAGAAACTTAAGATGAAATTTTAAATTTAAAATAGATAATTTTTTTTCAAAACCTGGTCTTTGAAAATGTTTTTTAATATACTCAACATTTGAACTTAGGATTTTTCAGTTTATGTTCAACCTTCATTCTATCTCAAATAACCAATGTGTATAATCACAATGGGAAAAAGATAGATGATTCCAATATACATATTTTATGCAAAACCAGCATTCACCAGTTGGTCCAGATCATAATCTCCCATACAAATATACAATTATTGCTCGGCTTATATTAAGATAGCAATTCCTTAAACCTTAATAGACAGGCTTCAATCTTCTTACACTTCCAATTATTCAAATGTCAATTTCATTGAAAAACCAATGATGGAATGCTCAAAGTCATTGGTGGATTTGGTATTGTAGTACCCATGTAGACATTACATCAATCTAATCCTTCATATTATCATTACATATCCATATTTTAATAAGAGAGGGATGGGCTGAAACTTACAGACCTATCTCAAAGGCAAAATGTAATTAGTCTGCTTATTCAGGGTACTGAAAGTTTCTTATACAAGTAAAGGGTTTACTGAATGTTTCATATATAAGTAAATAAAGGGATTACTCTAAGTTCAAATCCCTCTATTTACTTGTATAAAAAATATTAAGTACACTGAATAAATAGACTAATTACATATTGTCTTGGAAATAGATCTGTAAGTTTATCCCATTCTTCTTCTATTAGTATATGGATACGTAATGGTCCAATAATATGAGGGGTTAGATTAATGTAAGGTCTACATGGATACGATTACAAATGTCAAACCATCAAGGAAGGGATTTGAGCATTTCCATCTTTAGTTTTTCAATGAAATGGTTGGTTGAATAGCTGGAAGGGTGAGAAAACTGAAGCCTGTCCATTAAAGTTTAAGGAATTGCTATCTTAATATAAGCCGAACAATGATTGTATATATGTGTGGGAGATTATGATCTGGCTCAAATTATGAATGTTGGTTCTGCACAAAATATGTATACTGGAGATCATCTATCTTTTTTGCAAGTATGTGATCATGTGTGTCAGTTGTTTGAGATGGAGTGGAGAACAAATATAAACTAAAAAATTCAAAGTTCAAAACCCTCTATTTACTTATATAAGAAACATTAAGTACATTGAATGAATAGGCTAATTATATTCAACATTGGGAAAAAAAAAATCTGAATTAAAATAATGGTGATTATTTTAATAATTTAATGTTAGTCTCAATATGACCACAAATGATTCTTGTTAGATTTCTTGGATCTCTCAACATTCTCATTATGGAATCCACTAATAAATTATCAAATAAATAACAAAATTGATTTTGTTGTTATAAATTTGTTTGCTGTTTAAACACCTTTGATTAAAAACTTTGTTCAAATTAATATTTAATTATATGGAGTAAAACAACTGCTCTCTAATCTTAATGCTTAGCCAACAGCAGTGCAATTTTTTTGTGAGGGCTGTTCATATAATTTAGGGCAGTAATAAATTATGATTGCACAATAGTTTACACTTGCAATTCTCTATTAAATAAACTAGTATTGAGAACAAGTGTGATGTTTAATGGTTACACTAGGCTGTCAGCAATGTATCTAGAACAACAATAATCTGGAAACTTTTATATGAATTTACTTATCCATCATTGAAAAGAATAGCACATAAAATATAAAAAATTATAAATAAATTTCTACATTTTTTTATACATAGTGCATATAAAGTATGTATTCATATCCACCCATATACCTACTTATTTATCTATCTATACATATGTATACACACCTACATATTTATATGTGTTAAAAACACATATTGAAATCAAATGTTGTAGATAGAGAAATAATAGTAATAATAAGCAAATTAAAAATGCTACTAAGTATGAATTAGGTAATCTGAATATTTTATTTAAAAATAGAATCTTTTATTTCTAAAGATATGAAGTTTATATTTCACTTCAATGAAAGGAATAGATTAAATCATGTACAGCTATGAATATGAGAATATTGTAACTCTCCAAAGCGCTCACTCAGTCTTATTTTGTTACTTTAATTGGAAAATAAAAAAAACTTCTCTTTAACTAGTATTAGGTAGCAAGATTTATTCTTTTATTAGTTTTTATTTACTCAAAATAGATTAATAATTTTATATAAATTTAATTTTTAAAGGTCATACTTTTAGCTTATTTAAAGGATAATTAATTCTTTAGAAATTATTATATTTATTTTTATTTTACAAAAGTAATTTAAATTTTATTAGGACTGCATGAATTTATTTCTTTTTGGCTGTTTATCTTGCTTTTTGATTATAAGCACAATCTTATATTTTTATTTGATATTTTTCAAAGTCACATATTAAAAGCTATTCAATATGATTCAGAGTAAGACATGACAGTTATTATTCTTGAAGATCGTAATAAACAGATATGCATTTTTAGTTTAATCTATTCATTTTGGACAATATTCATTTTTAATCTAAAAACTACATTACAAAATAAAAATTAAGACTATGCAAAATATAAATACATCTTAGGAATGGGTATATAATTTGAACTTTGATTAAAAATCATAATTTATAATTAATACAAAGTGTAAACTATTTATTACTTACATGAAGCAATGGTAATTTAATTAATTTTTTTCAAAAATCATGTTATCAAAATATTATATATATATATTTCTTTTAAAAAGGCAAAAACTCAAGTAAATCTCAAATTTGATCTTCAATTCAATACCGTTTTCTTATTTATATTTTCCAAAATAAAGCAGTTTGAATAATCAACGATTTATCTCATATTATTTCTCTCCAATCTCTTTTGTATCATCATTTGCTTGCTTAACATTGTCCCTTCTTCAGATATTATCACGATCAATATTCTCCGAATTTCCTTTGTTGGCTCTTATACTTCTAAAAGATCATCTATGCTTCAGAAAATTCAGTGTTTATCTTTACATATTCTTTATACAGTTTTATTCAATTTTTTTCTTCTTATCATTCATCTAAGAAACTCATCATTTAACAATATGCTATTAAAATTTCTTTTTTGACTATGCAGAAAAATATATTTATTACTTTAATGATTTATTATATGTATATACTCTCTTTTTAGCACTTATTACTTTCTAACTAAAGAGTTAATCCTTTTGTGAATTTCTTTCAATAATAATAGAAAAAAACATATATATTGCTGTAAATTCAAAAAGATACATTTTATTGGTTACTAATCCAAGAATTTCTAGCAGTGTATCATTAGAGGAGTATGTATTATGTGTGTTTGTGTAATTTTTTTGCAGGATGCAATTTGCATGAATAAGATCATGTAAAACTATTTCAAGAATGATGAGATGTATATATACATATATATATTGCTTCTAAATAAGAAAAAAACTTTTTTTTTCTTTTTAAATATTGAAAAATTCTCCAAAGACTGCTGAACACTCAAAATTTTCAGCCATTGTGAAAATGTTTTATAATAAAATATAGCATTATGTAAAATGTATACTAAAAGTGTTATAACTGAAACCCAGGCTTATTATATACCTGTGTCTATATATGTAATATATAGGGTATATGAGCATAGACTTTCACACGACCCACCATTCTCCACTCTATCTCATAACACTGATACACTTGAACACATATATGTCGAAAAGATAAATAATCACCAATATATGTATTTCATGCTAAACCAGCAATCATCAATTGGTCCAGATTACCATCTCTACACATATATGCTATAAGTGCTCAGATATATATTAAGATAGCCAATCTTTATACTTTAATGGACAGGCTTCAATATCCTCCACACTCCAACTCTTCAACCGTCCATCCAATTGAAAATCTGATGATGAAATGCTCAAAGGCCACCCTGAGGCGGAGATTCTTGTCACACCCATGTTAACCTAAGGTCAATCTGACCCCTCATGTACAGGCCATAATCCATTTAATACATATACAAGGGATGGGCAGACATCTCTACTATGTAATAACTGAAACACAGGCTTATTGTTTAAATATATATTTTACCAGAAAATAAGAATGAAAATATTTATATATAATTCTTACCACAAATGGTTGATATTTGGAAGGATCTTCTGTATTTATATGGAAAGTATATTCTAATCCTGGTACTGATGATGGATAAATAGTTACTGACATGTCCATGATATGACGGACACGAGATTTTATTGAATATTCCGATAAAGCCTGAAGAGCCACAATGGTATCCTATTAAAAAAAATATACAAAAACAAAATGTAAATTTATATTTCTATCAAATTTTTTGTTAAATAAATTTGATGATAAAACAATTTAATAAACACAAGCCATCATATAATATGTTAAAAAACATCACAGCATATTAAGAAATGCAAAAATCTAATTAGGATATCTTGTTTAAAATAAATAATCATATCTTGTAAGTATATTATACAATTAACATATAGTTATTTGAATTATACATATATACCCGTAACTAAAAAAATTGCCTATGACTTAGACAATTGTAAATAATAAAGTTTTTCATTACACCTCATTCTCTTAACTGATTTTTGATCTTTGTTTTTTTTCAATTCTGTTTATTAAAAAGTTAATAAAAATTAGTTAGACATATTATTATTTCTAAACTATTCAGAATTAATTCATTTGATAGTAATGGCAAAAAAAATTCCCACCAATTGACATACATAAATAAATTTACTGTGTATAGATAAATTTAAAAAATATGATTGTATTTAATGTACAATTTAACAACTGATGAAAAAGTTGATTTGATTAATATTAATTGAAATTATTCTTAACAGTTACAAAATAATCTACATATATATTATACCATATATATATTGTGCCGGACGAAAGCTTTACTTTCATCTATCAATCTAATCTGACACAGAGGGCGCCACCAGACCACTACATGTCTGGAAAATTTGTTTACTGTGATCAGAATAGACGATGATGATGGTTTGCGCCGACTAGACTCAGGGAGAAACAAGAGATCCTAAATTGTTTAGACAATTGAGACAAAAACTGAGACAAATGTCAGTCAAAATACTTATAAAAACTTTTTAAATTTATTAAACATAATAACAAAATAAACATGAAACTTGATCTACATTTACTTAGCAGATCTTAACATTGAGTGAATGCGAGCAGTACTACGTTAAATACCCACGCAGACAGGTTCATTTCTTATCTATAACACAATAATAGCTTATATCTTCTTGCTAGCAGATCACCCAACCAATTCCCTTTTCCCTATAGAGATTTAGTAAGATGAATGTTTGTGGAGAATAACGGGACAGCGCAGAAGAGCTTTTCTTAGTCTAGAAAAGAAATGTCGGAACCAAGAATGTCATAATTCTGCAAAATGCTCATGGACAAGTACATTGAAATGAGCCAAGGTTAGTCTCACACAAGAAAAAAACAACTATGTAATCTGAATTATAGCCAGTAAATCTCTACCAAAAAAATAAATAAATCATATATCCTATAAATCGCTAGCCAAAGCCAAGTTTGATTTAGTTTAACGCCGAAGCAAACAAACGAACAAAAATAAAAGAGAACTACTAAGGTCGGTCTGAGCATTTAACGAGGGTTAATCATAAAACTGAGAAATTATTAAGCATATAAAATATCACTCGCCCTACACTCTCGAACAAGTAACATTTTAAGATTGAAAATCTTGTTACTAAAGATTGTAATGTAAAATAAACAAAAATACATTAATATTTTACACATCATAAATATAATTTCTTTTTAAGATTAAGCTGAAATTTGCGAGACTTAATTAGAGATTTAGCCCTGATTTTGATATGGAAAGGTAAGTTACCTTGAGATAATATTAATTTCTGTTGTTCACACAAAGTTCAGTTTATAGAATCCTCTACAATGGCTGTCATTTACTACAGGTTCAGAAGTCTGGAGGCATTATCGGGATCCACTCTGGACTTGACAGTTAGGTCATGATTGAAGTCACAATTTGGAGCTCCGGAGGTTCATCTTTGGAAAGGCTCAGCCCATCATGTTGTGGAGATTCTTCGTGGCGTATATTACAGGCATGGCGTCTGAATGACTGCTATTATCATGGCAAACAGAGTTATTGTCGGTCAACAGACATTCAACTTGGTAATTCCCGTGGCACCAATATCAAAAGAAAAATTTAGTCACTTTCACAATGCAACAGTTCAATAACAGCTAAAATCTGGATCGATCCTCAATAACAAGAAGCTGAATAAGCCAGCTATTTATGTCCATTGTTATCTCCCGCGCAATCTTTTTTTTGCAACTTTCAACCAAGGTAAATCTCTATCTCCCGCTCAATCTTAATTAGAAAAACAATATCTTACAGGGCTTTATCTTACAAAAATGATTATTTTTATATATATATAAAATACAAAACTAAATCTCAGCTTTAAAATTCATCAACATTAATTTTTTTTTAGTTTAAATAAAATACATATGAGAGCACTAATTAAACTTTGTTTGCTTTTAATTATTTTAAAAGAAAACAAGCGTCATAAAAAAAAATTTTTTATACTAAAATCAACTGAGAATTAAAAATATAAGATTTCAAGATAAATAAGTATGTGTGTTATTGCACATATAAAACTTGGTTTTTCTTTTTTAAAAACCAATTTACATGATAGAACCCTTGAATCGGATAAAGTATCCAGTTCAACTGCCCCTTCATGCCAACAAAAAAAAATAAATAAAAGCATCTATTTGCTATTTCTTTTTTTTTTTTCAAACTTTAAACCCGATCCCCTCCCCCTGGCTGAACATTTGCCCTGAGATCAATTCCTTAAGTGTACCTTCTATCTTTTAGGTGGCTGGCCTAAGGCTTCGTGCTTTATAAGATCCATAAACCCCACGCTCATCTTCCAATACAAAGACATTCAGACCACTTTTGTTTTGTATAGAGAAGGATCCCTCATATACTGGGAAAAATTTCTTATATTGATGCTGGGTTGGATTGCTGACATGAGGTTTTCATACAAAAACCTCGAATTTACATGGTCATGGATTTCCCCGCTTTATGTGTACTTCAGCCATATGTTTCAACTTTATTCGAGCCTTTCTTTTATCCATTTCTTTATCAATTTTGTCCTGATCTACAGGCAAGGGAGCCTTTATTAGCATTGGATAATTCTGTCCAAAATGTAATCTGATGGGGGCAAATCCCGTAGATTCATTCTGTGTCCAATTTATGTAGTTAGTGATGTTTGCCGTCTGATTCACCCATCCAGTGATTTTTGCTGACATAAAGCCGAAATAAACGGTTTAACTCCCTCATGACTCTCTCATAGGGATTTAATTGAGGATTATAAATAGATGTTAATACATGATGAATGCCCTGTTGCTGAATCCACTTTTTCCAGTGGTGAGATTTAAAGGGTGTCCCATGATCTGTAAGTATCATCTGGGGCCTACCAATCTTAGGAAACTGATGCTCCTGTAAGATCCAGATAGTACTTCGTGTATCCGCCTTTCTTAATGGATATGCAGTTACATACTTAGAAAATATGTCATACATTACGATTAAATATCGGTATCGTTTATAGGCCTTTTATCAGTTTTATATAAAATTTTTACCAAGATAATTACAACTCGTCTACAGAGAACTTTGGATTTCCACCAACCAAGAGAACAAGCTGGATTTAAAAGTGGTTTTAGTACAATAGATCATATCCAGGTATTGAGAGAAGTCATAGAAAGGACAAATGAATATGAGTTGTCATTATGTTTTGGATTTATAGATTATGAAAAGGCATTCGATTCTATACACATTTCTTCAGTGATTAAAGCATTGGATCATCAAGGTATAGATCCAGGATATTGTCATATTTTAAAGAATATTTATAAAAATGCAACAGCAACAATTAGATTACATAATGATACTGGAAAAATCAACATTGAGAAAGGTGTAAGACAAGGTGAATCCATATCTCCAAAACTTTTTACAGCAGTGCTGCAAGTATTTTGTGGATTAAAATGGGAAACTAAAGGAATGAAAATAAATGGAGAGTATTTAAGTCATTTAGATTTCGCAGATGATGTAGTTGTTTTTGCAAATAATGCTTCAGAGCTGCAGGAAATGTTGCAGGAGTTAGCAGATGAAAGTAGAAAAGTAGGACTAAAGATAAATGTTAAAAAGACTAAAGTAATGTTTAATTGATTTGCTCAAAATATGAAAATAAAGATTGATTATGAAGAATTAGAAGAAGTTAACAGTTACAAATACCTTGGTCAGATTATTAATACAGATGGAAACATAATGGAGGAAATTAATCATAGAATTAAACTTGGTTGGAGTGCTTTTGGTAGAAATAACTTGATACTAAAAGGAAATATGCCTATGTGTTTGAAAAGAATGGTTTTTAACAAATGTGTTTTACCAGTTCTTACTTATGGATCTGAGACTTGGACACTTAATAGAAGAGCAATACAGAGACTTCAGACCACTAAAAGGAGTGTGGAGAGATGTATGTTGGGAGTAACAAGAAGAGATCGAAAACGCAATGTATGGGTAAGACAACAAATAGGTGTTACTGACCTTATTGAAAAAATTAAAAGATTGAAATGGAGTTGGGCTGGACATATTTCTAGAAGAAATGATAATAAATGGACAATTGAAATTTTAAACTGGATTCCAAGAGATTGTAAAAGACCCAGAAAGAGATCACATGTGAGATGGATGGATGAAATAAGAAAATGTGTAGGGGTGTTGTGGAAAAGAGAAGCTAAAGATCGGAGAAGATGGATTAAACTTGGAGAGACCTTCATCCTGCAGTGGACTGATAATGGTTGATGATGATGATGAAAGGCCCATAAAAATCTATGGCCAACAATTCATTAGGGTTGTGTGCTAAAATAGGCTTCAAGATCCCAGTAAATCTCTTATTTACATATTTAGTTTGTGAACACACATGACATTTTCCCAAAACTGATACAATATTTGAATATAAACTTGGCCAGTAAAATACTTCCCGGAGCACATGTTCTACTTTACGTGGTCCATAGTGTCCATAAAGGCAATGTATATACTCTATAAGTTTGTTCCTGAGTGTTTGGGGTATAAGAATTCTCCAAGAGTCTTCTTCTGTGGCGACTCTGTACTGCAATACACCATCTTTTATTCTATAGGCTTCATATTTTTCCAATGTTGCTGTGTCACTGGGGTCTGAAGTTCCTGTTCCTTTGTTATATGTCATGATTTGTGCATACTCTAGGCTGGTTTCCTGTATTTCAGATAGCCTTAGTAATTGTTGCTCTATGGACTCATCTATGGACAATGTTAATGCTGCAATACTTAGATTGTTGGGCTCAAGATGATGTGGTGTCATATTATGGGATGGTGACTCAAAATATCCGCCACAATATTTTCCTTTCCTTTACAATATAGAACTTTATATTGGAATTTCTGTAGCGTAAGACTCCAACGTATCAATCGATCATTCGATAAGTTACTGCTATTAAGAAATTCCTAGCTCTTATGATCTGTAATTACAACAATCTCTGACCCAAGCAGGAATTGTTTGAATTTACTGAAAGCCCAAACAATGGCCAAAGCTTCCTTTTCTGTCATCGTGTAATTATTTCCTGCCCCTTTTAGCTTGTGGCTATAAAAATACAATACTCTGTGATGTTTTTGTTTGTCCATTTGAAATAACATGACTCCAAGCCCTTGCCCACTGCTGTCGGTCTGAACATAAAAAGTTTGTGAAAAGTCAGGGTAGGCTAGAACCACCTGTTCCAAAAACTTGTTTTTAATGTGTTGAAATTCCTGCTCCTGTTTGTACTCCCATACCCATTTTTGGTCTTTTGTCAATAACTGAACCAAATTTGCAGCATCTAATGCAAAATTTTCATAGAATTTATGATAAAAATTGCATAATCCCAGAAAAGACCGTACCTGACACCTATTAGTGGGTGTGGGGAAATGTATCGCTGTTAGTTTCTCCGGATGAGGTTCAATACCCTCTTTCCCAATTAAAAAGCCTAAAAATGTAACCTCCTCCTGGACCAGGCAACTTTTTTGTAAATTGATGGCAATGTTTTTCTGGTAACACTCCATTAAGAACATTTTCAAGTGTTCCATATGTTCTTCCATATTTTTAGATGCAATGGCTATGTCATCCATATATATCACAATCAGACTGATTTTGTCTGATAACACTTGATACAAACACTTTAGAAGTCCTGAACCACTATTGATTAATCCAAAAGGCATACACTTAAACACATACGGATGCCCTTCATAGCAGAAGGCAGTATATTTGCGGTCAAATGGATGTAGAGGGATCTGCCAATAACTGGATATCAAGTCCAATGTAGAAAAAATGGTTTTCCCTTGAAATTTTGAGAGAAGTTCTGTTATTGTAGGTCGAATGTTTCTTTCAGGAATGGTAATGGCATTTAACCACCAGGCATCCAAACATATTCTGACAGATCCATCTTTTTTCTTTATTACTACTAATGGGTTAACATACAGAGATGTGTGCTTTTCAATAACTCCCCATTCAATCATGTGCTGTATTTGAAGATCTACTTCAGCCTTATATTGAAACGGAATGGGATATGAACGACTCTGGAAATGGCTTTTATCCTTAACTTGAATGTGATGCACATACCCCTCAATGATCTTAGGCCTATTCGGAAAAACTGAATAGAACTCCCTCAACAGTTCCATTAGAGGGTGTTGTTCTTCCATTCCTTTTAAAATGGATTGCGACACTTTATTTCGCATTTCCACGGTATCCCTCACTTGCTGAACACACTGTACCTGAAGTGGCTTATAACTCTTTAGCCCTTCAAATAGCATCAAAACTTCTTGGCAAAGAAATAAACATGTCATATTCCAAAACACATTTATGCCTGTACAAAAAATCAGTCCCAATTATAACATCTTGTATGAGACCAGGCATTATCAAAAAGACATGGTCCAACTCTGTTACCCAGATGCAGATGTAACCACACCTGTTTGGTTTCAATATTTGTCTTCTTGCCATTGTCACCTGCATCCTTTTTATTGGCAGTGTATATAAACGTGGCCGGTCTTTCTTTATTTTCACATAAAACTTACTAGAGAGCAATGACATTTGACTTCCTGAATCAACCAATGCTTCTGTAATGATGTCTCCAGTCTTTATACTGACAATTGGGCAAGTCTGCATAGCTCCATTCCATGCTGGTTATTCTTTACTTTTTTTAATTGGAGCTGATAATTGACTCTTTTGACCTTTTTCTATCAAAATTATCTGATCGCCCTGCATTGTTCTTTTCTCCACTTCTTCTTGGGCCTGATTATGTTCAATTTCATTTAGCAGTTTAATCATTTCTTCCAAGTGAATGTTGCTATGCACAACATGATCTGCTGTATATCCCTTGGCATACTGCCCAATACTATTCAGCATATCAGCCTCTCAGTCAAGGAGAAAGCTATCAATGACTTCAGCCTTGCTGCTTGTTTGCAGAAAACTGGGTGTAAGTTTCTCCATTACCCCTAATACATCTTTCTTGTGATATATTGATGAAGTTATGATACTGCTTTTCTTCACTCCAAAAAGTGTGCAATAATTTGCATCTGTAATCCCAAAAAGTCTGTGGCTTGATCTTTAAGATATGCCACCAATCCTCAGCCATTCCTTGTAAATAGTGGCATGCAATTGCCACTTGTTCAGTCTCCTGCCAATTATGACATCCAAACAACTCTTGCAGGCTCTCCAAATGCTCTAATGGGCTTTCCCAAATATCAGCCATAAAAGATTTTATTTGCCAATCTATTTCGGCCATGATGCTAGCTAGTCTATCTTCAGCCTCTTCTCTAACTTTATTTAAATTCCCAATGCAACTTCTGTCTATTTATGAAATTTATTTATTTATTTTAATATTCAACTGCTATTTATTATATATATATATTTAAAGCACAAAAGTTAAACTGTTTACTTTTTTTTTTTAAACGCGAACCTAAACTCTTTGCTTGCCTTTTTTTTTTTTTATGAACGTAACAACTAATTTTTAACTTTAAAAAAAAAATCTTTTATATTTTGTTATTTCTAAAATGCGAACCCAAACTCTTTGTTTTTTTTTATTATTATTATTTTACAAACGTAGAACTAATAACTTTTTTTTTTAATAAACAAAAAAACAAAATAAATATATAACTTCTTAATATCTTTTTGTCTGACCCATCCGTTCAGTAATAACTCTAAAGAACAATGTTTAATTAACTACATATTAATTATTCATATTGAAAAGATAAACCCCCTACTCCAAACTGCTTTCTACCATTTAGCACAAACGGATCCCTACCTACTGAATCTTGCCTCCAACACTGAAATATTCCTCAATTGTCCGAACAAAATCTCATGTGGGATTTAAAATCGAAGGCCCGCGTTGGTTGCGCTAAAATTTGTTATTATGTGCCAGATGAAAGCTTTACTTTCGTCTATCAATCTATTCTGACACAAGGGTGCCACCAGACCACTACGTGTCTGGAAAATTTGTTTACTGTGATCAGAATAGATGATGATGATGGTTTGTGCCGACTAGACTCAGGGAGAAACAAGAGATCTTAAATTGTTTAGACAATTGAGACAAAAACTGAGACAAACGTCAGACAAAATACTTATAAGAACTTTTTAAATTTATTAAACATAATAACAAAATAAACATGAAACTTGATCTACATTTACTTAGCAGATCTTAACATTGAGTGTATGCGAGCAGTACTACCTTAAATACCCAGGCAGACAGGTTCATTTCTTATCTATAACACAATAATAGCTTATATCTTCTTGCTAGCGGATCACCCAACCAATTCCCTTTTTCCTATAGAGATTTAGTAAGATGAATGTTTGTGGAGAATAACGGGACAGCACAGAAGAGCTTTTCTTAGTCTAGAAAAGAAATGTCAGAACCAAGAATGTCATAATTCTGCAAAACGCTCATGGACAAGTACATTGAAATGAGCCAAGGTTAGTCTCACACAAGAAAGAAACATGAACTACGTAATCTGAATTATAGTCAGTAAATCTCTACCAAAAAAGTAAATAAATCATATATCCTATAAATCGCTAGCCAAAGCCAAGTTTGATTTAGTTTAACGCCGAAGCAAATAACAAACAAAAATGAAAGAAAACTACTAAGGTCGGTCTGAGCATTTAACGAGGGTTAATCATAAAACTGAGAAATTATTAAGCATATAAAATATCACTCGCCCTATACTCTCGAACAAGTAACATTTTAAGACTGAAAATCTTACTACTAAAGATTGTAATGTAAAATAAACAAAAATACATTAATATTTAAATTGATAAATTACACATCATAAATATAATTTCTTTTTAAGATTAAGCTGAAATTTGCGAGAGACTTAATTAGAGATTTAGCCCTGATTTTGATATGGAAAGGTAAGTTACCTCGAGATAATATTAATTTCTGTTGTTCACACAAAGTTCGGTTTATAGAATCCTCTACAATGGCTGTCATTTACTACAGGTTCAGAAGTCTGGAGGCATTATCGGGATCCACTCTGGACTTGACAGTTAGGTCATGATTGAAGTCACAATTTGGAGCTCCGGAGGTTCATCTTTGGAAAGGCTCAGCCCATCATGTTGTGGAGATTCTTCGTGGCGTATATTACAGGCATGGCATCTGAATGACTGCTATTATCATGGCAAATAGAGTTATTGTCAGTCAACAGAAATTCAACTTGGTGATTCCCGTGGCACCAATATCAAAAGAAAAATTTAGTCACTTTCACAATGCAACAGTTCAATAACAGCTAAAATCTGGATCGATCCTCAATAACAAGAAGCTGAATAAGCCAGCTATTTATGTCCCTTGTTATCTCCCGCGCAATCTTTTTTTTTTGCAACTTTCAACCAAGGTAAATCTCTATCTCCCGCTCAATCTTAATTAGAAAAACAATATCTTACAGGGCTTTATCTTACAAAAATGATTATTTTTATATATATATAAAATACAAAACTAAATCTCAGCTTTAAAATTCATCAACATTAATTTTTTTTTAGTTTAAATAAAATACATATGAGAGCACTAATTAAACTTTGTTTGCTTTTAATTATTTTAAAAGAAAACAAGCGTCATAAAAAAAAATTTTTTATACTAAAATCAACTGAGAATTAAAAATATAAGATTTCAAGATAAATAAGTATGTGTGTTATTGCACATATAAAACTTGGTTTTTTTTTTTCCAATTTACATGATATATATATATAAACAAAAAAAGACTTATAAATCCAATAAATAATATTATATTTCAACCAGAGGACTGGTTTTCATCAGAAAGAAAAAAAATACACAGTAAAATGGCGATAATCAAAAATTACAGATTTGGTAAAAGATTAAAAATTTAACAAAACCCCCCTGATTGGTCACAAAATCTAACACAGAATATCTACCCAATCAATGATAAAATTCAAACAAAAAAAGAAAAAACTACATTCCCTCCTAATCAAGCTTAAATTCTATTTAAATTAAAATAAATATAAAAATAAAAAATCCAAAATTAAAAATTAAAATATACATATGTGCATACGTACAAAAATTAGACTATGCTCACATACAAAAAATAGCTGTGCTCACATTAATATTCATTAAAAACTAAAATACTTATATATATATGGTACAAGAGTATTGGCATTGAAAAATCCCAAATATTAAAAAAAAAAAAGGAGAGAAAATCATTTATGTAAATATTTTTTGTTTGTTATTTTTACTTTGTTGGTATAAATTATTTCTTTTTATATACAATGAAGATTTTTTTTAAAAAAGAAAGAATAAGAACATACCCAGATTGTTAATCAAGATAAAATCTGAGGACCAGTAATTTTAATTATAGAAAAATGCTAATTGCCTTTAATTAAAAATGACCAATGAGAGGAGTTATCAGAAATAGACTTTGCACATCAAAATCTCAAAGAAATGTTAAAAAGTAATTCAGGACAAAAGAAAAGACAAAGGTGAGAATAGAATCTGCATGGTAGTCAAAAATTGGGAAGATAAAAGAAAGAAAGGAGATTGTTTGAGAGGAACTTGTTTTATTTTTGTGTGGAAAGAGTCAATGCTTGAGTTAAAATGAACTTCATATTGTCCCAAGTAAAGCTGCAATAGAAATGTTTCATCAGAGATTTATTTGTGTGTTGAACTGTCACACAATGAGTAAAAACAGAGCATCCACCAATATGTCCTTCCCATATTAAGTCTAAACCAATGTCCTGATTCGAATCATTATCTTTCCCAATCAGAAAATAACTTTGAAGAATGAAACCCATATTTTAAATTACAGATTTTTTCAGACACAAAACCATGCATGGTACCTTATTAAGTAATATCTCAACTCCAAAAAAACTTACCGGTAAGATAAGTCATTATATTATCTGTGAGTGTTTAAACATAACCTTAAAATGAGCTAAAGACACTATTAAAAAAGAAAAGTTTGAGAAGTAAATGGATCCTCGATAAAGAGGCTGATTAAGTTACATTAATATTCCATATAAAATATTAATTGCTTGCTTATTATACATGCTATCTGTTTAATGCGTGTGTTCTTGTTAATACTTAGTTATTATTAAATTTATGCATAGATTCAATAAACCACTTTTCATGATATAATTTGTTCATTGTATATCTATTTATTTTGTTGTTGTAATTATTAAGTTATGCCAACAAACTAATTTGAAATTATCTGTTTTTTTTTTTACAATGTCAATACTGCTTTATAGGTTATAATCTCAGGAAATTACCATACAGGTAAAAAAAAAAAAAAAGGACAGAAACTAAGTTCCAAAATTAATTGAAATCATTCCCCCGGAGTGGGTTATATATAACCCTAGCACCAACTAAATAAATTAGAAACTGGCATGGTGAGCAATTATATAATAATAAAAAGAAAAAACAAAACCAATAATGAATTAGGTGAGTTAATCTGGAAATGTAATTATGTTCTATGAAGATCTAATATCAAGAATGAATAAATACAGTCATAATTTGATTAACAAATGCATTAGCAATCTATAATGTATAAAGCCTAAATTGGCCGAAAATGGTGCAATGTTGTCCGTGGGTGCTTATGAGCCACAATGGTAGCACAAACACGAGGCCTCGAACCCCAGAGAATAATTATAGAGAGTAGTAATTCAAAAGAAATAAAAGTTATAGTTCTGTAATTTAAAGATTTTCTGTCCTTCTCAAGAGAGGTAGAATAGGAACAAAATTTTAAAGCGGTTAGTTTGAAAAGATAAAAACTCTCGTTTGAACAATACAAGTTAGAAATTAGATATTTCAATAAAATAAAAGTGTACTTCATGTGATCTAAAAAAGTCACTAAATACTACTTGATAATACAATGAAAGATAAGTAGTCGAAAAAGAATTACCAAAGATATATACAAAATTAAAAGATATGGATAAATTCGTTCAAGATCTGGGTGTGGGAAAAGAATGAGGAAAAATGACAATAAGGATTGGAATAGCAGCATACATAATAATTAGTAAAAGAAATAAAGAAAGTATTAAGTTTGGAAAAAAAAATTTTTTTTGACAGTTCAAGTAATATAAAAAGAAAAACAGTTGTTAAAAATTTAATTTTTTTCTTTCAGAATAGATAAAAAAAAAGGGAATTCAGAAAGATTTTTTGTTTGTCTTTTTGTTATATCTTTTATATCAGAGAAATAGAATTTAGAGAAAGTTGTATCCACAAATAATAACAATATATGGAATTACAAAGTGGAAATATACTACAACTATGGCGGACGATAACAAAATAGAAAATAAAGAAGTAGATTTGTTAATAAAGAAAAAGATAAAAAAATTAATGATGGAGTTAAGGATGAAATAAAAAAAAGAGTTAAACAAAGTTAAAGAACGAGTAAAGAAGAAAGCGACCCCCCCCCCCCAGAAACAGAGGGTAGATAACCTTATTTGTGAGTGGGATAGGAAATGATTAATTTCATACTGCAAGAATGCCCGAAAATGGCTATACCAATAAGTGGGATTGGAGGCATTATATGAGAAGATGGTAAATAGCGCATGGAGATCCAAACTCTTCCAGTAAGAAATACCCAAGTAACCCTGGCAAACAACAGAAAGGTGCAATTAGGCTCAAAACAAATTTGGATACAGATTAGGATAGGGAATAAAATTATCTATCATGTGTTGCTGATTTTAAAAGGGTTGGTGCAGAAAGCTATACTAGGGTCCGACTTCATGCGCAAAACTCAAAGTGTGATCGATTATAATAAAAATATTTGTGAAGGTGAAGTAATAGGATTTGGAATGAAAACAAAGAAAAAAATAATGCAAAAAAGGATATGTAACATAAAGTGAGAGACAACAAGGCCAATAAAAGAGTTGCAGATTTGGGAATTAACAGATCAGATAAAGGAAGAATGGAAGGGGCCTCTGGAAAATTTACTAGGTAAATATAAGTCAAATTTTTCTGACATACCTGGAATGTTTAAGAGCTATGAACATCGAACTAAGATTATGGATCAGGCCCATACCAGGCGTGGTTATACTCTGTACCTCATCAATATAGAACCATGGTGCAGAAACAATTAGCCCAAATGGAAGAATGGGAAATAATAATGAAGTGTTCAACACCCTACAATAATCTATTAGTGATTGTAAAAAAAAAAGAACGGGTTGGTAAGATTGGGTCTGGATACCAGACAGTTAAATAAGATCACATGGTCAGATCAGAACATTTCTCCACCTATCAATGAATTAGGGAATAAATTCAGAAGCAAAACAATTTTTTCACAATAGATCTGATTGCCAGTTATTTGTAGATCAGATTACATCCCACAGAGTGTAAATATGCAGCATTTTGTTATAATGGGATCTTGTATCAATTCAACAGAATGGCTTTCAGGCTAAAGAATAGCAGGGCAGGCCTGTTAAAATGCCTAGATCATGTACTGTCATAGGAGATCAAGAACATAATTACAATATATATGGATGATCTGATTATTGCATCTAAGGACTCCGATGAGCACTTATAACATCTTGATATGTGTTTGCAAGAATATGAAATGAAGGGCCTTTGCATCAACCTTCAAAAATCTGCATAATGGCTGAAGAGATGAATTTCTTGGGGCATTTGATCAACGACAAGGGAATTAAGTCCATCTTGATAAAATTCAAGCGATTAGAGATTATCAACTCCTCGCATGCCGAAACAAATTAGGTCCTTCCCGGGGTTGTATAATTTCTATAAGAATTCTATAAAAACTTTGTGATGGCCATGGAACTGTTGCTCCAATTACTATGTAAAGAAACCCCATGGAAATGGTCTAAGGAGTGAAAAACTGTCTTCAGAGTTATTAAGGAAAAATTCCTAAATCAGGTGATGCTGGTTTACCCTGATTTTAAAAGACCCTTTTTGGTTCAGGTTGATAATAGCTGGGATGGATTAGGTGCAGCCTATGCAGAACCAAGAGGATAGTAGTCTCAGTGTAATTTATTTCGTAAGCAAACTATTACAGGATGCAGAGTTCATAAAGAATCCACATGATTTTCACCTATCCATCTACAATTGGGGCATCCTGTACCTAAGTTATACAAAACCAAGTTACCAACCAAGTTATACAAAACCAAGTTACCAACCATTCTGGAGAAGATTAATGAAGTAGACCTGAAAAAGTGAGGGTACAACTCGAACACTGCACAAAACTAGAGACCCAGAGGAAGGGTATTACAACAGACAAGTTTAGGGAAAGGGATAAAGTATGAATCAAATTAAATCCAGTGAGTCAATCAGGAAAATATATTTGTAAAAAATTTCAAAACCTGTATAAAGGGCCCTACTGGATTACCAGGAAGAATGACTCAAATGTTTCACTGTGACAAATGATGAAGGGATACCCATAATGCTAGGGCACTGAAGCCATATAAAATGAGGACCAGTATAGAAGTAGGGTACCATAAAGTTATACTAAAAAATTCATTGAGAATAGACAAATCCTGATTTTATTCTTGTCCCAACCCCAGAAGTATTGTACCATTTATGGTACAAGATTATTGGCATTAAAAAATCCCACATATTAAAAAAAAAAGAAGAGAAAATCATTTTTATAAATATTTTTGTTGTCTGTTATTTTTTCTTTGTTGGTATAAATTATTTCTTTTTATATACAATGAAGATTTTTTTTTAAAAAGAAAAAATAAGAACACACCCAGATTTCTAATCAAGATAAAATCTGAAAACCAGTAATTTTAATTATAGGAAAATGCTAATTGCCTTTACTTAAAGATGATCACTGAGGGAGTTATAAGAAATGGACTTTGCAAATCAAAATTCCAAAGAAATGGTAAAAAGTAATTCAGTACAAAAGAAAAGAGAAAGGTAAGAAGGAATGAATCTGTGTGGTAAACAAAAATTGGGAGGATAAAAAAAGGAGATTGTTGAAGAGAACTTTTTTTTTTTTGTGGCAGAGAGAGTCAATACTTGAGTTAAAAAGAACTTGGTATATTCCCAAGTGAAGCTGCAATAGAAATGTTTCATCAGAGATTTATTTGTGTGTTGAACTGTCATGCAATATCTGAGTAAAAACAATGTCTGCAGATATGTCCTTCCAGTATTAAGTCTAAACTAATGACTTGATTTGAAACATGCCTTTCCTAAACCAAAAACTGAATCACTTTACAAGAATGAAACCCATATTCTAAACCACGGTTTTCATTGGACACAAAACCATGCATCACACCTTATTAAGTAATATCTTATCTCCAAAGAAACTTACCAGTAAGATAAATCATTATATTATCTGTGAATGTTTAAACATAACCTTAGAATGAACTAATTGTTAAAAATAAAGACACTAAACAAAAAGAAAAGTTTGAGAAGTGAATGGATCATCAATAAAGAGACTGATTAAGTTACATTAATATTCCATATAAAATATCAATTGCTTGCTTATTATCTATCCTATATGTTTAATGTGTGTGCGTTCCTGTTAATACTTATTTATTATTAAATTTATGCGTACATTCAATAAATTGCTTTTCATGATATAATTTGTTTATTGTATATCTATTTTTTGTTGTTGTAATTATTCAGTTATACCAACAAACTAATTTGAGTTTATCTGTCTTTTTTACAATGCCAATACTGCTTTATAGGTTATAACCATCGGAAATTACTCTATAGAAAAAAAAAGAGAGAAACTAAGTCTCAAAATTAATTGAAACAGTGGGTCAGTAGGTTATATAACCCTGGCGCTGACTAAATAAATTAAAAACTGGCATGGTGAGTAATTATATAATAAAAAACAAAACCAATAATGAATTAAGTGAGTTAATCTGGAAATGTAGTTATGTTCTGTGAAGATCTCTAATATCAAGAATGAATGAATAAATACAGTCATAACTTGATTAACAAATGCATTAGCAATCTACAGTGGATAAAGCCTAAATTGGCTGAAAATGATACAATATATTGAAACAGATTGCTGTTCCTCATATAAATATTCAAAAGATCCCCCCCCCCATTCAAAAATGTCTAGCGTGATTCAGTCTAATTGGGAACGCAATAAAGCTGTGATTTGTTAAAAAAAAAAAAGATCATATTTTTAATTTTGTGATTGATGGATTTGAATAAAATGTTAAGTCATCTTATTTTTTTTTTTATCTGTCTCAATAAAAAAAGGAAAAAGAAATTAATTATCCAATCATTAAAAAGAAAAAAAGAAAAGATACTTGAGTTAAACTGAGGCATGTATTCAAATTAGGCACGTCGTCGGAAAAAAAGAACTTTTTTTTTTCTCTCTCATCTTACACAGAGAGGCAGAACATATTAATTTTTTTTTTAAAAAAAAAAAGTGTATTACTTAATTCTTTTGACACATTAAAATGGAAAAAGAAAACTTTGCTAGAAGAATTATAATGACAATGGGGTAATTTAGCGGCTTCAATCTCTCCACGCTGTGCCATGACTTTCCATAAATGAAATAACCCGCCTTCTTTTGAGTAAATTAGACTGCAAAACTGGAAGGTAATTATGTTATAAAATATTAAAACATCTTTATCATACGTTATAAAGTGAAGTTATGAAATAATTACATAGAATTTGTTTTATAAAATATTAAAACATCTTTATCATACGTTATAAAGTGAAGTTATGAAATAATTACATATAATTTGTTTTATAAAATATTAAAACATCCTTATCATACGTTATAAAGTGAAGTTATGAAATAATTACATAGAATTTGTTTTATAAAATATTAAAACATCTTTATCATACGTTATAAAGTGAAGTTATGAAATAATTACATAGAATTTGTTTTATAAAATATTAAAACATCCTTATCATACGTTATAAAGTGAAGTTGTGAAATAATTATACGCAAATTTATTTATAAAAATATTTGAACGTATTTACTATATGGATTAGAAATGCTTCAATTACTAAATGATAAATGCTCCACAAGCCAAACAGAGTTTATGTGTATGAATATACTTTTATATTTGACTAAATTAGAAATGCTTCAATTACTAAATGATAAATGCTCCACAAGCCAAACAGAGTTTATGTGTATGAATATACTTTTATATTTGACTAAATTAGAAATGCTTCAATTACTAAATGATAAATGCTCCAAAAGCCACACAGAGTTTATGTGTATGAATATACTTTTATATTTGACTAAATTATAAATGCTTCAATTACTAAATGATAAATGCTCCACAAGCCAAACAGAGTTTATGTGTATGAATATACTTCTATATTTGACTAAATTATAAATGCTCCACAAGCCAAACAGAGTTTATGTGTATGAATATACTTTTATATTTGACTAAATTAGAAATGCTTTAATTACCAAATGATAAATGCTCCACAAGCCAAACAGAGCTTATGTGTATGAATATACTTTTATATTTGATTAAATTAAAAATGCTTCAATTATTAAATGATAAATGCTCCACAAGCCAAACAGAGCTTATGTGTATGGATATACTTTTATATTTGATTAAATTAAAAATGCTTCAATTATTAAATGATAAATGCTCCACAAGCCAAACAGAGCTTATGTGTATGAATATACTTTGATATTTGATTAAATTAGAAATGCTTCAATTACCAAATGATAAATGCTCCACAAACCAATAATTGCTGAGTTTAAATGTTTACCAATCAAAAATGATTCATAAAATAATGAAATGCTGTATAAATCATAAATGCTTGACTATTTCCAAGCTTCTTCACATAAATGAATTCAAAATGAATTATTGTATAAATCATAAATGCTTGACTGCTCCCAAGCTTCTTTTCATAAATGAATTCAAAATGAACTATTGTTGAATTAGAATATGTGTATGAATATACTTTTATATTTGACTAAATTAGAAATGCTTCAATTGCTAAATGATAAATGCTCCAAAAGCCACACAGAGTTTATGTGTATGAATATACTTTTATATTTGACTAAATTATAAATGCTTCAATTACTAAATGATAAATGCTCCACAAGCCAAACAGAGTTTATGTGTATGAATATACTTCTATATTTGACTAAATTATAAATGCTCCACAAGCCAAACAGAGTTTATGTGTATGAATATACTTTTATATTTGACTAAATTAGAAATGCTTTAATTACCAAATGATAAATGCTCCACAAGCCAAACAGAGCTTATGTGTATAAATATACTTTTATATTTGATTAAATTAAAAATGCTTCAATTATTAAATGATAAATGCTCCACAAGCCAAACAGAGCTTATGTGTATGAATATACTTTGATATTTGATTAAATTAGAAATGCTTCAATTACCAAATGATAAATGCTCCACAAACCAAGAATTGCTGAGTTTAAATGTTTACCAATCAAAAATGATTCATAAAATAATGAAATGCTGTATAAATCATAAATGCTTGACTATTTCCAAGCTTCTTCACATAAATGAATTCAAAATGAATTATTGTATAAATCATAAATGCTTGACTGCTCCCAAGCTTCTTTTCATAAATGAATTCAAAATGAACTATTGTTGAATTAGAATATTTCCAAGCTTCTTCTCATAAAGGAATTCAAAATGAACTATTGTTGAATTAGAATGTTTCCAAGATTCTTCTCATAAATGAATTCAAAATGAACTATTGTTGAATTAGAATGTTTCCAAGCTTCTTCTCATAAATGAATTCAA
This sequence comes from Epiperipatus broadwayi, assembly GCA_028023455.1. Classification (NCBI taxonomy): domain Eukaryota; kingdom Metazoa; phylum Onychophora; class Udeonychophora; order Euonychophora; family Peripatidae; genus Epiperipatus; species Epiperipatus broadwayi. Next base: position 23,301,422 of record JAQFVV010000004.1, read on the forward strand.
AATGAACTATTGTTGAATTAGAATATTTCCAAGCTTCTTCTCATAAAGGAATTCAAAAATGAACTATTGTTGAATTAGACTGTTTCCAAACTTCTTCTCATAAATGAATTTATAAATGAACTATTGATAAAAAAAAAGAAACTGCTTCTAACTCTTTCATAAGTAAAATGAAAATGAGTTATCATGTGGATAAAAATGAACTTTGTTAGAAATTGCTAATTAATTGTTATTTAATAAATTTTTTTTTTTGTTACTAAAAATTAAATTGGTTATCCAGTTGTCCAATTTTGTTTTGTTTTATTGCATCACTCATCATTTATAGCACTGGTTCATGAGAATCTCATGCCTTCTGAGCTACGTCTGACATAACTAGACCTACCCAAGTCAGGTTGTAGTGAGACGGAACTCTAATGGTGCTTTTTGGGAAACCAAACATAGAAATATTTAGATGTTTCCAGTCTCTATGGTACTACATCCTCTGATGAGTAGAAAATATTGTTGTAGGAGGCATTAACATCTGCATTAGGAATGTCAATTGATAGTTCCTTCCTACAGCATGCTCATCAGAAAATTGTTACAACTAACGTAATAAAAGGGTTGTATGGGGTTCCGGTTACAATATATATATACACCCAAACACAATCATTTGGGTTTATAACTCTTGTCTTTTTGCTGACATAAAATCTTAATATTTTGGTTTATGATGATAAGAACCACACAAATATCAACACTTAACCCTATATAAAGCCTCATTCCTATATTAGTAATGTTTGTGAGTAGCCAAGTGTTAACACACAATAGTTCCATTCAATTGCTCAAAACAAGATTAAAAAAATTTTTTTTAACTTAGTTGTGAGTCAATTTAAGAATCTTTAGCTCTTGAAAGTCTGCACTTTAAATGACACAAGAATAAGTAAACTTTGACTTTGTTGAACCATTTGAAATACTTCTTAAGTAAATAGTTATTTGTAAGAAAGATTATCGTAAATTTTTTTATTAAATAATGCTAGCAAAAACTTAATTATGTTTTTATGTAGTTAAAACATTTCCAAAAAAATTCTATATAAAAAAATACTGTTGATATGAAAAAATGAATCACCCAATTGGTTGCAGAATTTAAAAACTAATAAAAAAAAAAACCAAGTGATATAGTAAGATGCAATAAAGCAAACTAAAGAACAATCAACATCCAAATATTAAACTTATGTGTTACTTTCATTTTTTATTTCTTAAACTTATAGGGTGTGACGGAACTGGTTCAAACCCGATCACAACTAGCATGATAGGTGGTGGTCATTATATATAGATAGAAAGTAAATAGATTAATTATTATATTATGCGGTGGTGGTTATACAAAATACGTATATATCACAGAAAAAGGGGGGGAGCACTCTGTCATTTCAAAATAGTATGTATGTGCATGTTATAGATGTATGTACGAATGGGTTTAATTGTTGTGGAGGGAGGAAATGAGGTTTTCTTTCAGTTATATTCTAAAAATCTAAAATTTTTAGAAGAAATGGATTTCAAAACAAGAAAGGCTGAAGGTGCTAAAAGCCTTCACACCTTGATCAAAATCCGGTTGGGCAGAAATCAGAGACAGGAAGTGGAAAACAAGTGAAGCTTCTAGAACAAATGGAGGGGGCTATAAAAGAAAAGAACCCATAATGCTATCTCTCTTGTCCCTGCAGAAATTGATGATCAACATAGCGGAATCATCAGTGCAGCAAAAATTAAGTTTATAATTTGTTAATTTTTATGGTGAAAGAAATGGAAATATTGGGGTAAAAACCTAATGTATCGGGCTCAAACCCCATCTACAACATTCTGTATGCTGCTATGTTCACCAAGGAAAGCCTCTCTGGATTCGAGTAACTGGCAAGATCAGAACTGTAAAAAGATTTTCAAAATGGAGACCCCAGCTAGAATAAAGTAAGAGAAACCTCAAGACAGATCATATGTTCACCATGCTGACCTGAACTATAAAATCTTTATTGCACAAACTCCCCAGGAATGTGCAGGTAATATAAACTTTTTATATTGAATTATTGTGTAAAAATGAATAAAATAAGATGGAAATAAATCAGTTGGCAACTCTATAGATTTATGTAGAACTCCATAAGAAAATTTTATAAAGAAATTGTTTTGTTTAAAGTGCGAAAATAGCGATTATTGATTGAGGCAACATTTGAAAGCAATGAATTGTCACCAACTAAGTTTAGAAAAAAATAAAAGAATATTGGAAGGGAGATCCCTTTCTATCTATCTGCAACTTTTAAATCATTTGTGAATTATAAATGTATTTGAAAGTATGTGTGTATATGATGTGTACATAAATTGAAATGTCAGAGCTGTAGTTTTCTATGTTAACAGGTTAAAGGTTAAATTATTCTTTTTATGTTTGATTACCGATACATGATATTTAGCGTAACTTTTAATAAATATTAGTGATAACGAAATCATGTGTAGAAATTTGTTGTTGGATTATTTTTTTTATATTCTTTTATTGTATATAAAAAAAAGAAAAATGCTTGTTCCCATTTATATCTACTCCCGGCCATAATGCCACCTACCCTGAGCCTGAGCTAGCTAAGAGTTAAACCTCTCACATTTTTATTAAAGACCATGGCTGTTTATTAGTAGTCTCTCTCCTCATGTAATTCTTATTTAACATAAGATTGGCGCTTGGAATCCTCGTGATGTCCATAAATACGCATTGGGAAACTGCTATATTAATTTGATAATTAAAACAATAATACGTTCGCCTCGCAAAATGATATATTGAAACAATCGACCTTAGTTCAAGGTCGAGTTTCATGCTTCTACCACAGCCCACATGTCATCAGCTCCATTTTTCTTTTTTTTTTGTTGATGTAAAATGTATATTATAGATATTAGATAATTTTGTATCTTCTAAAATTGTATTTTTTTTTTATTTCAATACATTATAATTTTCTTTTTCATAAAACAAAATATAAATTCAAGATAACTGTCTAAAATAATTAAAGGGGTGGGGAGTTTGTCTCATTTTAAAAAAGGAAATTGTAAATTAAAATTAAAAAGTAAAAACTAAAACAAAGCTAATGGATTTTAGTTAGCTATCAACATTGTTTTGTCAAATCCATTTCCAAACAGGAAATTGATTTGAATTGATTTTAGACAGTTATCTCAAAACTGAATCTTTACTAACAATAGAGTAAAGATTCTCCTAAAATAGAGATCCATTAGAGGCAGGAAATCTAGTTTAGAATAAATATTCTCTGAGGGGCCAAAAACTGATATAAATAGAGCTAAAAATCTATTGTTAGAGTTTGATCAGTCGTTGCTAGGTGAATTCACGTCCGTTTGAAATTTTGAAGAGCCAAGTTGCCATCTGCCATCTTCAGCCGACCCTTGCCGCAATGTAGCCCCCAAAAATACCGCCTGATGCAGAAGATTTGCCAGTACTTCCAAAGAATCCTGAGGTAACCAGCCAAAAGACTGTATAACCGCCTTATCCACTTTTAACTATGTAATTTAATTTGTAAACTAATAATTTTGTTTTATTTAATGTTTTTTTAAAGTTCTGTTAACCGTTTATATCAATTCTTTGCTACCTAATTATTCTGTCATCCTACTCACACTTATTATTTTTATCAGTTAGTGCAGTTACGATTTAAGTTTAATAATATTTTTATATTTTCTCACTTTATTTATAAATGCCACTAAAAAACTTAATCTTACGAACTTCTAATAAAAAGGGAAGGGGTGGGGAATTAATGAGTTCCTGTTAATTATTCTAAATACCTCGTAAGATTGGTTTATAATTTAAATGAATATTTTTTTATCTAAATGTTTTATCGTAAATTTATACGAAATGTTTAAATATTTTTGCAATCCGGGGTGGCTATTGGTGTCCATTAGCTTTATAAAATTTCTTATTGATCATCGCCACAAAGACTGTCGACTTAAATTTGTTTTGTAATTTGCACTACTTTAGTTTTTTTATTTCCTATATTAAAATATTGATTCAGAAAGGGGGGAGCACTGCAAGCTTCATTAATGTTAGTTAATTTATAATCAATGACTTTAGATTACGTAGGTCATTATCATAGCATGTCATTACATATTTGTTAAACCATTTAAGGCTTTTCTTTAATAGTTAAATTTATTGATTTTATATTATTATGATAGCGTTGCTAGCATATATCCAATTATTTATAAGCCGCATAAGGCTTCGATCTGATTCGCCTATACCTCACTCCAGGGAGTCACGATTATTTCGCTAGTCATTCTTCTCCTCCAAGTATATATATTATATACTGCTTTGAATCACCTGTACCTCACTCCAGGGATTCAAAGCCTCATCGTTTGTATCCTCGTTTATAAAAGAAGTCTAAGTTTACTTCTAGAACCTTCAGGTTAGGGTAGATGATACAATGTATAAATGCGCCGCTGACCGGCCCATAGAACTTTCCTACCCATCTTCTCTTCCTGTACTGTTTAGCAGAAAGCTGGCATGTACCATCATTATAAAGAAATTTGACCTTATCCTGGCCAAATGTGCGATTTCCTCTCACTGATATTATGCTAGCACCGCCATTTCTTACAGTTAGTTTCCAGCCTGTTTAGCAAAGTAAATCGTAATGATATGCGGTGATAATAAAACGTTCTGTTTTCTCTTTATTTGTTGGAGTTTAAACCCAACTTCTCACGAAGCTGCCCTCCCTCTTTACTAAAATAAACCTTTCCTGCAATTATTGAGTTTTCGCTATATCCCATCGTTAAATGTTGAAAATGTAAAAGAAATAATGTTTTATGCTGCCGATCAAAATGTATCCTCATTGTTATTATTATAAATCAAATATCTAAATAAAATAAACTTATGTATTGAAATCGTTAATCAGCAAAACTCGATTATATCTTGATAAATGTATTTTTATGTATAAACGACCACCAAACCACTCCGATAAATCCATCTCTTGTAACCGCCGCACTAACTTAATATTTGTCAAAATCAATATAATCTTAATAATATTCTTTAATGTTTGTAATGAAATAGTTTTATAAGCATAGAGTTAATTATATATCTGAAACTCATCTTTAATTATGTTCAAAATAAATATTTATATTTTAAACTTAATCCAGTTGTTCGAATCTCCTTATTAATATTTATATTTATGTATCCTCATAACTTAATATCTTGGGTTCACTCAATCTCTCATCATCATCACTAGTTGAGTCTCATGTAAAATGTTGTAGCACCGGGCTGGGATATAATGAATTTATGTGGTATCAATGTAGGTGTTGTTCATAATGTTATAGATTTGGGGATGGGCAAATAGGTTAGAATCCATGATTGCTCCTGACCTGTGTATCTCACGCATGATTGGATTTGGGGTACTTTTGCTTAGATTCTAAATCTTGTTGGATGGACATACATTTTCGACCGGTACAATATATAGGTGCAGATGTATACGTACAAATATAAGTATATACAGGTCTTAAATTTTAGGAGGAAAAGGGAGGTTTTGTTACAAAGAAAATAAAAAAAATACGAAAGTATTTACAAATGATGCATTATGAAGAATCAAATATTTAAAATTCTATAAAATACTATAGTAAAGATAAAAGAAAATGTTATCTATAAATTTGCAAACAAACTATAGAAGAATATAAAAATATCAAAAGTATAAAAGAAATTCTTAGTATTAGAAAAAAAAGTTGCTCCAGAAATAAAAAGAAAATATGCTATCATTACTAAATCAAAGGGATGATATCATGAAGTGTTGTGAAAAGTTCTACAAAAATTATATAGTAATAAAGAATAAAAAACAAAGTAATTCCTACAATTATAAAATGACAAGTATTTTAAATAAAGAGATGAAATTTTTTAGAAGGGAAAAATTCCAAGAAATGTTGAAATTATTATTGACATAAAAAAAAAACCAGAAAAAATATTGATAAAACTATATATCAAATTTTTAAAAAACAAAGATGTATAAGATGATTGAAAAAATGCAATAGTGATATTTTAGAAAAGTGAAAATGTTAGAAATTACAGTCTTTTATCAATTCTAAACAATATTTTTATTAAAATAATTACATTTGGATTAAAAAATGGTTTTAAACAATGGATTACATCAAAGAATTAAAAGAAGTTTAAAAAAGAAAAACAATAAGTTTTGAGTTTTCATTATGTCCTGGAATGGTAGATTATAAAAAAAAGGAATTTTAATTCTGTAAGCATTTCTATACTGTCAAGGTACCTGGATATTGTCATATTATGAAGAATAATTATCAAAATTCAAGAGCTGTAATTAGGATACATGGTAACACTAAGAAGATTGACATAGATAAAATAATGACAGAAATAATTCAGTACCAGATAATTGTATATCTTCAAAACATTTTTACAACAGTTTTATGGGAAGTATTTTGTGGATTAAAAGTGGAATTTAAAGAAACAAAAAAAAATATGGAGATTATTTAAATTATATAGATTTTGCAAATGATATGGTTGTTTTTGAAGTGTTTCAAAAATTGCAAGATGATAGCAAAAGTGTAGGATTAAAAATAAATGCTAAAAAAGATTAATGTTCAATGATCTTCCAGAGAAGAAAAATAGAGATGATACCATGAATTACAGGACATTAACAACTACAAATAGTTTGGTTAAATTATTAATATAGATGGAAACATAATGAATGAAATAAATCATGGAATTAAATTTATATGGAATGATTTTGGCAGATAGAATATTAAAAGGAAATATACCCATATGTTTGAAGAAAAAAAAAAGGCATTTAAGAGATAAGATGTGATATGTTGGACTATTTCCATCATTTATGAGTGAATGTTGAATGTATCGAAAATTTTAAACTTTATTTAAACTTTCCAAATACATCAACTTGTTAGTAATAACACACAAATAGACAATACAGGTTAGTAATTACACAATGTTTTGAGTAGTATTATTCTCCATTCTTCTTCAGGTGTTGCTGAACTATATGCACAGTGAAAATATTTGCTTAGAAGTTGAACTCGCACCTTTAAATTCTTGAATATCAAATTTAAGGCAAATACCAACTGAGCTATTCTGTCAAAGGCAACATATAGTAGAAATTTGATATATTTATATATGAGGGTTGGTTCAAATTCTCCCGAGTCCTCCAATTTTTTTTTCCTATTATTATTATTATTTTTTCCTAAGAGCAAGATCAATTAGAGGCTTCCATACATTGTGTATTGCCACACTGGGTTGACTTATAGGATTACTTACCATTGCCATATGAGCAGCTTCCTTGAATTTTCTTCTATGCATTTTTTCCTCTTTATCCAATATCTTTGTAGTTTCCCACTTAAGCATATGGTTATTAGTACATACATGAGCTGCTGTGGTAGACACATGTTTTTTCTCTTTTATCCATTAGTTTGTGCTCCTTCAATCGCTGTTCAACAGGACGACAGGTCTCACCAATGTATTTCCTTCCACATTCACATGGTATCTCATAGATGCAATTTTTGTTCTTCAGCATTTCCAGTTTAGGCTTAGTAGAAGTAAGCATTCCTCGAAGTGTGGTATGACTTTGGAAAGCACTTCTAATGTTATATTGACTGCAGATTTACCATACCAATAACTGTTTTCTCTTTTGGTGTCTCTTTGTGTTGTCTATTGAAGGTTTTTCTGATGACTGCTGATGGATAACCATTCTTCATAAGCATTTGTTAGTACAATTCCTTGTTTAGTGCTTCTTGTATGATTGGATGTATATGCCAAATATTTGCCAGTGTGTGTTGGTTTCCTATACACTGTTGTTTTTACTTTGCCTTGAGGTAGTCTTATCACAAGAACACCCAAGAATGCCAATTTTTGTTCTTGTTCTGATTCCATCATGAATTTAATTGTAGGAGATATGTTGTTAATGTGCATCCAGAATGACTGTAATTTTACCATGTGAATGTATAAGGAAATACATTGGTGAGACCTGTCGCCCTGTTGAACAGCGATTGAAGGAGCAAAAACTAATAGAGAAAAAACATGTGTCTACCATAGCAGCTCATGTATGTACTAGTGACCATATGCTTAAGTGGGAAAGTACAAAGATATTGAATAAAGAGGAAAAATGCATAGAAGAAAATTAAAGGAAGCTGCTCATATGACAATGGTAAATAATCCTATAAGTCAACCCCAGTGTGGCAATACACAATGATGTATGGAAGCCTCTAATTAATCTTGCTCTTATGGAAAAATAAAAAATAAATAATAATAATAATAATAGGAAAAAAAAATTGGAGGACTCAGGAGGATTTGAACCAATCCTCATATATAAATATAATATATCAAATTTCTACTATATGTTGCCTTTGACAGAATAGCTCAGTTGGTAGAGCGTTTCTTAAATTCAATATTCAAGAATCTAAAGGTACGAGTTCAACTTCTAAGCGAATATTGTCACTGTGCATATAGGCCAGCAACACCTGAAGGAGAGTGGATAATAATACTACTCGAAACATTGTGTAATTACTAACCTGTATTGTCTATTTGTGTGTTATTACTAACAAGTTGATGTATTTGGAAAGTTTAAATAAAGTTTAAAATTTTCGATACATTCAACATTCACTCATATATGATGGAAATAGTCCAACATATCACATCTTATAATATACCATCATTACAAACCTTCAGACATATTTAAGAGATGTTTTATATATAGAATTGAGATTTAGACACTTAACAAAAGAGGAATACAGAAAGATAAAATATGGAGAAGTGTTTGTAATAAGGAGCAATCAAAAGTAAAATGTGTGAGAAACAACAGGTATCATTATCATCATTGAAAAAAAATAAAAATAAAATGGAGCTGGAGGGAATATAATGTTAGAATCCTAAAAGACTGTAAAATACGTAGAAAAAGACCATGTATGATGAATAGATGAGATAAAGAAGTTTGTTGAAGAGATATAGAGAAGGAAAACATCAGAAAAAATGAATTAAACTTGGAGAAATCTTCAGTTTAAAATGATAATAATATATAGAATATGTCACTAATTCATGATTATAAATATATGGGGGGAAAAAACAATCTTTGCTGACATGTTATGACTATAAATGCATTTATTTGCATATAACTCTGCTGAATCACTTTCAGTAAATCTTGAACAACATTTCTATCATTGTTGAAATTTAATTGGTTTTGGCATCAAACAATTATCAATTATTTGCTTAAATCAATGTATAAATTCTTAGTTATGAATCATAAATGATTTCAGATCAAATTTAAACTCTTGTAATGACATACAAACATTATTCTATTTTACTGTCAAAATCCTTCTCTAAATAAGCTTGTTGTAAATGGAACCTCTTTGCCATCATCATTAATTTCTTTTGTATTAAAATTTCAATATAGCTCCCCTTATTTCATCTTTGTTAAGAGTTTTGCAGACCATAATTTTATTGATGTCAGCACATCAAATGCCTTTCCACCAACTGCATTTGCAAAAGTGGTAAGATTTAGTCTTGTAACCCATTCTGGTCAAATAAGTTTCCAAAATATGTTCAATATTAATGGCATTAAATCTGATAATTATGATGTATTTGATATAACAGAAGATTTCTTGCACATACCAATAACTGTTAATGTTTTATCATTGTCTAGCTTTACACAATACATTTTAAATTTGGAACTTACATTTTAATCTCAGTGGTGTTTTAGTATTTAAAAACCAGATAGCATGTGTTTTGTCTACAATCAAGAAAAATACAAATTTTGAAAGCCCCTTCTTCTTGGTCTTTAAGCATCTAAATTCCAGAATAAATTGTTAAATGAATTGTTTAATAATTTACATTGACACTGAAGCTTTTTTTGTTTGCTATCCAATAAATTGGAAATCCATTTAAGTCTATACTTTTCACTGTCTGTGCTTTTAAATATTAATTATCAAATGTTGATTTCAATGGAAAATCTGAATGTTATTATTCTGAAACATTATTTATTTATTTATATAGAATAATAATTGTATCATAATTTGTCCTTGAAAAAAACAACAATTATAATTCATAATTTATAAAAAGTTCTTCATTTAATATGTCATTTTTAACCAATAGATTAAATGAAAATATAATCTCACAATAACACGTATAAAAATTGCTTTTAATTTGATGAGTAATGCACTAAAAACCAAATAATATTTTTTTTTTCAACCACAATTTTGATTATTATATTTACCTTGAAATAAAAATATGAAACAGTGATTAAATTAATTAATTTATGGATATCCCACATTTCTATTTCATGTTAAATATAACAAAATTGTGGTTGAAGGAAATTTTTTTTTTGGTTTTTAATGCATTATTCATGAAACTAAATAAAAACATTTTTTAAAATAAATATTTTTCATTTTTCAAATATCGCAACTATTCATATTTAAATTGAAAAAGTGAAAATGCAAATAATGTCACTGTATTTAAGGTATTTGAAATGAAATTTGCATCCATTAAAATTATTTAAAAAGATTTTTCTGTTTATAAAGGCAGTGTTTTTTAAAAAAAGTTTTAGTTAAACAATCAAGAAAAATGAAGATTTCATTCTTCATTTCTTTTGTTTTCTATTTTAATTAATTATAAATGGTTTTTAGTGAATTAGTCATGAAATCCAATGAAAGGACTTTTCTAAAAAATATACCACATCTATTAAGCAATATTGACAACTTTCTAAACTGATATCATTGTGGTTTGAAATTCAGCCCACTAACACTGTTAGGTTGGACAACCTTGAAATATTGCATTGTTATCGATACCTAACAAGAATACAAAATGTATGCTAAAAATTAATTACAAGATTTGCCCCAAACGACAAATGAGTAAGCAGAATTTTTAAGTTAAATAAGAGCTTTTTAATATTAAAAAAAAGAATAATTTTTTTCATTTAAAATTACTTTTATCCACCAAAATAAAAAGTTATTGTTGCTCATAAACTATTTAGCATCAAAATAATTTAAGTCATTGTATAATCATATTTATGTAGGAAAAACAAAATGTATTTCTCGTATATATTACACAGAAGCTTCCAGTAATAATACTAATAATTCACCATTTATCCATGAAAATATTAGAATATATATATAAAATTAAAAAAATATCAGGACAATAATTAAATATAATAAGAGTACCTGAGTAGAAGCAAATCCACCATCATAACCTCGCTGAGTGTGTAGCCAATTAACAATACTAGTTGATAAAAAGGAATCTCTGTGTAGATAAACAAGCAAAGCATAAGCAGTTGTTTCCACATTACTAGAATCATATTTCGTGGGTAAACGATATTTTAAATGAGGATTATTGCTTTGTAAGACATAATCATTTGAAGGAACAACTTCTATGCCCCAATGAATTAAACCCTCTAAAAAAAAAACACACACACATAAAAAACAAAACTTTGAAATTAAACAAGATTTAGCATTTTTGTATTTTTTTTTTGGAAGTAAAAATATATACTAAGCATGAAATTAATTTATTTAATATGTTAAGTTTTTCAAATTATTTAAATATTGTAGTTATTTCATTTTTCTCATTATATATATATATATATGCGTGTGTGCATGTACATATATATAAATGACATCACAAAATTCTCATCATAACTAGCATCTCTCTTGAATGTTCCTGAAATAAAAGTTTATTTCTTGTTCCTTCCATATAAAAGTTCATTAAGAATTTCTATTAATTTGTTCTGTAAACAATTTTTTTTCCCATAAACAGCAAAAGAAATTATATATTATGAATCCAGAAGACAAATTCTTGGCACTAAATCAAAAAAGTATTTTATGTACAAAAAAAAAAAAAAAGCCCCAAAACATACAAATAGCCAAATTTCTTGCAAATAAATTTTATGTGAAATGTATGGCAAAGTTTTCCAAAATGTATAAATATCAGTAATTGCAATAAGCTCAGAAATAAGTTGGCAGTTAGATAATGACCATTTCGGCAAGTTGCAACTTTTAAGATAAGCTGGAACATACTACATAAAAAACGTGATATTTTCATCATATTCATTTGTTTTCTAATTAGGAATATTCAGATATTTATTTACTAACCAATAAAATGTTAAGATTGTTGCTAGTTTGGCTATAACCTGGCTATTTTAACCTCCTCTCCCCAGCTACATTGTGAATTTGAATCCTAGATCATAGATTTGGTAACCTGAAGGTTTTTCTAAGGATATGACTGTCAAAACATTGTTTCAGAATTATGAATAATTCTTTGTCTAATAGTCACTTTCCTGGCTCTCTCAATAAGATTTTTTTTCTCTTCCACATATATACATAAACCCATAAAATGCATTTATAGATAAATAATTTTGAATGTTACTATAAGATGATGGTTGCTTACATATTCATTTGAAAATATACATTTGCTGTGTCCTTAGGGTCTCTAAAGACCAGTCAGGTAGATAAATAAATAAATAATATACTTTGAAAACAACATAAGTGAAAATAGTCTTCCTTCATATCAGGAGTAATCCAGTTATTACATTTATACTTTTAAACCAAATGACTCAAGAAACACAAATAAGCGTATATAACTTCATGTATAGAATAAAAGTATTAGAGTTCATAATATTAGTGCATGCATTGGCACTCACAATTTATACGTTACATATTAACCATCAGCATACCCAACTTGTCTCTTGTGGTTTAGTTAAGTTTCAGTTAATTATCCTTTGCTGGTGATAATCTTTTCTATTCATGAACACTTATTGCTTCTCACTTGCTGATTGGTATTCCATTTAAGATTTAATCACTGCTTGTCAGTCTACTAGTCCAGTAAGGGTGAACCTATGGCACCCATGCCAGAAATGGTAGTTCAAATTTTTTACTATGATTTAAATTATTCTTTTTGTTTTTGTTGCTAAAATCTGTACTAATAAAAATTTACTGTAAATTAAAGATAAAATAAATAAATGCAATATTATATTAGAATTCAATTTATAATTGAACTTTCATTAGAAGCAATAAATTACAAAATTAAAAAAAAAATTATACATATGTAGGTGGAAATAGTATTTTAAGTCAAATAAAGTGGTACCAATATACTATGGTATCATATTCTACAAACCTGTCAAATGATTCCAATAAAACTAAAAAGTAAATTCAGTAAAATATTTTATAACTCTTTGAAGTAAATTTTTTGTCCTAATCTTTTTTGATTTAAACATGTGGACACCATTCATTTTTTAACATAATCAAAATCGCAAACAAAGGAATGAAATGTGTAATCAATGCCATCAAACGGTGGTTTTTTTTTGCTTGAAGTTTTACTGTAAAAAGTGAAATGTAAAGATAATATACTTTCATATAATAAACCTTTGATTTATAAAATTATTAAAGCTCATTTAAATTTGCTTTTAAATAAAATAACAAAAAAAAATTGTCAAGCAGTAGAGAATTTCAAAATTGGTGGTCTGATGAATATGGAATGATTAACAAAGGCACCAAGGCAGTATGTGTTTTATGTTCTGGAATGGTTGTATTAAGAACATCATCAGTAAAATGGCATTATGAGACCAATCTTAAATCACTCTGTGAAAAAAGTAAAGATGAACAAAAAGAATATATTGCCCAAGCATTTAAAAATATAAATATTCAATCAACATCTATAATAAAATTTATTGAAAATCATTCAAATATAACTGCTGCTACTTTTTTTTATTTCAAATGTAATTGCCAAATACTGGAAAACTTTTAATGATGGAGAATATATGAAAGCTTGGAAGACATATGCATCAGTTCTTTTTGAAGATTTTGAAAACAAAGCAAAAATTATTCAAAGAATAAAAGATTTACCATTGGCTGGAAATACAGTTAAAGGAGGAATCCTGCAAATGGCTAACAATATAACTTACCAACAAAAAAGAGATATAAAATCTTCAGTTTAATTTCTCTCTGCCTTGATGAAAGTGCAGACATAAATGGATCAGCTCATTTGGCTATTTTTATTCGCTATTATGTTGAGAATAATACCAAAGAAGAATTGATTCAGTTTAACCTCATTAGTAACAACAACAAAAGAAATGTACTCGCTGGAAATGAAATAGATGTTGCCAAAATTGTATCAGTAACTATAGATAGTGCTCGAAGTATGACTGGAAAAGAAAATGGTTTTCTCAGTTTATTTACCAATCGTATTGGACACTCAACTTTGAATTTTCATTGCATTATACATCAGCAGGTTTTATGCACAAAGGCCAGCTCTAAGCCACTGGATGATGTTATGACTAAGTCAGTCAATTTTATATCTACACAAGCTCTAAATAAACAAAAAATTTTAAATTTACTGAATGAAGTGAACTCAGTATACAATGTTTTACTTATGTCCAATAATTAAGTTAAAGAAAAGTTCTTCAAAGATTTGTTGAGTGTTTAGATGAAATTAGATTGTTTTTACATAATGAGAAAATCATTGAAAAATAAAATGAATTAATGGATATTGAATGGCTTTCGAAATTAATGTTTTTTACTAATATGTGCTCACATGTAAATGAATTAAATCAGAAACTGCAAAGTTACAATAAGACAATTGTTGTCATGTTTGATTTGATCAAAGCATTTGAAATTAAATTACAAATTTTTAACCGTGATGTTATTTCTTACACCTTCAAATATTTCCCAAATATAAAAAAAGTTCTTGACTGATTTAGAATTTCACGAGAAGCCAGATCAAATAAAATTGATACGAGAGTATTGTGTTGTTATTCAATCAATGATTGATGAATTTTCTTTAAGATTTACATAGTTCAGACAATTTTCAGAAACATCCAAAATTTATTTTATATCCAGACATAATATCAATGGATAGTCTCAATGTAGAAATTTTGAGTGGCTTAATTTGGGAACTATGGAAATGCAATCAGTCGATTTTCAGTCCAGTTCTATATGGAAACAGAAATTTGCTGATTTGAGGAATGAGTTAGAAATAATAGAAAATAAATGATTATTGGGCTTATATAAAAAAGAATGCTGAAGAAGAACTACAGACTGCCTGGAATATTTAATTGTTTAAAAAAATTAGCGACTGCTATATCATCAATTTCCTCCTCTACATAACATGTGAATTATTATTTTCAGAAATGAATTTAATTAAAGACAGAAGTAGAATGACAGATGAATCTAGTTCAGCATTTACATTATTAAAATTGAGAAAATGTGAACCAGATATAAAGCATTTGGCATCCAACGTACAACAGCAAAAATCTCATTAAATAATATCTGTTTATGTTGATTTTATATGTTTTTTTCCAAAATTTTGTTTTAATTATTATTAATTTTTTACTATTATATTTTATTCAATTTGTGTTCTTCAAAATAAATATCATTCACCTGTATTTAGCTTATTTAAAAATTTTGTTTAATTATATATTTTTATTATTATTATTTTGTTTTATAAACTTTTAAAAAACTGCAATAATTAAGTTGTTTATATTTTGATTTAATAACTGTATGGTACACCAATCATTCAATAAATATTTTTTGGAAATTTTTGTCACACACACATAAAAAGGTTCACCCTATCATTGAGCCACTCTTTATTGCTGATCTGTTATCACTTCAAATCAACACTAACTTTTAATCCAGTCTAAATATTTTAGCTGCTTCCTCCTTATATACAATAATTTATATGCAATTAGCTTTATTTGCATACAAATTCCATCCAAATTAATCTATAATTTGGGATGATCTCTCAAGCAAATTTCTAGAATAATTTTCTCCAAAAAATGAAAATGTTATTAAAATGAAGAAATCCGTGCATATTTACAAAAATAAATGATCTTGTATTTACATACAGATTTATGTGATGGCTTCTCCTTTATTGGAGTCAGGGATGTATATGCATGGACATTTCACTTCTACCCCTACTCTAGAAATACAAACTTAATTTATTATTATATCTTTAAACTTGTCAAGTTGTTTACTTTTATGTTTATGTGGAGTTTTGGGAATAATTTTTTTTCTTCTCCTTTTGAAATAATTCCACCATTATTTTTCTCTTATATAAATACCTGTTTATCATCAGTTACTTTAACTTGGTCTGAATCAGTAATTAAATCCTCCAATAAAAAATCCTTTTTCTCTAAATCTTCCTTTAAGGATTTATTTAAATGAGCATCTGGCAAGGTATATCCACAACAATGTTGAAGGTGTTTAACATGTCTTTTCAACTCCTACCATTCTGTAATTTTACTATTCTTATATCCTTCGATATTACTTTCACTATTTCATCAGATGTACATTTATAATTAAGTAAATCATGTATCCACATTTTTTCTCCTACTAAGAACTTGTCCCAATTAAGAACTTTATCATTTTTATCAATACGTGGTACTAGCTTTGTTAATCAAGTCCAAGGTGTACTAGATTTTTTCCCCGACCAATTTGCTACAGCCAGACTATTTAAAGTTCTGGAGTTTAACAAGTTACTATTCATATTTATGTGAATACTCAGTTATCAGAACCAATTTCTTCTTAACAATGGATTGAAATTTTTATTTTCAATATAGTGTCAGACATTGCACACTAGAAATTAATTTTACAGGCGCTACAACTTTTCCTTGAATATTAATTTTATTGCCATTTATGTTTATAGCTATCACATCTGTATCATAAAGGTCCTTTTACCTTTTCTGTTAATTTTAATCCAATCTCTGAAATATCATTAACAGACTGGGTCCATTGTCCATTTCTATCTTAACTGTTTGACCACAAATAACTGCATCTATAAATATGTAATCCATTTATCTGTCATTCAATCTCTTTATACTAACATTTTAATTTGTCTTCATATTTATAGTCAGATTTTACAATATCAATAGTTCCACTCTATTATTGCTAAATGACCTTTTTTTATTACAATTTCTACAATTTTTATTTCTATTTTTACATTTAATTTTAAAATGTCCGGGTTTCCCACAACAAGCACTTTTCTACCACTACAGGACTCTATAATAAGTTTTGCTACTTTTTGATTTATTAGCAAAATTTTTTCTGACTATTGTGGTCTATAAACTCCAATGCATTATTTTATAAAGCTTCTTGTGTGGCACATTTCTCCATAGTTCTTTTATAACTTAGGTCAAAGTCGTTCAGCAGTACTTTTTTTCATCCTCTATGCCATATAGTTTTTCCAATAATACACCATTTATTTCCAGACCAAAATCACAGTGTTTAGCCGGCTTCCTTAGAGCTAAATCATAGATAATGTATTTTTTCATATGACAGTTGTTTTTGGTTTCTCAATCTCAGCCACACTACCAATTTGGATACTCTTGGAATGAAATATCCATTTAAAATTTCTACAACTTTATTATAAGGAAGATCCTCTGGATGTATGGGATCAGTAAGTCTATTTGTAAGTTGTATAATGTCTTGACCTGCAAAATAGAGAAGGGTCGATACTTTGAGATGCTCTTCTTCCACTTTATAAACATATAGTACTCTCCTGAAGGTTTGTGATGATGGTGTTTTAGTTGTATTTAAATATTGGACGATTTCTATCTAATATTGAGTACTGAATGTCTTTCAAAAAATTTAACTTTATTTAAATATATCAAATACATTCAACTGTTAGTAATAGCACACAGGTTAATACTCTATGTATTCAACATAACTTTTCCATGAGTCCATATTGATTATATCGAACTCATGGATTGCAGATCTTAGTGCCACCATATTTTATTATTCATAGTAAAAATTACCCTGTGTCAATAACTATTTTTTTTCTCTCTTTTTTTAAATTTCTTAAGATCTGACAACTGTCAACTCACACCACTCTAATATGTATTGCAAGTTCTATCCTATCAATTCCTGTCGACTTTGCCAACTGCTGTATCCTGAGGGTCTCTAAAGACCAATCAGGAAAGTAAATGAATAAATAATATACTTCAAAATGTATATATAAATGTGGTAAAACAACATGAAAAGGTAATAATCTACTAATATTCATTCATTATTTATTTTTCTCGGGTGAAAATAGTCTTCTTTCATATCAGAAGTAATCCAGTTATTATATTTGTGCTTTTAAATCACATGATTCTTAAAACACAAATAAGCATATACAACTTCATGTATAAAATAAAACTATTAGAGTTTGTAATATTAATGCTTACATCGGCACTCACAATTTTTATGTTATATATTAACGTTCTCCATTCTCAACTTGTTTCTTGTGTGGTTTGGTTAAGCTTCAGTTAATTACCCTTAACTGGTGATAACTTTTTTTATTCACAAACAAGTATTGCTTTTCATTTGCCGCTATTCCATTTTAGACTTAATCATTGCTAGCCAGTCTACTAATCTATCATTGAGTCACTCTTTACTGCTGATCTGTTATCACTTTAAATCAACACCAACTTTTAATCCAGTCTAACCATTTTATCTGCTTCCTACCTCCTTTATTTTATTATAGGAGTATTTTTTATACAATCTAATTGTATGCAACTAGCTTTATTTGCATCCAAATTAATCTATAATTTGGGATGATCTCTCAAGAAAATTTCTAGAATAATTTTCTCCAAAAAAAAAAAAAAAAAAAGGAATGTTATTAAAGTGAAAAAATCCAGCATATTTACAAAAATAAATGATCTTTTATTTATATATGTGGTTTCATACATGCAGACATTTCAACGTTAATGATTTTTTTTTGTAATATTATTGCTTAGTCATTAAAAATAGATCAGTTAGCAGAATGTAGTAATAAAATGACAATTCAACTTAGGAAACATGACCATAGTCATTCAATGCATAAAGAAATAGAAGCCGATAGGAACACATATAATTAACATCATCTTAAAAACAAAACAAAACTATACTAACCTCTATCATGTTTCATCTTTTCAAGAAGACCATAGCCTGTTTCTTTTGCATCACTATTTACTAAAGTAAGAGCATAAGTTGCAATAGCAATTTCATATGGGTCCACCAGTTTTTCAATTTGTCTTTCAAGACATGTTGCTGCTGATCTTTTAGCAGTTAAAATTTGTGCAGCGATGCCCTTAAAATAAAGATGTAATTAATTTCATCCTTAAAAGTCTAATTTAAGAGAAAATATGCACAAAACATTGTATCATATATATATAATTGCTTATACATAGAGCAATTTCTAAAGTCATTAACAATATTCAAATTTAATACAAAACACACACATACACAATACAATATTCCAAAAAGTGTAATAATAGAAGAATATTTATATAGAGAGTAATTTGTAAAGTTACTACCAATATTCAAAATATATTTTTATTCTTAAAAAGACAATTATTTACAATCTAAACTAAGGTCAAACTGTTGCAATTTTTGTATTTAAAATATTCCTATGTAAATATTTTTATATGTAATTTTATATTCATTGCCATTTTATTTTTATTAATTTATATTTTTACATAAACAATTATCATTATGATATTATCAATTCTGCTTCATCTGTACTATTTATTGTAATAATGCCATATAGGAATTTAGTAAATTTTAATTTTTCAAAAACATGAATTTTTCCTTTGCATGTTATTTTAATTCTTCGTTTAAAATTTCACAAACTTCTGTTTAGAAAATTTATAGTAAACATTATTGTTCTGCGTAGTTTAATACAGTGGTAGAATGATAGGCTCTAAAATCTCAAGAGCCATGATTCCAGCTGCATCTTGAGACTTCCAGTACTCTATCTTATGAATCCCTGAGTGATAATCTATTCAGTTTTATACGATTATACATATTGAGATAGAATCCTATTACATCCTGAACAAAAAAGATCTAGTGCATTCATTTTTTGAATATTCTGAAAACAGGGATAATACTTTCCCGCAAGCCAAAGATTATTCCAGAATCTCTGCTGCAAGTGCAGAAAAAAAGTTAGGAAATGGATATTTAGTCATTACATTTATCAAATCAGCTTTTCTTTTTAAAAACAAAGACACATAAGAGCCCAGATTTTTAAATCAGAAAATAGCAGAAGCACTCAAACAGAAGGCTGCATAATTTTATGAAACATTTGTTGATTTTAAATTTCAAGCCAATTCTTTGCTTGATTCATATCGAACTCTCGATAATTGCATAGTCAGTTTAGATCTATTGTACATGCATTTATCAATATTAATTTACTAAGAGATACAACATAATTAATATATGACAATAAAATATTTGAAACTAAATAAGATAAAAAACAACAACAACTTTCTAAATATAGAATACAACAGGCAATAATTGCAAAACTATTTTTTTTGTGTGTGCAAAAAATGTACAAAAATACTATGAAAACATTGTTTTCTTTCTTAATGATCAAACATCACATGATCACCATTTTTTATGCTTACACAAACTGTTTTTTACTGAGGCAAAACTATCCATATAGTAGCTACACTCAGTGCAAGTCACAAAGCTAGAAACTAGTCTGGGGATTTTGGCTGAGTAGGCACTAGATAGAGATTCTATGCATAAATCTTTCCTGCATCCATTGATTACTCTGGCTTGCACTGAATAGCACTACTGTATGAAGAGCTCTGCAACACATGATAGTTCATTTTAAACTGTCTGAAATCTATTAACTAATTGATAAACATCAAAATCTATATTGGTAATAGTTGTGACTGCAGGAAAAGTGTAGTCACACATCCTTTTCTATTTATTGAGACTTTGTTTAAGCACTAATGTTATGCAAGTCTGGCTTTTTAGTTTTGGTATTTCCAGAAGAAATTTTGTCATTTTGAATTTTATTGCTATCAATCCAAATTGAAGACTTCAATAACTAATGTTTGAATTCTTTTTATAAGCTTATTTTGGAATATGTTAAAAATCTATTATAAAGATTTATTTGGGGGACTACTTTCTTCATTATTCTTATTAATAAAGCCATTGTATAAAAAAATTAAACTGATATTCTTTAAATTAACAGTTTACATGAAAATTCTATAGATTGGGAGAGGGGATAAATTTAGAGCCTGGAAATACTGGTCAGCATTGGTTAGTGGTCAATTAAGATTTAAATACAATTTATTCATGGAACTTTAAACACTTTTTAGCAAAAACCTTTTATTGTACATATATTCATACACAATCTTATATTTTGACTGTCCTGCAATCTTCTTCAGAGTACAATGAATAAATTGCATGTATCATTTATAGTTAAAAATCCACAAAGCGCATGTGCATTAGCTTTATGATTGATTATTAATATTACAGTTTATAAACATAGCGCTATATAAAAAATATTTTATTTACATAAAATATAACAAAATAAAGGAAGTGGTGAATTTGACAAAATTTAAATAATTTACTAATTAGAAGTCTTACCAATAGTATAATTGAAAGTTGCTTATAATACATCAATTTGCAGTAAAGTCTGCTCTATTTAGAGCAGAGAAATCTCAGAAAAAACTAGTTTAGTTTAATAAAACTAGTGAGACAATAATAACCGCTGTTTAATTAAATTGATAGTTTTAAATTATATACACAGCAAGGTGTGTTTCAAATTTTTGCAAAAGTACTTTCATTAAGTGCTAATATTTGATTTTATTCCAAATTCATTTGGTATCATTTTTGATACAAGATATTTAAGAAATAAATCAGACTTGACTGAAAATTGATGCATCATAATAGGTTTTTAGCTAAGCTGTTTGGAAGATTTCTAATTAATTATTTGTTTAATTAGAAAAAGTATACTTAATTTAATAGAATAGCAGACATCAACATCATTTTGACTAGCTGTAAATATAATTAGTCATGATCATCAACAGCACATACACAAATGATTATGGATATTCCAAATACGAAGAAAGATAAAGGATACAATAATAATAATAATAATAATACTGTATTAGAGTTAAGTTTTGCAATGACTATACAACCAAGCTGTAAAACACAAATACATTAATGTATAGAGCACACTGTTCCATTAGTCTGTATATTTGAAATTTTGCAAAAACTTCTGTAGAAAACTTCTCTTTCTAAAATTCTTCAATCATCATGTCTAATTATAGCTCTTCAATGTATTCTATTCCATATCTTCACAATGAAAACAATCACCAATACATTTTCTTGAGAATATCTTAAGAGATAATTTTTATACCATAAATGATATCTGCCCTTCCCATAAAAATTATGCTTGTTAATAAAAATCACTCTTTTAGGAAGTCTTGCTTGCATCTTTCATTTATTAAATTGAATTAAAACATTGATTGATCTAATAATCTTGTCATTGTATGGATTTTAATATTTGTCTGAAAGTATATGATGATGACATTTTACTTGTAATTATATATGTTGGACTATTTTCATCATCTAGTTTTAAGTGTTAAATGTTTTTAGAAAAATTCAAACTTTATTTAATCTTTTCAAATACATTCAACTGTAAGTAATAGCACACAGGTTAATATAGAACACAATGTTTTGAATGGCATTATTGTCTTTTCTTCTTCAGCCGATGATAGTGAACTAATGATAATACTAGCACAGGAATCAAACTGATGATTTTTAGATTTTGTGAATAATGAATTTAAGTTAATACTCAGACTAATTAAACATTTTCAGAATAGTCTAGTTGGTTAGAGCATCAATTTACATTTAGAATGCACAAATCTGAAAGTCTTTAATTTGATTTTCATGCTAATAGTTTTACTAGTCAGACCAGCAAAATTCAAAAAAGTGAGGATAACCTTCAAAACATATATATCAATCTGTATTTTTATATTGGACTATTTCCATCATTTAATATGTGTGTTGAATATCTTTAGAAAAGTTTAATTTTAGTTAAATATTCCAAATGTATTCAATTGTTAGTAATATCTTAGCAAACAGGTTAGTATATGCACCAACTGTTAGTAATATCACAGCAAACAGGTTATCTGTGCATTATTATTAACAGTTGAATGTATTTGGAAGGTTTAGATAAAGTTCATATTTTCTAAAACATTTAATAATTAAAATTAAATGATGGAAACAGACTGTATAAAAATACAATGGCATTTGTAATTATAATTACAAATTGCCATTGTATTTTTTACAAAAAATCCTTAAATATTTTTTCCTTAATGGTTTTATTTATACAATTAGTGTGCGATAAGTAAAAAACAAAGATCAGATAAAAAATTTTTATCCTTAATTAACAACTCTGTAGATATGGTACCACTACTACTAATAATAATAACAACAGTAACAACAATAATAATTCAATTCTTTATTTAATGTACACATCTACAGCAAAAAACCAATTACAGATTGCACATAAAAAAAGATATATACTATAACAAAAGGATTAAAAGAAGATAAAAGAAAAAAAAATCACTAATCAGATATTATATATATATTTAAAATCCTTGAAAAGTCATTAATTTCAAATTGAAAAAAGTTTTTGCTAACAAAATCTATTGTATATACTGGGTGGATAAAAAAAGAGGAAATATTTCAAAGTATCACATCGATAAGTTTCAATGACGAAGTAATTATGTGCATGAATTTCATTCTGACAAGAATTCAAATAAAGTTTTGAAAGCATGTTATAAGAAATAATAATAATAAACAGCCACTCAAAAATGAGTAGGTTCATTTTAATTCTAAAAAGAAAAAGAGAGACAGAGAAATTACTTTAAAAATTAGTTTTGCAGTAACTATACAAACCAATCTACATCCACACATAGAACATTCTCATCCAATTTTCTGTTTATTTGTTAATTTATGATGTTATATTTTAGTTTCTTTGGAAGTCTTGCATCTTTCATTCCTTTTACCCGTCCAATCCAATGAAAATGTGATTTTACAACGGTGGGTTCACACCCTGCAAGCTGAAGAACATATGGTTTTACAATCTTGCTATTGTATTTTTAAAATTTTACAATGTCTTTAAATGAAACTTTTCTAATGCCTTTATATTTCACTGATAGGATGTCCACATTTCACATTCATGCAATATCTAAAATAACAATTTTATATACAGCTAACTTAATTGTAGTAATTATTTCCCTATGATAAAATACTATGTCTTTTAACTTGTTAAAAGCAACAGCAGCACATTGAAATCTGTGTTGGATCTCAACATCTAAATCCATCTTTCCACTTCTAAAAATACCAAGATATTTAAACTAGTTCACATTCTCAAGTTGATAATAATTATTGGCTGACAAAGAACTGGAGTTTTTTGAACATTAATTAATAAACTGAGATCTTTTATAAAGATGCATTTAGAATGTTAAGAACATTCTGTAAATTATTTTTTTGAACTGGAAAAAATAGCACAATCATCAACATACTGTAAATCCCAGAATCCAAGAAGATGAAGTTCTTAGTTTTTGCTTTTAATCAATTCAAATTAAAAATTCCCCAAACCTATATCATATTTTGATCACTGTCTTATTAAGTCATAACCAAACCCAAAGATTATTATCATAAAAATTGAAAACAAAGTTGGAACAAGTCTTTATTTAATTTAACACTAGTTTTCATTTAAAATACACTCAGGCTATTGATGGGCTCCACAGGTAACAGATAGTGGAATGACTTTTAGATAAGAAAGCCAACTGTGACTATCAAATAAACAGTGCCCAACCAAGAGCTGCTGCCATCTTGTGGGATAACAGATGTTGGTTCAATAAATGCTAGGTGCTGTTTTCAATACAAACAGTCCTTTCTGTCTTCTTTTTTATTTTTCAGTCAAATAAGTTATTGTATGCCCAGGTTGTCATGAGCTCTCATACCATTGGACATCTTATAAAAATTGTAACAACTGAATTACGTGCTTGTGCAACAACACTCAAATTCTTGAGAATTAAGAAAGCAATGACAAGGACAGACTTAGTAGACTAGCAGTCCTTAATTGTGATCTTTGCTTGAGGCAGTACAACCACTAATGAATGGATTTGGCATTGGATTTAAGTGAAATGAAAGTTTTGGCTGGCAAAGATTGTATGTTTAAGCAACCCTTATTTAGAAAACACTCTTTCTACTATAGAAGTGGAAGGACTTAGAAAATGTTTCACACAGTCTGGCTAAGTTATCATGCCCAGTATATTACTCATTTCAGCAAAAGAAATAATAAGAATAATACCAGCAGTAGTGGTATAGTAAGTGGCAGTGCTAAAGGTAAGTGTCACAAATATAAATGTATTTTTTTCTACATATAGGTAGACTGAATGTAGGAACTTTATGTGATACAAATTCTTCAAGATCAGAATGGAGAACCACATTTGTAGCCTAAGATCTATTAAGATTTAAAAATGATATAGCTTCTCTTAGTGAAACTCATCTTTCAGAGGAAAGAAGTTTTTTGGAAAAGCAGGTCAGTCAGTGAAAGAGGAAAAATGCACAGCATTGAATATGCTGTAAAATCTAATTTAGCATATTTTATTATTAGAATTTTTTGTTGTATCAATAAAAAATTAATGATCTTAAAAAATGTGTCTTGCCTTTGATAATGGGACTAGAGCTCATTTTAACAGTGCCTATGTTCCAAATCTAAATTCAGCCAAGAAAAGCCTTTACTCCTTAGTGGATAGCATTTGATGATTTTAATGCACATGTTGGTACAAATAGTGGCATTTGGTCAAAGGTTACTGGAAATAATGATATTGGAGCAGTAAATTCAAATGATATATTATTACTGCATTTATGCACAACACATGGGTTGACTATCATAAACACTTTGTTTTGACAGAGAAACCACTACAAAGGAATATGGACACATACACATTCAAAACAATGGCATTTAATAGAATGCATTATTGTTAGGAATCAGAATACAAGAGATCACATTATATGAGCACTCATTATTGGAGATTAGTATGATCTAAGTTTAAAATGATAATTGCATCAAAAATATATTATTCCAATCAGATTCACAAGAAAATTGATACTCACTCTACTAACTAAATTTCAAGAGCTATCAAACATTAAAATTGCTAATTTGGAGAATCAGAACTGTCTGTCATATTTTTAAAGAGTGTGTTAAGGATACAAGTAAATCTATTCTTGGATTCACTGAAAAGAAGAATCCTGATTCATTTTTTGACAATGGAACATATTATTAATTAAAAAGAAACGTGGCATTCTCTGCTTGGCAAAATAATAGATTAAATGGGGAACTTCATAGTAAATGAAGGCAAAAGTTCATTGACTGACAAGAAGGCTTAAAAATGATTGGTGGATTAAAACTTGTGAAGAAGATGAGATATTTGCTGATCATGATCATTCTACATCTTTTTTTGATGCACTGAAAGCAACTTATGGATCTAAAAAAAGATATTACAATCTTATTAAATTCAGTCGTAGCCTTCTCTTTTATAATGATAATGATATTTTGAGAGTGTTTTGATCATCTTTTGAATGATGATATAAGAATTGCTATGATGACTGTTAAAGATATATCTATTCATCTACTCATTTAGATTTGGACAAAGATATTCAGCTTAAAAAAACAAAACAACTCTTCATAATTTTAAAAATGGAAAGACTAGTACTGATAAAATACTTGGACAAGTTTTCAAATATCTGGACCCATAAAATCATGCCATTTAATTTAGTTATGTGATTAAATTTAAAATTAGTTTTTTATATAAAAAATATTATAACTTTAAAATTAAGATAATAAATGATATTAAAAAGGATTTTTTGAGAATGATAATAAATTTATTTAGAGTTTTTGATTCTATCAAGAGTATTTATATTAAAAATAAATTGATTTTCAACAGGTGTTGGGATATTATAAATGCCAATAATATATAGAGTTCTTCCTTGTCGAAGGATAATAATATTATGATCATTATTCGGATTTTTGAATAAGGAGTTTAAAGTTCTTTTAGAAAGAAGAAATATTAAGGGAATAATGCTTATTTTTATTAGTTTATTTTTTATAATTATATTAAATAATTGTTAACAAATGTCATTTATGAGAACTTCACATTTGTTGGTAATATTAAGGTTGGCTTTAACTTTATAAGTAAGATTTATAATTTTTGGATGAGTAAATAAATAAATAATATTTGCTTATTTAGTTTCAACTGAAACTCCTTTAGTTTTAAGATCATTTATAGGTTGTACTGAAACCAAGAAATTTTATTCATCCATAAATTTTATCAGTATAATTAACTGCAAATATAATTGCAGGTCATTTATTAAATTTTGTTGGGGGTCAGGTAAGAATTGTTAGAATATTTATATTATTTGTTTTATTGTTTAGTCAAACATTTTTATTAATACTTGAAAGTGCAGTGTTTTTTATTCAATCATATATTTTTGTGGTTTTAAGGAGATTATATTCAAGTGAAATTTATTAATGATAAAACATCATACTTATTATAATATAATAGAGTTAAGTCCATGACCAATTAACATCACATGATCACTATTCTTTATGCTTACACAGAGACAAAACTCTCCATACAGTAGTGCCATTCAGTTCAAGTCAGAGTAATCAATGGATGCAGGAAGGTTTGTGCATAAAATCTCTATCTAGTGCCTACTCATCCAATATCCCCAGACTAGTTTCTAGCTTGTGGCTTTCATCAGTGAGGAACCTTGGATCTGAGAACACTGCACCTAGATCTTAGGAACTAATGCACACTCCACCAGCCATTAAAGATGGCTTCTGGAGGGTTGCATTAGATCTTAGTGCAGCACTGTCAGATCCAAGGCTCCTCATTGATGAAAGCCACAAGCTAGAAACTAGTCTGGGGATATTGGATGAGTAGGCACTAGATAGGAATTTTATGCACAAACCTTCCTGCGTTCATTGATTACTCTAGCTCATGGGTCCCCAACTCTATGCCCATGGGCACCATGGCGCCCGCAGACCATTTTACGTGTGCCCACCACTATCTGAACACGATAAAAAATTATTTATCTGATACAAATAAATTTAATTTTTAAAATTTCTTATAAATTATTGTATTATATTGTAATCAAATTGTAGGGCATACTATACTTTTACAGCTTAAAAATATAAACGTTAATTATATGTTAAAATTTTATTTTTGAAATAAATATTTTTTTGTACATTATGTGTGTTATTAACAATATCCAACTATAAATTTACATTGAAAAAATAAATGGTGCCTGCCATCTGGTTGAAAAAAATAAATAGTGCCCGCCACCTAGCTGGTATTATAGAATGTGCTCTTAAGTGCAAAAAGGTTGGGGACCCCTGACCCTTACTGTATGGAGAGTTTTGCCTCCATAATCAATTATTGGGGTATGTGGAGCATTATTGTCAACAAGTGGATTAGTAAATTGATTTCATAATTATTATAAGAATATTATTAATAGGAGTTGTTATCATTATATTAACTATAATTCAATAATGAAGTGATGTTCATAAAGCAACATATCAAGGATTACATACGAGTAATGTAATATTTGGATTACAATGCGGAGTAGTAGTATTTATTAAATCAGACCTTTTATTTTTTTTTGAGCATTTTTACGTAAGAGATTAGTTCCTACTATAGAATCAGGATCTTTTTGAACACCAATAGGTGTGATGCTATTAAATCCATTTCAAGTCCATTATTGAATACTGCTATATTTTAGCTTCAGGAGTTATTGTAATATGAGTGCATCATAGATTAATAGAAGGTAATTATAATCAAGGAATTTGAGAATTAATATGTACTGCATTATTAGGATTATGTTTTCCTTTAAGAAATAGAGTATTATGAATCAAGATTTTCAATTTTGGATTTTTTTTTTGGAACTGCTTTTTTTGTAGCAACTGGATTTCATGGATTGCATGTTCTTAACTGGGAGGTTTTTTTTTTATTAATTTGTCAATATTATTGACATTATTCTAAATTTCATCATTTTGCATTTGAAGTATCAGCTTAATATTGACATTGAAAAAACAAAAGAAATAGGAAACATTGCGGTAATTATTGTGATCATTATTATCCATTACAGCAAAATTACTTTCAAGAATTTTGTTGAATAGATTACTTCCAGTTATAGAAAAATGACTACCAGAGTCTCAGTGTGGTTTTAGGAAATCAAAAAGCATTAGAGATATGATTTTTATTGCAAGGCAAATGTGAGAAAAGTGTCAGCAACAATGGAATGATTTACATATTGCTATTGTTAATTTAGTCAAGCAATTTGATTCAATTAATAGGACAGGTCTATGGCATTGTTTAATATTAGTTGGTTGTTTACCAAAGTTTATTCGTATTACATAGCTTCTAACAATATTTGTATTTTTCATTAAAAAATGTCATGATTGATATTTGTCAAACAGAAATTCATATTCACTGAGCATTAGTGCAATACTTAATTTTTTTTATTTATAGTTTATTATTAATAATTAACAACAATTTGCAACTAAAATGGTGATGCTTAAAATGTATTTCACTTTTAATAAAGTAGAAATAATTTTTAAATCTTATTGCCAGTATAATAGTGTTATTTCAAAATCTTCTAATATCCAAAAATGTTGAGATCGGCTATCAGGGTGTAATAAAAATGAAATACAGTAAACAAAACTAAAACGTTCCATAAGCATTTATTAAAAAAGACAACATGTTATAGAATCAGATCAAAGTATATTTATTTACATGATATTTAAATACTTCACATTGATTGACATTTTTGTATGAACCACAACTAAATTTTATGCTAAATGTTTATTCTGAAAAAGAAATGCCAATAGAAAAAATGTATGTTGATTCAATATTCAACTACTTCTATAGACATCAGCCATCATATATATGCACAAAATCTGTATTCCATTGGTCCTTTTCTTATGAAAAAAATTGAATTATTAGAAAATCAGCCCAAAAACATTTGCAAATGTGCTTCAAAAATTTATCCTCGAAACAAATAATTCCAGACAAACTATAATGGTGAAAATGTAACATCTGCATAACTTCCAGTATTTATAAAAAATTGTTGCCATCAATAAGATTTTAAATTGTTAAAGCATTAAAATAAGTTATAACAAAAATGTGAACAGATAAATGGAAATTAATCATATCATTAATATTTCAAAACGAAATAACTATTTATTAATAGTCATACTGTTTTAAAATATATAACAATTTTATTTAAAATAAGTGAGAAGTTTGTAAATATAAAATCACTATTGAAGTTTATAAAAATAACTTACTCCAGACAAATCATCTACTGTCACTAAAGTAATTAAAACATGTGCAGTCAGAGACACATTTTCATTATTCTTTATAATATTATTGGCTCTTAAAGACTGAAAAATAAATATATATTAATTTAATCAAAAGTAATTTATTTAACATTAATCTATCAATAGTATAACTTGCATATATACATATAAATTTATTGCATACATACATATATCAAATATTCTTTCATATTTTCCTATGTATAAGGAGAGGTAAGAGATTATTTATATAAAGTGGTGATTGGTTCGGGTCATTATTATGATTATTTTTTCTATCCAAACTTTCTTATTGACATTTCAATAATATTTCATTTATTTTAGGATAATAATAGCTTGAGATCCCAATGTAACTTTATAAAGTTAAAAATATTAAAATTCAAATTAGCAGTATAATGAAATTCAAATAATTTATTAAATTAAATTTACATTAGAATCTCTCTTTTAAAATCCTGTTTTTTTATTGCATTCAAATAATATTGAAATATCTTAAGAAATTTTAGATATCATGCATAGTCACATTTACACTATCTATCTACTAATCTTTTGTTATATAAATGGTCTCTTACCTATCTTCAAACATGAAAAAAAAACACAATGATGTTTGACATTTTTTATACATAAAAAAATATTTGTCAGCATATAATACCAGAACATCCCCCCATGTTTTTGCCTAAAATCTTTTTCTTTACTTGTGTTTATAATATTGTAACATTAAGATTATGTCTTCAAGTTAACAAACCTTTTTTTTTTTTTTTGCAAGGTTTCAAAATGAATTATGAATCATTGCATTGTTTTGTGAAAATATTTATAATGGTTTTTTTGTCTTCATCATTTTTATCTCATCATTAATATAACATTCTTTTTGTCTCTCTTTAATATGCCTGGCTATTTCTCTCCTTAAGAAAGGAATAACTTACTTCTCTCTGCTATCTATAGCCACTTAATAATTCTTTTGTTTAAATGTATACCCAATCCAATTGCTCTTTTACATCATAATTTCTGCAAACCATTTATATATTTTTGTTACTAAGTTTCTATTGTATCTTTTATCATTCATCTCTAAATCCACTTTTATAACTATTTGCCAATGTTTTTATTTTTTTTAACTGTCCTAGGTTCTACTCCTGATAAGAAAACAGTTACCTAAATCAATTTTCACTGCAACAGAACTTCCATATTAATTTTATTATTTTAATTTTTTGCAATGTTTTTTAAATAAACCATCACTTAAATTTACTGATAGAAAGTGAAATAACTTCAAATTCAAAGCAGGAAAACAAAATTTTAAATATATATTTATATTTATTCTACTACAATATAAGTAATAGAACAATCTTGATTAGTAAAGACAGAGTGATGGATTAAGGAATTAAAAGATTTCTGGATCTGGTGCTCAAACATCAAAGGCTTTCTGAGTGATGAATTATTACATTAAAAAAAAAATCTAAATATTAAATAATATTAAAAGTATATAGAATTATTCCTGTAATTAAACTACTATTAATATTACAAATACTAAAATCTCCTTAAGGATTCCCGACTCCTGAGAATGGCCTTAATCAAAAAATTTTCATATTTTTCTTTTCCATATATCTCTATCCACAACATCTGTTTTTGATAGATTCAATGTTTATCCAGTCTTTTTTCCATCATTTTCCTGGATTTCTTATCCTTTTCCTCTTTTCCACTTCCTAATCAATTATCTCTGATATTTTATTTTTAAATCATTCTCCAAACATGATCTTACTATCTTAATCTCCTTTCTTTATCTCATTTTTTCATTTCAACCACTTCTCTGATTTCTTAACTTATTCTTTTCTTCAATTTTGATCTTATCACTGTTATTTAATAATGCATTTCCATTGCCAAAAGTCTCCATTTTATCTACATTTCATACAATATAAAAAATATGTGAGGTTTTTTGTTTTGTTTTCATCAATAAATTATTACTCCATAAATCTAAAAACTAAGTTGAGCATTTCTATTGCCTACTTTATTTTATCAATTCTTACAAATCTCTTTTTTTAATGATGCCAAATGCTGAAATACAATACAAAAACTAAATTGAAAATGAAATTTTCATTGTTATTTGTTAACATTACAAAAAAAAGAAAAATTGTATTGTCAATAGAACATTTATTTAAATTTCATGTGATCCTAATTCTTGTTCATATTTATAACAACAACAAGAGAAAGAAGAAAAAAAGAAATCATTACATGAACTCTTTCTACACATTATTAATATGCATCAACTCTATTTCTCTTTTTGCAGAACTGCAGTGGAAGAAATACATTTTCTGCTAATATTAAGATAACCTTGGAAAACTCATTTTTGAGATCCAATAGTAGATATGTAAAAGTAACAAAAAATTTTGTTAATTGTTTTCTATTTTTAAGTCCTGTAATGTTAATATTAGCTTATGTAGGTCTCCACTTTATTTTGCTATGAAAGCCAGTTCATGGTGGTTAAGCCATGACTGAGCAACATATAAACTTGAATCAGAAGTTTTAACGTCATTAATATTGGTTACTATTACTTTAGTTTCTTTAATCACACTAAAAAAATAGTTCCAGTATTAATACAGTACTTATTGAGAATTTTAAAACAAAACAGCATATATTGACATTCATTTTCTATGAATTAAGAATTTAATATATAACAGTATACATATAAAGTAATCTGATACATATCTAACATTAGATTCAAAAATAAGCAATCTCTAATTTCCATTAGTAACTTTCTGAGAAAAGTAAAATATTATTATAGCTTTTTATTATATTTGCAATGTCATGCAATATCACGAATTAATAATAACTGTCAACCTCATAATCTTAATAAAATTAATATCCTTCCAAATTTCAAAATCACAGAATCCAGCTGAAATGCAAGTGAAGGTATTTCAAATCTGCATAAAGTAGCCAAATTTATAATGTTATTATACTAATGATTTTAATGAAAAATCCAATCTCATTTTGTTATAACAGTTATTTCATAATTTAAATACATAAACTATTTGAGTATATAATGCATATATTTATTATCTATATTTTTTTATTTTTCCAATTTTTATTTCAGATATTCAATTGATCTGCTTAATGCAGTAGACCCTTGAACTATGCTATATTTTGTTCCAATCCCTTCTCGCACACAATGAATATAATGCATAATAGCTCATGTTTTGATGACATATTTTGATTATAATATAATATCTGATATAAGCACTAGGAACACTGAGTAAAAAGAGCTTTACTTACTTAGCATTCCCTAATGCTTATATAGAATTACAATAAATATTGTTTATTGTACCATAAGTATACAGTGCTTTTGAACATGCGTATATGTGTATAGTTTGCATATATAAATTAAAATATAAACAAAATTTTTGAAAAATAATGTTATTAATAATAAATTGGAAAGCACATTTACATATATACTCACAGTATTGTATATGTGTTTATCATAATTTAATATCTGTCCTGGATATTTTTTTAAAATTATAATGAACATGTAGCAATGGCTTCATTATTGGCAAGTGCAGTTTCACTAGCAGTTAGTTACTTTAATATTTTTTAAGGTTTTAACAGTTTCAGAATCTATAGAGCTATCTTTTATTTGCAATGAATAGCTGTGTAATCCAGATTATTGTCTACATTCTTCATAGAGACTTAAAGCTTTGTGATACAGTACAATATTATGAACGGAAACATTCTTACAATTTATATCATTTAATCATAGATTTAAGGCTTTTTCCATTTTAACAAAACAATTATCTTTTATTTTCTACAATGTCAAGAATCTGCACCTTTTATAATTTCTTTGATTGATGACTCTTTTTTTTTTTTGAAACATATAGTGATTTCAGAAAGATTTCTTCCTTTTTCCTTATTAAATCAATTTTTTTTCTCATTTAATAAAAATATACTTTTTTGGGATTTATTGCTCAGTGTATTACAATACATTTTACTGAATATATGCTAATATATATAAAACATTTTGGAAAAAAACAAACTGTTTGCATGTTTATAACTACACAATCACAAGAAAATGTGATTAAAAAAATTCATGCTTGAGATTTGAGAATGTTATAGTTAGCATGAAAAAAACAACAACCAATAGCTGTTGTATTGAGATTTGCAAAATAAGTTTATGAATTTTAATGTTTTTTTATTTGTTTGTTTATATATTTATTTACAATGTTTTTGGTCAACATATAAGTGAAGCCATGTAGTTTGATATAGCATAATTTACAGCATCATTGTTATTTCCAAATTAGTTAATATTAGTAAATTTTAACAAGTTCTTGAAGATTTTTTCTAAAATCTTATCATTCAATTTAATATAAATGAGTAATTATTTACAGATTGATTTTTATAAGTTTTTTTAATTCTCCAAAACTTTTAATGAGGTTTCATAAACATAGAATATAATCAACCATTATTGCAAAATATAAATCTCTTCAGACTTAATCCACTTTTTCTAATTCACAGTTTCTCTTTTATATATTATACTAAGAAACTTCATTTCATCCATCCATTTCACATGTGGTCTCTTTCTAGGTTTTTTACAAACTCTTGGAATCTAGTTTAAGATCTTCAACTGTCTATTTATTATCATCTCTTCTGGCAATACATAATCCAAGTTTCATTTCAATATTTTCATTTTTTCAATGACATATGTTTGTCCCTGTTTTTATCCTTTCTTGTTCTTCCCAACATATATATAATGGTTTGAAGTCTGGACTATTTTTCTATTAAATGTCCAGGTCTTAGATTCATAAATAAGAACTGATAAAACAACATATCTATTAAAAACATTATTTTTCAAAAACATAGGCATATTTCCTTCTAATATTAAGTTAGTTCATTCCATCCAAATTTAATTCTAAGATTGATTTTACCATTATGTTCCCATTTGTGTTAATGATCTAATCGAGGTAATTATAGTTGTTAACTTCCTTTAAATGATAATCATAAAACTTTATTTTTTTCTTAAAAAAATCCATTGAACATTACTTTAGTCTTTTTTAACATTTATTTTTAATCCTATTTTCTTATATTGATCTGATAACTTATAATATTTCTTAAAACTCAGAAACATCATTTTCAAAAGCAACCACATCATACATATGTATGTACTTATTGCTATAAAAAGTTTTGGCGATATAGAATCATCCTGTCACATACCCCCTCTCAATTCTAGCATTAATGTCTACAATGAAAATTTCTTATATGTTTTTGTTTGATCAGTTGACAAGTATTTTATATATCCACACAAAACCTTCTATTTCCTAATAATAATAACTTAATGAGCATTAACTTGAATTATCTATATTTGGTAACTTCTATTAATTTGAATAACTACTTTTTCAAATCTGTTTCACTAATACCATTAATCTCCA
This sequence comes from Epiperipatus broadwayi, assembly GCA_028023455.1. Taxonomy (NCBI): domain Eukaryota; kingdom Metazoa; phylum Onychophora; class Udeonychophora; order Euonychophora; family Peripatidae; genus Epiperipatus; species Epiperipatus broadwayi. The sequence continues at coordinate 23,336,951 of JAQFVV010000004.1, forward strand.
CAATGCTGTTCTTCTATTTTTTATTTATAATGAATCCTATTTTACTTGTACTTCCAATAATCATTCATTTGTAGTAAAATATATATCTACTTTTCAAATGAATGATATCTTCATCTTTTTTTCTAACTTCACAATTTCATCAATGACCCATTTAATATTAGATAATCCTTCCAATTTAGGCAATCTTCCTTTAAAGTAATCTCCAGTTGTAGACATCTAAGTAAAAGGTCTTCATCCAATGGAAGCCTGAGTTTGCAATCAGGAGATTCTTAGTATAATCTACTGCTTGGATGATGAACTTCCTGAAAATAAGGACTATAATTAAATTTGTTTGTCATGATTTGTAGCTGAAGATGCTAAGAACATTCTGATTGTAAATATAGGCTGCCATCTAATGGTGATTTTTTATTTAGCTGCTTATAATGACAGATCATTTTTAAATGAAGGAAGACTACATAATTTTAGGGTCTATTATAAACATATTTATATTAAATTGTGTCAGATTTATATAGCTACTCAAGAAAGTTGGCTTAGATTTAAAACATTAATAAATTTTGCTGTATAATAACAATAGAAAAAAAAAGAGTAAAATATGGCTGCTTAAGGAAAGATGCATTAGTTGTAAAAAATTCATGATCAATAGATCAAGATCATCATCAATGAAAGTTACAAGCTAGAAAACAATCTGGTGATATGAATAGGAAAGTCCTGGTTAGATTTTTATTAAGCACTACCATCTAGCATTTATAAGATATCACTAGGTGGCATGATTGGAATGAGAGAAAAATAATTTTCCATTGCACATAATTTTCATAAAATTTAGTATTAAAAATAATTTTGAATAAACATTCAATCTTTTATGCTAATTATGTCTGAGAAGAATCATTAAAGTTGGTAAAGACAAAAAGTATACAGAATTTTATAAAAATTTACGATTACCTCAAATTTCATTTTTCTATCATAAGGAGTTTCAATTGTTTCTCTAAAACAACCATCATCTCTCTGATTAGAGATAAGCCATGTCATGGCATGAGAAATTATATCAGGGTCAATGTAAAGATATGGTTCCCATTCACTGTAACGTGCAGCTCGAAGAGTGCGAGCGACAAAAGCAGTAAGCCTAAAAAATATAATTACATGAAATCAGTATTTTAAAACAGAAATTGAACATTTATTATAGTTATTAACATCAATTTTATTTTATCTTTAAATAAGAAATATTAAAAAAAATTCTGTGATTATAATTTTAAAAGTTAATTTTTATAAACTAATTCCATAATGTAACACATTGTTATTTTAATAATAACAATAATTCGAATCTTCAGTGGTGGTCATTTTCAATTATTTTAGTAAATTTTTTTGACAAATTTGTCCTACATTTTTCTATTATTAAAATACAGTTTGGTTTTTTTGCTAATGAACTTAAAATAGCAAGTCATTAGACAAACTGTCAAAACTATTCACCTAGAATGATAGTAGAATTACTAATTACTGAAATGCTTATTATTTGTTTAAAACAATTTTATATTTAAAATTTTTGCTGTAGGGCTTTTTATCATTATATTCAAGATTGTTCTTTCTTACTAGCTTTCATTTCATCTTTCTTATGATCTGCTCACTTTTAAGTTTTTTTTCAGATTATATAGTCAGCAGAAAATATAGACAGAACAATATAAAATATTTCATATCACCGACAATATTTGTAAACTTTACTACATTTAACACAATAATGATATTATTTATCTCAATAATGATACATAGAAAAGTCTTTCAGTAAGGATATTAAAAGATTGGAAATCTTTTTCAAAGACTGGGGCCTTATTTCTAATCCAATGAAGATATTATGCTGAATCTTTCATCCATACATCAGGAAATAAACTTATAAGAACTGAAACACAATCATAATCTATGCTATTTAGGAATAATCTTGGATCATAACCCAACATAGATTCCTCATATAACTAAGGTTAAATCAAAATTAATTTTTAAAAATAACTCTACTTGGAAAGGTGATGCAATAAGGACAGCTTCTTTAGCACTAGCATATTCTGATAGTAAATACTGCATTCTTGTTTAAAGAAAAAATTTCCACATGAAGCTTCTGGATACTGCATTAAATATTATTATAAAACTTAACCTGTTTTTACACATTTGTTTCCTGTATTTTCAAGTTTTTTCATTAAATATCAGAAGTTGCTTCCCAATATACAAAATGGTGTTAAGTAGACCAGACTTACCAATAACTCAAAATATAATTTCATCTAAGATTACAACTTAAATCAAAATTCCTCTTTTGGATGTTACATCAAGAATCTACAATTGAAAAATGATGGCATAAAAATGAAATTCTTGTGATGTCCAAACAAATTTATTTTTCCAGATACATCAATAATGCCTTTTAGATTTGATTTTCCTAGATACAACTAGAATCTCATCAGTAGATTCAGAACAACTCAGTCATAATGCTTATCACTTAATAAATGGAATTTATCAGCAACTAATCTATATAAATGAGAACAAATTCAAACTTTGAACTATATAAATGCTGACAAATCTATGGGCACAATGGCAGTTGAAAGACTTAATAAAGTTAATAGGGATTCTGTCTCCTGATAGGAATCTCTATAGATTCCTTTATGATACTTTGTGAGTTAAACTGTCAAAAAAAAAAATCCATATGATAAATAAATGAATTCTTTATATTCATTATTTCTAAAAAAATAAATGTATCTCTGAATCTCTAGTTTACTCTAAATAATATAAGTAAAATCTCATTCATAAGTTTAATTCTTAATTATTTCAGTTGAGATTAGTCGATAAGTAAAAATTAAACAAAGGTAATTTCTTTTTACTTATTAAATGAAATTGTTTATTGCAATATTTTCTTCTCATTATATTCCAATGAAATACTTCTTGAAGATAACATCAATCCTTTCACAATATTAAGACAAAGATTATAATACCATTATTTTCATACTTTATATTAGTAGAATCTACTATTAATTTGGGCATAAACATATATTATAGCTGAAACTTGTCCATTTTTTTATTTATTTACACATACATAATTTCCTTGTCTTAAAGTGATCACATTTTATAATGATCTAAAATTCTGGTTTTAAACTATTAAAATCAACAGAATATTTTGTGGTAATATTTTGATTTTACTTGAATTTGTAATTGCAATATTTATAATAAATAAAATCTTTTTCACTATCATATCTTTATTACTTTGTATTCCTTTAATAAAAAATATATATACAGGTTAATCAAAACTGTCTATCTAATTTTTTTACTTAACAATCTCTGTTGTTCTTACAATATATTGAATCAAGATGATTTTTTAAAAAAACAACTTGTGACTGCACAATTCTGCCAAGTTTTCAAAACTTCAATAGAAATAATTGCAAATGTAATCCTAGGTCCCCAAGCCAATATATGGTTACACAATAATGTTTTAGATTTACAAAACAACACACACTTAATTTAATTATTTATATATCACTAATTTATAATGTATCGTGTTTTCATAAGAAATGTATTAAGTTCGCTTATTAAACTGCATTTATTGAAATACATTGTAAAAGACAGAATATAGTTTAACGGTGGAATTAAAAAATATAAGCTATAAAAAGGATATGGCCTCCCTTTCTCTACCTACCTACTTACTCCCCCCCCCCACCTACATTATCTACCCATTCACCCATCCCCCTACCTACCTATCCACTCAGCGAAATAGGTGTTATGTAGAATATTTTACTGAATTGTGTACTGATATGGAATAGAATAAAAGGGTCAGAGAAAATAACAGAGGAAAAGTTTATTTTTGATCTAGAATTTATAATAATTTAAAACAGAGATCTTAAGATGTTCATCTGTTACTTTGTACAAAAACAAGAGACTGAAAGGATGCAATCATATAAAGAGTGAATGGAGAAGATGAGACAACTCATTATTTTAAAAATTAGTGTTGGGTTTTTTTAGCTGTAGATAGTAAGAAAACAATTATTATATGGAATTATGAATACAGTGAATAAGATAGTAATGAAAATTAACATTCAAGGAAATTATTTAAGTTTTGCATTTGATTTGCCTAATAAAATATATACACTGTTTAACATTTAGAATTAGATATTTTGAAGGATCTATTTCAGTTAAAACTTGTGCTTCAATGAAATGAACAAACTGATGAATGTATTTACCAATGATACCTCAAATATTACAAGTGATTATTTTTAGCATTTCAATATGTAGGGCAAATATTGTTTCCAATAATATTTCCTTTTCTCCTTGTGAATTATTGCAACTCATTTGGTAGAAGTTCTTTTTTTTTTTTTTACACCAATTTGATAATATCAAGTCATAAGATTCTGAAACAATTTAAGTGAATATTTTTATTCATAAAAAAAAAAGATCAGATTAACATTGTAGCTGGGATTAGTCTTATCAATATTTAACTATAGGAGCTTAATCTAGATTTATGTATGTTCATAGTAAAAAGCAGTTGGTTATGATAGTTTACCCGGCATACTGTATGCCATTTTTGAACTAGGAAATTTTTGTTTCTAGTTACACATATATTGTAAGTATTAATTTGTCAATGTTTTAATGTAATTTCAATATTGCAAAAATACTTTCAAGACTGTTTTTATTTTTTTTTTGCATTTGTTTTAACAATTCAAGCAATGTTTTTTAATTATGAATATTGAAAACATATGAATTTTTTAAAATTAAATTACTGTGATAGACATTTGATGTTCAGTCATCTTGCAGATTATTTTCATTTACTATAGATCTTAGCTTTTCAATATAGTTCTCCAAAAAATTGTGGATGTATTATATCAAATGTTGGGAGTAAGCTCTCCATCTCATTGCTTGGCATCTTCTACTAATCCTGCTGAAAGAAGCTAACATATAAAATTGGTTAGGTATTCAATATGTATGTATGTATGAATAATTAAATTAGTGTCTATCATTATATAATTGTGCAATTTATAAATTAGAATTTCAATCTGATATTTTTTTTTTTTTTTGCTTTTGGAATAATGCTCTATTAATTTAAATATTCAAATTAAATTTGGCTGTATGGCATGCTCTTTTGAAGAGTGCTGGTGAATCAAAATAAATTTTGAAAGAAAGACCTGATCCTTTCAACTGTCCACCAATTCACATGGACAAAAAAATTGATGCTTTGGCCGATAGGTCAGTACGATTGATGGGTAGATTTTTTTCATGTGATCAATAATTATTAAAAATCATCATAACAATATATAGAAAAATATTTTAAATAGAACCACAATATAATTAAAGTCATATCAGTCTATTTCTAATTAAATGAGTATATTAATAGTCCTATATAATTTTGATAATATTGTAGTCTCAATGTCAATTTATTAAGCCTATTTACATTTTAAGATATAAGAAATAATGTAATTTGAATAATGAGAATCTCATATTCAGTTAACCTAACAATCTGGTTTATCTAGCATATAATCATACAAATTATTTTAACATCGTTTTAGATTTTATAATAATATTAAAAGTTAAACTTTAATTAAATATTCTTAAATCAAACAAAAATATTTAATGTAATACATATATATTATTTTAGTCTTGAATAATAAAATAAAATTCCTACAGAAAATAAATTAATACTCTTGGATTTCTCATTTGCTTTTGTCCTTAGCATTACATTATAGAAGTGCTCTAATCAGTTATAATCTATTTTTATTCTTTTCCTGCAAAATGTCAACAGAAACAAGAAATAAAATGAATTTTTTAATCAATAAAAATCAATCTGGAAAACAATTGTGAATCAGTAGGTTTTTTAATTAATTTTTTCTCATCGACTGTATTATACTGTTTGTCAAAGCAAATGTAACTTCAAGAAAGTATGGTTAAAAACAATAATAATAAATTTTAATTGGTGCATTTTTATTTTTCAGTTTTATTAGTTGATGAAAATAGTGCACTAATATAAAAAACAAAATTATCTTCAAAGCGCATGTGCAACAGCGTAATGCTGTGTTAAATATTACAGTTTACAAACATCGCGCTATAAAAAAAAATGATTTATTTACATTCAACATATATGTAAACTATAATAAAAACTATTAAAAGATCTTCAATATTTTTTCATATGAATAGAATTTTGTGTTAAAAGAAGACAGAAATATGGCATTAAAACTATATGCTATATGTATAATTTTATTATTAATATCCTGCTAATAAAATTTTAAGGTGTACATTTTAAAGACTTAAAAGAAGATAATAATCATGACTGGGTTTTTTTCTTTTCTTAAAATAAAATTACACTTTTTAAATATCACAAACATTTTTAAAAAACCTCCACTTTGCTCATTTTCTTGCTTTATTAAAAAATATTACATGCCTTTAATACTTCTGCATTATTATTCGTTTTTTTTTTTTTGTAAATATTTTGCATTAACAAATATATTTCCTATCAATTGATATATTTCATGTAAAGAGACTTGGTGTTAAATGTATCAATTAACATCATTTTCCATACTGTTCAAAACTGTGTGAATGCATTTTCATAATAATAAGGTTTGATGTATTTATTTTAATTCAGTTTACTTGAATATAATTTAATAAAAGGTGTTGTTAAATTAACCATCATAATTGAATGTTTTTTTTTTTTGTTAAAAAATAGTTATTGTCATAGTATTAATAAAGATTTCTGAATACTTCTGGAAGTTCATTAAATTTAACTTTTCTTTGCTATCTAACTATCTACCAGCCATTTGGATCACATGCACGCGCACGTGCACACACACACACACACACAACAACCCTGCACCATATATGTATATTAAAAATTATAATTTTATATCGAAAGAAACATTTACTAATAAGAATATAAAAGTATTGTAATTTTATTTTTTAAGATAGGAAGTTTATCTTAATTTCATAATGAAAGTATGTTTAACATTCCATCTAAACCTAACAAAAGCAATTTATACATTAAATGTAGTCAGTCTTTTGCAATAGCAGATTGAAATATAACCCTAGTTGACCAGAGCATCATCTTAAATTCATTATTTGTAATTCTATAAGTTATTAGTTTACTTCCAATGTTGATATTATCATTGGTCAGGCCAGAATAATAATATTACTCAAACATTGTATTATATACCAATCTGTGTATTATTACTGAAAGATGAATATGCTTTAAAGGTTTAAATAATATTTGAATTTTTCTAAAAATATGTAATATATTAAAGTTAAATGCTGGAAATACTGTGTAATCTACTATAAGATTTCAAATAAAATACTATCATAACTTTCAAGAAAACATTAAATATTTGATAATATGAAACGTCAGACATTATAAAAAATGATGTCTCAAACTAGTCAAAATCAATTAACTTTCTTAAATAAATTAAAATCTGAAGGGACTATCCTTCATGCTTGCAATTAAAATCTAATTCATTCCAAAAGAGCTGAAAAAAATGTATCCAGAGAGCGAGTAAAACTCTGCTAAGAAAAAAAAAAAAATTCAACGGTTTCTCAAATACCTAACCTTCCATTCTATTAGTAATACTGTTTGCTAAAAAAATAACTATGCCAATGAAAACTTCACAATTTTTCAATCAACAAAATAATCATTCTCTAAATTACATAAAAATAAATAAATAAACAAAAAGAACTTTGTACATTTACATGAGCATATCACATGTCATATTGTATCCAGAAAACTAGTAGCTCCATCTGTTAAAAATCTTAGATTTAAAAAATAATTGATGCTGAAGCTTTTGTTCTCAAAAAAGGATTACACTTATGTAACAACTAACATCCTATTATTAGATGTAATGGCAGAAACTGAGGAAATCATCCAAAAATTGTCTCTAAAAGAAACAAAAGAATTACATTGGAAAATAAAAAAACACTTTAGTAATACTAGAAATTTAAATCAATCATTACCTATGTTGAGAGAAAAGTTATTAAATATCTCAAATTACACAAATCTACAATGATTCTTTTTGATGGCAAAGATAAGATTATAGTTGTAATAAATATTGCTGATTATACCAATAAAATAGAAGAGATTTTCATAGCAGATCAATATAAAAACATGGAAAAAAAGTCTTCTACCAATTACAACAACAAAACTGTAATTAGTGTCACAGGCACTTTACTGGTTCAGAAAAAAAATAAATTAATGACATATTTTCTACTATGATTTATGCTAAATCCATAAGAACCATATTCCATTAATATTTACAGTTAGTTCTGAAAATCATCATGTCAAAACTTTCAAGATTTCTTCTTAAAGTTTGTAGTCTTTTGGTATACAAGACACAGTTCTTTGTCTGGAGTTTTAAGCATTTTGTAAAATTAATCAAGAATGTGGAAATAAAATATCTGACAATTAGTAAACAATGATGTGGAAAGTTTATCAGAAATATAACCTGTAATGAAACTGTCATTGTCACAAAAAAAAAAAAAAAAGATTAAATGAGGATAAACGCTTAAAAACTAGAAAAACTTTTACTACTGCTAATATAATAAAACTCTTAATATTCTGCATAACAATATATTTTCAATACAATCCAAAACTTTTCCAACAAAATGAAAAAAAAACAATGGATTCATACTGCCATTTGATTAGAAACATTTATTTATATGAAAAAACTTCAAACAATGATCAAAAATACTACTGTGTATTTATTTAAAGTCTGCCTTTGTTATGTTATTGATATATTTATGGTATAGCTATATAATGAAGTCTACTACAAACATTCTGGATACACATCAATAACATATATCCTTCAATTAAATGAACAATAGAATTAGAACAAAAACAAAAATTGGCCAATGTTAGATATTCTTGAACAACACTCCCTCATTACAAAATTAAAACTATGATTTATATAAAAATCAACACTCACAGGAAAATTTTCAACATATACAACAAATCAAAATAAAAACACAAAAAATGGAATAGAGAAAAAGAATTTATTTAGAATCCTGTGACTTGAAAAAAAAAAAAATCATACAGAAAACAAATTTTCATGAAAACTAATTATTGATAAGCGATTGTTAAAAATTTTTTTAAAGAGGCAGCAAAAAAAAAAACAAAAAAACAACAACAACTAAAGAACAAACAAGCTAAAAAACAAAAAAACAACTGCAATCAATACAATATCAGAACATTATTCCTAAGCTATAGCATACTATGAGGAATCTGATCTTTAAATAACCTAAACCTGAAATACTAAATAATAAAAACTTATCAACAAAATACTATATGAGAAGGTGGAACGATATATATTAATGAACTAGTCATACCATTGAAAAATGATTAAAGAATAAAAATTAATGATTAGAGAAAAAAAAACCCCTGATGCATCTAAAGTCGAAGAACATGCATATATCAATGAACATAAATACAATTGGGAAAAACAAAAATATTGAATAGAAAAAAAAAAGTAAAAAAAAAAAAAGTAAAAAAAATCTGCTCACATGACATGACAATGGTAAATAACATCACAAACCAATCTATAAATGTTACATAATGAGCATGCTAATAGTTCATAATAAGCTTTTCTGAATATCTCTATCCTCAGACCGGTTTCTAGCTCTGACTGACATCAGTGAGGCACTAGGACATTCAGGTATTAGACTTAAAAATATCAGGTCAAGCCCCAGCATTCATCTAATAGTTATCTATTAAGTAGAAAATCTAAAAATTTCAGACATCTATGTCTTCAAATCCAGCTTTCTAACTTAGTCATATGAGACTGAATTAAGTTCAGATACATCCTATATTAACAGCTTTAACAATATAAAATCACCGAAGCTTCAAGAGCAAAACAATAATTACTGATTTGAGGATAGGGATATTCAGAAAAGCTTCTTATGAACTATTAGCATGTTCATTATATAACATTTGTAATACAAGCTTATTAAATTAAGTCATATGATGTAGGACTTGATTTTTTTGCAAGTCAATCTAATACGTTAATCCATAATATATGGAAATGACACATTAATTTTGCTCTTAAGAAAAAATAAAAAAATCAGAGGATATAGGTAAGTAGTATTTATATATCAAGTTCAATTTCCAAGCAATTAGTAATATATGAAGAGAGAAAAATAATATCAGTCAAAACGTTTTGAATAAAGTTTGAAAATATTTAACAATTAAAATTAAATGATGGAAATAATACAATTTATAAATACTAATATACAATCAGTATATCTAAAAACATTATTAATTCTATTTCTAAATTTTTGAAGAACAATTTCCTTAGCAATCGCATATTCTATAGTTGAATACAGTTTCTTTGTTTAGAGAATAAATGCTCACAATAAACTTCTGGATATGTAATTAACTATTATTATAAATAATATCATTGGCACATCATATAGACTCTCAAAATAGTTGCTCATTAATGCCTTCTAATATCTGATGAAACTGTCTTGCAGAAAATGCATAAAAAGTTTTCATCAAATCTGATATAACACTACTTCAAGACAGTTTCATCACCAAATGCATGTCTCAAATCAAAATCTCCTGTCTGAATATTCAATCAGAAACCTTTTATATAGCCAATGAATTAATATATAATTTTTTTTGTTGTTGTTGTTGATATTATTGTGTTTTTCTTCTTAGAAAATGATTCATATGAGAAATTATTTAATCAATGATTGTTTAATTTATGCATACAACAACACAATTGCAATACAGTTATTAATAAAGTCACAAGTAAATCCATCTAATATTAATATCATCTATGTTCTTTGTTACTTTTTAGAATTTTTTTTTACAACCCACTATTGACAGTTTCGATTGCCCCAGCAATCTTCTTCAGAACTTCTGCTTATATTTGGAAATATAAATAGTAAATCCACCTCTTGGTTAGAATCAGTACAGATTCCTTTCTAATAGCTAGCAATCTCTCTTTTTATTTTAAAAAAAATCTATTTGATACTTTTAACAACAATAATAAAAATTATTAGCTCTCTTTTCATACACAAGCTATATCAACAATGTAATCACAAGTAAGAATAATTTCAACTTTTATAAAAATGCTATGTAAATATATGGCAACCACTGAAATTACAAAAGATTTCTACAGAGATTTTATCTTCTAATGAAAATTTTCATTTCATTTATTTTTGTTGAATGAATGAGAGAGTCCGGTTGTTGGGAGGACTCCCAGGGACCTAAAACCTAATTCTTTTTAGGGAGGGGGCTGGAATGAGGGCGCTGTGATGATTGTTACCAAAGCTGGTTTTTCTCATTCACAAGATAGAAAAAATAACATTATTTATGGCGATTCTTTAACGTTATCGTCATGAATGATTTTATCCATTTATTATTGCAAAATAAGTTGCAGTTTGGACTCATGATTTTAATTGCAAGTGATTCACCTTATTTAATTTTATTACTTCCAATGTTGTTATTGATAGGGATGGCCTTTTGCTGTTCATGTGATTTTCATGATGGATTAGAATGGTTTTCAGCAAAGACATTTTGAAGCTTGGATTTTTATTTTCATTGTTCTCCATAGTTTTTCCATAATTTTTCCAAAGTATTCGGGATTGCTCTCTTGTGAAGATATTCGAGGCCATTTGAAGGAACTGAACAGTAGATTTAGTCTGTATTTTATGTTATCTCCAAATGTTTTCCTATTTCTCAACTTATCCACCGCAAATTGGATTTCCCAATATTGTACTTCTAAAATACTATTCATGTTTGATTTCTAGACTTTAAAAATAATTCCTAATTGTACTTTTTTAATAAAATTTTCATTACAATCAACTTTGCTGATTGAATGAGAGAATATGGTTATTGGGAGGGGCCCCAGAGACCTAAATCCTGATTCTTTTGAGGGGGAGGGCTAGGAGGAGGGTGCTGTGGGGACTGTTGCCAACGTTGATTTTCTCATTCGCAAGAAGGAAAAAAAACGCTATTCATAGCGGTTTTAGCGTTATTGTTATAAACAATTTTATCCAATTATTATTGCAAAGTAAACCGCAGTTTGACCTAATGATTTTAATTGCAAGTGATTCACCCTATTTAAATTTATTATTTCCTATGTTGTTATCTCCAAGTGTTTTCCTATTCTCAACTTATCCATCGCAAATTGGATTTCTCAATATTGTACTCCTAAAATACTACTCATATTTGAACTCTAGACTTTACAAATAATTCCTAATTGTAACATTCATTTGTCTTTAATGGTTAATATACACCCTTTCCACATCCCTTTCCCTTTTCATATGTATCCTTCCCCTTTTACCATGTTGTTCCTGAATTTCATTTTTACAATTCTTTGTAAACCTCTTATTTAACTGCATTTGTACCATTTTTTTTGATGAATAGACTTTCATAACTGAGAAAAAAACAAACAATAAAAATTAGAATTGCAGATTTTAGTATTCAAAACAAAATGAGATAAACTTTATAGTTTTGATTTTATATTTTATTGAAACATTATAAATTTAGATTATTGTTTTGCTTTTTTTTAATGATTTTATGAATTATTTTCAAGACTCTTTAAAATATATTACACTCACCACACGCTTCTGGTTGCACCGTCACCATACATTCCAAATGATCTATCATGATTCTGATAGCTTAATTGCTTCTGATAAACTAAATTAAAAAAAAAAAAGTAAAAAAATTACTATATATTAATTATAATAAAATATAGTTTGAATTCATTGTAATCACTGCTGAGTTTGATAATATACATCAAGTTGATAAAATAATAAAATAAAGATGGATACAGATAATATGTTTAATTTGGTTGTTTGTCTTCAAAAAAAATATGTACAGTATATTCTTTTTAAAAAATAAATTTATAAAGAAAGTACTCCCTCCTCCACATCTGTCTAAAAATCATAAGAATATAAATAAAAAAACATAAAAGAATTAAAAAAAAAGAAGAAGACAAAAACCAGAGAAAGGAATAATATTTTAAATTTTTTAAACAAAATGTGATAAACTAGAAAACAGTCAAGAGAAGGAGGAAGATCAGTACATAGTTCTTTGCTTGAAGGCTGTTTGAGTAATGAGATAATAGGATATTGTGATCATATTAAAATAATTGATTAATCATTGGTGGAGTTTGTAATTGTTTATTACTCTCTTAATATTATTTATTCTAGCATCACAATGCTAGAGTTATGCTATAAAATATAAAAATGAATAATACATTTTCAGAAAGGAATAGTAAGGTTTCTTTAATGTAGACAAAATAATAAACTAATTATTATAATTTATTTAAATTTTTTTTTATTGTATTAAAAATATATATATATAGAAAGAAAAAATACCAAAAATAGTAAGGACTGTGAGATGAAAAGATGGTTATGCTAATTTAATTAGAAAGAACAAAATGGCGATAAGTCTTAAGTGTATTAGAAAGAAAGCTGATGATAAATTTATTGAAAAAACATACACAAATATATATCAGGATTATCATTTCAATAAAGTGACAAAAATTCTATTATTCTCTGGATGAGATAAATTTATGTATTTGATATATGTAGTATAAACATTAGATTCAACACAATTCATATCTTTGAAATGATTTTGAATATACACATATAGTTAAATTGTTAAAATTTTTTCAAATTTCTAACAGACTTAGACTATAGTCAGCCAATAATCATTGATAAATGGAGATCTAGTTATTACTAGCTAGAGAATAATACAAGGTTGAAAAACTATTAAAACCCTCACTATACAATAATTGGAAAGCCTTATGAGTAATGACTTCTTTTTCACTCTTCCTCTTTGAGAAGATACGAGAAGTTCACTCGTCTTACCTTGGGATATTTAAAACCCATTTTTATCTTTTTTTTAAATGTATATATGTGTATTAACATAAAGTATTCCATAAATGCAGTATCGTAGGTTTAATGTATATTTTATTTTTGAACCTTAATGTATCTTAGCAATATATATATAAATTCAAATAATGCTAATAATAGGAAAATGAAATGAAAAAAATAAATAAGCAAAGCAATACTGATGCAGCAGACATTTTAAAAGAAAATAAGTAAATGCAGTGATTAGCATCCCACATCATTATAAGGAAGCTGGCTTGTTACTGATTGTTGAACAACCATTCTTAAAGCTCAATCAAAGTAAATCTGACCTATGAATAAAATTTTTGAATATGGGGAAGAATATACATTAAAATTACAAATGTTGAATGTATAGCACTGAGGTATGTAATGCAAAATGTATTCATATATTTAATCACTTGTTTGATAAATAAATAAAATATTTAAATTTTTAAATTGAAAATAAAAGTGGTAAATAAAAGTTTTTGTTTTATTCTTTAAAAAAATTTTTTTTGATAATATTTAGTTTATAGAAAACCTTACATATACATATATGTGAACTTATCAGATTCATCCATAGATATATTTGCTTATAATTAATATTAGCATTGTGCAACATTTCAATTGGCTTATACCTTTAATATTTGAGGTAATAAAGAGCATTCAGACACACTGACTTTCAGGCAACTTTACACCAGTGAATTACCTTTAATACCCAAAAGATGGCTGGTAATACCAAATCAAACACTGGTATACAAATCCTCATAAAAATAGTGAAAAAAGACACACATGGACAAAATCATAATATAAGTTCATATAGTTTATTTATGAAAATATTTGCTTTAATATATATATATAACAATTATATATGCATAAGGAAAAAAATATATACTCGTATAGGTGTTGAAAGTTTTCAATAGCAAAAAATGTATTATAAATCATAGTCATTTTTTGGGATTAACTATATAAAATATTAGGCTATAAATGTATGATGCTTTAGCAAAATAAGTTACCATCAAATGGATAGATACCATGTGGTCATTACCTTTTTATATCTTTGCTATGCCCACATAATATATTTACCCAATTGAATTTAAATGTTATTTTGCTGAAACGTCAGGAGTATACTTACATCTTTTAACATTTTATATGATTAAATCAAAAAATTACTAAAAATTATAATATCAATAATTATGCGCTTATAACGCTCATTAAAGAAGTTATATATATTATTAAATTTATTTAAAGCTTAGCCCTTTCAAAGCTCTATGGCTTCATAATCATAACTGTATGTGGTTGATAGTGATGAGGGAGTGTATATTAAATACTTAACATCTAGTTTTCTTTTGTCAAAAAAAAAACCCATTATAAACTAGAAAATTAATCCATATAAGATTTAGGACTGTAAAGATGAAGATGGTTTTATTCTTATATAGGTTTTCTGACAAAAAAAAAAAAAAAATAACAGAAAAAATTATTCATCCATTTGTCTTACAAATATATACTAAAAGTATAACAGCATTTTCACATATTTGATAAATTTCAGCTATGATTATAGGCAAACAACCAATTAAAACTGACATTTATAAATTAAAATCAGGCCATATAACAAAATACATTCTAGGAAAATACACAGAAATTGGTATTATACTTTCATTATTGACATCTATAAAGCCTGTAAATATTTAATTACTTTATATATTGCTAATTAAAAATAAAAATATTAGTGAACAAAGTTAAATTTATATTTCATACAAAAGAATTTAATAATAATTAAAAAAAATATTCTCAGGTAGTCAAGTATTTTTCTGTAAAATAATAACAATAATTATTATTTATTTAAACTAACATTAAGAAACTCAATAACTAATTAGTGATTAACATTATTGTCAATATTTATATAAGGTTAAAAAAAAAATCAATAGGATATTTGAATGTTTACTATAGAAAATTAGAACATGCTATTATATTGTTGGATACCTGAATATACCAAACCAAAAATTACCATGCAGCAAGCTACAAAAAAACATTATACTATTGTCAATAAATAACAGATATCCCATGAATAAATTTAAATTATAAACCAAACTTTCAAATTACCCCGTGGATTATTGGGAGTATAGGGATAACTTTGCATATTGCTTGGTATAGGTGTTTTAAATGCTCCAGAGATAACAGTTTGATTTGAATACTGTGATGGCTTCCAGTCCTTTGGAAATTTATACCTGAACTTCCCATAATACTGCATACGATAACCTGTAGGGAGCCAATCAAAAAAGCAATATAATTTCTAAAAATAATTGTTGTCAAAATATTAAATTTAAATAAAATTATTAATATAAATCTTTTTTTTTATTATGTACCACAAACAGATAAATTATTGGATTGCAAAAAAAAATAATTTTTTTTTTATATATAATGATTCCCAGATCTCATTATAATTTTTAAAGGGGTGCTACATTGGACACAATGAAAAGATTCTATATATTTTTATTAATATATTTATATGTTGCAGGATATCTAATAGTATAGATTTAGCAGTTGATGTGAATAAATATTTTCATCCATTTACAAAGCATAAAGTATTCTGTTTGTAGAAGATACATCATATATCAAAAAGCAGTAAATAATCAGTTATTGCTTATTGATTATTCACTGATAACTTTTTCATACCTAAAGTTCTTTTACTATAAGTTTAAATGTGGATCCAACTAGTATGCAAATAACTATACTAATAATTTTCTAAATTTAGGAATTCAAACGAGAGTAAAAGCACACTAAACATATGTTAATAAAGGTGTTAAGATAGCAATTTGAATCCTATGTGAAGAATTCCTTTTATTTTTCAATCAGACACAAATCTCAAAAAATATTCAATACCACATTTGTCATCAATTAATCTAATTAATTGTTTAATGATATTTCATCATTATATATTATATTTTGTTTACATGTAAGTGTCCAATAATAACTGCCAATTTTTTAAAGACTTTGTTATTTATCACCCACAGTAAAGAACAGATTCATATATATGTTTTTTTTTTTTTAAACAATCCATAGAATTTACATAATTTAAAATTTTGACAACTTAATTATGAGATGATTAATGAAGAATGAAATTTATTTTAATCACTTAATATTGATATTTTTTTAACATTTTATCTCACAATTGCATTTTTATCTATTATTCAAATAATCATGCACTTAAAAGCATAATTACCAACAATGAAGTTAGCTACAGATAAAGTTATCAAAAATAATTAATTATGCTCAACTTGAATAAAAAGTTTAAAAAAAAACAACTTATGAAACTATATAAGATTTATGAGAGAAATCTATAAAAGACTTTTCAAATGAGTAGCCAGCAATAAATTATTAATTAATATATGAGAAGGTACGTGGTGTATGTCTACATATAAAATACATTAGCAAGAAAAAAAAGACTGAGAATCTAATGTGACACATATATTGTTACCACAAGATTCAAATGTTAAAGAAAGGTAGATTAGTAATATATAGAGAATAATCAACAAACTATGACAATTCTTGTCTTGATCCAAAATATGAAGTATTTTAGAAAAAGATTTAGTTTGGTTGACATTTATGAAGCTAAATTAATTTAGTGCGAGGATGTGCTGAGTTGTGTCTATATAAGTTAATTACCTAAAAGAATATTTACTATTATTATTTTATTGTCTTTAATATATAATTAAATCAAAGAGAAGTTCATTTTAAATGCTGAGAATATATATAAAATAAAAAAAAACCATATACTTAGAAAAAAGTTATTAGTGTCTACTTGGTTTGTTAATTAAAAGTTGTGGAACTATATTATCTTTAGAGAAAACAGTAGCTAAGTCTGATATGTATGTCAGGGGTAAAGTCTGGATTCGAATCCCCTTTTAATTATTTCTAGCTTAAGTATATATACTATACATATACTTCAATATTACATATTAAAATTGTAAAAGATATTGGAAGTTGAAATATTTGTTATGGTAATTACTAATAATTGACAGAAACTGTCTGAACTAATAATGGAAGAATATAATGAATTAATTGATAGCGTAAAAAATGTCACAAAAATGACATAGATGAGTTATTACAAAGATTAGACAACCAATATAAATTAAATATGGGTTATTTTAATAATAACAAGTTAAGCAGATTATATGAAAAGAATAATATTATATTCTTGGATATATGGAATCTTTTCAATGAAAAAAGAATGCTTTTTAATAAAGATAATATACATTTATCAATGCTAGTAGACGAAATATCAGGAAATATAATTTATAACAAATTTTGTAAATTGGGAAATTTATAATTGGAAAAGAGATGAAAAAAGCGATTTTTGAAAGAAGATTAATGATAGAATTTACACACACAAAAAAGCAAAGGACAATTTATTCCCAGAGTAGTGGAATGTTAAGATATATATATTTTTTAAAAGTATATAAGAAAATGAATTGTAAAAGTAAAAATGTAATAATCAAATATAAATTTGTTGTGAAAAAGAAAAGAGTTGAGAGAACTTGGTGAGAAAGAAATACATTATTAAGATAAAATATATAAAATAGAAGAACAGAAAAATTGTTTAAATGTGAAATGTTTGGAGTGTTAGTTGTAGTGGCAATATATTAAAAAAAAAAAAGAATCTTTTTTTTCGGAAATTTATACTAGCAGCAGGCAAATAGAAGCGAGAATAAAAGTTATAATGGGAATATAGGTTGCATGTAAAAAAAATAAATTCAAATGTTGTTTAGTTTGAAAATAAACAATCAGAAATAGAAGATTATTGTGATATATATAGGTACAGAAAATGACCAAGTTATAATTGAATGGAACTATAAATGTTAGGAATGTTTATGAAAAATATATTTGTTTTCAAAAAAAAAAGCAGAAGAAAATAATAGTTATAAAGAAAATAAATGAATAATAAAAATGGTCTATTATATAAAAAAAAAAATGTCAGAAAGAATGAATAATGCTGGTCTAAAATAATTTGATTATATATCAACAGATAAAAAATTAATGAATAAAATAAAGAAGAATGAAAGTTTTTGATAAAAATAAAAATAAAAAAAAGTTCGAGAAAGATATGGAATATAAATGATAAAAATAAAATGGACGAACACCATATGACCATGAAAGATTTATTGGATGTGATAATGAAAAGTGACACATATAAGTTTTGAGTAAGATTAACCATAAAATTAAATACAATACATAATTTAAAATTAGCAAATTGTAAAGAGAAAGTCTTAAGAGAGCATCAATATGTTGTAAACACAAGAAAAGTGAAATTAAGATTACATGGAAAGATTATTTAAATAAAATAAAGTTGGTTAAGTTGGATAATTATAGAGAATACTAAAAAAAAAAAAAAGTAGGAAATAAATTTTTTTTTGGAAATATACAAAAAATTGGAAGATAATTGAAAAAGAAAGTGTATTATTTGATCAGAAAAATAATGATCTACCTGTAGAAAAATAATAAGATGGTTTTCACCAACAATTAGTTTGGCGTATGTTTATACACACTTGGATATAGTAATGTATTTGCTAATGTTTATTGTAATCATGCTTTGACAAAGATATGCTGTACTGAAATTCTGGCTCAGCAAAGTAATAATATTGTTTTGTAGCAAAGATTTATTACCATAATAGCATATACCTATAATATAGTTTATTTTTAAACAATGCATACTGCAAAAAAAAAAAAAAGAGACAAGAGAGAAAATGAGATAGCAATTATAAAATGATTTTATTACTTTTATTATTTATTTCAGCAATGATGATGATGATAATAATAATAAAATTTACAGAAAATAGATAAACTGGAATAGAGAATTGATTAATCCAAGAGAAAAGTTTTATTGAAATATTTTAATTTTTTAATAAAAGGGTAAACACATTAGAAAGCAAATTAATTGTATATCAGTTACCCTAAATTCATTGATTTATAAAATATTTGATAGATGACGGTTGAAAAAAAATAATTAAATAGATAAAGAAAATAACATAGTGGTAAAGGTGAAGAAGGACTAGACACACTTGGCATATAGGTAATAATTTACTTACAATCAGACAATTAACAAAACTGAGAAAGAAAATAGGCAAAAATTTATAAATATGTCTTTTATAAATATAAAGAATGCTTTTGACAAAATAAATAGAAATAGATTGTGGATAGTTTTGTTAAATAAAGAAATGGATAGAGTATTACTGAATAGATTAGAAAATTATATGTAAACTTATTGATTAGAAAATACTAACACAATTAAATTGAAAGTAGTATTGAGTCAAGTCAAGGATATTCCATGTCTTCTACATTGTTTTTATTTAGTTTTTTAAAAAAAGTAATTGTCAATAGAAGGATATAAAAATGCTGTAAAATATCTTTAATAAATAATAAGGGACTGAAAATTTTGTGGAGCCTTTTCTTTGTTACTGATTTATTCTTGTACAGAAAATAGGGGAAATAGGAATATTTTGGTGATTTGTACAAAGAGAGTAAAAAAAGTGGGATAAAAGTTAGTGATGAAAAGTTAAAATAATAAACGTAAAAGAAAAAGAAAAAAATGAGGTTTTCTTTTTAACAAAGATAAATAATTTCAGGCTACTTAGGAATTATTTTAAGTAACTAAAAAGTTTATTAGTATGATTGAATGCAAAAAAAAAAAAAGATGATTAAAAAAGATAACATTGTTTTTG
Organism: Epiperipatus broadwayi; assembly: GCA_028023455.1. NCBI lineage: Eukaryota > Metazoa > Onychophora > Udeonychophora > Euonychophora > Peripatidae > Epiperipatus > Epiperipatus broadwayi. The sequence goes on from JAQFVV010000004.1 coordinate 23,357,494, forward strand.
TAATATAGATAAAATATATAAATTTTAATAAATGTGAAGGATATACTATATATTATAAAAGGATTCAGAGGGAAGTAGAAAGATATGTTTTGAATGAATATATATGGACAGAAATTGAAACATTTGAAAATAATGTTAAAAAGAATGCAAATAGCAAGTTAGAAAATTTTAACAGATTGCACTTTGTGGATAGTGATAGTAATAGTTAAAAAGGTTTTAATTAAGTTTTAAAATAAGGACATGCATTAAAATAAATAAGAAAAATAGTAGAATAAATTAAAAAATTGGAGACAAATTTATGTCAGTTCATCTTTGTAAAAACTGGGATGATTATGGTTAAAAACATAACAGATATAGAAAGTTGAGTTTTAATATATATAAAAAATAAGCATATTATCAGGAATGAGAAAAATTTTGATTAACAGTAATTGAAATTAATCTATTCTTTAAAGTTGAAAAAAAAGATAAAAGCATATAAATATGTCAAGAAATTAATTTTTTCTGATGGCATTTGTTATGAATATGGATCTATTATTTCTATCATAAAAAGCATGCTATAATTATTGCAACTATACATTAAATAAAAATACTTATTAAAAAAAATCAACTCTATTTGAAAAGTCTTTATTTTACTATAGAATCTAAAAAATGAATGATGAATGAGACAGACTAAGCATAGATTTAACCCATATAGTGGAGTGTGAAACCAAACTTCAAATTACCACGCTTAGGAAAAGCGTCAAATGATCCATCACGATTCTGGTAGTTCAGTTGTCTTTGGTAGCCTAAGATAAAAATAAAATTCTGACTTAAGCAAAATAATAAAGATAATAAGCCAGTAGCATGACCAATGTTAGGTATACCATATTAAATGGGAAGATATTAACAGATGATGTAAGTTAAAAATATAATGCACTTATAAAATATTAATAGTCATGGTAATTCATAAAATTTAATATATGTTCTTAATTAAAATCTACATTGTTTTATACAAAATTACAATTCACACAAAAAAATATCTACAAATTTAAATTCTCAAAAATATATTATATAAGTCCATAGTTAATCAATTCCATATATAAATATTTAAAAACTATTTGTATTATTTATCTGAGATTTTGAAAATGAAAGTTTTCTATGACAAGGTGACAATAATTAGAAGTGATCAAGAAGATTTCATGCAAATTCTATAAAGGGAAATAAAATGTTTTCTTTCCAACAATCTTTAACAAAAAATTGTTAAAGTATTTGTAATCAAGGTTCATTATAAAATAATGGTTCTAATATTGCAAGTGCTTATATAAAATTACATATTAAAATTATATTTAAAAGAATTAGTAATTACAGATTTTTTTAAAATTTGTTATTGAAGAATATAGTTTACAGGTGTACAATTGTTGAAATGCTAAGTTCAGTATTAACTTTTATAAAAAATTTTAAGCACAGTAATTAAATATCTGTATAGTAAATATAAAACATTAGTATCAGGATGTGATGTGATGCACTGTGACTTCTTCTTATACAGAGTCAAGAATCTCTCCGCAATTATGCCCAGAGAAACCTGTTAGCCACTTTACATTCCCTTTCCATTCCTACCCTAAGTTTTCCCATATCCTGCTCCATCCTATTTCCACAACATAATCTTTGTCCATTCCATGGCCTTTATATCTAAATCCCCCTTATCTTTTCCCAAACCCAGCATAAAAACCAATAACCCACTTTCTGTAAAATCATTTTGTTTATATTTATTCTTCCACAACTTCATAATTTGTACTCTTTCTGCTTTCAGGCATTTACATTTAATTAACAGATGCCTAATATTTTCTATGCCTTCCTTACACAACTTGCAGACTAAATCACCCATATTTTTCCATTTATGTGTATATTCCCTTGTTGCTAAAGATCCCATTCGAGTCTTAAACAGTAAATTATTTTCCTTGCTATTATCATAAATTAACTCACACCCTATATTCTGTTTACTTCTATAAATATTTAAACTCTTTTTACTCTCCATACTAGTTCTCCATCTCTCTAACTCCCCATTCTTTATTAATGCATCTATTCTTCTATCTCATTCTTTAACACTATAACACTCAACAATTCTCCTAACATAATCATCTCACCTTTTGTATAAGTATACTGACATAAAGTCTTTATTCAAATCTTCTGCATATCATATTACCTTTCTCACCCATCTTGTTGCCTGTTCAAGTAATTTGATCACAGTGCCTCTTGTGATTAAATTGATGTGCAAAGACTTAACATTATTATCTGTCTCTCCAAAAAAAGTTTCTTGACCCCTGATTTATATATTTGGTATATAACATTGCCAACAAGTTTTCTGTTTCTTCACTCACCTTTAAGATATCAGTTATAATTTTATCACTTTCTGGAGTTTTCCTTTACTTCATAAAATTGCATATCTGACTTCTTCATTTAAAATCCTAGACAATTCAGAAGCTGTAATAACTGCAAAAAATACTTTGTTTTCTTATTCTTTATTACTATACAAATCTTTATACACACAAACTAGTCCGCCATCTACTGAGCTTATCATGAATCTTAAATGTAATGCTATTTAAAATGAAATAAATGACTATGTATAGAATGCTATTTTTTTTTTTACATATTTCTAGGAAGTTGAGTCCAATAAAAATAACTAATAAAAAATCTGGCAAATACTTGAAAATTGCATATTAATGACATTAAAAAGAAAGATCACTTCAATTTCGAATAGTCTTATTTAAATAATGATAAAAAAAAAGAAAAAAGGATTTGTATTATAAATATACTATGAAATTACTTCAAAATTAATCTATTGGCAAAATAATATATGTGGATGTAAGATAATGATAGTTTTTATCTTCAATAGTCATTAATGCTATTTACCAGTTGTTTTAATAATAGCATTTTAAGAATTGGAATGAAGATTCTGTAATTATAATTTTTCATTGGTATTTGTAGAAAAATATGTTCAAAGTTTTTTGAGTGGTTAAAGTATATTTTATTCATTAAAAGAAAACTATGTTAATAATCGGTAAAAAATATGATTAAGATAATTTAAAAACAAACATGCACTCACATGAGTTTTCTATTCATGCTATGCATTATTATATTAATATAATAAAACACCTTTTTAATAAACACTCTTACCTATATTTAAATATTCAAAAGCTGTCTTTGCCAATTCATCTGTCAACTGATTTGTCATTCGTAAATAACGTAAAGTATATAGATTGGCTCCAAAATTAAACATATTTTGTTCACCACATCCATAAGGTTTTCTGAGCATGCTGAATGCTTCCATGGGCATGGTTGGAAATGAAGGGCCATAAATGTCTCCTAAAAAATTGAATAATTATAAGAGTAGATGAAATGTAAATAAAACATTTTTTAATTCTAATTAATTTACTTTATCATTTATCAGACTGATATATTTATTACCAAATTATATGTGAATGTCTATTTTTTAAATTAACTTTCCAATAATAATTCTCAAAGGCATAAAAGTAGATGGACAATGAGATAAATTTAGACATAAGTGCAAAAAGAAAAGCCTCAAATTTAGAAGAGTAAAAACTTATAAAAGACAAATAATTATTTATAATAAGGCGAGAGGTCTGCATGGTGAATAAAAAATATCATAAACACAAATTATATATTGTCCCATTAAAATAAAATAAATAATTATGTTTAAAAACTGATTAAAAATGCAATAAAGTTTCCATTTTTATGAAATAAAAACAACTTTAAAATAGAGAATAAAAAGCATTAATAAAGAGAAATGTGCATATATATATATATATGTTTCAATAATAAACAATCTTATTAGTTAATATTAAATAATTTATAAGAAAGAATTTATTTTGATGGTTAATATTTGATTAATAAAATGATCCCACCTTCTACCAAATAAAATAAAACAAATTTATAACTAATCTACATGTTACATGGATTAGAAAGTAAAAGAAACTGTGCCATTAAAAACAAATAGTCCCATTATATATATATATATTGTTTATTACTACGAAGTAATGTATTTATTATTAATGGAATTTCAGATCACAGTAATGAACAATTTTCAATAACGTATAGATTTGTGCTTCATTGAAAAAGATAATTGAAAAAAAATTTTTTTTCATGTAAATCAATAAACATTTACTTATTTCTTTAATAAATGAATGTTCTTTATTTAGTTTAAGCATATATGAATATTAAGCCCTTTGCCTTAAAAAAGTTAGTAATTTTCAAATCAAAAAAATGCTAGATAATAAATCCTTCTAGCTTTTTATTTAATTTGCATAAAAAAATTTAAATAGATGGATATATATAAAAATTTTAAATAGCTCATTGAACAGCAAAAGACTGTTCATTAGCCCCAGGGAGAAGGAGAAAAATAAACATTACGTACAAGACCTACCAACTATTGATGATAAAAATTATTAATGGTAGTTAATAAATCCAATACTATATATTGATTCTCTAAAATATTTTGGTTACTGTTTACAAATCATTTCCAAAATCACTTATTTTTAAAAATATTCATAATTTAAGTTATATTTTCTACTCTGTATTATAATTAGTTGTAATAGTAAGGAAACCAAGCCATACATCACATGACTTAATTAGCTTGTATTTACAAATGTAATATAATAACCTTGCTAATAGCTCTAAACAAGATTTTTGATAAATAAATATGGCTATTTAAGCTGGATTTAAAGACATATAGATGTCTGAAAATTTCAAACTTTCTATTTTGTATTTTAGATCTAGTACCTGAATGTCCTAATGCCTCACTGACGAGAGCCATTAGCTTGAAAACAGTTTGGGAATAGGAATAATTCTAGATAAAGATTTTAAATACTTTCTCTTGTGACATTTATTGGAAAAGCTTGTTTAGAGACACTCATTATATTAGATTTGTAATACAAGATTAATAAGTTAAATCATATGATGTATGCCTTGATTTTCTTACTATTATAGTTTTGCTTTTGAGACTTTGACGATTAATATATGGTGTAGCTGAAAATTATTCAAACCCATATAGCTATTTAAGTGAGATAACTAGAGCTGAAGCCATATAGATATCTGAAAATTTCAATTTTTCTACTTAATAGTTAAGTATTAGATAAATGCTGAGTTTGAGATAGTATTTTAGATCTAGTGTCTGAATATCTATCTCACTAATGAAGTCCATTAGAAACCGGTTACAGAATTCACTGTATTGCAAGAGAGAGGAGTTTTAAAACCAAATTTCATGGAGGTGATAGTTCTATAGTATAGTAAAGAAATGAATTAGTTCTCTTAATGGAAATGATGAGAGAAAGAAGGGGAAGCAGCAGGAAGAAAAAGTGAGCATTAATAAATAATTTCATGAACATTTAGTGAAATTTTATGCCTACATAAAGATTTATTTTCTTCATTATGAAAAATACTTCAATAATGTTAAACAATTTGTAAAATTAGATTTGATATGAAAAAATGATTTAAAACTGTTTATTAAAGCAATACAAAAAACTTTAAAAATTATAAGAGTTATTTCAACTTTAACAATAACAATAAGATTATACAAATATTTAAAGCAAAAAAATTGTGCTGAAATAATTTTTATTTAAATCAAATTAAAACGGAATTTCAAAAAAGGGCAATATAACTATAATTAAACTTTTTTTGAATTGTGATTAGGGGAAATAAAACTGAACTCAGTAATATACTCACCTATAAGAGATATAGTAGCCTTTGATGATCCCATAACAAATAATCGTTCATTTTGTAAGGGTAACATATTATCCTGAGTTGTATTTATATCTAGGTACTTGATAACATAACCTCTACTAGTCAAATCCAAAGCAAGTGAGGTGTGCAGAAGTTGTTCAACACCATCAGACTATTTAAAAAAAAACAACTTAGGAGTGTGAGTCATAAATAAAATAGGTATTTGATCAATTGCTTAAACTATTACAATGATGTTTGAGTAACAAAGACATGTGTTATGAATAGTTCCACTCTTAACTAGACTAACATTTCTCTCAACAAGAAATTAATTCAAGAATGTTTACATTTTGTGCCTATCAATTTGATCCATACACTAATTAGGGCAGGAAAACACGAAATGAAATTAATAAAATGCAAATAAAACTATTTTTTGCTATTCAGAAAAAAAAGGTAATCATTTTAAAAAATCATGATAACATACCCCAACTACCAATTCTCTTGTTATACTATCTGAACCAATCTGTGTCTTGGCTGAAATTGTCACTTCAATAGTTCCCAATTTGACAGGAACAATTGGCATATAGATAGTCGTTGTTCTTCCAGCTTCAATCTATAAATTAAACAAAAATGGATTGAAATAAAATTTTATAAATTATAAAACAAAGTCAAGATAAAATTACAAATATAATTATTAAAGCAAAACAAATGTGAAGAATAGTCCCTTTCACAGTATTATCTGTAAATTAAAAATAATTAATATCCAATTAAAAAAATCATTTTCCTGAGATTTTAATGAAGAAATGCCAAAAACTATTAACATCCATTCTAAGCAAAAACAGTTCTTATTACTGTAAAAAATAAATAACTCCAAAGTTTGTGAATTGAAAAAAAAGTTATTATATTGCTAAATAAAATAAATTTATTCACAGAATTGATTTTTAGGTAAGTTTATTTTCACAATAAGTAATGATTTTTTAACTGAGTGTAAGTGTTGAAAGGAATACAAATGTTTGAAAAGTTTCACTAATAATTTATTTTATTTAGTAAAAAAGTAAATTTATTCTCAATCTTTTCACATTTTTCTTTACTAATCATTCAAGATTCTGCATATATAAACAGAGCATTAAATGTGCCCTTTTCTTAATTCTACTTACAATGGCCTGTAAAATAATCCACATTATTTCTTAAAAATGTTATACTATGACAAGGCATTTACAGACAGCACAAATTTTTAATCTCAAATTTATATATTTTTAGAGATAAAAAAGTATTGTTTATTGTGGTATAATTTAATTTTTATAATCCTGTTATTAAAATAATGAAACATTTATTTTAAATTATTTTATTCCTTTAAACCCTGTTTTTATGGCTTATTTGTTTTTAACTCTTAGCATTGTAATCTACTTTATGGTTATCACATTATACATATTCAAATACTTAACTGTATTTTTAATTATTACAATTTTATTTTGACATTATTTAAATTAACCGATAATCTTCAAAAGATTTATATACACTGACTTATATAATTTCTTATAGAATTAACTAGTTTGTCTAGATATAACTCTGTTACAAAAACAAAGTGATTTAATATTAGTAAAAATATTCTATCAATTCTTGAATATGTAGTTTACTTGCAGTATGCTAAAATTTGATATTAGAATTAATGATAAGAAGTACAATAACCACTCTTTGTTATTGCATTGCCAAATGTATACCATATAATACTAAATCATCCAAGCAATTTACACAATACTTTATTTACCACTCCCTTTTACAGTTTACAGTTTCGATTGCCCCAGCAAACTGTAAAAGAGGGTGGTAAATAAAGCAGTGTGTAATAGAAGTAAAGTGCATGGATGATTTAGTATTATATGGTAATTAATGATAAGTAAAATATTTTATGAAACAGTATCACTGTTTTCTAAATATATTATAGAAATTAAATTATTTTGTGGAAGATATGAGCAATTTTATATAAAAAATATTTTCCTCAAAATAAATTAAAAAACTTTAAAATACACATCATGTTTTTTGTACTTTATAGGTCCAAGAGTATATTGATGTGAGACTACAAATGAAAACGATCAATATTAATAATAAATAGAAAATAAACAACCACATTATGAAATATAATATAAATAAATATATTGACTTTTAGTGTGGAGATATTAACATAAAATATCTTATCTTATTATAAAATAAAGAAAGTAAAAAGTTTAAAATAATAGCAAAAAAAGTATAACCAAATGCTAAGAAAGTTGAAGAAAAAAGATAGTAAGAAAAGAATAGTAAAAGGAAAAAACACACAAAAAAGTTCTTTTTCATAAGCAAAGGTTAATCAAAATAATATGAAAATCTGTGAATTCAATTTAATATTATTAAATATTTAAACTTTATACAGTGAATAATATGAAGATATTTTATCAGAGAATAAATAAAATAATTTAAGAAACCAAATATATTTTCAATGCATTAGCAATAACATTTAAAATATTAAATTTTTTACTTATTTGAATACTAATGGTTCTCTGATTGAACATACATTCACATATGTATATATAAAGATTAGCATATCTGCTTGCCATATCTATGACTTAGGGTTTGATTGCAGGCAAAGCAAAACTTATTTTATATAATTACCCAAGTCAAATGTTGATGTTCGCCAAATGATGTGCGGGGATTATAGGAAGCTACTACTCCCAATGGTTCCACATGTACAAACTTGTAATCTTCTGAAGAAGCTAAAATCAGCAGAACCTAAATATAATAATAATAGTAAAAGACTAATGTATAAAACTAAATTATTAATATTTATGAACATAACGATATCTTGTAAAGTTGTGATTATTTATTAAGCGCATAGGAAGTATATAAATACTTTACAGAAAGGCTTTAACCATTATCATATGCACCTTGAATGTTTATAATAGTTAAATGATGTCTTTTTTTTGACTATAGATGTTTGAGAGATTCCTCTATAGTCAGAAAAAAAACAAGAACTCGACATCGTTTGACTATTATAAACATTCAAGGTGCATATGATTAAAGGTTAAAGCCTTTCTCTAAAGTATTTATAATGATATCTTATAATGAAGATGCTAAACATTTTTTGAGGGTATCAGTTATAAAGTAAATATTTTTCACAAAATCTCAAATTTAGATATAGTTGCACCCTATACATATGTATTTTTTGAATTGTTAAATTTTAATTAATAAACCAACAACAATATCTTCTTTAGTGCTATTTATAATAAGCCTGTGTAAGCATTGTGAGAACAGTGACTATCTGATACTAGTGCATTTAAGATATCCATTCCCACACATATTGCATTTAATAATAAGTTTTAACTCCATCTTACTTTTCAAGCTAAAATCATGAGATTCAAAAAATTCCAAAGTTTGAACCCAAGTCAATCTACCAAACAGTTATACAGATCAGTTTCCATATCAGTAACTATATATTTTAGCAACTTCAGTTCTTTATTAATTATAGTTGCCTTCTTTCCCTTGATTAGTTACATCTATTTTAACATTTAGTTCTCATTACAATAAAATTAAATCATTCTATACCAGCATTAATTGTATCTATTCAACTATCTTTCGTATTTTGCTAATAATCTAAATATTTCAAATAACTCAAGATTTTGAACCAAAGTCTTTTACTTTTCAAATTGTATAAAATCCAGAATAGTAAAAATATTGATAATATCTCATTATAAATGAAGATTTTTTTTTGATATAATAATATATCAAATCACCAGAAATATCAACATCATCATCATTGCCAATCATTATCAATCCACTTCAGAATCAAGGTTTCTCCAAGTTTAATCCATCTTCTCTGATCTCTAGCCGCTCTTCTCCACATCACCCCTGAACACTTCCTTATTTCATCCATCCATCTCACATGTGGTCTGTTTCTGGGTCTTTTAAAATCTCTTGAAATATAGTTTAAAACTTCAACTCTTCATCTATTATCATCTAAAAATATGTCCAGCCCAACTCCACTTCAGTCTCTTAATTCTTTCAATGATGTCAGTAACATTTGTTTATTCTCTTACCCATGTATTGCATTTTCAATCTCTTCTTGTTACTCCTAACATGCATCTCTCCATACTTCTTTGAGTGGTCTGAAGTCTCTGTATTGCTCTTCTGTTAAGTGTCCAAGTTTCAGATCCATAAGTAAGAACTGGTAAAACACATTTATTAAAAACCTTCCTTTTCAAACACATAGGCATATTTCCTTTTAATATTAAGTTATTTCTACCAAAAGCACTCCAACCAAGTTTAATTCTATGATTAATTTCATCCATTATGTTTCCATCTGTAGTAATAATCTGACCAAGGTATTTGTAGTTGTTAACTTCTTCTAACTCATCATTATCAATCTTTATTTTCATCTTTTGAGAAAATCCATTGAACATTACTTTAGTCTTTTTAACATTTACCTTTAGTCCTACTTTCTTACTTTCATCTGATAACTCTTGCAACATTTCCTGAAGCTCTGAAGCATTATTTGCAAAAACAACTACATCATCTGCAAAATCTAAATGACTTAAATAATCTCCATTTACTTTTATTCCTTTAGCTTCCCATTTTAATCCACAAAATACTTCTTGCAGCACTGCTGTAAAAAGTTTTGGAGATATGGAGTCACCCTGTCTTACATCCTTCTCAATGTTAACCTTCCTAGTATCATTATGTAATCTAATTGTTGCTGTTGCATTTTTATAAATATTCTTCAGAATATGACAATATCCTGGGTCTATACCTTGATGATCCAATGCTTTAATCACTGAAGAAATGCTTATAGAATCAAATGCCTTTTCATAATCTACAAATCCAAAGCATAATGGCAACTCATATTCATTGGTCCTTTCTATAACTTCTCTCAATACTTGGATATGATCTACTGTACTAAAACCACTTTTAAATCCAGCTTGTTCTTTTGGTTGGTTGAAATCCAAAGTTCTCTGTAGATGAGTTGTAATTATCTTGGTAAAAATTTTGTATAAAACTGATAAAAGACTGATAGGTCTGTAATTTCTAATATCTTCTTTATCACCTTTTTAAAATATTAATACTGCATTCTTCCAATCATCTGGTACATCTTTATCATTTAGACATTTGGTATATAATTTTGCCAAAAAATTTTCTATTTCTTCATCTGCTTCTTTTAAGATATTGATTATAATTCCATCATTACCTGGAGCTTTTCCCTTCTTCATAAATTTAATTGCATGTCTCACTTCTTCATTTAAAATCCTGGACAATTCAGAAGATATAATAGTTGTAGGAGGTACTTGTTCTTTCTTACTATATAATTCTTGATAGAAGTCTTCTACCCATTTCATGATGTCATCTCTTTTTAGTAATAGTTCTATCTTTTTTTTTTCTTATTGCAGATATAAGTTTCCTACCAATACCAAAATGTTGTTTTACACTCTTGAGACTTTTATTCTCTTCTATAGCTTTCCTTGCTAGTTCACAATTATATTTTCTTATATCATTATCAACTCTTTTTTACACCATTTTACAAAATTCGAGATATTCAATTCTTCTTAATGCATCATTTTTATATATTTTCATATTCCTTCTTTTCTTCATAAATTCTCTAGTCTCAGTAGAAATTTTATTGGTCAATTGCTGCTTTTTTTACCAGCTATCTTTGTTGCAGTTTTTAAAAGTGTATCAGTTATTTTCCTATTAATTTCATACAAATATGAATCATGTTCAAAATCTGCTAATATTTGAATACGATTTGCAAGTTCTAATTTAAATTCATTAGAATGTTTCTGAAGATTAGGAATATCAACTGTAAATATTGTTTTTCTTAATAATTTTTGTCTCTCTAGTTTTGCATTAACATGTATCTTACATCTCACTAATCGATGATCACTTTCTGTGTTAAATTTATTAAGAACATTACAATCTTGAAATATTATTTTCTTTTAGTCAAAATATAATCCAATTCTGCTGTACCTTCATTTGGATGCTTCCATGTCCATTTCCTTTTAACATTTTTCTCAAAAAAAGAATTCATAATATAAAGTTTTTCTTTTTCTGCAAACTCCACAACTCTATGTCCTCTCTCATTTCTATTACCATAACCAAATTTACTTATAGCACTTGCATCTTTTAATTGTTTATCAACTTTAGCATTAAAGTCTCCTATAACAATTTTAAAATATTGTTTGGTCTGATCAAAAGCCTTTTGTACATCCATATAAAAATTCTCTATTACTTCATCATTATGAGGATTGGTTGGGACATAAATATGAATTATCTGCATTTGTTAGCTGCTATTAAGTTGTATAACAAATCTTGCCACTCTGTCTGATATACCATTAATCTCCACAATGCTGTTCTTCCATTTTTTTTATTTATAACGAATCCTATTATAATCACTTTTAAATTCAATATTTGTGCATTTGTAGTAGAGTATATGTCCACTACCAGGAGTATATCATTGACTAAATATTATTTATGCAGATATTGTCAGCATAGACTTAAATTTTATGGTTGTACATTTTACAATCATATTTGGAGTTAATAAATATAAAAATTTCAAAATTCATTTATAAATAATCAAACTAATTGTCATTAGTAATATATATATATATGAAAAACAAAACAAGTTTTATATATGTAAAAACCTGCTATCGCTTGTATTAATGATCAATAGATGGAGCTTTACCAAGACCTCCAAACAAGCGTATTTGTTTACATAAACGTCAGAGTCAATATTCACTGTCTCTTTCATTTTGCTCCACCCTCAGATCAGCTCATTTCAAGCTGATTTTCTCTCATCAGTGAAGGGATAGGAGTTAGAAACTAGACCTAAATATTAACTTCAAGCGTTTATGCAAAACGTTTCTATCAGTTTGCAAGCATGAATTTTTTAGACACCTAAATGTCTTCAAACTCAGCCTATCAAACTAGATAGCTATGTGGGTCTGATATCAGTTCAGTTTCTCCACATAATCAAAGCTTCTGCAATCTATATCATTGCAAGAAAACTTTATATATATATAATGTTTTGAATTAACATCATGATCATCATTTTCTATGATTACACAGTGATTAAACAGAAAACTTTCATATCTTTTCTCCATAGAAAATCTTGTTTTAACATATGCTTAAATACCTAGATTTACATTAAGCAGTATTTTAATGAAAAATTAAAAGTTATTGTTCAAAATATTAATTATATTATTCAAAATATTTACATTAATACACATACTGTATTCCAATAAAATATCACCTGACTCCATTATATGACTTTAGGTTACATATTACTGTTATAGTAACATAATTTTCACCATTTCTATGCCACTTTCTCTAAGATTTAGTAAATAACTAGAAAAGATATAGAAAAAAGTATGATGGTATAATAGCAATATGTAAGTTAAAATCAGGTGATGGAATTAAGTGATATTTTATTGATTCATACTAAATTCTGGCCACAAGATGAAAGTATTCATAGTTATTAAAAAACTAAAGATACCTTAATATATAGAAACTGAACTGGTTTCAGACCTATATGACTATGAAAGCAAGTTTGTTTAAATTGAAAACATTTATATGTTTCTTAATTTGGGCTGATAACTTGATAGTATAACTGAGATATGATAGGTGCTGGAAGGGGGGTGCATTAGATTATGAAGGTTAAGGTCCACTGGTCAAAGATCCAAAGCTCTTCACTGATGAAAGCCATAAGCTTGAAACTAATCTGACAGTATTGGATAGGACACCACACAATTGAGATTTAATAATCTCTATTATCTGGCATCTATTATTACTTATTAAAACTTACAGTGAGTGACATGGAGATGGGAAAATTATGTTGCCAAGTATTGTTTAATTTCATAATAAACTAAATATCAAAAATATTAAGTTGCAATTCCTGTATTAACATTTATTAATACTGCAAAGCCCCCTCCCCAGTATTATTTTTGTAATCACTTAAATATATAGCTGTATTTTTATATTGGACTATTTCCATCATCTAATAAGTGTGTTGAATGTCTTTTAGAAAAGTTTAATTTTTTAGTTAAATATTCCAAATGCATTCAACTGTTAGTAATATCACAGCAAACAGGTTAGTATATGCACTAACTGTTAGTAATCAGGTGTGATATTACTAACAATTAGTGCATATACTAACCTTTTTGCTGTGATATTACTAACATTTGTTTGCTGTAATATTACTAACAGTCGGTGCATATACTAACCTGTTTGCTGTGATATTACTAACAGTTGAATGCATTTGGAATATTTAACTAAAAAATTAAACTTTTCTAAAAGACATTTAACACACTTATTAGATGATGGAAATAGTCCAATATAAAAATACAGCTAGAACACCATCATCACAAACCTTCAGAAAAACACTTAAATATATAGTTTTAAAATTTTTGTTATCTTTAAAATAGTGAATTTCATTTAGTTTGGAGAATTAGTTTCATTCTATTTTCATTTTAAAAAGTTTATGTTATATAATAAAGTAACTACTTATAAAAGTATAACTAATTAAATAAAAAATTAACATTGGAAAATACATTTTTCTATCAAAACAAAAGTTCTCTTAAATTTTATTATGATTTTATTTTAATTCTGGCATGACCATAGCTATTTTTTTTTTTTTTTTTTAGGAATTTTTTAATTTTATTTTGTAAATGAAAGTTATGGGATAATATTAATGAAAATAATTAACTTGGTTGTAAATATGCAATGAACAATATACTCTAGATTAACATTAGAGTTATCATAAATAAAAAGATTATTATGTATAAATATTTATGTAATTATTTATAACTCTGATTATCTTTCTTTTTTTTCTTTTTAAAGAATTGGTTACTAATATATATAAATCTGTACAATTTCTTTATTTGCCCCCTTTCTAAAACACATTGAATTCTTTTTATTATTATCATAATTTATTAAATTATTTCATATTTGTGTAATATGTGTCATAATAATTCATAATCTTTAAAAAAAATAAAAATTAGAAGATACTATAAATCTGTTTTAGACTTTCAGATGCTTTTGAAAACTAAGCTTTTTGTTCTTGTTAAATGATACATAAGATAGTACCTGTTTTAATTAATATATTTTAAGATCCTATTGATTGCGCCATGTTTTGATCTCAATTTCTCTTGAGTATGACTAGCAATATGATATCTAAATTATTTTCCTTCTCAGAAAAGTAAATAACTCCACTGCAGATCAATTGTATAACTAATTTTAATACAGAACAATATAGTTCTAATAATATAGATATGTATATAGATATACAATATACATAGAATACAATATGAATACATATAAATGCAATCTCACACTAGAAACTTCTTTTGACACTTTCCGGGAAATATTAGTCCCTTGCCTAATCATACACTTAAGACTGAAATAAAGTCACTATTTACCTAATTTTCTGTCAAATGTCTTTACTTCTGTGAGCCCTTGAAGTGCATATAAATTATAATAAAATCAGGGCAATCTGTTTGATCCCTAGTCAGCTTGAATACCCTCAGGAGCAAAATCCTGTTTGGAAACAAATCTCTGCTGGTTTCTTCTGCTGTTTCACATAAATGTGCAACCCAGTTGTGTAAACACATGAGGGAGGAAAAAAAGAACATTGCTTTCTTTTTTCCCCTGCTTAAATAGCTTTCATTCTCTTTTGTTTTCTGGAGTAATCTATCGGTTTTATTTTTATTCAGGTGGAAGGTTTTTTTAATACATTAGATCCTTCTACTATTGACAATTGAATTCCAACATAACAATATTTTATTAAATCATTATTACCATTATTGTGAATATGTTAATAAAATTTTATTAAATCATACTTGACTTGTTTTTTTCACTAAACACAATACTCCTACATCTATTATATTTCCTATCTTCCATATTAATAATAAAAAAAAAAGGCTATTCATAGCTCTTACTTTCTCATAGAAAATTTTGTTAAAGTTATTAACATAAATTTTCAAAAAAAAAAAGCCATTAATTTAGGTATTAAAAAGAAATCAAATAGTTTTATCATTTGAGACTTCGCAAGTTGAAGTGCAGAAATAAAAATTCTAAGCATGATCAACGGACATTAAATTCCACCTAACAAACCCCATCATGAATTGCTTGGAAGTTCATAAAAAGTTCAAGTGCTGAAAAATATTCTAGTCTTGATCTGTGGAAATTAAGTTCTAGCGTCTATCATCTTGGAACTTAATTATCACAGATCATGCCAACAATCTGTCATTTCCAGCACCCAAACTTCTTATGAATTCCTGAGCAATAAAACCATATGATTATTTTTTATTTATTTAAGTATTTATGCATTAATGAAATATTCTGTTTTTTCATTTTTGTTGATACTCTTAATAATTATCTTTTACTAATACATATTGTAATACATAATGACTAATGCGTAAGATTATTCTAACTATTCTCATTTTCTTTGGTATTTTAATGTTCAATCCTTTTAAATTTTTTTTTCTTATTTAAAATTTATGATATTTCACTTGCATATTTTATATTTGTTCAATAATATCAATTTTTGTCTCTATTGAAGTATTCCAGTAGTTAAATCAATAAGGTGTGCTTTCAGTTTGAAGCAGGAGTTTGTAGATTCTACAGTTCTATTTTTAAACAAAATATGAAAATAAAATAAATGAAAATAATTAAAATTGTAAGTAAGATTAGAATAAAAATTATTCAATCCTTCAAAAAAAAAAGGAGAAAAACTTACTTCAATTTCAAATGGCTGGTTGTTGAAGACACCTACACGAATACCAATCTGTTCACCCATTGATACATAATCTGGCATTTCAACTGTTATGTAGAATGGTCTAGAAGATGCCAACTAGATGAAATTAAATATGATAAATAATAAAATATGTAAAGATAATATAATTTAAAAATTATAATATTAAATTAAAAAAAAAATCAACTTACTCTCTGTGCATTTGCAAGTAAACCAAATCCTTTGGTGATACTCATACTAAAAGCATTAACAACATATTGCGCTGGTCTTTCAGGAACATCAGCAGTAAAAATAAAATGACCTTCAGGGCTAAAAATAATCAAAAATTAACTTATAATAATAATGTTATCTGATAAATTTGAATAATCTTGATAAATAACTTTACTCCAGATTTTCTGTTTGTTTTCCCTAGTAAAAAAGATGTTTTGGAGAATTATAAAGTGTAAAATCAAGGAGCTACTATTAAAAATAAAGGTAGTTTATAATTAAATTAATGATAGAAGTTAATACAAAGTAATGTTGAATATTATTCATTCTAAATAATGATGAATAAAAGTACCTTTCAACGAACATAACAAAAAAGTTGTAACCACAGAGGCCATCAACTTCAATGTTGTGAAGGTTTTTAAGATTTTCATTCCTTGCTTTAAGATCTAACTAAAATATCTTAATACTGATTTTCTAAAACGAATATTTGGATAATAAATTGAAGCCCTTTTAGCAATTTTTCAGATGTTATAAAAGTTTCAGTTTCCTCAAATATTCTACTCCCTTTTATGTCATGAATATGGTAGGTGGATGAATAAACAATTGCCCTAATAAGTATTTTCAATACATAGGAGATCTGGCAATTGATCAGTAAATTATGAAGTTTAATAGAGTAGATACATGTGATTTAGACATTTGCTAATGGAATCAAAAATTTTGTTTTATTTTAACATGTTTTTAAAATAACAAACTTAAAAGATTTTTTAAGATGTTTTCTTATTTGAGGACTAATGGTTATCTTTTTAGTTGTTAAAAACAAAACCAATGAAGCTGTTCACAGTTCCATAAATTGTTTCACTAGCTTTATTCATGAATTTTAAAGTAAGATTCATTAATCCTCATTATCTATTAAATTTCAATAAAGTTGTAAATGCAGTATAATTTATTCTTGATAATTATGCTTTCTCAAAGTTATTGGATTCTATAAACCAATGAATTATTTTTGAACAGCTTTTATATATATGAAAGACAAATTATCTCACTGTATTTAATAGAAAGTAATCAAATGGTTTATTGTTTGGGAGTTCATAAAAAGTTTTAGCACCTGAAGTGATAGATGTGGGTCATGATCCAACGAGTTTGAACTCCAACATCTACCATTCACCAATGCAGCAAATGAAATAGGGTGCAGTATTTAATGATTAATATAATATTGATCTGAACTTATACTTTCTTCAACTGACTAATTTACACATGTTTAAATAATTCCAGTGAAATAATGACTTTATAGAGTAGTTTTAATTTATTTAATTGCCATATGTGGTTTGAATGTAGATAAAAATTTGTCAAGATAAGTATCTTTCAAGAGATCTTAAGATGTTTTCAAATATTTGATTATAAATTAATTCATCTAATCAAACGAACCAACTAACTTGGGAGTAATATCTTATCTATCATTATTCTTCCATGAAAAGATATTGACAGTGATTTTACTGCAGTGAACTTTTAAAATATTACCCTTTTTTGAGATTAATAATCACATATCCATGCCATCTCTATAATTATTTAGATTTTTATTTTATGTATAACTTTTTTTTTTACTATTCACAATTACAGAGAAAAAGTACTGTAAATTAATAAATGTTGTTTATAGTACAGATACTTTGATAAGTTTAAAAAAGATCATGCCATTGTACTTCAAAAATTTTTACTTCTTTCACAGTAAGTATATAGGATTTGAAAAAAATATCAGAACCACTTGTAATATAGTTTTTATTAATAGATGTAAAAGCAAAAACAGTTTATTCTTGCATCAAAAACAAATTGTGTTCATTGTTATGTATTCAATTATGAACCGTAAGTAGAAATTACTTTCAAAGAGTAAGTATCAAATTTTTTAGTAATATGTTTGTGAAAACACCTTATTTTTTAATGTATGTGGGATTCGAACTCAGACTTCTGCATACATTACATATATATATATATGCAGGTTTAAGCCTGTACAGTGTATTAATTTACTTATTTTTTAATGCAAGTATAATTACAAAAATGTACAATGTATTAATCATTAATCTGTCCAAAGATCTGAATTTTTAAATGATTATGTATGATGATGATCTTTTTTGTTTGCATGCATAAATATTGATTATGTAAAACATGCAAAGATTTAATTATTAAGAATCACAGATTAGAATAATTTTTTTCTTGAGACATTATTCTCAACAGTTACTTGAATCAGAAATGTCATTTGACATATACTTAGACAATTATTATTTAAAGTTTTTTTTAAGAGTTTTTCATAAATCTATTCTTTGACAAATAAAAGATTGTATCATGCCTGATCTCATAGGGAATATATAATATTTGTCCATAAGAAATAGCCATGAATTCAAATATTATAAAACTGCATATATAGTATATAAAAAAAATAGTTATTGATGCAAATATTGCAATATATCTTATTAATATTAAAGATATTATAAATGTTTCTCAAGTTTTGCAAGAAGGATCTAGAAAAACTGGGATAAAAATAGCCTCCCTTATAAAATGTGACCAGGTCTGGAATTTTGCTTATTTAAGCTGTTGAAATAGTTATAATAACTAACATTAATGAATGATAATAGTCACTATATAGAAGATAGTAATAGTCATAAAAGCCTTTCAATTTTTTTCTCAATATAAGTACATGGAATGGGCAAACTTTTCCTGATGATAATTCTTCAAGACCTAAACATAAATTAGTATTAGAAACTAAAAAAACTATTTACATTTAATCTTAATATAATATTATCAGTAAAATAAATCTAAACTAAAAGTTCTATTCTACTGTGTGATTATCCAAAATATGTGAGAATATAATTAGATAATTCATTTCATTAAGAAAATTGACTTATAAATGAGTAGACTAGATATCTGATAAGTATATGTAATTAATAGAAGTAAACCACTCTCCCTCAAGCTATAAATAAATAACACTGTTTTATGTTGACACATGATAAAGAATAGAATGCCATAGTTTCATTAGGTTAATATATTAAAATCACTCTGATTTCCAATAATAAAAGATTCCCTTCTATTCTTTATTGATTGCCAACATACAGAAGAGTATTTATTCGTAGTTCAAAGTAGAATGGCTTATTTCCATATTTACAATGTATATATATAATTATAAATATTCATGGTTATGAATATATAGGAAATGTTTAAAATTATCATAGATTATCATTTTTTAGTAATTACTCCTCTGTCTAAAAGTTATCCATGACAATCTTTTTTATAAACAAGAAAAACATAATAAAAGACAAAGTCCATTCTTTTATTAAATGTATCACCCAATATTAAAATTAGAAGACATATTGGTTACTAAGACGTAACCTCAAATATTTCATACATATTCACAACTATGATTATTTATAATCACACATTTATCATTTAAAAGTTTGTTTCCAAAGTTGCAAAATGAGATAAATTTCTCTACTTTGGTAATTAAAAAAATCAATCAGTTTAAAAATTATCTTACAATATTGAACTTAAAAACAGGCAAAACTCTCTATATGTCATGTGATGAATATGGAACTGTATATATATAAACAAAGTTTATTGAAATCTAATGATGTCTAGGTAATACATGTATAATTGTCATTCTTCTACTATATTCATCCTAGAAAAAATTACATCCAATCTTAATATCTTTGAATGCCAACAAAAAAATAAATAAGCAAATGAGCTCAGATTATGCAGAAAGAACAGATATAAAAAGCTGAAATGGTCTACTCAAATGTTGGGTAAAATATTAAATATATATCTAATTGTCAGCAGTATGATGGCTAAATAATAAATGATTATTATGGAATTATTGCATATACAAAATAATATTTCTGTGTGTAATAAATACCAATTATCTGTGTATGTGAGTAAGTTAATTCATATAACCACAGAAAATACAAAGTAATTTTTAACTATTATTTATTCTTTTATTTATAAACATTTATTGGCAGGTGAATATACTTGTGTTGTTAAGTTTAATTATCTGAATTTTTCTCTACTAAATGTTAAAAATGCTACCCAGCAAGTAATGCAAGAATACCCCTGGAACAGAGCAGAATGGCTGCAGTCAACAATTGTGAGTATTTGTGTAGGATTACAGCAGAATGAAAAAGCCATTAGTTCTTTTTGTTTAAAAGAAGCTGTACAAACAGTAGCAGAATGATGTAGTTATGACTGTAGCAGAACAACTTGTGCAAGAAAGTGAAACAGATCACTTTGATAATTAAAGAATCTGTGTAAACTATTATAATGGCATTATTAAATTACAGTATCTGTGAATTTGATATAAACAAGACTTTTGCTGGGAAAATATATGTGAAACATGTCAAGCTATATAGGCTTATCAATAGCATCGGAAAAAAGATAAAGTGAAAGTAGCTATGATTTTGTTATTCTCTAAGAAAGATGTATTTCAAGTGACAATTAAATGATTATTTTCAAGACATTCCATATGAGAACTTAAAAGACAATTAAATGATTATTTTCAGTCGACAACAATTAAATGAGTGGTATGCCTAAGATTTAGGAGTAGATAACAATCAGCTTGAGCGAGATATCAAGTTTATGATATTGCATTAGAAACATTTGTGAAAAAATATAATTTCAATTCAGAGTTAGATGACATGTAATGAATTAATTATTGTATAGAATGAAGGATCACAACTTCAGGAAAATTTTATTAAGAGAACCAAACCTTACTTATAAATAAACAATAAAAAAATGTTTTGCACAGGAAGTAATGTTGGAGAATGTTTAGAAATTTCAGGCTACAACATACATGAATAAGACCCCAATAGCTGTTGATAAAACAGAAGCTGAAAGTCCAAGCCATAAGAGTCTCAAATGATGTTTTAATCTGTTACTACCATGTGAAGAAATACTGCAAATTTGGAAAAAACATCTAGAATCTGTAGTTTAATAGGACATTTGCTTCACATTTTCCAAAATAAAGCCAGGAGTATAAAAATCAAAAGTTTAAATTTTAAATCATGGGGAGGCAGTGTAAGAAGAAAAAATAATAAGAAGATTAATGATACAATGATCATATTTTGTTGGATGTTATTATCAGTCAGCAAAAAACTACCATGGAAGTGGATAGTGGGGTTTATCTTTGTTATCACAAAAAGATGGGTCTAAACTTAGTGAAAAAAATTTAAAGTTGACCTGTGAGAAAACAGACATCATAGTTGCAGATGTTAATGGGAATAAAATAGACTTATGAAGTAAAGAAATGGTATTCATTAAAATCAATTACAGAATTAAATTTTACCATTGAATATATTTAAGAGCTATTTAAATCCTATTCTTTGTAGAAACTGGTTTAAACCACTAAATATTCAAATAGAGAAAAAAAATAAAGACAATATACAATGGTAATGCAAATTGCAGGGAGGAGACTGGGTCAATAAAAGTAATAGTAACATCAAATGGATTTCAAAATGTTGAACATGTTGAAGGCCGCAAATTGTACTAGAAATGATTTCGGACATAAAACTTTACAAAATTAGATAAAATACATATGACCAAGTGTTGACCAACTTATGTACCAAGACCTATTTGAAATGTGCAAAAACATTTGTCTACATGCAATGGTAACATTCTTAAAAGTGACTGCATGCTCACACCATCTGAAGACTGAAAGCAATTGCTTAATTTACTTCATAAAGGACATACAGAAGTAATATGCATGAAAACTCTAGCAAAGTCATATGAACCAGAAGATAGAGCAGATAGTGAAGAATTATATAGAATGCAATCTACTGCAAATTGGACTCCAAAAAGATTGGAAACATGGTCAAAATGCAGACCATGGGAGAGACTAAATTTAGACCATAGCAGGCCAATGAATGGCTATGTCTTTTTAATTAGTTATAGATTCATATTCCAAATGGATGGAGTGCAAGCTCGTTAAAAATACAAGTGCTGAATGTACTATTGAGGCATTAAAACAAATCTTCACAAGCCAAGAATATCCGAAAACCATTGTAATGTATGGAGACTAATCTAAGAGTAATAATATTTACAATTTAAACATTTTTATTAGCTTATTGCAAGTATGACATTATTAAAATTGAATACCTTATAGAGCAACTACAGGAATTCTAACATGTAGTTGTATGTTGCGACCTTTTGAAACAATTTAATATTAATTTTGAATTTGTAGTAAAACATTAAGATTTTTCGTTCAAACAAACAGACTATGATAGCAATACACTGTAAAACATAATATTTTATATGTGAATGAATGATTTTATAATGGAAATAATATTATTATTTGTTATTTATAGCCAATATTAAATACGAGTTGGAATAATTAATATAAATTTAGTTTACTTTTTAAAATGTATGCGTATGCATGCATATTTATTATAACTTTATCTTTCTTATTGCATTGCCAAATCCATATAATACTAATATCATCTATGTTCTTTATTACTTTTTACAACTCACTGTTGATTGCTCCAGCGGATCTTCTTCAGAACTTCTACTTATATTTCCAAATCTTAACTCTATAAAGTATTATAACTTTATCTTTCTTATTATATTGCCAAATCCATATAATACTAATATCATCTATGTTCTTTATTACTTTTTAAGATTTGGAAATATATGTAGAAGTTCTGAAGAAGATTACTGGGGCAATCAAAAACATCAATAGTGGGGTGTAAAAAGTAATAAAGAACATAGATGATATTAGTAGTATATTTATTATACCTATTTTAAATATATAAAGATATTATCATTTTAAAGTATTGATATAAAATTTTCATTTAATATTTTTAAAAGAGATCATTCATTATAATGATAAATGAACAAATAAAGTAGGTGATTTATATTAAGATTTATAATTTATATTTTACATTTACTGGAAGTATGAAATATTTTATTTTAAAATATTTAAATAATCTTATTTATTGATAAAGAACACCTTAATGTCTTTAAAAAGCTTTTCATATATGGTCAATTGGTGGTTGTGTAAATTTAAGCAAGTTTTTGATGCCTAAGGACAGATAAGTTAAAGTATTGGGAAGAAAATGAGGTTTTTTACATCACCATAGCAATATTAACTTAAAGGTATGACATTAACTGGAACTTATAAATAGCACTAAATCAGATTAGAAACTTCCATTTATTTTTTACCTAGGCATTCTCTATCTGTTTGTGTTTTTGAATTTAATAATTTTTTAATATTAACCCTTTCAAAATACAAGGCTAGACCCAAATAAATATTTACATCAAGGGCAGTCACCCTGCTGGATTGTCTTAAGTGATTAACACTGGGAACATCATTATAAAAATAATAATGCATAAGTTATTGAAAATGTGGGATGTTTTAAAATTAATTTCCATTGAAAATGCCTTGAGGATACTAACCAATGCAAAAAGAAAAACGTAGTATGGATAAACACATATTGTTTGAACACCTGCAGTAATGACTTCTTTTTTAAAAATGAATAATTAATTGCATTATCTTAAAATCCTTCACAGCATACAAACATTAAGGAAAATATGTCTTGCATTGGTGGTCGAGAGGTCAGCGCGACTGCCTTGCACTTGCAGGCAGTTGCCCGGGTTGCGGGTTCGCATCCTGGCCGATGCTATGACACTTAAAAAAAATAATAATAAATTTTAAACTAATTGCATTATTTTTAAAAAAATTCTTTTAAAAGCAGCAGAGAAATCATCAAGGGAATTATTCCAATAAAATATAATACTCTAAAAAAAACTTTATTTACTAATTTTTTTTATTTTTATTATTTGTTTGTTATTGAATAAAATATAGAATTCTTTTGATATACTGTTATTAAATAATTTTAGGATAAAAGCTAATGATCTTGGATAAACAGGTATTTATTTTTTAAAATTTATCTTATATTTCATGTTGCCATATTAAGTATTTGTGTGAATGTTTATAGTTTAAAGTAAAGTTGTTTATTTTTAAAACTTTCATTTAAAATTAATATTCAGAACTATGTCCTAGATTACACTGGGTTTTAGAGCAAAGCTCCTATGACTTTATTTTTGTAACACTATATATACTTTATAAGTTATACATTAACAAATTTGAGATATGAATATATTCATATTTCGATATTATCACGAAATAAATACAGTAAGTAGAAGTCCATGATATAATAATAATAACTGATTACGAAGACTTGCACTTGGTGGCACTACTGTATGGAGATATGGAAGTTATGTTGAGGACATGTGCAAGGGTGGGTAAAGAGATGGGGATTAAATTTAGTGAAGAAAAATCAAATATAATGATGGTTAATACTGGGGAAAGAGAAGATGTAGAATTTTTATTGGGGAATATAAAGTTAAGTGTGGTGAATAGATATAGTTATTTGGGAATTATCTTAAGTAATCAGAAAAATTGTTTGGATGAATGGGAAAAAAAATTGATAAATGAAGCAAAGAAAAGAAAGGGATTGATAAAGAAATTAACAGTGTTTTCATATAATAAATATGATGTTGCTAGAATTATATGGAAGGGAGTTGCAGTAGCAGGGTTAACATATGGTAATGATGCATTATGTGTTAGTAAAGGGGTATTAGATTATTTAGAAAAAGTACAAAGGGAAGTAGGAAGACATGCATTGGATGCAGATGTATGGACAGCAAGGGAGGCAATTCAAGGAGAAATGGGATGGTCAAGTTTTTATATGAGAGATGCAAAAAGTAAAATGAAAATGTTTGGTAGATTGCAGTTTATGGATAATAAAAGAATAGCCAAAATAGTATTTAATTGGGTTATGAGTAAAGGGCAGGCAACAAGATGGGTGAGAAAGGTAATGCGGTATGCAAAAGATTTGGATAAAGAATTTATATCAGTATATTTGTACAAAAGATGGGATGATTGTGTTAGGAGGATTGTTGAGTGTTATAGTGGTAAGGAATGGGATAAAAGAATAGATTTATTAATAAAGAATAGGGAGTTAGAGAGATGGAGAACTAGTATGGAGAGTAAAAAGAGTTTAAATATATATAGAAGTAAACAGAATATTAGGTGTGAGTTAATATATGATAATAGTAAGGAAAGTAGTTTATTGTTTAAGGCTAGAACGGGATCTTTAGCAACAAGAGAATATACATGTAAATGGAAAAATATGGGTGATTTAGTCTGTAAATTGTGTAAGGAAGGAATAGAAAATATTAGGCATTTGTTAATTGAATGTAAATGCTTGAAAACAGAAAGGGTACAAATAATGAAGTTATGGAAGAATAAATATGAAAAAAGTGATTATACAGAAAGTGGATTATTGGTTTTTATGTTGGGTTTGGGAAAAGATAAGGGGGATTTAGATATAAAGGCTATAGAGTTAACAAAGATTATGTTATGGAAATGGGATGGAGCAGAATATGGGAAAATTTATAGTGGGGAATGGAAGATAAAGCGGCTAACAAGTTTATCTGGGCATTGTTGCTGAGAGATTCCTGACTCCATTTAAGGTGAAGCCACAGTGCATCACATCACATCACATCACTGTATTAATAATAATATTGTTTGCATAAAGAAATGCACAGTAACAGAGACTGATGGTATTATAGTGTAGAGATAAAGATTAAATAAAACATATTAAAATATTATATTTAGAGTTATTTATTACAACACATTTAAGTTTTTCTTGAACAATTTTCCTTAACACATTTAATTCATATAGCAACATGTGGAGATACAATTACTCATATTTGAGATATCAAAATCTGAAAAATGTTCAAGCATTTTATATATCTATTTATTATTATTATTTAATATTTTCTTATTATTTATTTTGTAAATAAAGTATATTTATTAAATTTAATTTGACTTATTGTATCTTTGTGTATTCACAACATCACATAACTAGATAAATTTATGGTCACATAATATTTTTTATATATTTTACTTATTATTATTGCTGAGTGTATTTAAACATGATTAGGATTTTCATTATATATGATAATTTTTTTATATATACACATATAAAATTATAAAAGTTATTTATTGAAATAAATGAAGATAATGCCAAATCTCAAGCGCTCGTTATAACACTTAACTGACAGCCAATCAGATGTCATAGATAGCCGTCCAAATGACATCCAAACTTAAACACACAACAAAGATTTTATGAGAAAAGGGCAGCCACCCTTTTCTCTACTCTTCTTCCTATATATCTAAGCCAGTTGTAAGCATTTAGGTTAGAAAGCTTGAAGCTTTAAATATCTTCACAATTAACTCACTGAGTCTAAATCATAAACGTACAACGCGAAATCCTATGATTTACTACGAAGTAGTTTTTAAAATACATAACAAGCAGTAAAGTATGTAAATAATATTTTAATTTGTGAAGCACAGATAATTGATACTGCCAAATCTCAAGCACTCGTTATAACACATAACTGACAGCCAATCAGATGTCATAGATAGCCGTCCAAAGTTATTTATATAAGTTTTGTTATTTATATCCATATCTTAAGATTATATAAAGATCAAGTTATTATAGAATATAGTTAGGTATAATAAAATGCCCTTTGACCCAGTTATATATTAAAGTATTACTTATAGTTTAATAATAATTATTATTTTAAAACCCTGAGAGTATACTTGATTTTAATAATATTTTTAAAATCCGGATAGTCCGATTTATTCTATTTATTATGATTAGTTGTAAATGGCCTTCCCCAACATCTTTCACTGATAGCTATAATATACACATGCACATCCATAAAACATTATGCCATTAATATTTACAGAGTTATAAGAGTAAATTTTCTCTTATAATAATTTGCAATTCAGAATTTGGCTGTTATATATAATATGTTATTTTCACAATGAGTTAATAAATGCTTTAAATCATATATTAGATTAAATATCAAGAAAATGCTAAGCTGATTAAATTTTTTCCAACTAATTTTTTTTAAATATCAAAATATTTAAGAGTAAATTCACACCTCTAAGATAAGAAAGATTTAATAAATCTATGTGCTTGATACTAGTTATACTGCCCATTAAATAATTTTAGACTTTTATAAGAGAGACATACTATGTCAAGTATTATTTAAATTAACAAAGTCTATAAAAATAAATTAATATTGTGGTAAATAGTTAATTTAAATTATCAAGATCACTCTTAAAACTGACTGGTACATAGCTAGGTTACTGTTCCTACATTTTAAAATATAAAGTATATAAAAAAAATGTAACATACATATTCAGAAGTTTATAAATAATAATAATAATAATCATCAAATGAACTTTTAGATAGATTATCAGTACTTACCCAATATTTATATCTTTCCACAACCAAACATTTTCATAAGTTCGCAAAAGTCTGTTCATGCGGAACATTCTGAATGTGCTCATGTCAATACGGTTAGAAGGCGGACCTATTACACATACAGTATTTAAGTATATAGAATAATGATTTAAAAATAGCATTTTTCTTTTATTTATATAATACTCACAATTTGATTCATCAGATCCATCTTTACAATCCAAAATTCGATCACAACGCTTTTCTAAACGATAGCATGAACCATCAAGACAAGCGCCATATCCATCATAATAATTGCAAAAATCTATAATAAAATGCAAAAGAAATATTTAAAAAAAAATCACATGACCAAATTATTTCATTAATATATACTGTTTTTAATTTTTTAGACATACTATATATTATATAACTTTATTGTTAATTTATATAAATATAACTTAATTGTTAAATGGAAGTTGCCATGACGACAGTCTGAAATTGTTGATTGTTATTGATATTAGGATTGTCTAAGTGTTGACGGTTTTTAATGATATATATATATTAAAAAACATTATTACCAAACTTTCCTATAAGAATTTTTTTCTTATAATTTTCATGTAAATTAAAAATTTATAATTATTATTATTTGTTATCAAAATGTAATTCATTATTAGTATTTACATGTATATTTGTCATATAACAAATATATATAACAAAAATAAAAGGAAAAATAAAAACTAATGGTTCAACATAATGTAATTAAACAAAGAGAAGTCATTTCCATCTCATATCACATGATCACCATTCTTTAGGCATATACAAGCTGTTTTTCACAGAGGCAAAACTCTCCATACATTAGTTCAGATCTATGCAACTATACAGGCTAATGAGTTTAGTTTGTAAACATTATTATGTTTTCATTTTGAACTCATTTATAGTTAGCTAAAAAAGTAAAGGTGGCTGCTGGAGAGTTGCATTAGATCCTAAGATCTAGATACAGTGCTCTCAACTCCAAGGCTCCTCAATGATGAAAGCCATAAGCTAAAAACTATTCTGGGGATATTGGATGAGTAGGTACTAGAGAGGTATTTTATGCACATTCTTTCCTGCATCCATTGATTAGTCTGGCTTGCACTGAGTGGAGCTACTGGTATGGAGAGTTTTGTCACTTCCATCTCCTTAAAAATGATTCAATATTCAAAAACTATTTCACTTGAGCACGTAATTGATTGCAATAAACTCTACTATTATGTCCATCTTCAAACAAATAAATAAAGCAATAAATTCTTAATTCAAACAAATAAAAACACCCAGCCTTCATTAAATAAATAAAAAAATTGAAGAGTATGCCTTATTAAAATTTATATATAACTGATTTGTCATTTGAGAGGTCATATGTCATCCAAGTACCAGAGGTGCTAGAATTGAGCTGTGATTTATCTACCTTTAGCCCTCAAGTTCACCACTTTACCACTGCATTAAACCACAAGGGGAATACATCTATAATGTCATGAGAATGAAATCAACACTGACATTTTAAAGAAAATATCTATAAAAAGTATTGTCTGACCATTGCAGTCAAACAATGATAGATAATAAACCATTTACAAGAGATATATCTCATTTTATAGACAAGGTGAAACTATTAAACTCATTTGAATATATCAAATTAACATATGTGCAGATTCCAACACGTTATTAAACATTTTGTTTAATTTAAAAAACAATTTACTTTCAATGCCTAATTCTTTACATATCTATTAAGTTAATGGATAATTATATAGTGTATAATTTAAAATAGTAATCTCACAATTAATCTAAAAATTGCACATAAATCATATGAAATGTTTTAATATTAGTATTAACATCAACTGTCCCATTTAAAAAACTTTTAAATCTAATAATATATTTATTTAATTAAGTTATAAATAACACTTATAATAAAAATATTACTACAAGAATGGTTTTAAAAAATAATTTGGATATTGAAATATATACAAAATCATCAGTTTATCAGAAACAAAGTACACAGCTAGGTTACTGTTCCTACATTTTAATTTATAAAGTATTAAAAAAATGCCTATAAAATATTTTGTACACAATAAATAAATAATATCTATTAAATCTTGAATGAAACTTAGAACACAGTTCAAATATTGGTGTACTAAGCAAAGTAGCTATAAATATAATTAATTTAAAAATAAAATGAAAGTAGGTTTATAAAAATGCAATATGTTTCAGTGTTTGTACAATTAAGATACATAAATAAAAATTTTATATTATATTTACTAAATACAGACTTTGAGATAAAAGATATTTTAATTATTCCATGGAAACTTAAAATGCCTATTATTTTATCAAACTTATCAGGTGGAATTTTCTATACTTCTTTTCATAACTTATGATTATTATAAACCAGTGTGTATTTGATTTTAAATTTATTTTTAATATTTAATTTTATTATCCATTACTGACTCAGTTATTTAAATGTTCCATTAATTGTCTACATAATCAAATCCTGAGATGTATAGAGTGTAATGCTTACCTGTTAATCGAGTTATGTTGGCATCAGTGAAGGCAATAAGTCCAAGATACTAATGGAGAGAAAAAGAAAATAGTATAGAATACATATAAAAATTAATAGCTGATAATAAATAAAAAAAATCACATACTTCGAAAGTTCTATTTGCATCAACACCAAAAGAATTCGATGCAAACTGAACAGTTTTGTCAGGATTTCCTTCTTGTGACATCCAACTGAAGCTTTGAGTGCGATTTGAATAATCTTCAAGATCATTCATTCTATTTAAAACCTATTAAAATAATTATAATAATAAATATCTAGCAGATAATAATTTCTTTATTGAGAATCTGTGACAGACTGCATGTTTTTATTTTCACTAAATGGTGTTGCACTTTTTGTTTAGCACTTAAATTACAGAAATAGTAAAAACAACAACAATAAACCACAAGTGAAACTTCATGAATAAAAATAAAAAATTCTGAATATTATTAATACATATCATTCTTTAATATTGATTTTTTTTTTATTATTTCTTTTTAAACACGTTTGAGAATGTTTAAATTTTTTATATAACTTGCTTTTTTTTTTTTTTCTAGTTGAAATATATTATATTAAAAATGAATAAATTATTTGTGGTCAATATTTTTAATATGTATGTAATCTACCATAAGTTTCATAAACTAACTGCTAGATGGCGGTGTACAAAAAAAAACAAGAAGAAATTATCCGTAAAAAATTAAATTGTCATATTTAATATTGAATTTTCTAAATGGCCCTTTAGCAGCAAAGGAGCACAAAAACTATTCTGTTAGAAATCATATATATGTATTTATCAAAAAAAAAAAACAAGTTAAATGATGAAAATAAGTAAAACTTAAAATTACTTATATTTTTAAAAAATGTGGGGTTTCCATTAATAATTCCCCCCCCCCCCCCCAATTTTTTTAAAATAAAGACCATGATCTTTTGTTGACATTTGAGAAATGACATGTTTTTCAGCTGTGGTAAAAAGAAAAAAAACATTGCTCTTTAAAAAAAAAAAATCAGTTTTTTTTCCATATGTCACAGCATCTGCCGCGAGGCGAACCCGCAATAACCGTCTGCAACCAACTGCTTACTTGCAAGGCTGCTGCGCTGACCTCTTGGCTAACAACGCTTGACATAAAAAAAATAATCAGTTTTTCCTCTTGAAATTATTAGTAAGAAAATATTTGATAATTCTACTTTCACATAGTAATAAATTATATTTTCTACTCTTATTGCTACTGAATTAATAATTTGCTTTTTTTTTTTTTGACAAATAAATTTAAAATAATCAAAAAAGTAACCTAATAAGTATGGCCAATTTAATTTATTACAAAAATAAAACTAAATATCACATGATCACCATTTCTTATGCTTACACAAGCTGATGAAAGCCACAAGCTAGAAACTAGTCTGGGGATATTGAATGAGTACTGGATAGGGATTTTATGCATAAACCTTCTGGCATCCATTGATTACTCTGGCTTGCACTGTTGGTGCTATTGTATGGAGAGTTTAGCCTCTGTGTAAAAATAAAACTAATCAAGAATTTCATATTAAAAATTTTAAAATGAAGCAACTTTTTTTAAAAAAAAAAAAATGTGATAAATTTTTCCATTATTTACTTTTGGATAATAATAATAAAGGGCCATTGAAAAAAAGCTAAATTAAATTAGTAATGGAAAACCTGCACTTGTTTAAAAATGTAAACAGCAGTACGTTTTATATTTTAGTATAGGGTCTTTGAAATATCATTTCAAACACTTATTATCATCATTTAATTTATGGAGTTTTTAAAAATTGTTTACAATTTTTTAAAAATAAATACACTCCTATTTTTAATTTGTTATGAATTATTTTTTATTACTTTTATTTTTAACATACTTGTTGCCTTAATGTTATTGGTTTGAAGCCAAATATAAAATTTTAAATAAATTGAGATACATGTCAAGAACTTTTCCAAATATATTGGGATCATTTATGATGAAATTTTCAACATAAAATATAAATCAAAAGCTATTTATCATATTTTTGATTGATATCAGATATATTAAAAAAATACATATAATATAAAAATATTAAGATTTACTGCCATAAAAATTAAGATTAATCAATTAATCTTTTATCTTTTAGAATGCACAATATACGAAAAGCTTTATGCTATCAAAAGAAAAAAATTACTACAATAAACTTTTAGATCAAAAAGAATTATATAATATTATATTTAAAATGGATGTCATCCAAAATACTCACAACTGGAAGGCAGATGGATATAGTCCTGAAAGTTCATTTGACAAAAAGTTGAATGACTAAAAGTAATTTATCCCAAAAATCATAAAAATAATTTTAAAACATATGATCAATATCAGTGGCAAGATTGAATCAAGTTATTAAAACTAAACTAAATATTTTTTGGCATATCTAAAATCAGTTTTAGTAATAAAAAGTAATAAATATCAAATAATTTGTCAGAAACCAATTTTATAAACAAAAACTTTAATAGTGTAATATTGGAATAGAACAAGGGTTGGAAACTTACAGCACAAATGCAACATGGAATGATTATCAATGGTACCCTGATTGGATTGGAATAGTAAAAAATTACACAGTGCATCTTGTTTGTGCCATCTATGTTTTGCATACGTTACATGTAAATAGAAACAACGATTCAGTGCAGGCTGTTATCCATTAGTTTAAACAAGCTCTTGTTATATAATTACCGCACATACGTTTGCACTCTGCATCCCTACTTACATTTTGTTCATGTGACTCACATGTAAGAAAAAAACCTATATGTTTAATGCAGACCATGGTACATTAAAATAAACCTCTTATTATTATTAAATAATATATTACCTCAAAATGACACATAAAAGCATGATGTTTGCTCTTTTCAAGACTCTTGGACAAATGAATATGGATTTCTACAGCAAAAGCATCATACTGTGTGTATACTATACTGTGGAAGTGCCATATCTCAAGATTATCAAACTAAACATCTATCCATGTTATAAAAACTCTGATGAGAAAAGTGAAATTATAAAAAGGGCTGTTTCTGCCTTTAAGAAACCAACTATTTATTTTAGTCAAATAATTGGAACCAAAAATAAAGCTACCGAATGTAGTTATACAATTTCTCATTATGCAGCTTTGAAAGCCAAACCCTTCACAGGTGAAGAATTCATCAAAGAAAAATTTTGAGAAGTACTGAAATCTTATTCAGTGATCTACCAAATAAACAAACAATACTGTCTAGAATTCAAGAAATATTGGCTTTGGTGAGATCAATTCACAGATAAATAACTGACATGGCTGAAGATGTAACAACAAACCAGAAAAGTGGATTACAACAAGCTGTTTATTCAGTGTTGTGGTTGATGAAAGCATTGACATAAATTATATAGTGCTTCTTACTGGTACAACAAAGGGATGGCATTTTCACTGCATTTTTCAATTATTTTGAAAATCAGAAAATTAACATATTTAGTATTACTACTGGTGTCTTACTGTGCAATGGTTAGAAAGGAAAAGGAATTTGATAAACTTCTTGTAAACTATATTAAACATATACACCAGGAAAGTTTAGTTGCAAAAATCTCATCACAGTGCTTAAATTCTGTAATGGAAACCATCATTAAAATAATTAATTTCATAGTTTCTCATTCTTTTTTGACACACAAGCAATTTAAGTCCCTTTTACAAGAAATGAACAGTGCATATATGAACCTCCCACTATACAGCAATGTCTGTTGGATTATTCAAGGTAATATCTTGAACAGGGTTGTATCACAATTGGAAGAAATCAAGATATTGATAAAAAAGAACATTTCCTGGAAATGAATGATGAAGACCAGTTACTCAAATTGATGTTTCTGACTGATATAATTCATCATCTGAATGACTTAAACTTCCATTGGCAAGAAAAGAGTCAAACAGTACTAGAACGTTTTGAATACTGGAAAGGATTTGCATCAAAATTAGGTATAATTTAGTGCAATCCATGCAAACTGATTTAATGTTAACAAAGACAAACTTCAAAAGTATGTTGACGTTCTCAGAGAAGAATTTTCCAAACAATATCAAGATTTCCAAACACACACACTCATATTTTCTTTCCTCATCAAATCTAATTTAATTGATCTAAAAATGATCACATTTGACATTTCTTTTTGAGTGGATGGATGTTGATAGTTTTAAAATGAAACTCATCAACTTAATATCATTAGAATTTTGGAAAATTCTTGAAGGAAACTGTCTAAAAGAGTCAGCTATCATTTTCAATTGTTCCTAAAAAATGTAATTCTTTGAAGAAAATCATGTGCTCTCTTTTAGGCATTTGGCTCAACTTATCTGTGTGAACAAATTTTCTCATAAATAAAAATTATTTTGTGTTCACAAAGAAGTTGTCTATTGTCTGAACATTCAGAAGAAGCTTGCGCGAAGCTAAAAATGACTAATTACACACTTATATGAGCAAAGAGATGCAAGGACAAAGTTCACATTAAGTTATTAATAGCTCAGATTAATAATAAAGAATGACTAATCATATTAGAATTCTTGATAATTTTTTCTTATTTAAATTATGTATTGGAAAAAACTTGTAAATACAATTTTTAATAAACGTGTTAAAAATTAAAATTTAACAAACACATATGATCCTATGTATTTAAAAATGTTGAATGATCTGGTTATAATAGGCTTTAAAAGTATGTAATATATAATGTTGAAGCCCATTATAACTGGACCAATTTTAATACTATATATAATAAGATTGGTTGAATCATGTCAGCACATAACACAGGTTCAGCATGGCACTACTAAAATGTTGCGACTCCTGGAAATGCATATTTTATGATGATGAGAAACAATTTATGCAACTAGACACCACATATCCAACAATTATTTAAATCAAAAAATACGGAAAAAAAAACCATTTAAGCAGAATTTACCTCTGGTTTTATATCTACTTTTTAAAACCCTGAACACAAGACTTTGCACATCATAAATAGTAAAAACACTTATTTGGCAATTTTATTATTTTTTTGTTTATCATCGTGTTTAAAGATGTCTCTCTTTAAGCTAAGAAACCTAAAATTTTTGCACATAATCTAAAAGATGCATTCATTAACTTATAATTTCTTTGTTAATTATTTTTTTATGTTATTGATTTTGGATTAAAACAATAACACATTTTGTGCTTTCAGAAAATAATATCATTATTAATTGGATATGTTCCTCTAAAATTCATAACATTATGACAAAGTTATTTGCTAACCATATGAGATATTATTTTATTTATTTATTGTTAAAAGTAAATATAATTAAACATTTTCCTTATTCCAAACTTAAGCAATTCTGTTTTTTATAATTTATTAATAACATATACAAATACTACATATTTTACAATTCAACATTAATATTATTTCCTTTAGCAATAGTACTATTTTTGGAATAATCTCTTACACCCAAGAGTTAAAAAGTAAGGTCAGCAACAACTGAAGAAGAGAGGAGAATAATATCATTAGGAACGTTGTGATATATATTAACCAGTGTTCTATTACTAGCAGTTGAATATATATATAGTTTTTTTCTAAAAATGTGTAACAATTAATTCTAAATGATAGAAATAATCCATTATATAATTATAAATATGTTATACCTGTTTGTCTTATTTAAATAAGCAAACTTAAAAAAAAAAAACTAAAGAAAAAATATTGACAACTTATAACATGGCTGCCAACCTTAGTGTCTGGAATTATCCATAATCAATCTTGGTGTTTGAGATTATCCTTATTAATAATTAATATAGTAAACCTACTTTGAGTTTTATACACTATATAAAAAATAATGATGTTTGAAAGACATGTTTGATTTTCTAGCATTTACAAAAAATATGAGGGATTACTCAAGAAACCAAATTGCTGCAAAATTTTAAAATACTTAATCTTTACGAATGTTGAAAACAAATTATAAATAGATTTTACAACTGATAATAATTTTAAAAGTTTTTTTTTTAGACTATAAAATTTGGAATAAGTTAAGTTTAAACTTGAAATAATTAAAATGACATCACATGAACAATAAATATAAATTGATCAATGTCCTACAAATTTTAGAGGAGTATTTCCAGTTAATTATATAATTTTTGAAAATATAAAATGTGCTAGTATTGCAATCCAAAACAATATACAATTTTAATATGAAAAATTCAATTAACAATGAAAGCAATATATATTAAGACTATGCACCTAAAATGCGACAGTAGGGACATCTACAAATTTAAACACAAGATTAATGACTTTAAAAGACAAGAACGGCCATTCTTATCTTCGGCGTAATTTCTAAATATATAGGTGAATCTAAAGCATTCTGAATTTGAGAGTGTGAAGCTATTAACTATTTCACTGATTAAGCCCACCATTTCTATACAAACTAACATATGTGAAATCTTTCGATTTATGATGAGTCCAGTAATGAATATGCGCTTTACAAATTAATAATTAACAATGAAATTAAAAGTTTATAAATACATATACTAAATTAAATATTTTAAACAGTTAAAATGATTCTAAAATATTTCTTTCTTAGCTCTAAAGAATGATTAATCTTAAATGTGATGATTATATATATATACATAAAATCGCCAAATAAGAATTTTTGAAATCTATGATCTTTTATATTTAAGATTAAAAAAACAAAAAACAAAGCTGGAGACTAGCTGAAAGATTTAGTTTTTCTTATAAGCATTTCTTTGATTTAAATAAATATCCTTTGTGAAAGTATGTTTTAAAATTTTCAGTTTTTAATTTTTGAAAATTCAATGTGGCATTCACTTGCATATATATTTCTTATTGCTTTAGTATTACAATTATAATCAGTATATACATCGTTTTTCGTTGTGGTAAAGTAGTCTGTTCTAAAATATGAATGCATTATGGTTTTCCTTTAAAAAAAAAGTATCAAATGCGAAGTGATATTTATTTAATATTTCTGTTATAATTTTAATAATTTGATTTTCAATCTTATTAATAATATGAATTTTTAGTCAAATGGTCATTGCTGATTCTACTTCTGCCTTTTCGCTTTTGGTATTTTGGGATGAACTCATTTAAAATAACATTATCTAAGAGGAGATAATTTAAAAAAAAAAAATAGAGCATAATATGAGAACATTCTTATTTTTTTTATTTTATAAAACACTAATTCAAGTTCATCATTGCTGAAAGTTATTTTCATTACAGACATATATATAATACCTAAAATACCATCTGGCAATTAAATGAAACTGTTTTGTTCTCAATGGATTAAGATATTCAACAAAAACAGAAAGAAAAAAAAACGTAAAGGAAGACAAAACACTTTTAAAAAAATGTTCTTCAATAATAAAATGCAGTCTTCATGATTGTATTTAAAAAATATGTTTATGTCTACAAAAGATTTCATGCATTTTCACTAATGTATTAGAATGTCTAAGATTCAGAGGAAAAAAAACAACAACATAAAGATTAAGAAAAGAATATAGTTTAATATATATCTATTTTAAAAAAGAGAACTTCAGAAAAGAAGCTAAAAATAACTTTCCATGACTATGCCATAAAAGCACACATTATATAAACTAACTATCTGAGACATCATAAACTTACTGATGCATGAGATAATTCATTTCCAGCTTGCATTGTGAATAATGTTGAGTCCATACCAGATAGCCCAACATATGCTCCAGGATCTCCACGAATTACAACTTCAACAGTTTTGCCAAACAGATCCTTTCTCCGGTTCAAAGTTACATTAAACTGTTAATATATATATATATATTAAGACTAAAGATTTAAAGTTA
The DNA here is from genome assembly GCA_028023455.1 of Epiperipatus broadwayi. Lineage (NCBI taxonomy): Eukaryota > Metazoa > Onychophora > Udeonychophora > Euonychophora > Peripatidae > Epiperipatus > Epiperipatus broadwayi. The sequence continues at coordinate 23,395,854 of JAQFVV010000004.1, forward strand.
ATTAGCAAATTAAATATACAGTATTCATATATTTATATATTGACCATGCTTATTTATAAATAGTTGCTAACAATAAAGACAATTAAGTAAAAAAAAACTGAAAGATAAACATGTAAGAGCAATATTTAATTAGCAAAATAAATTAAATTATGGAATAATATTCAGATCATTTTTTGTTGCATATTTCATTTCTATTTTTTTTTTTATTTAGTGTATGGATTTTTTTTTTTAGACAGCATAATTATGAATAAAATATAAAACAATGTTTAAAGATTCCAACTGAGAAATGAATTCACTAGTGGCTATGTTTGATCTCTTCTATGTAGGTCAGCGGTTGCTAAATTCAACTTATGAAGCAGATTAATTCAGTAATCATGGATTGTTTTGAATCTATTGATAAGATTCTGTAAAGACTAAAAATATCAAATTCAGATAATTTTACTGTTGTCTCTAGAAAAAGAAAATTTGTTTAAAATCTCATAAGAAGGCCATTTTTTATTTATAATTGTTTGAAAAAATTCTATGATCTAGAAAAGGGATTTGGCTGGATACAAGTCTTAGCTGGTGAAATGATATCATGAGATCTGATCTATTTAATATTTTTTTATACTCTTAAAATAAAAATATATGAAAGAACACGAAACTGCAAAAGAGTAAATTTAAGTATGCCAGAAGTTTTGGTTGAGTATTTTTTCTCAAATAGAAGTACTATTTTCACTAGTAGGGTATAAGCTATTATAAAAATTTTCCATCACAGTCCACAAATAATATCAGCCTGATTTTTAAGTAGGTTATTTTTAGAAATTATTTTAAATCTAATCCTAAGTAGATAAGAAAAAAAACCTAGTTTATTTTCAAGTGATAGAAATGTGTTTCAGTGTAATATATTGCAAAAGGTTATTTTCAAATTGTAAGATGTTTTCCTAATGGATGAAAAATGAAGCATAGACTTATTGAATTAAAAATAAAAACTCGGTAATTGAAAATTATTCCCAAACTTTTCATATTCTTATTAAGAAACTTTTCTATTTCTTAAAAGGATCATTCTTTGTGAAGTCAAGGCAATGTCATTAACATAAATGAATTTTTTTGCATTCATTTCTGAAAATCATGAATAAATATATTAAATAAAGTAAATATACAATAAAATTTATAAATTCTTACCTTTCAAAATGTATGGATAAAGACATATGAAAAAAGTAAATGATCTCATAGATGCATTTCTGGCAAAATTAGCTATCATCAGTTAGACCAGATCTTTGTCCACTTTAATAGTCATCATCAGGTTTAGTATCCATAACAAATTATTATAATTCAATTATACAAATGTGATATTATTTGAATGCATTTATTATGATGTGATCAAGTCAAACAAATATTAAAGATTACTTATTAATCCTTCAACTTTTTCTTATATTTTTATCCATGTAATTTAAGAGTGTATAAAGTTTATAAGTCATATTATATATTTAATATAGCAGATACAAAAGTAGTTAAATAAATAAAATTCATGCTGGGATTTAATAATTGATATTTTTATTTTTAGTAATTTATAGCCAAATAAAAATCTTTAACATTTATCCAAGATGATGTCAGAAATAAATGCCTTCAAATAATATAGAAGTTGGAGATAAAATAGGTGAGAGAATTGAACATTGTAAAAAACAGTTTTATAAATTATCATTTAATAACACATTTTTTATTGGAAAGCATTTTGGCACTAAATTAATGATTTTCCTATCTTCCAGGATTTTAGACATTTGGAAAACAACTATTTTTCCATAGAAAATCATAAGCATGTGTTTATAATATATTTTGAAAGTCCTTTTCATAATGAGTTGTTAGAGATAACACTTGTTCCTTTCCCGACCTAAATCCAACATGATCTATAGGTAGCAACTCTCCACAATTGGAAAAATTCTAGATAATATGTTTCTTTTAAACAAGATAAAGAGAGAACCTAAGAATAATATTGGATGACTTTTTTATCATTATTAGATGTATTTGGTTTTAATAACATAATTTATGCTTTTATGCTGATAATTTGTCCACCATACTTTGTCTTTAAGTCCTAATTTTTTTTAGAAACTCTAGAAGTATGTAATATGTTCTTGGAGATGTTTTAAGCTAATCAAGGGAAAGTCAAGTTTACCAATATCTATTAATTTTATTTCATTGATATTTGAGAATCATTGTAAAATAGAAACTTGCAGTTCTGATCTGAATATACTTTTTCTTGTTATTTTCAATCTTGGATTTAGAAATCTGATATATAAGATTGATAATTTCATTAGCAGTAAGTTAAATACTTCTACAACCATAAAGCTTATTATATAAAAGTGACTAAACCTTTTAATCAGATCTTATATTGCTTTTCACAATCTCTCTTCATTTTTATTTTCTAGTATCATCTAGAGATTTTATAAATTTGTTAAAATTTTCTGCTCGTTCTCCAACCTGGAAGATCTCTCCTTATAGAATGAATCCTTGGAAAGTTATTGTTAAAAGTTTGTTAAACCGATTGCAGCAACAGGAAGTTGCTGGAATTCTATTAATATTTCATTCAAAATATCTAGTAAAACAATTCTTGCTAGCTTTTTTTAAATTCCACCTAAGAATCAAATAACTTTTACCTATGGGAATATAAATTCCAAGAATGATTAAATATGTTTTACATCAGTTATGGACAAAATAATACAATAGAAGGTAAGAAGATAATGGTGCATTATTTTTTATTTAAAAAAAAAAACATTCTAAATCAGGGGGGTTGCTTCTGATCACTATCTGATTAATGAAACAATCCTCCTTGCTTGGTATCATGAAGTAAGCACATATTTTTAAATAAACCATTTCAAAGTTTTAGAACATGTTTGATCTCTATTTGCATATCTCCAAAGGTTACTATGAAAAGTGAAATCTCCTTCAGATAACATTTTGTTTGTGGATTTTAAAGCTAGTTTGACCAGAAGTTATTATCTTCATTAATCACCTTGTAATCTTCTTTAGATGTATAGTTTCATGCTAGCTTAGTTCGGAAAAAATAATCTCTTTAGTTTAACATTTCTTTTTATGCTTATATTCTTGATGATTCGGGTAGTGTAGGTTACAAAGGTGGATTTAGCACCTAAAACATGGAGTTTGATTAGTTACATTTGCTAGTCATCCTAAAGAGAGGATTACAAAGGCGGATTTGGTGCCATGAAACATGTGGCCAGATTCGTATATGATTCCAGCATAAAATAGAAGGTTACAATATATATATAATGTAATACATTTAAATTCAATAAATTTATTTGCATTCAAGATTGCATTTAAATATAAAGGTCAGTGTTTTTTATTTACTTTGTAAATCAGTGAAAAAAAATATACATCAACAAAAAATCACATGAAATTATATAAAATGACTGTTAGATGCATAAGTAGATTACTTCAAACATTAGATTCAAACTCCTCACTAATCAAATCCATAAGCCTAAAACTAGTATGAGAATGTAGATATAATGGCATTACTAAAGTGAATTGATTTGAAAGATCTTATATACTTGAAAATTCTTGGAGTACAAATAGATATAAGACTTCTTATTTCTGTACTATTAAAATTATATATATATAAATACAAATTAATTTACATTCTAGCTACATAATTTCATATCCTTCCCTCTTTTTACTAATTTAAACTGAATAAAAGGTTTTAAATTAATTTATTGACTAACATAATGTAAATAAATTATTTATTACTACAAAATATTTTACTTTTTGTGAATTTTTTCAAATATTCATTAAAATAAGTTAATTTCTTACCACATTCCGAGATATTCCATTTACAGGAACACTAATACTATCAGTAGTCACCTGACCATCTTTGTGGATATGATAAATAATAACATGAACAGTTGGTGCCATCTGGGCAGTGAGAGTTAGTGCAAAGGTTTTAAGTAAAGAAGTCATATTTTCAAATCCATCATGTAAAACTACACCTTTCGATAATACCTAAAAACACATAAAAATAATAATAAATAAATCATTAAGTTGTTTACTGTTTGCAAGATCATAAAAAGTTCAAGTATCAAAAATTTCAGAACTGGAGCTGTGATCCATGCACCTTGAGCTCTAAGCTGCTGCACTAAACAATTCAGGATGTACTAAAAATAGTTGGTACATAGTAAAATATTACCAAATTCACAACTTTTTAAATTTTGCTATAACTGCAATTCATCCACTCTACTTTGAACACTTTTTGGCAAAACCTTTTATTGTACATATATGCATACACAATCTTATGTTTTGACTGTCCCGCAGTCGAAATGTAAGATTGTGTATGCATATATGTACAGTTTTCAAAGTAGAGTGAATGAATTGCATTTATATATAGTAAAATATTGTTTATGAAACAAATTATGAATTAAAATCTATATTAGTAATTTTTTTTATTATTATTAAGCTCCTATTATTTAAAACTTATTCTGTCTAATAGTAAATGTGAAAAATAATTATATGATAATTATATCTTTCATATCTAAAAATAAAATATATTTCCATGTGAGTATGCATATTCTTATAGAATAATGAGGCTCAGACTTTAGCATCATTGATGAAAAGGTTAGAATATCAAAACCATGATTTTATATGCTTCTTTTAAATTTTTCAATAGGTGACTAATATGATCTTAATACTCTTAATAAAAAGATTGATAATGTAGATATTTGAATACAATGTCTATTGAATATGTAGCAGTAAGAATAATTTCATTTTATACAGAGTCAGCATTACTAATTATTATTAGGGATTATGCATTGGATTCCCCATTAAATAAACCAGTAAACAGCACATGATCACCATTTCTTAAGCTTGCTTAAGCTGTTTAAACAGGCAAAACTCTCCATATAGTAGTGCCACTAACTGCAAGCCAGAGTAATCAATGGATGCCAGAAGATTTGTGCATAAAATCCTTATCTAGTGCCTATTTATCCAATATCCCCAGACTAGTTTCTAGCTTATGGTTTTCATCAATGAGTAGCCTTGGATCTGAAAGCACTGGGACATCATAGTTTTGTAGTTAAGTAGAGATAAAAAGTGGAAGCTGAAGGGTTGCATTCGATCCTAAGATCTAGGTGCAGTGCTCTCAGATCCAAGACTCCTCACTGATGAAAACCAAAAGCTAGAAACTAGTCTGGAGATATTGGATAAGTAGGCACTAGATAGGAATTTTATGCACAAATCTTCTGGCATCCATTGATTATTCTAGCATGCACTGAGTGACACTACTATATGGAGAGTTTTACCTGTTTTTCTCCATTAAAATTAATTTATTTGAATGTATATATTTTAGACATATAATTTATCTAATAACAGTGATATCTACAGATCAGAAGTCCCCAGTTATATGTTTTCTAAATACTATAGATACTACAGTATTCTAAAAAGAAAATTAAATCATTGCCTTTCCTTTTTATTTTTAATAGACATAAAAAGAAAAAAATTAAATTTTAGTATTCTATTTTCAAAAGATAATAATAATACATATTTTTTAATTTCAAAAGAGCATTTGATCAATAAATATTTGAAATTGAATGCATACATATTCATGGAGTTTGAAAAGATGAAAATTTAAAAAAAGTGATGATACCAATACAATGGTCTGGAACCAAAACTCAGATCAGTTATCCTCTCCTAAAGAAGAAAGCATCACTATTTCTCATTGCTCGAATTCATAAAATCTCCGAAGAAGGATCAATCTAATAATTAATTTCTTTTAAAGAATATTAAATATTATTGTGGATCATAGAACAATTCCAAACAATCTGTATTATCTGTCATATGATTTCTTCAAAATGTTCTCCATAGCATTTTAGTTAATAATTAAGGAAAAACAGTTGCAGTCTCTATATTTTAAAAAATAATTTTATTTTATTTTTTATAGAAATAAATCAAAAAGATATTAATTCTTACAATGAGTGTATATTTGATACATTTGAAGTTTCAAGTTTAAAAAAATAAAACAAAATGGAGTGTTTTCCTGAAGGTTTGTGATGGTGGTGTTTTAGTTGTATTTACTTTTGGACTCTTTCTATCATTTAATATGAGTATTGATAAATAAAATTAAATTTTTCTAAAGCATTCAATACTCATATTAGATGATGGAAACAGTCCAAAGAATAAATACAAAAGAAAATGGACTTTGTTCATAAAATAATGATCCATATGTGAGACTCATTTAATCCAATAAAATATAAGTATGAATGTGTTTAAGTTTTTAAAGTTGTGGGTTATGTTTTAAAAACTATTAAACAAAAACAAATTATACTATAAAAATTTAATATATGTCTGCTAAATCGATTTATTTTATCTTAATAAATCCTATCTCTAATTAAATATTAAAAATAACATTTTAGAGATGAAAATGAATTATAAAACATATTCTATATGTTGACTTGATCTAGTATATTTAAATTATTACACAAACTTCTCCAAATTCTTATAAAATTTTGATTTTAAGTCTGAATGAATTCATTTAACAATAACTGGATTCTGGAATAAAATAATGATTTTATAAATATTTGTATAATTAATTAAAAAAATCTATTCTTTTGTTATTACTTTTAAATGAGTTTTTATTGAATTATGAATATTTAAAAAATAAGAAATAGTATATATGCATTAATTCTATCTGTCAAGCCCCCCCCTCCCCTTATGGAGATTAATAAAATATTATGCTTGATTATGAGCCACATAACATTTTCATTAATGTATTTAGAGATGATGCAAATGATTACATGCAATAATAAAACATGGAACAAGTAATTAACACAGCACAAAATCAGATTTGCAATCAAACATTCTACCACTAGGTTATTAATAGTCTTATTTTCATTACTATAAGGATACAAACTAGAAATTCGTTTTTTCTTACACACAAAATAAGTTATACTAAAAATATTTCTAAAAATAAGGCCAATATGATATTAATTAATAAATACATATAAAATAATGAAATAAAATTATATTTACCAAATAATAAAAAGCATCAATATAGAATGAAGATTGTACATGTAGGATAAGATATTCACCAACCTAAGTAAAACAATAAAAAAACAATTAATTGTTAATATATCATCATCATCATTTTCAAACATTGCAGAATGACGGCCTCTCTAAATATCTGAAATGAGTTGAAAGTTCAATCATAAATTGTTTACAAACATGACTTTTTAATATTAGAAAGACTATAAAAACTAGATTTAAAAAGAGATGTAATAGAAAAAAATATTAATATGATCAGATTAAAATAATTATTATTTAAAATATTATTTAAAAGACTATAGTATGAGAAAACATGAATGATTTTAGAAGAAATGTAAAAAGATAATCTTCTGAATGTACCCAATGCAACATATAATGATTTTAATAATTAATTTTAAAAAAAAAACTCAAGTTCTTCATCAGTATTAATCCTCAGCAATTTTTAGCTTTGATTATTATCTGCTTGAGAATGGGAATCAATTTAAATATCTTGATAGTTTTCTCAGTAGAAAAATGGATTTAGATATTAAGATAAAGCATAGATTCCAATGTACTGCTGCTGCTTTTAACAAGATAGGATTATCATAGCAATAAAATAACTACTGCAACTAAAGTAGCTAGATATGGAACTGTTTTTTTACTTAATTTGTTATATGGAAGTGAGATTTGGAGACCCTAATGATGTAACATGAGGCCTTAAAGAGCTCCATTTAAGGAAGCTATGTAAAATTGTAAAAATACAACAATATAATTTGTAAAAGAAATGAACATGTTTAATGAACTGGATATGTTTAAATGAATGGACCATGCAATACTTTTTAAAAGAATTTTTATGGATAACTTGAACATGATTTTCATGGAAAAAAATAGACCCTGTTTACATTATAAACATTATCTCAAAGATATTTTTAAAAAAAATCAAGTCATACAACATATAACTTAACTTACTATAGTCTGGCTTTCAAGGCTTTGGTGATAAGACTATTAATATGTGGTGTAACTGAAGTCCCTTCAGACACATATAGCTATTTAAGTTAGATAGCTGGATTTGAAAACATATAGATATTTGAAAATTTCAGATTTTCTACTTAATAGTTAAGCATTAGATAAATGCTGAGCTTGAGCTGGTATTTTAAATCTAGTATCTGAATATCTTAGCACTTCACTGAAGATAGCCAGTAGTTAGAAACTGGTTTGAGATAGGGATAATTCTACATAGATTTTTAAATGCTTTCTCTTGCAGCATTTATTGGAAAAGCTTGTTTAGAGCTATTAGCACACTCATTATATTATATTTTTTAAAAAGTATAATGTTGATGGTTTCTATTGGGAAGAAGTCTAGAGAATAGAATACACTGGAGAGCTATAATCAGACATGATGGTGAAGTACTTCAGGAAAAAAAATTCTCCAGAAGAAATTAAGTCAGTATTGCAAATTATCAAATAAACAAAAGAATGAAAAAATGTATCCTATATGCAGACATATTTATACAGTCAATGCAGAACTCATTTCTAGTGTTATCATTCTAAATTATTATTGTGCAATTTTTTTTTTTAAATCATCATTGCTTATAATTATTTTGCTTATATTTTCATATATTAATAAATTATTCCATATTAAATTAAATAATTTATTATCCAATCAGAACTGAGGTTGCATTTTTGGCTTGAATAATGTAAACATGTTTTTTTTTACAATTTCAGAATATTTATACTTCTTTAATTGATAAAGGATTTATCATATTACATTGCCTAATAATAATAGAAAGTGTTCTCCATGGATAATGGATCAGTTAATTATAAAAATTAATTTCAGGAAGCATATAGAACATTCTGATAACAATTTGTTTGCTTTTAAAATGGTTTAATAATAAAATTAAATCCAATATTCAAAAACTAAGTCATGTTATTTTATAAAATTTCTTTATATTAAAAATACTTGTCTAAAATGAAAAACAACTAATTCTTTGATTAAAAAATTCTCTAATCAAATTAATTTCAAATATATATATATATCAAAAGTATATGGCAATAAAAATATGTTGCTGAACTTTTACTTTGAAGTTTCTGATATCTGATTATCACACTTGATTGATGGCTTAAAAAATGTTTGTTTTTTAGGTTAGATAATTTAACTTCAAAAATTCTTATTGTTTTTAAACTGGTTCTAGTTTACTTATTTAATCTTTCTTTGTCTATAATATTGTTTTTAAATTGGTTCTAGTTTACTTATTTAATCTTTCTTTGTCTATAGGTATATTTTCTGAATGTTTAAAGGTTGGTATTATTACATCCATTTTTAAAAAGAGCGATCCACTAGTTATTAGTAATTATTGTAAGACTATTTCAATTATCTCTGTTATTGCTAAGTCATTTGCAATGATAATCAAAAATAAAATGATGACATTTTTGAATATGCACAAAGTGATTGCTGTTCACCAGTTTGGTTTTGCTGTTAGAAAGAGTACTTTGAATGCTTTTTAAAATCACACACACAATTTAGCATCCTCAGTGGATAATAATAGTCTTAAGATTGCAGCTGTGTATGTGGATTTATTTAGAGCATTTGACTCAACTTACTATAAATTTTTCTATATCACTTATATTCATATAGTTTTTGAGATCATTTTGTTTCAATGGTTAATAAGTTATCTAATAGGAAAAAAGCAGGCAAAGTAAATTCATGATATTTTTTAACTTTAAAATGGCTAATCATGGCAATCCAGAGGGGTCCGTACTTAGCCCTATATTATTTTTGCTTTGTCTTTAGACTGTGGGTTGATGGTTTTACTAATGATATTTCTCCATCTTATGATGCTGTTTCATATTATCTTTTTAAAGACTTGATTAATAAAGATTTGGCTTTAATTAGTAATTGAGTTATCCTAAACTATCTAATAGTCAAAATCGTAATAAAATAAGTATTCTCTTTTCTTATACTCTTCATATTCATTTAATATTTCCATTTGTAGTAAATATAAAGTTCATTGTCCTTTGGATGCTATTATTGATCCTTGGTTATCTTGGTCAAATCATATTGCTTGTCAATATTCTTGTTATATGAGATTGTTTTATTATTTAGTGAAAATCTTATTTAGAACAGATATTTGACAGTATATGTTATGGTTCCTTTTCATGACTGTTAATATTTGTTTAGCTAAAAACTTTCAGTTGGCATTACTTGGAAAGTAGCAGTAGACAATTCAGTTACAATTGTGTCAGATTGTTTAATTCAGTTGTTGCTGTTTTTTCAATAGAAGTGGGAAGTATTTCATTGCCCATATTTAAAACATGCTTGCAACTTCGATTACCATTTATTTATTATTGTATTAACTTTGTAAATTTATTCAATGTATGTTTTGCACATGATTAATGTATATATATTCTGTTATTTTTCTATGTAATTCATTTTGAAATTTAGTAGCTATTATAAATAACTCCTCGTCCCAAGTCTTTTCTGGTTTGGAATTATTTATATATGTATAGTAAGTAAATAAAAAAATATATAATTTTTAATTTTGGAGTTGAATAACATATATGTTGTGAGTGATTTCTGCTACTGATGATGAATAACCTACAAGTTGGCAATAAAATATTCAACAATGTTATATAGTATTCAGCTTTTTAATGTTTAAAAAAGGCTATTGATTTTGTAGATAATAATCACTTGGTTTAATGCTTTAAAAAAAATAAATTAAAGAATAAACATTTAAAATTAAAATTCCACTTATATGAAATTAGTAAACTACATTGAAGGTAGAAAAAATAAATCTCAAGATAATTCAATTTTTGATTTTAAAAAAAGTTCTACTGTTGTCTTGCGTTGTTAGCCAAGAGGTATCGCAGCTGCCATGCAAGCAAATAGTTGGTTGCAGATGGTTGTGGGTTCGCGTCCTGGCCGATGCTATGACATATGGAAAAAAAAAAAAAGTTCTACTGTTAGAAAAACTAATATGAAAAAAACATTCAAGAGGTTGAATTAACATGATAGTTATTAATCAAATTTATCCACAATTAAATAATCCAATGAAATTGCAATAAATATATTTTCGAAATTTTAATAAACTTTTCTGCAACAATATAATTCAAATTAAATACATACAAAATGTATATAGAGAAAAACTGCATTTAATCCTAACAGCATATCTGAAAAGCTTGTGACATCTATCAGAGAATAAAGAAGATGGGGGATTTGAATAAAATTTGAATAAAGGATGTAAATAAGTTCATTTAAAAGAGCCATTTTTTTGAAGGGGAATGCAAGATTCTTTTTTGTTTATTGCATTATGTTGTTGGCAACATACCATGCCTCTTTGATTTTATATTTAGCATCATTTCTTTTAGAACAGATAATGCTGGTAGATGTAGGCTCAAAGCTGTGGCTGAGCTTAGACTTATGCTCAAAGAAAATAGATTTAATTGTAATTGTCTTAGCTTGAGTATATTAGTATCTGTGCTGTGCAATTCTTGTAGATAAATTGACATGCAATTCACCATAATAAACTGCATTGCAGTTTATGTTTTTGTATCCAATTTTTTACACCATTTGCAACTTCAGTTCAGGAAACATCGTCTTTAGAATTGTTAATTAGGTAATTCAACGCAGGATGGGTGTGAAGGCCAACTTGGTATATCTCAGCACGAATTTTATTTATCCAATGAGTAGCCCCAGGTATGTATGGAAATAATATCCAAGGTTTATCATTGATTTGAATTGGACTGTTTCTAATTTTAATATAAAACTTTTGACAATTTGGATGAGAGCTGAATCTTTGTAGCTGATGTTAATTAAATCCCTGATATATGTTTCAATGTTAGTTTTTTGATCAGGTTCGAATTTACAAAGACTATGGTTTGTGTATAAAAATATGCTTTGATGCCAACTATTTTATAAGATTTAGGTATTAAAGATTCAAAGCATATAACCCCTCACACATGGATGGGTTTAACTAACATTTAATTGTTTAGTTATGTGTTGTATATATAATTCTAAGAACTTAATGCCTTTTAGATTATCTTCATTTTTTTTATCATCGATTTTAATGAAGATGTATGTATAAGATCCTGCTGTATTTCTTTAATTTACACCCCTGGTGCCCAAATAAGGATGTCATCAATGTATAGGGATGGGATTTGATTTAAAGTATTTAAGTACGATTCAACTGGTCAGAGCAACATTTTAACACCCAGTCATAAAATGATCAGCAATTTAGAGAATGTACCAAATTTCTAATATGCCATGGATAATACTTTAAAGTGGCATTTCATGGCTTCCATAGCTTTAAATAAAATGAATATTGGACTTCTTAAGGTTTGGTATAAGTTACTGTGATTTTTTCTGCTTTCACACTACCAGTGATTCCAGGTTTAAATATCTCATGGTTGATTAACTTTTTCACAGCAAAAAAAAAAAAGTAAGCTGGAAAAAATGCTACAGACACAACCTTATATACTCAATTTAATTAGTCACTACTGCTTTTTGATAAATGACCTTTCTTTTCTTTTAATTTTTATGCTTAGAATTATTTTTAGATTTGCAATCTTCTGCTTGGGACCTTATCTCCAATTCACCAGTTTTTGTTTACTGTTTTCAAATTTTACCCTTGTTGCTAAGCAACAAAATCCCTCTTAAAATTTTATTACAAACAATATATATATATATAGTTAAATTTCAGATAATATACATTTTATGTTTTTAAACTTTATAAAGCACATCTGCTAACAAATGCATACTTTACAATTAAATTTCCCTTTTTTTTATTTTATTATAATAATTACACTTTTATTAAAATTTTAATCCAGTGCAGGAGCAAAATAATCAATGTTAACCAAAATAAAAAACTACTTTTACTTTGATTAATACAGCTTTGTTCTTACAGACTAATAGTCTTTGTGCCTCTAGATGACACAGTAGCAGCTATTCTTGTGATTTCCTTTTATTTTATTTCAGATACCTTTGTTTCTGATATTAGCAATAATATTTCTCAAATTAAAATAAATAGGAACTTGATGAGAATAGATTTATTCAATTGTATATAATAACCAATTTTTATTTTGGGAGACTGTTTCTACTTGTATAAAGTCTAATGAAGAGTAGGAAGGCAGAGATAGATAAAGAAAAAGACCATCAATATATCCAAGACAAGCATGTGGTTATATAGTATTTTCATATTTGGATTAACTATATCCCAAAGATAGCTTTTGTACTCCTTACGAACTTGGTTTTATTGACAGTCAAAATTATGATTTAGAATAAATTTTATGCCATCATAGATGCAAATATTTTAAATGTTATACCATTATAAATTATCACCTAAAAGTTAAAAAACTGAAGAAGATTGAGCATCGAAAGAAGACTGATACTTAACTCTCATATAAATCATATTAGAATGAAAAAAAAAACATGGTTTTTTTCCTGCCTCCTATTGGAAAACATGATGACAATATTTGATTTGATTAGGCATTCTGCTGAAATATAGGATGTTACTTAAGTTAGATGATATACAATAAGTTCTAAAGTGAGAAAACCTGTTTACAATAATAAATGATGGGTTCAGAATCATTTTCTCCATTAACATGATTTCTATGTGTGATGAAGTATTATCTAGGGATAAATATGCCAAATAGTCAAAGGAAAAAAGTTTTGTATGCTTGGTAAATTAGCAATAGAGAATGTTTGCATAATGAAGATCCTATTACAAGAGGAAAGATGATTTCACTTTTTGGATAATATCATCTTTGTATTATATTAAGATTTTAGCCTTGGATCTTTACTGATTATTTTAATCTTTTGATGTGTATATATTGTATGAATGATGAAACCAAAACCACAACACTTAATCAGAGTATAAATTATTAAAACAATGATGTGAGACTTTGCTTTATATATATAAGTCACTGCGTCCATAATGATTTTGATTACTGTATGGAAATCCTGAGTGAAAAATATGCTAGGATACCTTTGATTATTGCAATGATAATTTAGATTTTTCCTAATAAGTGAAAGCCATGCGGATTAAGGGTTTCAGAGTTTTAATGAAAGAATTGTATATTGGAATACCCAGAAACATAAATAAAAGATGGAAGAACATTGAGGGCAACAGTTTTCCAATAAGAATTTGTTATGCTTGTGAAATTGATTAGTAGTGATAGGTTGGTGACAACTTTGATGATTATGAAGATAATGTCAATATAGTTAAAGGCAAATAGTTTGACCTTTGGCAATAAGGTTGCAATTGTTTGTAGCAGAGAAATGATAAAATGATGCCTTGGCAATGCCTTTTGAATTTGAGAAGTGGATATTTTATGAAAGCAAGACAAAATAATTATGTTTAAGTAAAACCAAACAAGAAAGGTAGAGAAATATATTTAAATTGTGTCAGAATATCTGCTAAATTTATATGTATATGTACAACAAGCTGTTACCCATTGATCAATCAAACTTACACCAGATGGTTTATAATACAATGAAGAAAAATGCCCTTAGAAGCATATGAGTAAAAATATGGGGAAGTCACACTCTTAATAGTGTTGTTGATATATTTATATATAGATATACTTAATAACCTCCCCTTCACCACATATTCTTAAAACATATAAAAACATATAAAAAGACAAATGATTCTAAGATGCCATTTGTGCTAACACCACTCGTTGGATGGCCCAGGTCACACTCTTTTACACACATATATAAAATTTGTTCAGTATTTGTTAATAGTAAATTATAGTCCTGAAAAAAAGGGTTTAAATACATTTTGTGATATAGTATTTTTTAATTGTAATTAAAGTAAACACAAAATTAGAGATTTTTTTTTTGACAAAGCATCATTAGAGATTTAAAAATAGTTGTCATAATTAATAAATAAGTTCTATAAAATAAATAAAAATTTTCCCAACAAGAATACTGATGGTGTTTTAACAAATCCACCAATGAAGTTTAATTCTGCACCACAATCTGAAAATTCTCTTGCAGAGGTCAATTTGAGAATTATCTTCATAAATATGTAGAAATCAACAAATATTATTTTATTTATATTTGGTACATATTACAGTAAAATTATTAAGGATTTTGGAGTCACAGATCTGTAAACATATATATACAAAAGCTTATAACATTGTATTTCATTCAATATCAAAAAAAAGTCAACTCCCACAACACAAATTTTAGAAATGTTCATATTTTATTATACTAAAGTCAAAAATTTAATTGTTTAACAAACTGATTCAAATATTTTTGTTAAACTATAGGCAAAAGAAAGTGAAAATAATTTGGTGAACAATAAAAATTTAAGTGTTGCTAAAATAAGGTATAAAGGATAGATGATTTTCTTAATGTTAAGCTTATATATAATATTCAACACACAAATGTACTAATTATAACATAACACAGTCTTACCCTTGCATTTCTTGTGCTCGTAGTGATATGCAAGTATCGATTTTTTTTAGAAAAGTGACGAACTGCTGTCATTTGAGCAATAACTGGACGATACTGCAAAGAGTTATATGTTACCTAAAAATAAAATCTTAATTAGTACTTTAAATAAAATATTTATTTTTTAAATAACATTTCAAAAGAATTCAGGGTACTTGAGTAATACGGAGCATGTATTAGACATGCTATGCCTTTTCACATTCATATCAATCTGCTGATAACTTGTGATCTGATCAAAATAACATGTATAAGGATCTTGTACATGATATTTTTCGCAAGATTTACAAAGTTATCGGCAGTTTAAAAATGTATGTGAAAAGGTGTAGCATGTCTAATACATGCTCCATGTTGCAGGACTAAAAATACCACTTTAACACAACTAAATGTAGACAATATGGAGTAGAATTATATATGATTTTCACATGAAAAAGTATAAAATTTATAATAATAGTAAATGGAGTGGAATTTAAATTTATAACAGTAATAAAGATATATGAATTTGAGCAAGAAATCAATATAAAAATTTTTTTTTGGTAATTATAACGTAATCGGGTTTGGCCACTTGATGGCATTGTTGGCAGTCAAAAACAATACAATGTACGGTTTTCAGAGCCGTGTGATTTTTAAATCGCTGTTTTTTTTTTATTGGTTATTAATTTATTGATTGCTATGAAATTTACTAAAAATCATGTATATTTTTATTGGATAGCAGAAATACTCGACTTCTGTTTTCGGCAACTGCTGAAAAAGTTACGCGATAGCCAGCCATTTTATGAACTATGTGGTATTTCATGTGAAAATGAGATTTCGCACACAAACTCGGCTGAATTTGTTTTGACGTACCTTTGGCAAGCTTTTACACATTACACCTTCTCTAAATAAGGGTGTGGCCATTTGAAAAATTACTATAGTCAGGTTTCTTAAATTCATTACAAATACAAAGATTGTGTAACGTATATTGTAAAAATTTGACTAATCAAACTACACACACATATATATCAAACTGTACACAAAAGATAAGGGTGTGAATTCACAGTAACTGTCACGAAGCAGAAATAGGCCATATTATTGCTGCGTTACATCATCAACGGCCTTCTAATGGCTGACAAACATAGATGTTTTCTATAGCCATAAGTTAGGCCTTGTAAACGGCATTTGTTAGGTGTTTTGGCGAGCCAGAACGCTATCAAGTGGCCAAGCCTGATTACGTTATAAGAACCAATTTTTTTTTTTAAAAATTGATTTCCCATAGACAAATATATACTACTTTCACACAAAAAAGTTTAAAATGTATACTAATAGTAAATCTATATTAACAAAAAAAGCATTTAAAAAAAATATTGATTTGCCATCCAGAAAAATATATATGATTTTCACACTGTAAAATTTATAGCAACACTAAAGATATGAATTTCACACAAAAAAAAAAAGCCAATGTTAAAAGTACACTTCCTCAATCCAAAAATATGTAAAATACGAAATGCCATTACTCTAGTACCAAAATGCTACTTTAAATACGGACAAAACAATCACTAAATTATTATTTTTTTAAATATTATTTACAAAAAAAAAATTAAATATATACATATGCTACTTATGATCTAATATATAACAGAAATTTTTATGTTGAAACAAAAAATTTGGTATTTATATTTTTGACATAAAATGGAGATCTCAACTGAACCCCCCCCCCCCCCATGGAGTTTTACTGAAAATGTGATTGCACAGTCTATTGGCTGAATGGGATTTTCCACAGAAATGCTAATAATCGAATATATATATTTTAAAAACAAAACAATAACACCCCCCCCCTAAAATTCACAAAAATAAAGAAATACAAATTACAACACTTTCATTAACTTTTCATCCTGTCAAAAAAATTTTTTTTATGTCATTCAATTTGCAAATGAATGTGTCATCATTTTTTATGCAATTTACGTAACATATAAATTTGATGATGCCTTGATGTCCCTTGGTGCTTCTTATTTCACCACTATGTAGTCTTTCAATGGTTTGTGTGTGAACTTCAGTTGCTGAATTCATGAAGTTTATATTTGCATTTCATGTGAAAATAATCATAATAACCAGCATTAGGATGTTATGAAAAGAAAATTGAAGGAACAAAAATGAACACTACATATACTTACACACTTAAAATCAAATGAACTCAAAAGTAGAAACACTTGGATGAAGTAACAAAATGCAATTGAAATGAATGCTGTTGTCAGAAAGGTCAAAATATCAAAAAAAAAAAAAACCCAACAACAACCACATTTTGATAAAAAGAAACATGTTTTCACACAAGATCGAATAACATTGCAGGGTTTATTTTGCTTAAATTTGACATGATCACAAGATTAAACATTTATTGTGAATGTGAAATGGTGTACCATCTACTCAAGTACCGAATTCAGAATTCAAATAAAATAAGAATACTTTTGTTATCTTTTTTTACAATACAATAATAATAATATTATAATAAATATAATATTTATATAAGATAAACAGTATTTAATTTTATATTCATATTTTTAAGAGTATTTTGAGAGGAGACAAGCTGATTAAATTTGCAAATGTCAATCAAATTTAAAATAAAAATACTTTTGAAGAAAATCGTCTACAAAAAAATATTAAAATTATGAATAAATAGAAAAAATAGAGTTATATTAAAAATGGAAATTCTATGGAATGAAATAGAAAGGAAGTGATAGTATTATTAATGTTATGATAAAAGCACTAAACATTACATGATCACCATTATTTATGCTTACATAAGCTGTTTACATAGAGACAAAACTCTCCATATAGTAGCACCACTCGTGCAATTCAGCCATTGATTAGACTGCCTTGCACTGAATGGCACTACTGTATGGAGAGTTTTGCCTCTGTGTAATCCTAAGCTATTTAAATATATACATTTAATTCAGAGTCAATAATAAGGATTGATTGCTGTTAGATTAAAAACAAATACTGCAATTTTGGAATCCAGGTCCTGTGCAAAATCTTCATTTCAGAACTTTCAAATATGAGATTTCATATTGAAATAATGAAATAAAAAGCAGTTTAATGTCTATACACAGATTTACTCATTTAGTTCTATCAATTGCATATATACACACACATTCACCAGTAAGTGAATATAAGGGTAAAAAAATGCTTAAACCATCACCATCTGATAATTAGCAAGAATAATGCCTTCTCCTTCACTGTGCCTTCATAAGTAGCTGTTGGAGAGACTTTTGCCCTCAAATTGGTTATTTATTAAAAAGGTTGTTTTGCCTATATATATATATATACAGATGGTTAAAAATTGATATTTGTTCATAAATAGAGTAGTTGTCTATTTAACTATAATTCTTTGATATGATTTCAAATTTTTCTAGTGAAAGCAGATGAAATATTGATCAGTGGTTATAGTTGGATGTGAACCTGCGTTTATGATGGTGTTTTGGATTGTATAAATGATTTTTTTTTATATATATATATATATATATATATATATATATATACACATACACAATATCTAATCTAATTTATATTAACAATAAGTATATTTGAATTTAACTATATAAAAATTTAATATCAATGAAATAAAATTTTTAAATAAATATTATAACCAGACCTAACTTTATATATCATCCCCAATATTTTCCTATTATTCAGTAAGCTAATTATGGCCAATATATATTTGTAGATTTTATTTTTGATATATTAAATTTTATGATTAAATTCAGTTTTTTTAAAAATATAAATATAGTGATAAAAACATGAATAGATGTATATATAAATAGTAATTACATATGCATATAAACATATTATAATTTAATTATACATCTATAAATATATTCAGACTATATAATATCTGGGTACTAGTATGGTAGGTGTTCTACATTAAAACCATACTAAACTATTCAATAAACAACATTTATTTAGAAAATAAAAATGTATATTAAAATACAAATTAATTGTTAAGCACATATTTTTAAATCTTATTATTAATTGTAATTTACATATTTTTTAGAAATTTCTTATTTGCCTTTCAAAGCAGACAAAAAATAAGATCAAATGTAAATGCTGAGTTTTTATGAAATATAATATAAAAGGTCAACCAAATTGTGAATTAACATATTTTTTTTATTTTTCATACAAAAAAATGCATTACTTAATCAACACCAAAAAATTTAAAAAAAAAAATGGATTATATATATAGTAAACTGGGTCTGTCAAAGTTGCACATTTATTTCAACTTTTAAAATTTTGTAACTAACTTTTGGCAACTTTGTGACTGTGGCAATAGACCAGCCCTTCAAACAGAGGAGTAGACTACCATTGATAGATTCACCATCAATAGTACCTATGGTCATTGAGGTTATATAAAGCACAGCTTACAATCACATTTCCAGGCCATAGTACTCCTTTGCTGCTAGATCAACACCCTATATCCAGAGCTCTTTATTTGTTTTGAGTATATAACTTAGGCACCATCTAACATAAATTATATATGGTCAGCATGCTTGGATGACAGGCCACAAATCTAGTGCTTGAAATATCCCTAGCTAGTTCATATTCTGTTTATCAGGCGTCCAGTGCATTTATTCAACACATAAAAATAACTATACTCTTAAATTAATGGCAACACAGTGACGAGAGAGAGTAGAC
The DNA here is from genome assembly GCA_028023455.1 of Epiperipatus broadwayi. NCBI lineage: Eukaryota > Metazoa > Onychophora > Udeonychophora > Euonychophora > Peripatidae > Epiperipatus > Epiperipatus broadwayi. The sequence continues at coordinate 23,415,964 of JAQFVV010000004.1, forward strand.
CAAATAACAATTAAGCAAATATTATATATTTACACACACATATATATTTAACAGAATATCACATAATAAATTTTACATAAGAAAATATAAATGTTTACTTTCAGGCTAAAATTATGATAGTCCTTTGTTAAAGTTCATTTTATTTAAAATAAAGTGGTCTAGACAATTATTTAAAAGTATATTTATCCAGGTTTTCATTTGTGTGTATTTTCCATTGGTTTTTATTCCAACCAGTTGGCTTTTTGGTTCTCCATCGAAGGCTTCATGGCTTTCCTTTCAGGTTCCAGTCAAACAATGGGAGAGAGAGTATGCGACAGCATCTATTTACAATCTAAGGATTTGTTCCAGGTCTTGGTTCCAGGCAAGATCAGTTGATTTTTTTGCTGAAGACTAGGGGCATGAAGCCTAGTTGAACATCATACAGCTGTCTAGTAATGCATGTTGCTGACTCTGTGGCTTCTGCCTTCTTTAGAAAGAATCCGAATGGATCTGACTATATAGTGAGAATCCAAACTGAATAATAATGGATGGCTGCAACTCCTCCTCTCTCATCGTTTTAATTCCTTATCATAGTTTTTTAATTTTGATAGTAACTTAAATATTTTTAATTTATTCTTACATTGCATGTTATCTTATCTTTTTCTTAGATTAATCTATTATCACTTTTATGAGATAGTTTACATGTTTTTTTTAATTAATTCAATTATCAGTTTTACTCTTTTTTAATCAGCCAGTAATTTTTTAAACTAATTATATTTTCAAAAGTTTTCTTTTACAAACTAATTTTATTCTAATTTTTAATATTTACTTATTTTTATACATTTTACTCTTTTAATTTATTGAAGAGGAGTAATTAATTTATTGAGCACACAGAAAGCATATGTAAATACTTTAAACAGGTTTTAACCTGTATTCAATGCGCTTTAAAATTTGTAATAATCAAACATATTTTGCAGATGGACGGAACTTTCCAACCCACGACACAAGATAGCAACTTTTATAAAGTTAAGAATGAGTTTTAAATCTTTTTTAGATTCCCCCCCCCCCCATCCGCTTTCAATACTAAAATTTTTTTACTTTAAAAGAGAGTAAAATATGATGCAATTTTTTGCTTTTGTAAATTTGTCACTTAAAACCTACTCTAAAAACATATTATACTTTCTATTTTTGTTTTTATTAACAATTTAATCATTTATTTTTAATTTATAATTATGTAATGCTGGTATATAAGTTTGTTTCATAACATATATCTTGCTAGTGTTACAATATATTTTAAATTTTGATTGCCAGCAATAAACAGAACAAACTAGAAAGAGGTTCTGACTTGCTATTGTTTTATTGCTGAAAAAAAACCCATATATGATCCAGATGAGAATTTGTAATAGTTCAAAGAGTATGCCTCTGATCTTCTTCATAGTTTAATTTCAACCCATGAACGTTCAATCACATTGATGTTTACCCCAGTCATCAAATTCTTGACAGTCACATGTCTATTTAACGTTATGGGAAAGTTTTATTTTTTCAGCAATGAACTATACATGTAAATGTTTCAACCAAGAATATATATTTATTTTTAGATTACTTTGAAAAAATGAAAAAAAAAATAAATAAATTTAATGTTATAAAAATGTTTTATTTTTCAATTATGAAATACATGTAAATGATCAATATTTGCAACTATTTATGTATTTAGATTACTTTATAATAAAAAAAACCCACCTATTTTATTTAAATACAGATAAATATTGTAAAAATACAAATCTGTGATCCACTATTTATATCTTTAAATACACACACTAATGTAAAGTATATTTAATTTTCAATTTACTGATTAGTTTTCATAGTACAGTTTCAATAGTTCAATACAATGGATAAAAGCAGAAACTGAAAGAAAAAGAGAGTGCAGAACACCTACTATACTGGTACATAATATCTGTATGTGCAACTATATACACACCATGAATATTTAAGTAACTTCTTAATGTTATTTATAATAGGTACAAAGTTGAATTGTGAATACAGAATAAATTATTAGTATATATAGTAAAACAGAAATGTATTTTTTATTATTAATAGTAACTTTTAATTATTTCTGTACACAACATGTTTCAAGTTCATTTTCAATAAAACCATTAACAAATAATTACTTTATCAAATATTACTTTAAAAATGGATATCCAAAAATATATAACTTTAAAAGAGTAATCATTTAGTAGTCTCTCTGGGATACTTGGGAGAGCCACTGAACCATTATTGAAACTATTAAGTAATAAATGTAGACCACTCCCACCTTAAAAATATTAACATAAAAGTTGCATTGTTTTAATGAAAAAATTGTAAATCACCCCCGCCCTCCTAATAATTTACAAGAAAGACTACACCTCAATGTCATAATTGCAAAAAATATGGTATTTTATAAGTGAATATCCAAAACTCAAATGCCAACATTGTAAGATGAGAGCGACACATATTGATTAGTGCAAGTTTTCTAATCTGGATTAAAAAAGGCTTCACAACAACCTGTAAAAGATGTGCTGCATTTCAACAACATTTATATTAAAAATAATAGTACCTTTTCCTAAAAATATTAATATAAAAGTTATGTAATTTTAATGAATGAGTAATAGATTTTTTTCTCTACCTTGTACAACATTTACAGTGAGAAAAATTACAAACAATTTGTTGTTGGATTTGAAGTGATAAAACTAAAATTTGGAAGATATATTTTTTTAATTTTATTTGTATTTCCATTTAGCAAAGGTATGAATTGTGATGATTTTGATTTTACTTTTCTACAGCTATCTCAAATTATAATACCCATGATCTATAAGTGAGGAAGGGGAAGATGTTTCATGCTTTTCCTTGTGACTTGTAAGTGTGAGAAGAAAAATTCTCTTCAGATCTTTTTTTTTAAACAAATTTTTATTGTGCCATAAAAAATTTCCTTATCTACATTTATGGAAAATTTGATTTGAATTCAATTAACAACATGGAATAGACAAGTACAATGTTTATAGATTACAAATAATACAATATTTACATACACAAGCACTGACATAAAAAAAGGATTAATAATAGTAAAAAAAATATTATAAGGATTAATAATAGTAAAAGAAAAAGAAATTATAATGGTGTTGGGGGAGTAACTAGACTCCATATAGCATTAACAATATTTGGAGGGGCAAGTGCCTGATCTTGGCTTTTAATTTTGAGATTTTATTGAAAAACAGTGATTGTATAGCAAAGATAGCATTTTATGAACCAAAGGCTATACATAAGGAAAATAGTTATTCTAATTGAAGGGGAAAAAGCGTCTTTTTATATTATCAGTAACAATAACATTAGAAGAAATATGAGATTTAGTTATTGACTCAATGATGTTTCTATATATGAGAGGAGCAGAACACTGGATTAAAAATGGTGTATAGTTTCTTCAGATCAATGTTAGTAAAGGACCTTCTCTGTGAAAAGAAATTATTAGAAGGAAGAGCCTTCAAATTGGATTTTAATAATGAAATCAAGGTATTTCAGCTCTAAGTAACAGAATTTGAATTTTTTGCTTATTAGTCATGTTAAAAAAGGATGGAGAAAGATGAAGTTGACTAGTCCTATGCAGTATGTTGTAGGCCTTCCAAAAGAATTTTCCTGGAGAAGGTCTGAACATCAATGTCAATACAAGAAGCTGTGCATTTAATTGAAGAATGAAAAAAATTAACTTTACAGGATGAAGGTGTATCAGTAGGAATGACTAGAGTAAATTGCATAGGTTTATACAAACAGTAATAAATTTAGAAATAGTATTTAATGATCTCTGAAAATAAAAGGTGTTTATTGAGTGGATGAAAAGACCATTATCTTTGGCATGTTTTGTAAGGTTCTATTACTGATTGCAATCACTCTTTTGTTCCAAATAACTTTGAGCAAATTGAGTTGATCTTCTTCTTGAAAGCATTGGTATCATTGACAAGTGACATATAGTACGACATCTTTAAAAAAATCAAAATGTTAATGAGCAATACCTTTGCATGGAGTGAAAACTACACTTTAGAAAAGGATTTAGTTGTGTTTTCAGCAGATATAAGGATAGAGTCCTGAATGGATGTTCTCATAGCAGTAATAGATAATTAAATGGGAAATCCAAGAAAGTTAAGAGGTGGTGCAGAAGGAACATTCTTATCAGTGATGATACTCCATGTGGATGATTTATCAAGATTAAATTGAAACCTATTCTGAGCTATGGAAAATTGTAAAAACCCAAATTTTCCCAGATATCTAATAGGATTAATATCCGACCATGCATAAAGTTTAGTTTCAGAAAAAAAAGTGATATGAGGTGAAAATTGAGAGATCCAATTGTTAATAGCAAATAGCTTTTTGAGAACTCATACCCCTCACATTAATACCTGTAATGTTCAGATGCATTGAACCACATAAATTAAGAGCCAAAGAAATAAGCAATTAATTATACTTCCCAATGAAATCTTGGCAGAATATGCACAAGCATCCAATGAGCATGTAGGAATAAAGCATAAGAACAGAAGGCTGATATACTAACAATACTTCACAGAAATCAAAGACAAACATAACAAGCATAATATATGAGGAGAGATACATAACTAAAGCATTTATAATAAGACATCTTAATAGATAACAACAAAAGCAATAACAAATATATTATAAATCAAAATCATGATTTCATTCACTCCACTCTTTTCACCTTCAGCTACCACCAGATCAGAAGAACCACAAGAGATCTTCCCCACCTGGGTTGTATGCTTACTATTGTCAACTCCAAGAGAGAATACCTTCTTTTGGTGACAGGGATGCAGTTACTGCTAGTGCTTGTCTAGTCCAATGAATATCTGTAGGCACACTTGTTTTCACAGGATACTCAGCTTCTGCCAATGTTTTCTTTTTTTAAAGCACCCCTGATGGAAAGGGTTCACAGAAGACAATTTTACTAGGTTTATCAGCTTTCAATACAGAAGTGACTTAAGCTTCAGAAGCATGGACATCCTTTATGGTCATTTTTCCCTTCTTAGATTTCCTCCTTGACTTTTGAACAGGTATAAATTCTTCAGAAGATGAGACATCATTCTCCACGGAAGATGCCTGGACCATTTCAGCCTCAGCAAACAAGGATTCCTGTATTAAAATACCAGTAGCAGTTTTGGAGAATGTTGCTATGACCACAATGTAATAATTATCAGCATTAGTGCTAGGCAATTGTTTATTAATAGACTGTGGTAAATCTCTGGTACACCAATGAATTTTCATCATTTTTATCCCACACTGAAGACAAAATCTTGCTGGGCAGTCTTTAACAATGTGGATTCTTGCTTTGCAAAAGAAATACTGAGAATGTAATCCTCTAAAGGTTATTATTAATGGTGAAGAGTCAATGCTATGCAGTGTAGATGACAGTTGGTGCAATGCTTTTATTTAATGTAATGTTGAATGTATTTGAAATTTGAGATGGTCCCAAAATTTGTTAAGGAGAAGCTGAAGATCTGTACCACTGAATTGAATGTAACAGTTTTTAATCTGACCAACAAGCAACAGGGACCTTTCCATATCAATGTAACATAATAATTTATTTAAAGAAAATTGTTGTTTTTTTTTTTAAAAAAAATATCCTTTTCAACAGCATTATGGAATTCCACACAGACGTATCCATTGTTTGGATGCAGTAAAAGTTTGTAAATACTGTTCCATAATTTTTTTTTCAGCAAGAATTACATAAAATTTCTCTAATGGAATTTTGAAAACTCATCTGCATTTGTAATCATCATAATTAGCATCTTAGTATTATGAAACTTTTTAAAAAGATTTAAGCAAAGGTAATTTTTTTTTAATATTCTTGATATAATTGCTGATCAATAGACATAGAGCTTGAGTTGGATTCATTCACTGGTATATTTATGTTTAAAGTTAAACCCATCATTTTTATCAAAATGTGATTCTTTAATGTTTATTTGAGAACCCAAGTCACTACTTTGTAAAATGTTGCCATAACTTTTTTTTCCATTTCATTTTTAATCATTGTATAGGAATTAGCATTTGTCCAGTCCCACTATTTTCTGGATTATTCAGTGTATTATTATTATTGCCAAAAAATTTGTAAAAACTAGAATCTGATTTAGAAAAATTATTTAAATTAATTTCGATGGCAGACTGGAAAGTCTTTTGCATTATTAATATTACGTGCAAAGGCATTAGAAAATAAGTTTCTCTTACCAGGAGATGATGATTTTTCCTTATTAGCTGAAAACTTGGAATGGTTATTAGATTCTGAATTTGATTGAGGATAATCCCCATGATGCAATGGTAAAGCAGGTTTTTGCTTTCATTTGAAAGTGTAGAATCTTCCATAATGGGGGATTTGTTAGAGCTATAAGCAGCCATCACAAAAGAAGAACAATAACGTTCTAGATATTTGTTTGTTTGGTTCACTGCAGAGCCTATTTAAAAGAGAGGAGTTCACTGTCCAAACTGGAATTGGCCAGACAGACAAACTCCAATCTTCTCTGACAAAAGAACACTTTTATATGTTGTCATTTTGCTATCTAGAGCTATCAACTTTCAAAAGATTACATATTTAAAGAATTTTGGATGCAAATAATTGTCAGTCAGTAGACTATGTTGACATTACTGCAGCAGCATGATATTCTCAATCAGATTGACCACGAAATGCCTTGCAATAAGTGCAGATTGCCTATACAGCAAAAAAGAAGGAAGAACCCCAAGAGGGACTGGGGTACTTCTGAAAAAAAAAAAGAAAACCCCACATAATATTTTACTTTTGATTTAATTTTTTATTAAAACAAATGCTACGTTTCTTTATTTTTCATTTGTAAACAAAAAAAACAAAACAAAAAAAAACATACTCCCATTATTTGTTCCATTAATTGCTTGCTATTTTCAATAGTAATTTGCAACACTGCCAAGTATCAACAAATGTCTCAAAGTGCCTATTAAATGATTACCTCTTTAAAACACATTTAACAATATTCATTCTCAGAATTAAAATTATAATTCTGAGAAAAACACTTAAAATAATTTAATTTTTTTATATTGTTACAACATGGCATAAAATTACTATATATAGCAAATCCTTAACAGTATAATTATTTATACAATTTTCAAATTATAGAAATGAATTATTCTAAAACTTTTTATTTAATAAGTAGTTTATATAAGTCAAACTTTTTTTTTTCAGGTGGAAGCTTACTTTTGTCATAAAATATAAAGTTATTTTTTCCATATACTTTAGGATAATCATTCATATAATTAGTAATCTTTTATAAAAATCCTACATTAACATATACATATTACCAGGTATAAAACAAGATTATTAACTTTTTCATAAATTCAGCAAAACACTTCAAAGTCTGCTATTTCTGTTTGTATCTATGAAAACTCTGATATTTTTTGTTCTCCAATATTTGGCCCAAGTCTCAAATTTTTAAAAAATTTATTCACTAACATGTTTATAATATTTTCAATACAAATATAGTGTATATACTTAAGCTAGATGTAATTAGAAAATTTGTATTCATACTTTCAGTCATCCACTCCATTTTATACAACCGATACCCATCACCACATATCTGTGAAAAAGATAAATGATTCCAATATATGTATTTTATGCTAAACCAGGACACATCAGTTGGTTGAGATCATCTCATATATATAATCAATGCTTGACTTAAATGACCGAAGAGAGCTTGAAAGTCTGGGTTTAAATCCCTCTAATTACATCAAGATCAAGTATATAAACTATACTTGTATTTAAAATATTACATTCAGCCTTATTCTGTCCATCTCTTTTCTGTGGATTTAAATGGTCCTAAGATCCTACATATCAGGGATGAGAATGACTTACGACCAACATGAGAATGACAACAAAATTGGCAAACAAGGGCTTTGAACACTACAGCAACAAATTTTCAATGACATGGAAGGCTGAAAAGTTGGAGAGTGGAGAAGATGGAAAGCCTGTCTATTAAAGTTTGAAGATTTGCTATCTTAATGATTAAATATGCATGAAGATGATGATCTGGACCAATTGATAAGTGTTGGTTCAGCATAAAATACATTTATTAGAAATCATTTATTTTTTTCCACATGTGGAGTGGTTGATCAAAGAGACTTGAAAGTCTGAGTTCAAATCTCCTCTAATAACATGTTTATAGTAACTTTTGCTAGGTATCACTCATAATTAGAGAGCAAATTGATTTTCACACTTTCTCTAATTAGCACATGCAAATGTGAACAAAAAATCCTTCATTTTTTCCTTAACTTCAAGAGAGACAAATTAACTGTCTTTCTGAAATTTTTTTTTTTTCATGTGTCATAGCATTGTCCGGAAGCGAACCCGCTAACCCGGGGACAACTGCTTGTAAGGTTGCTGTGCTGACCTCTCGACTACCAACGCTTGACTCTTTCTGAAAATTTTTTTTGAAAAAACTTTTACTTTTAATATTATTTTGTTATTATATAATATAATTTATGCGTAAGAAATATTTTTATTATTTTTAAATTAAATTTTATAAATATTTTACATAATAAAACAATATAAAGATTTTACAATTTTGATTGACAATTATTGTCAAAAATTTTAACCCCCCCCTCGTTTTGAAAAATTACAATATCTTACAGTTTAAATACTCTATTTTTTAATACCATATATAACAATTATTTATTTCATAAGTACAAATATTTCAAAATATTAGAATTTCAATTCCATATTTATCTATAATTTAGTAATTCAAATATTTTACTGATCTTCACGTTTTTTTTTTCCATATTTGAAATTTTACAATATTTTTTATTCTACAAAAAAATTATTATTTATTTTATAAGTACGAATATTTCAGAACATTAAAATTTCAATCATATAACTAGTATGCAGATGTTTTAAAAAAAAAAATCTCATTTTTTGAGACAGAAATTGCTTTAGAAAAACAGGTCAGGTTAAAGGAATAATATATAACAAAGAAACCAATTTTATTTTGCAATAGCCATGAACTTTTCAACAAAAGGTTCTGACAATAAGAATATTATTTAATAATCAATGTTGAATTAAAAGAATAAATGTAAAAACTTATTGGTAAATGATTTTAATAATGATTCTATTAGAATAGCAATTTTCATTTCACTTTATATAACAGAAGTTTTTCCAGAGAAATGTAATACAAAAGGAGTTAGTTCTCTTGTTATATAATCCCGAATTACAAAAATCAAGACTTTATAAATAATTCTTAGCATATATGAAATGTAAAAAAATTAAAAAGTATAATGCTTGAGAAAGCACAACCCCTGGTTCCTGGCCATGCTTCATCATCATCAATACCTGTGATAGATTTTAGAAACTATTTGCAATTGTTAAAAAATATTTTTATATTCTATTCCATGATTAATAATAAACATAAACATAAAAAAAAATTTGAGTAACATAAATTTCTATTTGTGCATTAGTAATTATATGCAGGAATTTTTTATTTACAACACTATGTTAATTTATACTATTTAGATTATAAGCACGTGTTCTTGATTCTTATACATTAATATTAATCATAAATCTGAGAAACTAGTGTGAAATAATATTCAATATAAAGACTTATTTTTTAATAATCTTATTAAAAAAGGAAGTGAAACATAATCTGCACTTAATGTAATTAAGTTATACTAAAAATATTTTTCTATTTCATTATATATATTAATGATTTATTTTGAATATAGTATTCATAAAAAAAATTAATCTGAATGATTACATTTTTAATCATAATTAATATTTATTATAACTGATGGTAAGTTGTTATACATATGTAACATTTTATTTATATAGCAACTTTTAAAAATATTTCAAGCAATAATGACATAAGATTTATTAACATAAACACATGTAATTTGAAATATCCCAAAAAAGTTCTATAAAGATCATAATTAAATGTAAACTTAATATTATTACAAATTTCTGTGAAGGTTTACTATATACATCCGGATCTCATTTTATGCGAATTTATTTAATGCGATTTTGAAGTTATGCGGTTCATGTTTCTTCTTAATATCTTTGTATGCGGTTTTCTTTTATGCGATAAAAATTATTAGATCAGAAGTCGAGCTCCGATAATGCGCTATTACTTTAAATATTATAAATTTTGCACACTCACATGTCATATTTAAAGTAATAGCGCATTATAGGAGTTTGACTTCTCTCTAATAATTTCAATATTTTCAGCGCTTTATAATAGTACTGTAATAGATTTTATGCAATAAAGAAGTCCAGAATTCACTTAAAATCAGGATTTCCCTATTTTATATACACACATTAAATTTTACAAGATTATAATGTAAATCTGTTCAAACGTTATAGATGCTATATTACGCAAATTATTGTTTTTGCATTTTAAATCACATTATATTTTTGCTTTAAAAAAAAAAAAGAATACGTAATCAATTAATCATTTAGTGTCCGCAAGTAATAAATTTTACAAGACTATAATGTAAATCTGTTCAAATGTTATGTATGTTGTTTTTGCCTTTTAAATCACATTCTATTTTTGCTTTTTAAAATAAGAGTACGTGGTCAATTACTCATTTAGTGTCCACAAGTTTATTTTTAAAAGGTGAGATATAACAGTGGGCACAATTGAATTTGACAATTAAAATCTGATTTTTAATTATAATTAACAATTTAAAAATTACATAACATGATCTGAAATTAATATGACGCGAAACAATGAAATTTAATTTTTAAACGGAATTGAAAATTAAAGACAAAAATAAGAATTTAATTTTAATTGTTAGTTTTAATTAAATTTTGCCCAACAGTGGTGAGTCGGTGTCTTTTTATTATTGTAAGTCTAAGTTCTTATTTTTATTTTAAACTTTTAGTTTACTCTAACGAAGAAGGAAAAAACACCCAAGAAAATGAATTTCTTTGGAAACAAAAATTTCAATTTTAGATCGCTTAGTGCAATCGGAAGGATCAATAGCGATTGGAAAACATTTAGTTTAGGTGAGTCCACAATAAGAGCAATTAAAAAATGAAGTTGGTGCTAGTTGTATTTCCTCTTGTGATGACTGATGTCTTACTAGTTTACAAATGAACTTACTTATTGTCAAATAGCGATAATTATTAAAATACTGTACATGTATAAAAAAAAAAGGAAAATACTGTAAATTACGTATAAAAATATATTGTTCTGAATAAAATTAAATACTGTAGTTAATAAGTAAGTAAAAAAAAGTTTGTCTTGCATCAATTTTTTTTCAAATTTGAAATTTTTTATTAGTCATATTTTATTTCCTTATTTTTTTTTGTGCGAATTTTAAAGTAATTTTACATTGTTGCTTTGCTTTTATGCGATTTTTGAAAATTACAGTAACCTATCCCCCATTTTTCATGGTAATTTTAAGTCTATTTTTGTGTGCATTTTCTGAGGAACCTATCTACTGCATAAAACGAGACCCAGCATGTAAAATTTTATGGTAAAACATGCTTTCATAAAAAATGATACATATTGATGCCCAAATTTATAAATGAGAAGTTATGAAGAGAATAAGGAAGTCCTATGTTGGTCAGTGGCTTGATATGGTGCTGAGACTTGGATCATTTATCTTCTAACAACAGAAGATTGGAGGCATTTAAGATGTAAGGTTGGAAAAGAATAAAATGATTAACTGAATATAAAAAAGGCAACTGATGAGGTCCTTAAGAATTTGGGATTCAAGATCACTAATCCACATAGCAAAGATGAGAAGACTGTATTATATTGAATCTGGACATATTCTGAGACAGAATAGCAAGGGTATATCAGTTGTAAATATTCTAGAGATAGATCATGTTTCACTTTTGCCAATCACTTATTACAAATAATTTTCCCATTTAATATAATATCGTTTTTACTTTCACTATATTTCAGAGCATATTTATATTCTTTTCAGGCTTACTTTTTTTCCTTTATACTTTTACTAATTCTCAATTTTCTATTATATTTGATCTTTTGAAGAGTTTTGCCAAAATCATGTTTGGTGCATTTGCTACCCCATAACTTCTACATTAAATACATTTTATTTCAAGACCCCATTATGTTTGGTGCATTTTCTAACCCATAACTCTAATCATATATAATAAAACTTGTATGATTTTGTTTCAAGACTCCATAGCAGATGGCATAAATAATGAATAATTTTATTTATTTACAATCCTATAGTGAATTTCCAGACACCTATATAAATAAAACCATTTAAAACACAGATATTCTTATATATATATAAATTATTAATCAATGTCTGTATTCAAATTATAATAAAATATATATAATTATTCAAAACAATATCTTTAGTTTATTACAACTTATATACATTGCACTATATAAATAAAATATCTCATTTACATATGTTTAGTTTCATTTAAGAATGATGTGTAGTAAATTCTAGAAAATTTTGTAGACATCATTCATTCAGACATGGTAAAGAGTAATTTAAAGTGATTGGTTTATTTTCACACTTTCATTTCCAGTGCTTAAGATTTGCCAATACTTAAGCATTTGGGTAGAAAGAATAGGTGGATTCATTCTATTCTTTCACAAAGACTTTATCTTGTGTTGGAAATGAAAGTATTCATTTATTATTAACATTCATAAAAAAGCGCATGTACATTAGCTTGAAATGCTGATCTTTAATTTATTACAATTTATATACATCGCGCTATATAAATAAAATATCTCATTTAAATAATTAATACAATAAAAAATATTTTAAAAACAAATATATACCACAATTTAATAGAAGTACTTTCAACTATTTATGTAGTCGTTATCAACTAGATTCAAATTGTATTACAAAAAACAGTTACAAATGTAAACAAAAAGAAATACGCCATACATCAATTTTTCCCACAATTCATTAATTTATATATATATATAAAGGGAGTAAACCACCATCCCTTGAGCTATGAATTAACAGCAATTTAAATGTCAAACAAAGGATAAAATGAATCCAGCTATTCTTGGAGCTCTGATGTTTATAATCTTACTTTTGTCAATATTATTAATAGTTCAGAATAAAATTAATATATCAGTCAGCTGGAATATGGCATTTTTTTACACTATTAATCAATTATACGATGCTGGAGACAGATGCCTTGAATATAATAATTAAATAAGATTTAATATGTAAATATTAAATTAAACATAGCTCAAAGTATATATATAAATAATGGAAGTAAATCACTTTTCCTCAGGCTAAATATTAACAGTACTTTAAAGTACAGATATCTTACATATACATATGAATGTACACTTTTTTGTTATAATTTAAAAATTACTATAGTTTACACATTGTTAATAATTAATAAAAACGGATAATACTTTTGTATTTAAAATAAATTTTTTTAAAAGTAATGATTTATTTATCTTCTATTTATCAGCTGACAAAAACTAACAAATTCTTTTTTTTTTAAAAAAAATTAAATACATTTTACAAATATATTTAAGAATTTAAAAAATGTGTTGGAAGCAATTTCCTTTTCTGTTTGTCTCATTTTAATTTAATAATAATATTTTCTTCTTTCTCAATTTTATCAGTAACAAATGTAAAAAAATACAAATATACCTTTGCTTTAATGAGCAATGGGACTTTTATGCAAGGAATCATCATCAACTTGTAACCATTATTTTGATTTACAATTGATTATTGGTTATTATAATTTTTTAAAAAAAAGATACTTGTTTTGGAAAAACAATAATCATCTTGAAAAAATGATCAAAAAATGGAGGCCATTCTGTAAAACTGATGTCATTTTTGTAGGATAATGATCTCATCAAAGCTATGTCTTCGAAAAATAAAATAGTGAAATTCATGCTAAAAGTATACATTAATTTTTATCCATACACTAAAGTCTATCACTTTACCAACTGGACCAGATCACGCAGGACATAATAGATTAATGAAAACAAGGATAATGACAACTATAATTGATCAAGACATGGATAGTGGCACTAAGTGATTTAAATATGAAACAAAATATGGTTTACTCCTCTTTTTTGATAGAGGATGCTGAAAGAATGGATATTGCAATTCCATTATAATCACATCCAACAAAATCTTTTCATACTTTCCCCCTAAGCTATTAATACTAACTGACATTTGTTTAAAAATTGTTTTCTATCAATATCTTATTCTATCATTGCTATTTTTAGTATTGCTCTCATCACTTTTTAAATCATGTCTATTACAAAAAAAAAGGTGTCCATCCATTCCCAAATTTAATAAACTTACCCATAATCGATTTCTATTTACTCTATCATATGCCTTTTTTATATCTATAAAAATCAAATATAACTGTCTACCTGTATACCTATCATATCCATAAGTTGTGTAACTACAAATAAACTATCTCCTATATGTCTATCCAACCTATCCAATCGAAAATCTTCTTGCCTTTCTTCCACTATATTATTCTCTTCTATCCATTTTGCAACCCTTCCAGCCACCATATATGAAAAAACTTTATATAAAACTGATGCTACTGGTATCAGTCTATAATTGTTCAATTTTCTATGATCCTTATCCTTTCCTTTAAATAGTAGCCTTACTCTTGTATTATTCCAACTACCCAGAAAATCTCGCTTCTGCGTGATGTGATGCACTGTGACTTCTCCTTATATGGAGTCAGAAATCCCTTAGCAACTATGCCCAGAGAAACCAGTTAGTGACATTGACTTTCCTTTCCATTCCCCACCCCAAGTTTTCCCATATTCTTCTTTATCCTGCTCCATTCCATTCCCACAAGATAATCTTTGTCATCTCCAAGGTCTTTATATCTAAAACTCTCTTATCTTTTCCCAAACCACACATAAAATCAATAAGTCACTTCCTGTATAATCACTTTGTTCATATTTATTCTTCCACAACTTTTATTATTTGTACTCTTTCTGCCTTCAGACATTTGCATTCAATTAACAGATGTCTAATTTTTTCTATGCCTTTCTTACACAATTTGAAGACTAAATTACTCATATTTTTCCATTTATGTGTATATTCCCTTGTTGCTAAAGATCGCATTAGAGTCTTAAAGAGTAAACTACTTTCCTTGCTATTATCATAAATTAACTCACACCCAATATTCTGTTTACTTCTATAAATATTTCAACTCTTTTTACTCTCCATCTCCCTATTCTTTATTAATGCATATATTCGTCTATCTCATTTCTTAATACTATAACACTCAACAATTTTTCTAACACAATGATCCCACCTTTTGTATAAGTATACTGATGTGATGTGATGCACTATAACTTCTCTTTATACAGAGTCAAGAATCTCTCAGCAACTATGCCCAGAGAAACCTGTTAGCTACTTTACCTTCCTTTCCATTCCCACCCTAAGTTTTCCCATATCCTGCTCCATCCCATTTCCACAACATAATCTTAGTCAACTCCATGGTCTTTATATTTAAATTCCCCTTATCTTTCCCCAAACCCACCATAAAAACCAATAACCCACTTTCTGTATAATCACTTTGTTTATATTTAATCTTCCATAACTTCATTATTTGTATCCTTTCTGCTTTCAAGCATTTACATTCAATTAACAGATGCCTAATATTTTCTATGCCTTCCTTACACAACTTGCAGAGTATATTGCCCACATTTTTTCATTTACATGTATATTCCCTTGTTGCTAATGATCCCGTTCGAACATTAAACAGTAAATTACTTTCATTGCTATTATCATACATTATCTTGCACCCAATGTTCCATTTATATATTTAAACTCTTTTTACTCTCCATACTAGTTCTCCATCTCTCCAACTCCCTATTTTTTATTAATGCATCTATTCTTCTATACCATTCCTTACCACTATAACACTCAACAATCCTCCTAGCAGTCACTCCACCTTTTGTATAAATATACTGACATCAATTCTTTATCCAAATCTTCTGCATACCACATTACCTTTGTCACCCAACTTGTTACCTGCCTTTTACTCATAACCCAATTAAATACTATTTTGGCTATTCTTTTATTATCCACAAACTGAAATCTAATGAACATTTTCATTTTGCTTTTTGCATCTCTCAATTGCCTCCTTTGCTGTTCACACATCTGCATCTAATGCATGTCTTCCTAGTTCCCTTTGTACTTTTTCTAAGTAATGTAATAACCCTTTAATAACACATAATGCATCATTGCCATATGTTAACCCTGCTACTGCCACTCCCTTCCATACAATTCTAGCTACATCATATTTATTATATAAAAACACTGTTAATTTCTTTATCAATCCCTTTCTTTTCTTTGCGACATTTATCAATTTTTTCTCCCATTCATCCAAGCAATTTTTCTGATTACTTGATTCCCAGATAATTATATTTATTCACAACACTTAAATTAATATCCCCCAATAAAAATTATTCCTCTTCTCTTTCCCCAGTATTAACTACCATTATTTTTGATTTTTCTTCACTAAATTTAAACTCCATCTCTTTATCCACCCTTGTGCACATTCTCATCATAACCATATTTTCTCTTCTTTCTGCACATAAAAAGACATCATTCACAAATAAAAAACCCAATAAAGTATATACTCCCTTGCCAACTATTAATGGCATCTCTATCCCACTTCCTAGTCTTTCTATTGCTCTCTTCATTTCACTAAAATATAACAAAAACAAAATAGGTGATAGGGCATCCTTGCCTTAGTCCTACCCCATTTTTAACTTTAGCTGATTCTATGTCCCCTAATTGATATGTACAGTAATTATTTTCATAAAAGTTCTTAATAATATCCACCAAAGCTTTATCCATTCCCACATTTGCTAAACTTATCCATAATCTATTTCTATTTACTCTATCATATGCCTTCTCTATATCTATAAAACTCATATACAATTGTCAACCTGCATTCCTACTCATATCCCTAAGTTGTGTAACTACAAATAAACTATCTCCTATATGAATGAAAACCTACTTGCATATCCCCCACTATATTATTTTCTTCCATCCATTTTGCAACCCTTTGAGCCACCATATATGAGAAAATTTTATATAGAACTGATGCTATCGCTATTGGTCTATAATTGTTTAACTTTCTATGATCTCTACCCTTTCCTTTAAATAGTAGTCTTACTCTTGTATTACTCCAACTATCCAGAAAAACTCTCTTCTGTGCCATCTTATTAAAACATGACTATAGCTTTACTTTTGTTCTAGACCCTAAATTCATTACCATCTCTGCTGCCCATCCATCTAAATTTTTTGCCTTTCCACTTTTCAATTTCTTCCCTGCCTCATTCAGTTCATTTTCTGTAAACATAATATTCCCATTACTATATGCTTTCATGTTTTCTATCACTCTGTCCTTCACATCTAACATCTTTTCTATATTCATTACATACCTATTTAAGTTTCTCTCTAATTCTTCTCTAGAGCTACACTCTATTCCTTCATCATCTAATAATATTATCTCTCCCTCCTGTTCATTTCTCCTTTTAATGTATCTTCCAACAATAACTATTCAATTTCATTCTCTATTTATAATGATCTATTTTAGCCAACTTCTTCTTTTCTAAGTATTTTTCCCATTTAACATTAATATCTTTTTCACTTTTTTTTGTTCTTAATAGCACACTTATATTCTCTGCATGCTTTCCCCCCTCTTTTACGCTTTTACTAAGTCTCATTTTTTATGTTCTGAATATTCTCACCTAAAACCCTGTTTATGACTTTTTCTATTTCACCACCCCAGTCCTTATACTCATCCCCAACCAACCCTTCCATGGTTTCTTGAACTTGTATTTTATACTCTACCAACTTATTCTTATCATTCACATCGTTTCTATTTTTATTTCTATTCTCCATCACATTACTAACCATTTCTATTATAAAGAAGTTATGATTACTATTACATACTCTCTCTTCATTATAAAGACCTTAATTTTCCATACTATATTCATTCCCTCTTTCTCTATTAATACATAATCTATTGTGTGGAATATATTATTTCTATACCATGTGTATTGTCCCTCATAAATATTTGATAAATTTCCAATGCTCAAATTCGGACAAAATTTTTTCAAAAGCTGTCCATTCTTATCATCTACATCATCAATTTCTTCAATATGCCCATTCATATCCCCTATAACCATTATTTTCTTCCCCTTTTCTTTAAAACTGTATATCATTAACTAGGCATTCATATATGCTACTGTTCCACTCCATTATAGTTTGACTATCTTCAGTAGCTATATACACTATAGCCACCATCCATTCTTGTCTTCCTAACCTTATCTCAAACCACAAATGTTCTTGACATTTAACAGTATTTAAATATTTTTTTGACATAACTCCTATACCACCACCCCTTTTTTCTTTTCTATTTATACCCTGCCATACCAAGTCTTCCAGAATAGGTTCTTCTTCTTCTCTTAGATGTGTTTCCACTACTGCTAATACCTCAAGCTCTTCATTTTTAATTGCTTTGTTTAATTCCAGCCACTTTTCTGGTCTCCTACCACCTTGCATATTCAAATACCCAATTTTAACAATTTCTTCTTTCCTAACTACTCTTTTATAAATTCTTTTGACTCTTTCTTCTCCATTACATTTATAAATAACTTGCTTACCATTAATTTTACAGACCCATTCCCTCTCCACATCTACATTTATATCTAAATCAGCTACTCTTTGTTTATTTCTTACATCCCATCCATTCTTCTTCTTTCTGATAATACTGCAATTTAAAACCCCCCCCCCCTTTATAAGTTTCTCGAACTATATTCTTTATAAATCAGACTCCCTAAAACTTCACTTCCTTGATTTTTTAAGTGCAATCTGTCTTTACTATATAACTACCTCTTTCCAATAAACCAATCCCACATATCCACAAACATAACATCATTTCTCTCATACAATTTTTTCAATCTCTCATTTACAGAACATGCCCTGTCTAACATATACCTCTTATAAAATCTTGGTAATAATCCAACTATCACTATCCTTTCTTTAATCTTACTCAAATTCCTAATCAATTCTATGTACTCATCCATTACTCTCTCTGATGGCTCTGACAAATTATTAGTCCTTACCATAACATACACATTTCTTCTACCTTACTTCTATACTTTATCTGCAATATCTCTAATTCTAGCTCCAGGAAAACACTCTTACATACCTGTTTCTATTTTCCCTTGCAATTATATTTCCACATTCTCTAATTAGTGAATCTCCTATCAATATTGTCTCATAGTCTACTTTCTCTGCTCCAACCATAACATTCTCTACCACCTTCTGGATTTCCTTATCTACTTGTTCCTTATTATTCCTACTCAATAATTCCTTAATCTGCTCACACCCTGTCTCTAATAATTTTAATTTTGTTTCTACATCCTTCACCTCTTCCTTTATCTTACTTATTCTTTGGCTAACCATCTCCATTGCCCTACTAATTTTTCCACCCATATCTCCTGACACTCCACTAAAACCATACTCTGATCCTATCTTCCTCAACTACATTTTACTCTTTTTCTCCTGACTTTCTCTTTAGGGTGTCTACACTTAGAAACCATTTTTTCACCTCCTTTATCACATTTGCACACTGTCTACATAACCATAAACCTGTTACATCCTTTCTAGTCTTATTCAAACATTTCAAGTGATAAACCTCAGCACACATGCTGCCAGAGCATGTCTAGTTTCTGTCTCCCGATTATATATGTATTGTGGAATATATATGCAATCCATATTCCTTATTTTCCAAGCCACTTACTCTATATTTGACTTTATACTTCCTCTCCTACTCTTCAAACCCCTTTCATGGAAAGATAAAAACTTTACTTTCTTTCAACCAATCAATCAATCCATCAATAACCACGTGTTTTTCGTTTTTCGATCCTAGGCCTCCAAAACATTATCTCTTTTCTCAAATAAATCACTGTTCTTAAATTAAAAATAAAATCTTTAGTGGCAAACTTACTAAAAAACCAACTAATTTTACATGCAACTTTGTTATAAATATCCTTACCCTAATTAAATACACATTCAATAAAACAATTCTTTTTTAAACTTCTATATATAAAATGTTATATGCAATAGCGAGTATGTGTGTGCATCGGGTGTTTATTTTTAAAATTAAAATGTTTCTATAATATGAGATTTTTACTAACCTACTAGAGAAATAAATGTACACACATCATGCTATATGATATTAACATTGAGTTATTTTTTATTAAGGGAAAGGGGGGGGGAGCTCTTTGGATATTATAATTATTATTTAAATAGAAGTTTTCATTATTAATTATGTATAAAATTAACACCATGATGTGATGCACTGTGACTTCTTAAATGGAGTCAGGAATCTCTCAGCAACTATGCCCAGAGAAACCTGTTAGCCACTTTATCTTCCCTTTCCATTTCCCCACCCTAAGTTTTCCCACCATCTGCTCCATCTCATTTCCACAACATAATATTTGTCAACTCCATGGCCTTCATATTTAAATCTCTCGTATCTTTTCCCAAACCCAGAATAAAAACCAATAACCCACTTTCTGTATAATCACTTTGTTCATATTTCATTATTTATATTCTTTCTGCTTTCAAGCATTTACATTCAATTAACAGATGCCTAATATTTTTTATGCCTTCCTTACACGACTTGCAGACTAAATTACACCTATTTTCCCATTTACATGTATATTCCCTTGTTGCTAAAGATCCCATTCGAGCCTTAAACAGTAAACTACTTTCCTTGCTATTATCATAAATTAACTCACACCCAATGTTCCATTTATATATATTTAAACTCTTTTTACTCTCCATACTAGTTTTCCATCTCTCCAACTCCCTATTCTTTAAATATTAATACATCTATTCTTTTATCTCATTCCTTACCACTATAACATTCAACAATCCTCCTACCTTTGTACAAGTATACCGATATAAATTCTTTATCCAAATCTTCTGCATACCGCATTACCTTTCTCACCCATCTTGTTGCCTGCCCTTTACTTATAACCCAATTAAATACTATTTTGGCTATTCTTTTATTATCCATAAACTGCAATCTACCAAACATTTTCATTTTGCTTTTTGCAGATCTCATATAAAAACTTGACCATCCCATTTCTCATTGAATTGCCTCCTTTGCTGTCCACACATCTGCATCTAATGGATGTCTTCCTACTTCTCTTTGTACTTT
Source organism: Epiperipatus broadwayi (assembly GCA_028023455.1). Lineage (NCBI taxonomy): Eukaryota > Metazoa > Onychophora > Udeonychophora > Euonychophora > Peripatidae > Epiperipatus > Epiperipatus broadwayi. The sequence goes on from JAQFVV010000004.1 coordinate 23,437,172, forward strand.
TTCTAAGTATTCTAATACCCCTTCACTAACACATAACACATCATTACCAATGTTAGCCCTGCTATTGCAACTCCCTTCCATACAATTCTAGCTACATCATATTTATTATATGAAAACACTGTTAATTTCTTTATCAATCCCTTTCTTTTCTTTGCTTCATTTATCAATTTTTTCTCCCATTCATCCAAGCAATTTTTCTGATTACTTAAGATGATTCCCAAATAACTATATCTATTCACAACACTTAACTTTATATCCTCCAATAAAAATTCTACGTCTTCTCTTTCCCCAGTATTAACCATCATTATATTTGATTTTTCTTCACTAAATTTAATCATCATCTCTTTACCCATCTTTGTGCATGTCCTCAGCATAACCTTCATATCTTCTCTCTTTTCAGCACACAAAAAGATATCATCCGCAAAAAAAAAAAACCTGACAAAGTATATACTCCCTTGCCACATATTAGTGGTATCTCTATCCCTCTTCCTAGCCTTTCTATTGTTCTCTCCATTTCACTCAAATACAACAAAAACAAAATAGGTGATATAGGGCATCCTTGCCTTAGTCCCACCCCATTTTTAATTTTAACTGATTCTATACCCCCTAATTGATATGTATAATAATAATTTTCATATAATTTCTTAATAATATTTACTAAAGCTTCATCCATTCCCAAATTTGCAAACCTTATCCATAATCTATTTCTATTTACTCTATCATATGCCTTCTCTATATCTATAAAACATATATAACTGTCTACCTGAATTCCTACTCATATCCATAAGTTGTGTAACTACAAATAAACTATCTCCTATATGCCTATCTGATCTGAAACCTCCTTGCATGTCCCCCATTATATTATCATTATTCTTTTCCATCCATTTTGCAACTCTTCCAGCCACCATATATGAAACAACTTTATATAAAATTGATGTTATCGCTATTGGCATATAATTCTTTAAACTTTCTATGATCCTTACCCTTTATTTTAAATAATAATCTTACTCTTGTATTACTCCAACTACCTGGAAAAACTATCTTCTGTGCCATGATAATAGCTTTATTTTTGCTCTATGCCCTAAATTTATTAACATCTCCGCTGCCCATCCATCTGAACCTCTTGCCTTTTCACTTTTCAATTTCTTCCCTGTCTCATTCAGTTCATTTTTTGTAAACCTAATATTTCCATTACTATATGCTTTCATGTTTTCTATCATTATGTCTGTCCTTCACGTCTAACATCTTTCTATCCCCTCATCAATACTATCTCTCTCTCTCCCCCCCTACATTTCTCCTTTTAAGGTATTTCAAAATTTTTTTACCCTCATTTCTTCCACTTTTATTAATATCCTCCAATAATTTACTATTCAATTTCATTCTCTGTCTATAATTATCTATTTTAGCCAACTTCTTATTTTCTAAGTACTTTTTCCATTTAGCATTAATATCGTTTTCATTTTCTTTGTTCTTAATAGCACACTTATATTCTCTGCACATTTCCTCTCTTTTACACTTTTACTTCCATTTTTTTATTACTTTTATTCTTCTGAATATTCTCAACTAAAATCCTACTTGCCACTTTTTCTATTTCATCACCCCAGTCCTTATACTCATCTCCAATCAACTGTTCCATGGTTTCTTCAACTTGTATTTTATACTCTTCTAACACTGTGATGTGATTACACTGTGGCTTCTCCTTAAACAGAGTCAGGAATCTCTCAACAATTATGCCCAGAGAAACCTGTTAGCCACTTTACCTTCCCTTTCCATTCCCTATCCTAAGTTTTACCATATTCTGCTCCATCCCATTTCCACAACATAATCTTTGTCAACTTTGAGACCTTTATATGTAAATCCTCCTTATCTTTTCCCAAACCCAGCATAAAAACCAATAATTCACTTTCTGTATAATCACTTTTTTGATATTTATTCTTCCATAACTTCATTATATGTAACCTTTCTATTTTCAAGCATTTACATTAAATTAACAAATGCCTAATATTTTCAATTCCTTCCTTACATAATTTACAAAATAAATCACGCATGATTTTGCCATTTACATATATATTCTCTTGTGTGAGCCTTAAACAATAAACTCGCCCTAATATTCGATAGCTGCTGCCATCTAACGGAAATTGATAAATAAATGCCGCCAATAATGTTTATTACAGCATTTATTATTTTTAATATGCTATATAGAATAATTACATTAATATTTATTTAATATTAAATTTAAAAAAAGTTTTGGAAAAATAATCTTAGTGATGATTATTTTTTTAAAAAGTCATTTAATAATATATATATTTTGATATCTATTAAAACAAGTATTGTTTCGTACATTAATACAAAATATTTTTAAAAATGATATAAGTAAACTTTACAAAAGTCCTAGTTACTATTATTTTTTTCCCAATAATTAATGGTATTTTACTTAAATATAAAAACTATTTAATAAACATTCCGATATAATTATTTATTTATTACATTACTAAAGCCACAATTGAAATCGTAGAACGTTTCTAAAAATGAATGCCATTTATGAGAAGTGATTTTCCTTAAATGTAAAACTACAATACATAATTTAATAAAACTGTTATTTTATAATGTAGTTTAGAAATCATTAGCTGAAACAACTTCTTCATTTTCCATAATTATTTTATACAATAACTATCCCCCGTAACTAGACTTTGAATTTCTCTTGAATTAAATCTATCTCGCTAGCAAATCAGTACTTAATTAAAATTAAATTATGGATAAAATAAAAATATTTTAAGATCCATATTTGTATTGGCTTCATTCAGATCCTATTTATTCAGAATATACAAATATTTGCTTTTTGTTTATATCCAAATATCAAGTGTATACATTAATGTTAGAAATCCTAAAAATCTTGACATTTTCTAGATTCTAAATGGACAGTGGATTAATTTCAAAAGGCAAAGTTAATGAGACTGGAAATTAGGTTTGGTAATCAAGTGAATAAAAATAATAATCAGGATTTATTAATGATATCAAAGATGGTTTTAAATCTAAGTAGATTAAAGAACATTTTTAAAAAAGATTTTTTAAAATTTTACTTTATGTAAGAGGGGGGGGGGGGTAAATGAGATAACATTTAAAAAAAAATATAAATGAGAAGCGATATATTTTTAAATTTGGGTTTTAAATATTTATGAAGAAAAAGAGAGACTAGTTAGTTTAGCCAAAAAACATTACGAAGTAAAATGAACTAATGAGAATGAACGCTATGACGCGTCGGGGGATAAATATATTATTACGAATAATAAAATAAAAGTTATGAGAACTAATTTAAAAAGAAAAAAATCATTTCTAAGAGATGATCATTATTTAATAAAAAAAATTTAAACTAAATTTACTGATTTCTGTTTCTAACAAAAAACTTAATAATAATAATAATAAAGATTATATTATTATTATTTGATCTCTCAATCTTCAGAATATAAATGTGTGTTTGCATGAAGATGTTCACTTTCAATATATATTTAATTGTAAATGTTGTTGGATTTGTTCATTTTATTGAGAGGAGTTATTGGGTTGAAAATTATACAGTTAATTGGGTATACCAAGATATGAGAAATGTGTATAATAAATGAAAATAACAAAAGTATCCAAATAAAGGGTAGCACAATTAGATTATATTTTGTCTCTCAAAAAATATATACATCAAAATAGTAATGTTTTAAGAGATTTAACACAGGGAGTGATCATTGATTAGTGAATGTAAAATACATGTTAATGCAAAATTAGAGAGATGAAAACTTTTTAGAAAAATAGTACTAACAGTTAATATTCTTAATCATCAAAAATATTCCAATAAATATAAAGTGGAATTTGTAAATCATTTTATAATACTAATAGACTTTGAAGATAGTTTAGACTAGATTGAAATCAATAATAAAATAACTAAGAATCTATTAAAAACTGTAAAATAGATAGTTATTAAAAAAAGTGGCAATTTATCAATAATTTTTTTACTGAGACTACAATATATGAAAAAAAAAAAGAAATATAAAATTTTTTAAAAATGTTCCACTAAAAAGAATTGAATATCTAGAGTTTTGTAAAGAGGTACAAAAAAAAAAAAAAGAGTTAATGTTGATATAAGAAAATAAAATTATAAGAAAATCAAAGCATACATCACAGGACTTAACTTACTATTTTCTTACAATTATAGTTTTGCTTTTGAGGCTTTGTCGAGCTATTTGAGTTAGATAGCTGAATTTGAAGCCATATAGATGTCTGAAAATTTCAGATTTTCTACTTAATAGTTAAGTATTAGATAAATGCTGGGCTTGAGTTGGTATTTTAGATTTAGTGTCTGAATATCTTAGTGCCTCACTGACAAGAGCCATTAGCTGTAACCAGTTTGGGATTAGGAATAAACCTATATAGAGATTTTAAATGCTTTCTCTTGCAACAATTATCGGAAAAGCTTGTTTAAAGCTATTAGCACACTCATTAACTTAGAATTGTAAATTGGAAAGTTATAGATGAGAAAAAGTTTTTAAAAATGTAAAACATTTTATTAATGGAAGACAAATTGTTTCAGCTGTAAAAAGAAAATAATTATTAAAAAGAGAGATGTCATCAAAAAATACTTGGAATTTTTTTTATAAAGAATTATAAAGTAATATGGAACAAGAAAACAAAGCATCCTTTACAATGACATCTTCTGAATGCTGACTATTTTAAATGAAAAGATGAGACATGATATTTAAATTTATGAAAAAAGAAAAAGCTCTAGAAAGTGATGAAATTATTATTGGTAGTTAAAAACAAAAACAAATGAAATAGAAAAATTGTAGGAAAAGTTTGGAAGAACATAGTAGTAATATTGACATTTAAGAAATGTGATAAAGAAGATATTAGAAATTATTAGATTTATCAGTCTTCTATAAATTCTATACAAAACTTTATCAAGATAATTACAAGTTGTTCAGTAAACTTTGAATTCAAATCAACAACCAAACAAGCTGGATTTAAAAGCAGTTTTAGCACAGTGACTGACTCATATCCAAGTAGTGAGAAAAGTCATAGAAAGGACTAACGAATATGAGTTGCTATTACATTTTGGATTTGTAAATTATAAAAAGGCATTTAGTTTTATAAGCATTTCTATAATGATTAAAGCATTGAATTATCAAAACAGTCTTATTCTGAAGAATATTGATCACAGTGATTAGATTACTGTATGGTAATACTAAGATGATTAACATTAAAAAGGATGCATGATAGGTGATTCCATATTTCCAAAACTTTTTACAGCACTTGCTCAAGAAATATTTTTTTGGATTAAAACACAAAGATAATTGATTAAAAGCAAATGGATTTTGGAGATGATGAGCTTCTTTTTTGCAAAGAGTTATCAGATGAAAGTAAGAAAATAGGACTAAAGATAAATACTAAAAATAAAAGTCATAAAGACTGATAATCATGAATTAAAAAGAAAAATGACTTCAAATACCTTGTTCTAAATATTAATGCAGATGGAAGGGATAGTGGATGAAACTGCTTGAAATTAAAGGTGGATAGATAACAAGTGATAGACATAACTTAGTATTAGATACATAAGAGAAGAGCAAACAAAGAAATGTGAAGAGATATATGTTATTAAGAAATACTTTTTTCTCTTGCCAGTTGTTCCTGTTAGAGCAAACTTGAGGAATAATAAATGCTAGATGATAGTGCTTAATAAATCCCTATTGAATGGTATTCCATCCAATATCCTCAGATTAGGTTTAGATTATAGTTTTATCAACGAAAAACTTTGGTTATGGGAGTACCATATTTGAATCTAATGCATCTTTCCTCCATCAGCTATTTTTATTCCTTTGTTTTATTATCAACACATCAGTCCAAACTGAAAAACACATTTTCAATTTAAGCCAAATTGCTTGTACTGTTCTATAGATATGAAACCTATTTATATTTTATGGTATCCTTAGTTTTTTGATAACTATAGGCAACTTTATATTTTGGTCAGCAGTAGTATGAAACCAGCAAAATATCACCCCAGTTTACACAATGCTGTTCAGTAGTAACCTTTCTTTCTTTTTTTTGCAGTTATGCCATCTAGTACAAGCTTGAGTAATTAATAAATTCTAGATGCAAGTGCTCAAAAAATCCTTATTCAATGTTGTTCCATTTAACACCCCCAATCTAATGTCTAGTTTATGGCTTTCATCATTAAAAAACTTTGGATATGGGAGCAGTATATCTGCATATGTTTGGATCTAAGGCACCTTTTCTCCAGCAGCCAACTTTTTCTCCTTCACTGATGAAAACCATACTTAAAATGATCCGAACATATTAGATGAAATAGCACTAGATAGAAATTTACTAAGCACTGCCATATACCATACGTTGATTATTCAAACTTAAACTAAATAACATTAGTTGGAGAAAGATAATTTATTATTGAACAGCATGACTCATATGTTTTGTTGACTTTAAACCAATCATGACCAAAGAATAGACATATCTACAGTTATTTAAGGGTTACCATAATATATAGATATTAAACTAGTTTCAGATCTATATAAGTATACAAACAAACTGGCTAAGATTAAAAATATAAATATACTTTTCAGTTTGTGTTGATAGGCTAATAATTAAACTAAATATTTCTGCTGAAGGAAAGATGCATTACATCCAAAAAATCCAAGTACCCTACTCTCAAATCCAAAAATCTTTTCGGATGAAAGCTATAAGCTAAAAATTAATCTGAAGATATTGGATGGAAAAGTACTAGACACAATTTTGTTAAACACTGCCATTTAGCATCTGCTAATTTCTGATTTTTATACTAAGTGGCATAACAGGGAGGGGAGAGAGAATTTGCTACTGAACAACAACATTATATAAGCTGGATCATATGATATTTTGTTGGTTTCAGTATGTTGAAATAACAAAAAGTGTTTGAAAGGAAATCCATGGGTGAAAAAACATACCATTAAAAAAAATTAAGAGATTTAAATATAGCTGGGTTGGATATATTGCCAAAAAAAAAAAAAAAAAAATGCTAATTATTGAGCAGATGAAATTTTAAAATGGATTCCAAGATTTTGTGAAAGACTTGGAAATAGACCTCATGAGATTATATAATTAAAATAAACATATTTTGATAATGTATATAATTACAAATATTAGTTTAAAAGTATTGTTTTTAAAATAATTTTAAAATAAATTCAAAAGTACTGAACATCACTGATTGAAATGGTAACAAAAAGTTCTCTGTTAAGATTTACCTCATGGTACAAATTATTTAATTTCAGAATTTTGATACTATGGATGTGCACTAATTTTAAATGTGCTTAATGATAAAATCAATAACAATAAAAAGTTAATTTCTTATGTTGTTCAAGAAGGTTTCTATTTTTTTTAATAAACCTAGGTTCCAATATCAAAAAACCCTTGAGTTTATTGCTATAAATATTCATAATAAGAAACAAATGAAAAAAAAAATTGTGTAGTGTTTTGTAAAATGGCAGACATGTTTGTGCACTCCAGAAAAAACTAGAATTTATTCGTAAGGCTGTTTTTAGATTGCGCTCTGATAGCTGAGGAATTTAATTAGTGCATTGACGTAATGGCGATCGACAATTCCTAGAAATATTTGCTAATCACAAATGTTTCTAGACAAGAGACGTTACCTTATTGGTCAGTGCTTTGATTGATCATTGCAGTTGTCAGAGAGCGATAAGAAGACTGGGTAACATCAAGCAGTGTAATATAGAGAGCAGTAGAGAGCAGTCAAGCAGTATTGAGTAAGTAGAGATATCTCGCATCAGTGCTGGCGGTTAATGATCAGCACCCAGTGGAAATGTAGTTCACGGGTGTAGCTGAAAGAGACAGCAGTGGAGATATTGAGAGCATTCGTTGCAGACCAATTCAGTGGAGAGATTGCAGACCAATTCGTTGGAGAGCTTCATTGCAGACCAATTCGTTGGAGAGCATTCATTGCAGACCAATTCGTTGGAGAGTTTTGTTGCAGACCGATTCATTGGAGAGCACTCGTTGGAAAAGAATAGCGTGGGAATTGTACAACAATATTTGCTGACCGCACAGTATTACTTGCAGATATAACATTGGCACAGTCGTAAGTGCGGATATAACAAATTGCATATAAACTTTATCAAAACAATAAAAATTTTCTTCCATATTTCACCAATAACCATTCTAAAAATTGAGAACATTTTTTTTCCTTTGATTAATAATAAGATATAATAACGTGGAAGAGCATCATTATTTGCCACACCATGTGACTATCTTGAAATCAATTAATTATAGAAGAAATTATTATATTTATTTGTTCTATTAATTCTAAAAATATTTGGAATGTAAAATGTGATGTTTTCTTTTGTTTTGTATTTCATCATTTCTTTATTTTTTCATCCATCAAAACTTTACACTCATGGTAAAATAAACAAGTCAATCACAGAATAAAATTAATTTAAAATATATAAAAAAACAAAACACATTATGTAAAAAGTACCAAAATATATAAAATTTTAAAAGCAGTGAAATATACAGAAAAAAAATGAAACAAAAAACGAATTATATGTTAACATATAATTTTTTGAAAAGTTGTGAATATTACAAACCAATTATCTTTTTAAATATTTCAATTTATTATTTCATTAAAACGGTATGCGATGCGATGTGGTGCACTATAGCTTCTCCTTTATCAGAGTCAGGAATTTCTCAATTACTATGCCTAGAGAAACTGTTAGCCCTTACCTTTCCATTCACCACCCTAAGTTTTTCCCATATTCTTCTCTATCCTGCTCAATCCTATTTCCACAACATCATCTTTGCCCACTCTATGGCCTTTATATCAAGATACTCCTTATCTTTTTCCAGACCAAGTATAACCAAGAACCCACTTTTTGTATAATTACTTTGCTTATATTTATTCTTCCACAACATCATAACTTGCACACTTTCTGCTTGCAAGCATTTACATTCAATTAGCAAATACCTAATATTTTCTGCGCTTTCATAAGAATAGAAAAAAAGAGATAAATTCTTCATAAAATTTAATATCTATATATATGGTTAAAAAAAAAAGGAAAAATTTCTATCCTAATAAAGAATGATTATATATCTGTTATGTGAATGCAGACTTTTTCAAATAAATGTTGATAATAGAAAAACATAGTATAAGTTGTCTATATATAATATGCTGTTACTGAGAAATAATTGAATATAAATTTAAAATTTGCTTACTTCACATTTAATATATTCCGCATCTGGTGGCGTGGCATTTAAAGACAGTTCTATAATTCCAGAATTTGGAATTAAATCTTGATATCTACTAATCGTAACCCATTGCCCTTGAATCCTTTTGTAGACACAATTAATTTCTACTATTCTTTGAATACCATTTCCAGTAATAAGGGGTGAACCATCTTGGTATGATGCTGCCACCTATGAAAGAATATAACAATTAAAATATTAAACATTAGAATTAAAATAAATAATTAACTTGCTTATAAATTTTTAAAAGAATATAATTAATTGACTGATAAATAATTACAAAATATATTATTGAATCATAGCTTTTATTTATTGTATAGTTAATTTATTTTAACTTAAAATATATTCTTTGGTGTGGTATTGCATAAAGACAATGTTTTATAATATTGTATATGATTTGTGTGAGAATATAGTAAAAGTAAATATCTCTTATATAAAATTTTGTTTTTATATTATTTCTATATTATTAGTATGATTACAGACTTATCAGTTTATTCTTTTAAGCTGTTTTTTGTCTCAAGGCACATTTTCAAACTTGTCAGCAAATCAGATGCTCCAAGGCACTGTCACAATGGTCAAACTTATTTATTTTCAAACACATGTATTGAATATTTCATTCTTTAATCTAAATTCAATTTAACATGTTTACTTTGCTAAGTTATCATTATGAAAATGATTATAATGTAATCAGAAAACCTCATTAAAATTCAATTTAATTAAGCCATACATTATTTTTTTGAAAATATAGAAATATACAAACTATTTTTGCAAAAAAAAAAAAAAAAAGCCTTTTTTTTTAATATTAAATTTTGAAAATCAGTAAATTAATTAATACATTTTTATTCCATTAGGTCTTCTAAAGTATTTCTTTTTTGACTGACTGATTTTAATCCTACAATGCTTTTCAATATTTTAGTATTTATTTGCATTATAATTTATTTTTCTATTTATTCTTCTTTCTTTACATTTAAAAATAATTTATTGAAAATACACTTTTAGTAAACGAACTTCTATGTTCAGTATTAAATTTTATTGTAATATGACAGTGCATTATTTGCTAATCATCAAAATCAGCAGCAGAGTGGGAATAAGTATGACCATTCCAACTTCAAGAAAAACAATCCTAAAGATAAGATTTGTATTATTATGCAAACTAATCTATATATTCACATACAGAACATGCTGTTTTTATTATTTTTATTTAATATTTTGCAATATAATATTTTAATTTTTTCTGCAGCAAACTTTTCTTTCAACACTTTACCTAATAATTATAACTCCCTAACAGCGGTTGAAAACAGATTTTTCTGATAAAAGCAATTAATATTGTGCTTCCTTAAAGAATTCTTGAGATGATCTTACAAACTTCTTTTTCTGAACAGTACACTATATGGAGCATCTAAACTAATTATTCAATAACTCAAAAATTTCATTGCAGGAGATTAAAATTTTTGTTATAGTTATTTTGGGGGAAATTCTGGATATAGTATTATTTTCTTTGATGTTTCTCAAGACTGATTTAGATATAGTACTATTATTATTATTATAAACTTCCTCAACATTAATTTTGTCATATATTTCCTATCTCTTCAATTTCATTCTTTATTCTTTGGTGGCATGCATATGCTTCTTTAGTTATTGTTTTCTATTTTTGCTAGCATTTCACAATATTAAATTTAGTCCAAAAAAATGACTATCTTTAAAATTCTATTGGTTTAAGGTTCCAGGATTGAACTTACAAATTATTAGAAATTTCCCTAATTAATTCAATTTCTAACTTAATAAATTATTTTTCTTATTACCACATAATATTAAATTATCCATGTACTTTACTGCTGTTACACAATGCTTTATTTACTACCCTTTTTTTACAGTTTCGATTGCCCCAGCAATCTTCTTCAGAACTTTGTATTCAAAAAAATTGTGATCTTATTTTTTTAAAGCTGTCATAGCATTTTTAATAATATAGTAATCTGTTGCAATGAAATTAATCGATTCAAAAAGATAGTTTATTACAACATCTATACATTCTATTACACATTGAAATACATAGTATGTAGCAATAATCCATTTCAGGTCTATATCTTAGAACAAATTGCCATGGAGCACAATCAATTAAACAAAAAATATAATACAAAAAATAACAAAATTAATTTATTTAATTTTCGGACTGTACATATAAAATTGAAAATCATAAATAATCTTTTTCTAGTGAAATCTATAATGAACTTTTCATAACAAAAAATGTTATATACCTGAAAAGCACAAATTTCCTTAGTGTAAAGAAATTCAAGTGATGCAACCTCCAATCATAGTGTTAGAAATATTTTTCATTTGATCATTATATTACATAAAAAAAAAATCTAATTTAATGTTCTCCCTCTAACTTTTATATATTGTAAATTTGAAAAGCATGAAGGAACAGTCTTTCCCTAGTAAAAAATATAATCAAACATTTAAAGATAAAAAAAAAAAAATGTTATAAATTTAATCTAATAAAAATCATAAGAAGTCACATAGAAATGAAAATTATTTTTTTCTTCTTAATATCTGTGCTAATTAGGTTTCTAACTTATGGCTAAAATAACAAATGTACAAAGCAGAATAATTTTATAAAAATTAAAGCATTGTGTTTTCACTGCTAAAAGTGTAAAAATTTGGTTATATAAACTAAATTTAATAACTAAGCCTTATGGAAGATTACAATGGAAAAATTTCAGAAATATTTTGCACACACATATTATATCAATCGATAGCAAACATGATAGCACTTTCTGGAGAGATCTCACGGTATCTAAATGCATAACATGTTGGGCATAATAGTGGTGTAAAGAACTTATTAAAAAGTTAGAATAAACTGTGTTTAAGAGATGGCAACACAATAATCAAGTATTACTGCTTAATCTGTATCTTAAAGCTTATGTGAGATAGTATACATATATGCACATGAATCTCAAAGACACAAATTATTGAGGAAACTAAGCGCTTACATTCATACACTTCACTAACAAATGATCTTATTCCGGCTAATACTTACAAACATCTAAATTAGATCATCATTCCCATTCTACCTATGTATTATAATCAACTTTGTTCACATGATTATTACTTACCTAACATTCACTACTGTAATTTTCTGCCTTAGAAAAAATTCAAATGCTTTATATAACTCTCAATGAATGATCATCTCACTGGAGAATTAAAAAAAATGTTTGCAAGAATCATTCTTAAACAACTAAATTATTTTATCATTCTTCGGCTTTTCTCATTACATTATGGAGTTAAAACCTGCTGTGCATCTCAAGCTATTCTTTTAGCACAGGAATCAATACTGTATGCAAAAGAAAATAAATTAAAAATTTATGTTGCAAGCCAAGTTGACTTTTAGGCTGCTTTTGACTTGGTAAACTGGGAATACTCGTTTAGCACATTAAATAAACTTCTGCCAAACCATACACATCTAAGTACTGCCATAGAAAATCATCTTCCCAATATATCTATCAAGTTTAAAAATTACATGCACCTCTCTTCACCTTTTAAACCAAGCCAAAGTATTTCACAAGACTCACCACTTGCATCGCTACTATTTGCTATATATATATCAAAGAAATTGAGCAGAGCACAGGTCTCTTTCTTCCTCAGCTTGGAACTGTTTTTAAAGTAGTATTTTTTGGATGCTATCCAGATAGACTAAAGAGACCTACAGAATATTCCTCTCATTCTTCATATTCTGAGCAAATTCAAACACTATTAATAGAATCTGCAATACAACCTTATGTCATCCATGTATAGGGATAGTTACAGGTAGAAATTACCTTCATTCTTCACAGGAACATTCTCATCTTTTATTGGAATTCTAATAAACTTATCTAAAACACAAGTTCAATTTAAAAATAAAAGCTTTCTGATGAAAACTGCTTAGCCTATAGTAAAAGTTTGTATAGTTAATGCCATTCTGGATGGAATACTTGCTTACTACAGTCCATGAATGCACTGTTAAAAATCTCATGCCTACATTAAAATCATATATCTGGGGATTATTATCACATCTATCAATTACAAGTACTTTTTTTCCTATTTGTAAAGATGGTCTTAAGTTAATATGTCCTCAATCATTAGACTTCTACATCAGAGCTAAACTATACATCATAATCTTAGTTAGTCCAATTCTGGAAGTCACACCACATATAATATTGATTGTTCCACTTCACTATGCAAGTTATCCTTTTTTACTGATCATGGTATCGATCATGCAGATCTGTTGGACAATTATAATATCAAATCTTTCATTGGTGTTTTATTTAAAGATTTGAAAAAAAAAATATATGTATCCCAGTAGATACCTATGATCAACCTTCCCAACTACCAAAACTTTAATCAGATTCCAAAATATGTGTGTTCATCAAGCATGGTTTGAACTTTTGGTTAATTTATTACTTGGTACAGTTCTTACAAAAATCTTCCTCATTGATCTTTTTAAATTAAATCTGGATCCCACATGTGTAATAATCATTCACAAGATGTGATATACATTTTTCATAACTATCATCCATGCAACACTTTGACTTTCACAAGCAAATTAAACATTTTCATTCTTACAATGTTATAGTAATTACTCATGCTCTTGGAACCATGTGGTTCACTTAACTGTTCAGTAATTTTTGATAACAAAAAAATAAATTTTTTTTAAAAATATACATATTTACATGTTCTAAAAAATACCAAGTAGTACTATGAGAAACTTTTGGCAGAATAATATTTTTATTAGTTGTATATTACTTTAGAATGATGTAAAGCAGATAAATTATACATGATATAAAATGAAATTATTTTTAACTGCCCTCAAACATTAGTTATAATGATTATATTTTTAGTCCTGTATATATGTTAAATTTGTTATTAATAATAAAAAAAAAAGTATCAAACTCATAAAGTTTATTTTATAACAAAAAAACAACAATTGGATTAAAATGTAGGTGATAAGTTTTATTCAGCTTCCATAGTGTTTTGAAATTGTGCAACTTGTATAAAGGCTTCCAGTGTTCATGTTCAGAAATAGTCTTAAGAATATTTTTGGACATGAATGCCGCATGCTGCTATTTTTGGTTGCATATCATCAAGAATAATGTTTAAGGTGATGAACATTTTTTTTTTTTTTTAAAAAAATCTATATATCATAAAAATTATTTTTTACAATTATTAAACTATTAAAAAAAATAATATACTTACATATGCTTTAAAAGACATTTTTGGCTTGAAGACCCGAGGGCTTCCTCCCAAAAATTGTAGATGTAATGAACTGTTGTAAATAAGAGCCTGAGCATATCCTACTTCAATGATATTTAGATAAGTATCACCTATATAAGCCTGGACTAAAACTTCAGATTCAGAGAGATCTGTTGAAGGAAGTTTTTCATGTATTTCATTCATAGTAAAAATGAAATCTGTAACTCCATCAAACTGAAAAAGAAAAAGGGTATAGGCTCACACAAAAATTTAAATTTTCTAAAGTTTATATAAAAAAATTCAAAGAAATGTTATATTCAATCGTAATATTGTTTCAATCCTCCATATAAATATAACAAATGGATGCTAATTCAGTATGCGATCTTTGCCCTTTTGAAATTCAAAAATGACCAAAGATGTCATCTGACACATCTAAGTGATTAAAAAGTACATGAAAATGCAAAAAATTTAAAACTCGGGTCACTTAGATGTATCAGACGACGTTTTTGAGCATTTTTGAAATTCAAAATGGTGGAGATATTATACTAAATTAGCACCTAACAAATGCCTAATGTTGAGCTTTTGCTATATTGGCATGAAGAATTAGTTTCACTTAAGAATAAATAATGATGATTTGTTATCTTAAATCTATATATATATTGACAACTAAAATTTAGTGCATAATGATTGCGGTTGGCATTTCTTTATATATTTTCAAGATAAACTTATTCAATTGATTTATTTAATTGTTATATGTATTTATTATGATGTATATGAATGTTTCATATAAATATAAATTATTTTTTATAATATTTATATAAAAATTAGTAATTTTTTTAAACAGATTATGTAGTTGAAATATTTTTTTAAATAAATGGAAATATCTGTTATATTTTATTATAGAAAAATCACAGTCAGATGTTAACAGACAGTGATCAATGGAAATAGCAAACTGTAAATACTTTTTGCATAATATATACATTTTTTGAGAATTGCATGACACTTAAAAATTCACCCATGACTCCTTATCTTATGACTTGTGCGTCCACTGTTTTAGATCATCAATTAACTATTTTCATCTTAGAAATATGTCCTTTATAATTCTTTTCTGCTGTATTCTTTCTTCAATATTTTAACACTATTAATTTGTAATTAAACTTTTATTTTTTTCTCATTGTCCAAGTATCAATTTCACATGAAACTGCTTTTCAAACAGAACATTTAACAATCCCTTTTTTAAAAATGTTGAAGAGTTGCAAATTATTACATTTATTTTTACACATTGCAATTTTCATGTTCTTTGTTTTTGGAATTCTTCCAAAATACAGATAACTAATTACCTAAAGTGCTCAAAATTATCAATTTGCTCGGTCTTATTTTAGGTTATTTTCTCCCCATTAATCATTCTTACTACTTTATCATTTATTTTATTCCAAACTTTGTATAAAGTTCATTTATCTTATTTTATATAATGTATTTAGTAGTATGTTTTTATCATATGATGCAAGATTAGCTTATCAAATGAAACAAGGAACTGTGCAGATGATATATAGGTAAAATTTCTTTATGGTGAAAATAACTGGTAACACCTCTTTGTCAATATGGCTGTAATTTTTTTCAGCTGCTGACTATACTCTTGAGGTGTTGGATATTGGATGTTTTCCACCTCAACACTGATGGGAAATGACAGCTCCAACACATATTCTGATGCATCTATAGTAATTATAACTTCTAGATTACTATGGTAGTATATCAAAAGTTTATGCGATGTTAAGAAATCTTTAGCTTTTTGAAATGCCAAATATTATTCACTAGTTCATTTCCACTGTTGTTTCTTTTTTTAAGAGTTGATATAATGATAATAACAAATGTGACTTACCTTTTAAGATTATCTCATAAAAGTTGATACAATGATGATAACAAATGTGACTTTCCTTTTAAGATTCTCTCATAAAAGTTGATACAATGATGATAACAAATGTGACTTTCCTTTTAAGATTCTCTCATAAAAGTTGATACAATGATGATAACAAATGTGATTTTCCTTTTAAGATTCTCTCATAAAAGTTGATACAATGGTGATAACAAATGCGACTTTCCTTTTAAGATTCTCATAAAAGTTTAATAGTCCTAGAAAAGTCTAACTTTTTTATGTTCCTTGGTCTCACACCATTCTTTATAGCCTTCATCTTGTCTGGATTAGTATATCTTCCATTTATGATATGACCTGGAAACTTTATTTTTTTAGTGGATCAGATACATTTTTTAATTTTTATTGTAGCTCTTACTTTTTCAAATTTTGAGCAGACTGCATCTACACAACTCCAATTCTAATTTAGCAATGACAAAAATATCATCTACATAGGAAATAACACAATACATAGACTTAAAAAAAGCATCAATTTTCGCCTGGAAGATATTAGGCACTACTGTAATTCCATATGTGAATTAATTGCCATTCTACAGTCTCCTAAGTATGGTCAATGTTAATACTTTACTATTTTTTCAACCATTGGAATCTAGTAGAATGCAACTTTAAAGGCTATCTTTGTGAAACATGAAGCTTTTTTGTAATGATGCCAGTGCTTCAAGTATATATGAAACAGACTAAAAATCTTTATTCATAAATTTATTTAATGTAATTCGATAATTACACAATATTAGGTTTCCATCTGGTTTCATTATAACAACTACAGGTGTATACCAAGATAAAACTTCCATTGGTGTTAAAATTATTTTTTGGATCATTTCATTGAGTGTTTTTTTCAATTTTCTCTTTTAGGGCAAATGGAACTTTGTGGAATATACAGACAAAACACAACATTGACCAGACATGTTATTAGCTCTAATTGATTCAGACTTAAAACAGCCCAGAATATCTTTTTCACATTAGAGTTTTGAAATGGTCTCTTTATCATGTTTACATAAATTCCTAAAGATTGAAACCAGTTCCTTCCCAGTAACAGACTAAATTTTTATTAACTATGTATAATGTGTAAAATTTTACTTTTACAGGTACTATTATTTTTCCACATATATTAATGTTATTTCTGTTAATATTCATATTCACCAATGCTAACTTTTTAATATACCTTTTGCTGACTTTTACTCAGTAAGACTAAGATATCAATAATAGGCCTGCTCCACTGTCCACCTCTTTTATTACATTTTGGCCAAATATATTCACATTCAGTAGTGTGTTATCCATTTTAGTATCATTAAACTTTTTTATACTGAAATTTGCTTACTGTTAATACTAACAGACTTAATTTTATGTTTTACTTTTCTGTTTGCAGACTTTTCACAAATGACCAGGTGTACCGCAACAATAACAAATTATCCTATATTTTTCTCTACTGGGGTTCAGAGCATTTCTTTTTATATTGTAAAAGAGATTTTTTCTAGTTATTGTGGTTAATACAAATTCTGAAATGTTATCCAGCATGGTTTTCTGCACAATACATTTATTCATAACATAGTTGAAATCAGATTCATTCCCATTTTCCCAAAATTAGTCCAGCATGCCATAGAGAAATTGTCTAGAAACATTTAGAGTCCAACATGCCATACAGAAATTGGCTAGCAACATGACATTAATTTCCAGGCTGAAAATCACAATCCATCAAACAAATTTCTTAATGATAAATTGTAATCCACATGTTTCTCATGAGGTAATTGTTTTCTATTTCTCAGCCTGTTGTGCTACCCATTTTGATATTCTTGGAATGAAATACCCATTCAATTTCTCAATCACTTCTTGATATGAAAGTTACTCCAGTCTTTTGGTGTCACAATCTATTTGCCAGTGGACAATATTCTGTCCTGCAAACCATATAAGCCTAGATACTCAAATGTTCTTAGTCTATCTTATTTATGAGCATGTAATATCATTCCACATTTTCAACATAATTTTTCCACAAAGCGACATTATTCATGTCAAATTATTAAATACTAGTATTTAGTGACACTATATTCTGGCTATAACTACCAGACTGAAGTATTTTATTATTCCTTCACTAACCCTTTAATGACTTGACTTGTGCCATTCAACTATTTGCACACAGATCTATCATAAGTTGTCCACTACAATCATTCTGCTATGTCCTGAAGGCATTTAAAATACCATACCAGAAGCATAAAAGTTAATAATACATAAATACACGTTTAGTATCAAAGGATTTATTTGACAATAATAATAAAGTAAAAAAAATAATAAAGAAATTGAAAGTCCATTCCAATAAAACATGTCTCTAAGATTTATCCTCTAACGGTGTTTACCATCTCACACACTATAGATAAGATTAAATACACAGTTTGTGTTTCAAATTTCAATCACTTTAAACACAGACGTGCTTGATTCAATTAGATAGATAAGTATAGCTTTTAGAAGCAACATTCCTCTAGAAATTTAAATGTCTTTATCCTACAATGCAATTATTTTTTCAGACACATCAGATTTTCTAAAAGTTCATTTCATGTGTTTACATAGTCCACACACATCATTTAGGCATAACATTATCTTTAATACAACTACTTCTAGCTTCATACTGCTGTTGGGTTGATTTCTCAGTTTTACTATCTACTGATAAACCATTTTAGCAAGGCACCAACAAACATTGTTTCTAGATGAGAGGGGGGGATTATATGTCATTCTGATTGTATATAAATGATTACATACTATTTCGTTAATTTTGATTTGCAAATCTTAACTTAATGGGTATAAAGATTTTTCTATAGTGGTTAAATTGAAATAATTAAATTTTGAAATAATCTGAACGTATTTACAAAAAATAAATGATTTTTATTTACAGTATATACATTATATGCACAGGCATTCTATGGCATGCGTAGAGAAAGTTGAATGCGTATAAAAAAGAAAGGACATGTTTATTTAAATAGTAAAAGATGTAATTGATTCTAACTAAAATAATAAAATAAAATCTATATATGAAGTTTTAAAAAAAATGTTAATTTCTATCTAATGAAAACTAAATATATTTGGCGAAAGTTTGTTATAGTGAAAGAATACAGAACTTGTAAAGTGAATTTATATATATTTTTCTCTTGCTTATCGGGCCCATTACTAATACTTTCATTAACCTCTGGTTTGAAAAAAAAATAAAAAAATCATAAATTCCATGCAAACCCTTCCTAAATTTGATTATCACCACAAATCATTCCTCAGTCAAGTGCATAGTTGTGGTCACTATAAAAGATTTACTTTACATTCCCTTTACCATTGCAATGAATTGTAAATAAAATTTTTGTTTAAAATGACACCAAAATGTAAAGTAATAATGAGTGCAATTCTTGTAACTAAAAGAAGCAAAATTGGTTTGTACTGAAAGGCACGACGTTAAACGTAAGGTGAAGGAGGCCTACTTCATAATGGAAGACTCCTTTGCCATTAATCCAAAGAATCATGTTTTGCAATATCCAAAAGATGGGTTAAATGACTCATTTGTATGAAGTTTGCATACTGTACATACATAATGATTCCTATGAGTGAGTCATAATAGGCTATGATTATGTGAAATATACTTTCTCAAAAATGCTAAGCCTTTTTAATTTGTTAATTATCATTTATATAGCTTTACATTATATGTGTATTTGCACAATTTTATTATTATAATTTGATAAGCATAAAGTAGAAATCTATGATTTATAATGAAAATAATTTATTTAGTAGTGGGGGGAGGGAAGTTGTATGTTGAAGGAACACATTCATACATGTATTTATTCATTTAGATTTGGCATGTAATGAATGTGCTCAATTTACCATTGCACTATCTTTTTTATAAGTACATTCTACTTTTGTGGTAATTGCTTTTGTTGATATCTTAATGTGTGCAATTTCCAAATATATCGTAGATTGTTTATGTTATGTGATGATGGCACTTGGTCTGTATAATTAAATGTTTGATGAGAACACAAGAATATTTGGCAGAGAGAAAAAATAAAAAGGAAGTTTAAAGGAGTTGCTCATATGATAATCCCCATGTATCAATTTAATATAATAATCCATAAGTTTGGGAACCTTGCCCTTACAAAAAAAAAGGAAGAAATCAGGAAGATGCTCAGAGATAAATATATAAAATTTCTATTGAGAGTTGTCTTTGAAAGAATGGCTAAGTGATTAGAGAATCACATTAAATTCAGCATTCACATATCTTAAAAGATTACTGTTTCAATTCCAGTGCTACTCTATACTGATCAGGCTAGCAATAGTTGTGGAAGAAGACAGAAATAATACCACATGGAATGTTAAGTTCTATACTAAAGTGTTTTATTAACAAATGAATGTATTTAATTAAAGTATAAATAAATAAAAATTAGAATTTTAAAAAATAATATTTAAAAATTCAACTAGATGAAGGAACATGCGAATGTTAAAGAAAAGATTATGTAGGACTTGAGATTATCTATGGATTCAAGTATCCATGCAAAAGCTATGAGTGCAAACTGAACCTATAGTAAGAAAATTCAGCAAAGGTATTTGATACTGGTCTAATTAAAGAGACTAATTCAATTGAAATGCATCATAAGTGTCTTTTACATATTTTTTTTCAATATCTACAACCATATGTTTAAAGTATAAAATTAATAACTGAAATTTTTAAACATATAAAACTTTATAGCTAAAAAAAGTTGAATAGCTATTTTTTATTTTTTTAAAAGGGGAATAATATAAAAATAATAAAACATACATCATTTTTAATAAAACAAAGTCTACATCTAAATTAAAAAATATACTTCAAATACAAAACTTCTAAGATGAATTTATATAGCAAACTTTGTATTACTAAAAAACTTATGATAAAAAATATATGCTACAGAAATAAACAAATATTTATTAATAATTCTGATTTAAAAAAAATCCTATTATAATATCAATAAGCTGCACATTAATATACACAGTGATGCTATTCATTAGAAATATTAAATATTCTTACCCATTTTCTAAATTTTTCAATGGTTGGATAGGTTCGGTCATCAACAACTTGTCTATTGGCACTTACAGGTTTGATTGTCAATAGAATTGTGCAATTCCCTACAACTGGTTCCCCATTGGTGTAACTATAATTAAAAATAATAATACTTAAACAATTACAGATCAAATATGATAAAACTGAAATTATAAACTTTAAATACGTTGAAAATAGAAATATTAGTAAAATTATTTGCATTTTATCATATACTTAAAATAATACAATAATAACATAAGCGAGAATAATTAAATCAATAAATTTAGTGGTATCCGTTAACAAAAATAAAATGTATTTCACCCGACATTCTTAATCATTTTTAATCATGTGATGCAATGTTTCTAATAACAATAAAAAGCAAATCAATAATTGCATTTATTAAGGTAAATTTTTAATTTTCCACTAAATTGCACAATCTGATTTTAAACTTTCATATAATAAAAGGCTATGTTTTAAATTAAAAACATTAATGAATACTTTTCTCAAAGCACACGAAAAGTATGTGCTTTGCTAATATTTATGCAAAATAATAATAACTTGTTGACCCCCCCCCCCCGAATTAATTAAAAATGAAATCCTAGTTAGTATTAACAAGGCTTGTATTCCTAATGCATAAAGCATATAAAAACATTTTTGTTTAACCCAAATTGTCACAGTCTCAACTTTTTATTTGAAAGATTTGGTGCTTTGAAGTCTTACGATCAACTATTGACACTTGTTCATAAATATATTACCATATTTATCTTAAAAAAAATGATAATAGTACATTAAATTCAAGTGTCATTATTTGAAAGACAATGGATTGTTTTATATATATAAAAATTCTCAACTTTATTTCTTTTTGATTTTTTTTGTTTAAATCAAATTTTGCCTAACTCGAATTTCTCTTCGCATGCATAACCATGGTAAAGATCATGGAAATATTTTTTAATAAACGGAAATAAATGCTATTACATATGGTGGGGTGGGAGTGGCGCATTTGCCTTTTATTGTCTTTATTCATGTATTTGCAAAAGAATATGTGGTAGTGTGGAAGTTATTTAATATATTCATAAAAGATGTTACACGTGGAAAAGGAGAAATGAAATTAAATAACTCTATATGTGCGGGCATGTTTAATTAAAAGAAAAACCCAGCTTTACTGATGTTTAAAGTTGATATCTGGATTAGAGATCATCTCTAGTTCAATAAATGATTAGTGATAATTATTACTGTATTTATCTAAAGTGTATTATGTTAGTGTTGTGGATGGAGTAATTATGATACTTGTAAAATCACAATGTAACATATAAAGATGTCTTCACAGAAGACAAGACAAAATTAAGAGTTTATACTGACTTATTCAACAATTCTTGTTTGTTTTTTTTTTTTTACACTTTATATACATTGAGAAATGTTTATCTAAATCCGGATTTACTTAAATGAGGGTCCGTTTTCACTCTAAGTAAGTGATTTTGCCAGTGGTGAAGTAAAATACAAGAAATACTTAGTTTTATTTAATAAAATAAAATAAAAAGAGTATATGTTTCAGTATATTTTTATTTTATTAAAATATTAATAACACTTTTAGTCAGATTTTTGATTTTAAAAGTTATCTAGTAAACCAAAAACAAGTGTTTTGAATGGCAGTTATACATTTAACCAAAAATTATATACACATATGCTCTGAGCAGTAAGATTATTCTAGAATCTATTAGAGGGCATGAACTCTTGCTGGTGAATATGATTATTATGTGAATTAGCAGCATCTTGAAGTACATGTAAAGGAAGGATGTAATGTTTTCTATTGCTGTTTAAATTAGGACTTAAAAGTGGTAGAATTAAGGAAGTCTTCAGCAATGAAGAAGACAAGAGCCACAACTGCTAAGGTAAAGTCTTATACTAACTAAAATGAATGCATAATGAAACACATAAATTATGGACTATGGAGCTACATGAAATTCAAGTGCTATATTAAGATTATGGAGACACGAATATCGAGTCATGTCTTGAATTAACTATTTCCTATTGTCATTATTATTGTGTTTCTAAATAATAAATATATTATCACCTCAGTCTGTTTTATATTTTATTCATTCATTGCTTTTTGGGCGAGCTACAACTCCCCTGAATACAGACCAAGATGGTGCAGTCTGACAGGTTTAGAGGTGATAGATAATTAGAAGAAACATAAAAGCAAGAGAGCAAAATTTGCCAGCTAGTAAGAGAAATAGAAAAAAAAATTATGGTGTTATCTTCACAAAATATTAAAGAATTTGATGTCAGTAATCCAACGGACGGACTCTTTATGTTGAACAATTAGAGAGATATATGAGGTTAGATAAAATAGAAGATGATATCTTGAAAGTTTCAACTTTACTGTTGTTGTCAGGAGCAGATGTTACAGATATTTTACAAATAGCTAAACAAGTTGTTGATGTGAAGACGCCAGAAAAATTGCCATATACAACTTTAGTGGAGAAATTAACCACATATTTCCAGCTGACGATTAATAAAATAATCACATGTCTACATTTCAGAATGTGTAAACAACAGCCATGAGAAACTTGTTCTGAATATAACCTTGTTACATATTTTAGCAAGGGACTGCAAATTTTGTTCTGACTTTGATGATATGCTTCTAGACCAATTTCTTTTCGGCATGGTCGATCATAACTTAAGAAAAATGCTGCTTGCTGAAGTGGATATTGATTATAATAACTGGTATTGCCAAGTGGGTAACCCATGAACTAATGTTGACTAATGCACTAGAGTTCCAAACCGTATCTAAGGAGGAAGCCATTGCTATGACTATTTTCAATTCAAACAATTGTGCAATCATCTTCTCAACCTCCAAGTAAAGATCCAATTTGTTATTATTGTGGAAATAAAGATCATGCAAAAAATATATGTAAACTCAAAACACAGAAATGTTGTATTTGTAGAATTAAAGGCAATCTGGCATGCGTTTGCAGAAAAGGAAACCTAGGTCAATAACAGTCAAATTGGAAATCGGTTGTGCTTACAACAAAGAAACCAGAAATAAAAATGTGTAAGGACTCTTTGAGTGAGCAAATTATGTTAGAATTGTTGTTGAAACTAAAATCACTATGGAGATAGATAGTGGAGCTGGATTATCCCTAGTATATCTCAATGATTGGAATAAATTAAATTCCACAGCTAAGAATAAATTCACCTAAATATGACTAAGCATAATTGCAACTGATGTGAATGGAAATAACGTTGAAATCTGTGGCAAGGTTTATATTCCAGTTAAATTAAATAATAAGCATAAGACCTTACCACTGTACATAGTAAAAAGGAATATCAAACCATTACTTGGCCAAAACAGGTTGCGTCCATTAGACATCTCTATACAAGTCATTAAGACAATTAAATTAGAAACTGTTATACAGAAAAAATGCCCATAGTTGTTTTCAAAACATTTAACAACACTAAATATAAATCCAGCGGATATTGAATTGTCTGATGATCCTCAGCCAGTGAAAAAGCTATTAATGAACTGGTAAAAGAAGGCATCCTATCATCAATTGAAGACTCAACATGGGCAACCCTAGTTGTAGTTATACTCAAACCAGATGGAAGTTTGTGTTTGTGTGGTGATTATAGAATCACATTTAATTGATACTTGATTCTCAAGTGCTTATCCGGTTCCCAGTGTTACAGAAATTTTGGCTTCATTACAAAAAGCTAATTTTCACAAAAATTGATTTACGATCAGTTTTCCATCAGATTCCAGTTACAGATAGAACTGCTAGATTATTAACATTGTGTACACACATCAGACTGTCTAAATGTAATAATCTACCTTATGGAATTACAACTGCACCAAATATTTTCCAATCTAAAGTGGACCAATTGTTACATGGTCTAGACCAGGGGTGATTCCATACTTAGATGACATACTAATCTGTGCTGAATCTGAAACTGAATTAGAAAAATGTGTTTCAACAGTGTGCTCAAAATTGAATCAGGTTGGCATAAGAATTAATGCCAATAAATGTATTTGGTCTACACCTGAAATTAAGTTTTTGGGGTATGTCATAGATAAACATGGAAAATGCCCAAATCCAGATAAAGCGGATGCAGTTAGGAATGCACCTATCCTGAAAAATGTTAAGGACCTACAAGCATTTTTGGGTCTGCTTAATTTTTTTTGAGTTTTTTTTTTAAAGGCAAGGCACATGTCTTAACTCCAATCTATGACTTATTACATAAGAAAAAGCATTGGAAATGGAAAAAAATACAACAGATTGCATTTGAAAAGGCAAAATATTTGTTATCCTGTGAAACTCTGTTAAGTTATTTTCAAAGTGATTTGGAAGATATTGTAACCACGGACACTTTGAAATATGGTATTGGTGCTATCATTTCCCACTTAGAAAATAGCCATAAACAACCTATAGCATATGTATCTTGTATTTTATCACCTGCTAAAATCAATTATAGCCAGGTGGACAAAGAGGCTCTTACTATCATTTTCACTGTAAAAAAAATTTCACCAGTACATATATGGGCATAGTTTTACACTTTATATGAATCACCGACCATTATTGGGTATTTTTTCTAAGAATAAAAAAACCTCTGATTCTTCCAGTCAACGAATGATATGTTGGATCAACATCTTAGCTGCTTATGATTACAATTTGATATAGAAACCTGGGGAAGAAAAAAAAGCATATGCCGATGCATTTTTACGCTTACCTATAAAGATGGATAAGCCACATGAATTTATTGAAGTAAACTTACTCGAAGTTGTAAAAATGGGAGACCCATTAAATAGTGCTACAGTAGCAAAGTGGACTAAAAGGGATCCCAGATGTAATCAACTAAAGACCTGGATTAGACTTGGATGGCCTAATCACTGGCCATATTTCTTTCATCCAGCTATATGGAATGCTTGACGTTATCTATCAGTCTGTAGTAACTGTGTTGTTAGAAATGATCATGTTTTTATACCAGAGGAGAGACATTCTCAAGTGCTTAAACTCTTAACATACAGGACATCCTGGGGTAGTGGAGATGAAGGCCCTGACATGCTCTTATGTATGGTGGCCTCAAATCAATCACCAAATTGAACAGACAGTAAAAACAGGCTCAAATTGTCAAATAGCAGCCAATCTACCTGAAAAAACATTTAATTCCTGGACTGAATCGAATAAACCATGGGATGGTGTTCATATTGATCACACTGATCCTATCCCAGATTTATGATATTTGTGGCTGTGGATGCTTTTAGCAATTGGATAGAATATTGTACTGTATCTTCATTTACCACTAAATGCACCATTAAAGCATTAAAAGAGATTTTCTTCATTCACAGATACCCGAATGTTATAGTATCTGATAATGGAACTGGAACCGGTTTTACTTCAGCAGAATTCGAGACATTTTTATCCAATAAGGGGATACAACACATACTAACAACCGCTTAGCATCCTGCTTCAAATGGTTTGGCAGAAAAAAACAGTACAAACTCTCAAGACAAGTTTAAAGAAAAACCAGTTTTACAAAAATAGATGATGCATTGATAGAAATCATGTTCTTCGAATATTTTTTACCTAGTACAAAATATAGAAAAAATCACCTGCTGATCTATTGTTTAATAGAACTCATCGGACTCATCTTACTAAAATCATGCCACAAACAGAAGTAATGAAACCAAATTCAGAAAATCTGAATAATCAAAAGACTTCCCCCAAAATTTGATATTCATGAAGAAGTATGGATATGAAATATGCTTAAGAAACAATGGATATCTGGCATTGTTACTGGGATAATGTCCAAGGTTATACATACAATAAAGCTCCAAAATAATTCATCTGTTAGAAGGCATATAGATCATTTACAAAGATTTATTGCTGCACCATTAGAAGAGAAAAAAATCCAATGGAAAATAACAACCAATGGGTGTTTTTGCCCAAAGAAGAAAGGGAATAATTACCCCCAGTAATATTGACAGAAGATTTAACTGAAAGGGCTCCTGGTCCTGGGCAAACTAAGCTAAACAGTGAAATGAAGACCATACATTGCCTAACTCAAAAATAAACCACCAATGAGATTTAAGGACTATGTTCTAGAATAGAGGGAGGTACTCTGAGAAGCGGAAATGTAATGTTTTATACTGCCATTTAAATTAGGACTTAAAAGTAGTAGAATTAAGGAAGTCTTCAGCAATGAAGAAGACAAGACCTACAATGGATAAGGTAAAGTCTTATATTAACTGAAATGAGTGCATAATGAAACTCATAAATTACAGACTACAAATGAATTTGAAATTTAAGTTTTATATTAATATTTGAGACATGAATATTGAGTCATGTCTTCAATTAACTATTTCATATAATCATTATATCTTATTATGATTATTATTATTATTGTGTTTCTAAATAATAAATATATTATGACCTCAGCCTGTCTTATATTTCATTTATTCATTTCTTTTCGGGCGAGCCATGACTTAGCTGAATACAGAGCAACACACATACTCTTTAAAATAACTTGTTATCAAACAATAAAATTAATATAGCTTAAATGCATTTTTAAATTTTATAGTTTTGACTAAAAAATGAAGATTATGCATTATTTTGCTATCAAAGGACAGTTTTGAGCATCTGGTAAATCTGTTTGATAATTCATAACACAGTGATCAACTTTTAGATTTTTCTACTTATAGATTACATTTATTATTAGTTACTAGTTAACATTATACTATTTAACTAGATATATATATATTATTACAGTTTTGAATAAATTGATACATATTTTTAAAAAATGCGCACACATAATATAGTTAATAAAATAATAGGCTTAATTAGTTCTTTCTTTTTCAGTTTGCCTTTTTACTAGCAAGAGGAATGAATAATCTTTCCCTAATCATCATAATTAGTTTTTTACATTTTCCTACAAAATGAAAACTGGAAAGAGAAAAAAATGATTTTTTCTGATTGAGGGATAAAAAGCTGTCATAAACTTTTATTTTAAAATTGTAACAAACTTTTTCCATTGATCATTTATAAACTATTTATGGGGACATTTCTGCAAAAAAGAGAAGAAAAAAATTTGATTTTTAATTGTAAACACTTCTAACAGATATTAAAATTATTTGCTTATGTATTTAATAAATTAATTTTTTTTTAAATAAATATTTATTAGAATAGAAGAATTATAATTTAATACTGTTATTGGGCCATATTAATAAAGATTTCCATTTAAGTTGCTTTTCTTTCCTCATCGAGTCATTTCTGTTTATCCAACTCTGTGTATATTTCCAATTGTGTTCAAGACTTCGCTCAATATAAAAGTCTAACATTTGAAATCTTAAATTTAATTTCTACTTTTAATTATAATGATTTATTTTTTAGCAAGAAATAAATAAAGAAGCTCATAATGTAATACCATTAAAAAAGTGGCAAATATTGCATACCAACACCATCTTTAACTATTATCTTTCGATCTTGGCATTTTGTTCCTAGCAACCAATGACAAAATGTTATCAGTCAATCACATTATTTTTTTTTTTTTCCATATGTCATAGCATCGGCCGGGACGCGAACCCACACCCGTCTGCAACCAACTACTTGCTTGCAAGGCAGGTGCGATGACCTCTCGGCTAACAACGCTTGACAATCACATTATTTTGCTTCTCAACCACAACTATTTACAGAATTCGCTATTAATAACAATAATGAATTTAAACAAAGAGAAATCTTTACTGCTCTCCATCTGAATTATAATACAATTTTCAGTACAGAAGACCATCAATTTTGTTAAGAAAGATATCAAGCTTAGATATAGCTTTATTAGGATTTACGTTTCTTTTATTTAGCAGTCACAAATATTATGCAACAATGTGCAAAATTTTAAGTCAATAAACTGATTATTAACTATGATAGGAAATATAGCTCATAGTTAATAAGTAATAAAAATGAAAACGTGTTGATTACTATGATAAATCTGTTACTTTCAATAGTATTAATATTAACAAACTGTTCAAGAAAATAAAAGTTTTTAATCACGGTACTAGATAACAAAAGAAGCAGCAATTTTATTGTAGATAGTTTATTAATTTATTTCAGCATCAGAATCTGGTAAAGCAAAAAATAAAACAATACATTATTAGTAATTATTTTTTGACAATATTTTCTTTGTTAACAATTCCAAAGAACTAAATGAAAGTTTATAATGGATGTCCCTAACAATAATGAATTATTTATGAGAATAATATTTTTTTATATAAAGTTCCATAAGCTTTCCACATCATAGGAAAAATGTCATAAAGTGTTATCATCTGGTTTATGCCTGTTTCTTTGAATCATTATACCAGCACAGATTATGTCAAAACCAATAAATATATGTTTTGCTTATTTATTTCTTTGATTTTCATATGAAAACATTTTATAGAATATTCTGATACATTGCTATGATATTCAATTACTTTTTATAGTGTCTGAACATATGAATACCATTATAAGTATTAAAAAAAAATAATGGTTGATATTATTTCAATATAATCAGCATAATATGGTGCAGTTACTAATTCTTTGCTAATTGATCTCCTTGAAAATCTGATTTATTTTGCACTGTCCTGTTTTTTACATTTGCAACAAATTTGCTACATTTGCATAATATGAATTCAATCTTTAAATTTTGATATGGGTTCTCATTGATTTCAGTTTATATAAATATAATTATTTGGATTCATTCTGTACTATGGCTTATAAAAATATTTAAAATTAACATTGTGATGCAGGATTTAGGACACTCTGTAAAAAAAAAAAGCTATCAAATTCAACAACATAAAAATTTATTTTACTCTTTTATGCATTTTATATTATTATTAGATTGAGATTGTTGGTTGTTATTGATATTGATAATGATTAGGCACTTTAAATCAGTGGTCTTCAACCACCGGTCCATGGACCGGCACCGGCCGCAGAAGTTTTCTGCTGGTCCGCTGCTAGACTGGCAAAAAAGTTTGTAATAACAAAATAATAAGATTTTAAACTTTTAATTAATATAAACAATTTTTATTTATTTTTTCATCATATTTTTTCCCGATTAAAAAAAAAGAAACAGAACAAAAAAAAAATCTAATCAATCATACATAAATTAATTTGTTTTTCTATTTATCACAGATGTTTATGGGGGGGGGGGTAGAAAAAAGTTTTTTATTATACAAACTCCGGTTGTCTTTTGATAGCCAATCACGGCCGCTTGTCAGCATTGTTAAAACAATAAAATGTAACGTGACTTTTTTTGATCTCTTAAATTTTTTCTACTCTCTCTTTTAATATTTCATTTTTAGTGGTTTTTTTTTGGCTATACAGCAATTTTTTTTTTTTTTGGCTTTAACTTTTATTTTTGAAATCAATTTTTATTACTTTTTTTAAAAAATAAAACCAAAAAATAAGTTCTGTCTCTAACTTTTACAAAGTATTTCTCAATACACCCCCACCACCCCAAAATAAAGTAAAATCAAAACTTTTGACTTTTTCAAGTTTCAGTTTTTTTTTTTGTTTAAAAATACAGCCACTTTTTTTTTTTTTAGCCTATAAGGCGATATCTTTTTTGCCTTTGTATACCGCTGATATACTAAAACTTTTATTTTTAAAACCAATTTTTATTACCTTTTTTAAAAATAAAAACAAACCAAAAATAACTGTTGTCTCAGTGAAGACAAAGTATTTCTCAACCCACTTCCCCCAAAAAAATTAAAATAAGATCTTTTTTGGCTTTAACTTTTATTTTTGAAATCAATTTTTATTACCTTTTTTTAAAAATAAAAACCAAAAAATAAGTTCTGTCTCTAACTTTTACAAAGTATTTCTCAATACACCCCCACCACCCCAAAATAAAGTAAGATCAAAACTTTTGACTTTTTCAAGTTTCGTTTTTTTTTTTTTTGTTTAAAAATATGCCCACTTTTTTTTTGGCCTATAAGGCAATATTTTTTTTGGCTTTATTTGTATACCGCTAAAATACTAAAACTTTTATTTTTAAAACCAATTTCTGTTACCTTTTTTTAAAAATAAAAACAAACAAAAAATAACTTTGGTGTCTATCTTTTGTCTCAGTGATGACAAAGTATTTCTCAACCCACTCCCCCCCCCCAAAAAAAAAAATAAGATCAAAACTTTTGACTTTTTCAACATTCAGGTGAATAACATTTTATTCTTGCATGTTTTAACAATGAAATAATAAACGTAAAATGCAAGCACATTAATGAGAACGATTGTTATTGTACTGTTTTCTGTAGCAGTATGACTGCGCAACTCGAGAAAGAGTGTTCAGCATGTGAAGGTAAGCAACACCATTACAATACACAATAACTAGTATGCTGTTTTGGTCAGTTATAACAATTATGCTTATCTAAGGCTAAGCAGGTTACATCTTTAAGAAAATTTATCTGTAAACTTCTGCCAGTCCACAAAATCTTATCCTTATTTTTACCGGTCAGCAGGTGTGAAAAGGTTGAAGATCACTGCTTTAAATCCCTAAACATCACATGATCACTATTTCTTATGTTAGGACATTACTGTTATTAAAACAGGCAAACTCTCCATACAGTAGTGCCACTCAGTGCCAACCACAGTAATCAATGGATGCCAGAAGGCTTGTGCATAAAATCACTTTCATGTATTTATATTGATATCTGTCTAGCCTTGAGCATTGTTAGCTTTATTACAAAAATAATATATAGTTGGAATATAGTTTGAAAGTTATAATTTTAATTTGAAAGTTATATTTGATTATTTGTTAATCTCCTTTCAGAACAGGTTAGGTTTACCTGTTTAATGAGGTTTATTTAAACTTCTTTGAATTAATGATTTTTTTTTTTTTTGTAGTCAATTTGCAATCTTTAGTATCTAGTTTAGTTTCAAAAACAGGTTTATTTAACTATGTTTACAATAAAGAAAAAATTATAAAATAACATTAAATTTGGCAATACATTTATAAACCATTAAATTACTTAATGTCCAATATTAATAAGATTCCATGTGGAATTTGCTATTAGGTGAGGAGTTAACTTCAAATCTCTTTCTTTGATATCTTTTAATTTTTGTAAAAAAATTAATGTTGGATCAGGTATAACAGACTTGAAGATTATGAAGCATCTGACAAACCATAGACAGAAAGTGATGAAAGTATCTATATAAGCATATTAATCCACAAATAAAGGTGGAATTTCATCCTTGTTGTTTAAAGCAGGTTGTCTTCACAGTAGATTGAGGTTGTTATTGATACTGGTAATGTTTAGGTGTTAACTGCTTTCACGTATTTATATTGATACTAGCCTTGAGCAGTTAGCTTTATTATATTTTATCATTGAAAAAAATTGATGGCAAGAATAAATAAGCTATGAGATAACATTTTACACATAAATGAATTATTAACATAGTCCTAATGTTTACATAAAATAACAGTAAAGTAATAAGATCTGTTCATTTTCACCAAGATTGGTAGATTATCCCAGGGTCCAAATTCTCAGGAACCTTGTACATGCTCTCATTATATATAGAAGTGTTCTCTCTATTCTTTTTCTACTACTATGGTTTATTTTTTCTTTAATTAACTGACTTCTGGAAATAAGATTATTTTTACTTAATGAATTACTAGATATAATGGAGAGAACAAAAGAATTATGTTAATTTTTAAATATATATATGGATCAGAAAAGTTTTTAATTCTTTTTCATCTATTTGTATATTTTAATCTTTTCAAGATAAATATTTTAGGAAATTGTCTCTAATCTTAATTTTTATGTTTGTAGCTTGTACACATTTTTACATGCTTAACTAAATTACTATAATAAAAAATTATCAATTACCTTCATCCTTTACAGAAATCATGTGTTTATATGCTTCTTCAATGTATATATACATTCTTAAGGCATCTTGGTGATTAATCTGATTTTGAAATTTCTATAACTTCTGTTCCTTTTCATTCTCCACTTGTTCCAAATCTTTAGCTCAAGGTGCTTATACATGAACAGCTAGTTCTCCCATCTACTGGCATGGCATCTGTTCAAGAGTTATTGTAAATTTGCTGGCTAATTAATTAATCTTTGAACTTTAAATTGTGATGAAAATGATCTCTATTTTTTGTTCAGACTAATATTATTTTTCTTAAAAGACAGCAATTTAAGCAGAATTTTAGCAGAATTTTAAAAATGATTCTAGACCTAGACATTATCAATTTATGAAATACTTAGATATAATTTTTGCATTAACATGCAGTTTATGATAATATCCTTAACAGTTATAATGATGTAGATCTAGCAGATCCATGAACATTGCTTATGGGTCAAGACATCTTTGCTTATCACAAATTTCATTTACTAGATGGTCTTATTGGCAAGTTTATCAAACTTTGGGCAGTATGACAATGTTAATACATGTACCATACACCATTCTTTTAATGTTTGATTTTTTCTGATGTGAAAACTGTCCAATTATTTGCAACAAGCAATTCTGGAATACTATTACAAGTTTCACAAAAGCCTTGAAATTTTTGTTTATGAACTCATATTTTTTACCCAGTCAATAGTCTATCCATCTAGAATATGCATTACTAAAGACAAGGAAATTATGGCTGCTGAATGTTTCAGCATGATTGACACATACTGTATTACTTCTTTTCTGACACATTTTATATTTAATATAAATTTTCAGATTCATATTTAATCCTGGTCACCAAACATACTAGCTAACTAAAGTTTTAGTCATGACAGTTGTGACTAGAGTCAATCAATTCCAGGATCATCACTCTTCTTTGAGTTGAAATGATAATCCTTAATCCTGTTGCTTGCACACATTCCAGAATGATTGCAGCAATTTAAGGCATCTCTTATTCACTTTTGTCCATTCAGTAAACTCTTTATTGTACTCTGGGCATCATAGCATGAATAAAATGGGTGTGTCTTTGTTAGGTAATAACAATCAAAAACTTTTGTAGATTTTTTGATTTCCCATTTTTATATTAGTTTGTACTCATATGAGGTAAATATTCCAAATGTATCATATATGGACTTAAGTGAGCCTCTAAAATATTTTCCTCCAAAATGCTCAAAATGGGACTTATGGTTTATAATAACCCCCCTGCCCCCAACTCAGATGAATATTGGTAAAAATTATTCAGTCTAAAAATTATTGCTGAAGATTCCTTACCAACTGTTTATAATTTTTTTCAGCATAAGAGAAGAATCTGGAGACAAACTATTGACCTATTTCCTGGTGTAGGAATTATGGATCAACATCACCACTATTCTGAATTCAAACATATCTTCCATTAATATTGTTTTGATGAGAAACAAGCAGTGCCTTGATGTTGTGAAAAGCTTCTACCCGAGATGTACTCTAATTTCAATTTTGATCTTTTTCAGAATTTCTTCAAAAAGTATAATAGTCCTAAGAATGATTGTAATTCCTATGCTGTTTTCATGGTTTCACAGTTTTCTTTATTTTATATATTTTTTCATCATAATGTGATTGACATTGATTCATGGCTCAAAAAACATAATAATATCTTTTAATTTTTGTGCATTCTTTTATATAATAAATGAAATTCACTAAAATACTTCATGAGTGCCCAACATGATTCATTGATATACAAGCCCTACAAAGATATCTAATTTTATAAATAATATTTCTTTTTTCTTTATAAATATTTTTTATATTATTAATTAATCTGTTAAATAGAACTCAACATGCAATATTAAAATATTTTTCAAATATATGCTTCAAGCCATTTCTATTATAAAAATTAAATGAAATAAAAATTCATTTTTTAGAGTTTACATTTTGATTACGATGCAGTATAAATTTTTAAATAATAATATGAATTAAACAATTTTATATTTTACATTCAACAAATACTTTCTATATCTATAAATATTCTCATTTTCTATTAGACACAGTTTTTTATTGTGATATAGGAAACATTTTAGATCAGTCATTTTATGAATAAAAGGAATCTTGGAATTAGGATCAATATATACATATTCACATATTGGTTTTACCAACATTATGTAATTTATGCATTCAGACAATTGAAAAATATGCAAAAATGAAAACAATGAATAGTATCCTTTTTTTCTCCCATTCAAATAAGAACATCTTTCACGTATCTAATTAAATCTTAATCAAATTTTGAAAAACTTGATCAATAATTTCTACAGTAAAGAATCTGAAAACTTATTACCATAGCTTGCACCAATAATTTTACTTATTAATTGTGAGAAATTAATAATTTGCATATTAATACCTTTAAACAATAAAGCTATACTAATTAGATCACAAGACTCAAATGTATTAATTGAAATATTCATTTAAATAATATCTAAAGATGCGATCTTATAATAACAGACTCATATATACTGTTATGAAAAGCAGAATCAATCATCAATCTTATGGAACATCTAGCTTGTGTAATAGCAGTAGATGGATATAAGCTCACTTTATTAACATAATTTCTTTGGGCTTTTTTTTTTTAAAGAACATTGTTTATAATCTCCAATCATTATGCTTTAATATAATATATATCTATTTGATGAATGTCTAATTTTTATTAAATATAATTCTATTTTTATCATCGTATTGTAACTTTGACATAATATATAAATGATCGTTTTTAATCCTCTCAAAGATAAACCATATCGTTACATTTGAAATACACCCACAAATTCATAACTGACTTTTAAATTATTTTTAGTTATATGAGAGGCTTCACTTTTAATTTATTTAAAAGATTTTGGAATCTCTAATTTGGAAAGTATGTTTATAATATGTATATAAAGATTATAATTTAGAAATATTATATATTTTCAGTGCTTCATACTAAATAATCATTGTTTACTTATAACGTTACTAAAGTTAATAAAATATATAGATAGATCTTAATGATGTAAGGCCATATACAGTAAAATGTTAAAATACATTATGTTTAAAAGAAGGACAAACAATAGAAACTATCTGATGATAAAGAGTTACTATTTGATCATCATTATCACCTAACTAATCTATCAAAGTCAAGCATCGGTAGTCGAGAGGTCAGCGACAGCTGCTTTACAAGCAGTTGGCCCCCGGGTTTGCGGGTTCGCTTCCCGGCTGATGCTATGACACATGAGAAAAAACAACTAATCTATCAACTATCAGACAAAACACTTCTCTCCCACTAGGTTTTTTAAATTTACTTATTTATATTATAAATAGACATTTGACACACATTACGCCAAATTACTAAACAATAATTGGATTACGGCTGGGTGGATTTTGAGCTGCCTATTTAAATTTAAAAAAATTCCATCTTCCATTTAGATTCAAACCCAAGTAGCAAAGATATCAGCCGAATGTGTTAATCATAATATCATAAAGTCCTTAGAATACTTATATGAGTTAATATAAAATTAATAATTAAAATAAAATACTATAATGGCATACATTTCACATTCAAGAGTGCTTCTGTTTTTTTAGTGATCACTTAACCCCCTTTTATTTTTAAAAACACACACATTTGTACTTGCTTTTTAATCTCATATATTAGATAAATACGCACAGTTCTAGCATCTCTTTTATTCAATATATATAAAATATGTAAAAAAAAATATCATTTATAATCAATTACTTTTCAAAAAAAGTCTTAAGCCAGCAGAGGCTTTTCATCTCATGAATGAGAATAAGTCTTAATTATTCAAATCCACATTCTGAGAATTGATTCAGAAATTAAATTTTAAAAATAGACAAGAGGAAACAATTAATTTAATGAACTTCAAAACATAGAAATCATATTAAGACCATTTTAAAAAAAATTTAAAATTAAAAACAACAATATATATATTTAATGATGAACATAATTATAGCGAAATAAATTTGTAACAATAAAATTTAACCTTTTTTAAAAATAAAAATCAATTTACCCCCACCCCCTTCATTTAAACTTAATTTATTGTATTTAATGTAAAAAATATTATTATTTTTTCCTGATATAAATTCATTATTATTATATAGACTAAGTGAAGATGAGCTAATAATCCTTTGTGAAAGATCTTGTGTTGACCAAACTTCCTGAGACATATAAAGTTAAGTTTATTGATTCTAAAGAAGTTTCAGGCAATGGTCGCTGTTATATAAAAAAGATACATGTAAATTTTTTTATCAAAATTTATGTTGAGATGCAAATATGTCTTAAATTCTTCCTGCACACATTTATAAGCATAAATTGGGTCTGCATTCTTATTGAAATCTGTATTTTAAGATGGCAATTATTTCCCATCCATTGGGAGTTTGAGCATAACTTCCAAGTTATTTTTTTTAAATAAAAAAAGCGAATCATATGAAAAAAAAACTGCTAGTTTTACTTACTTTTTATCATTGTTTTATCTTTAGATATCACAAGTTTCAGTGAAAAGTTTGTTTTTGTTCTACTCTATTAGGGGTTGTAATAATCTTACACAATGTTGCTAGATTGCATTATATTAATGTTACCAATATTTTCATCATTTATAAAGAGGTATTAGTACTGCCTTCAATTGATTAAATCTAGTAATTAATTTGAGTAATTAGTTTGCATAAAGCAGTCAGATTATAAGCTAAAACTTTTTGTCCAAAATGCAAATTAAGATAGAAGACAAAAATAATATTAAAGTCTGTGAGGAAATTAAACACTGTGGCATTAATGACCATGAAATAATAATAAATTTGCTAATATTATAGTAAATGCTTACAAATATCATCATTAATCCAAAAAAGATGACTAAGCATGGCCAACAGAAATAAGTGTTTTAATGAACTAATAAATAAATTATATTAAAGAAGTTTAATATAAAGGACAGTGAAAAACATACCAAAAAATATTCTTAGTCGCAATGACGTCCTATGTGATTAAGCAAAGTCATAGAGTGATTGGAAAAAACATTAAAAGTCACTAGAATCATGTTAGAATGTCACATGATTTCTTGAACAATTAACATCTTGATTAGTAGGAATGAAAATAAGTTATGAGAATGTTCTTGCAATGTATGCCTGTATTTTAAAAAGCATATAACCACATTCTAATTATTATAATCAAGTCCATAAATTAGAAACACTTTTAATTATAGATCTTATTCTAATGCACATTAAAGAGGTATTAACAAATAAATATATATCAAGATTACTGTTTTATTCATTGGTAAGAAATCAATTTAAGACTGTTGTAGTGATAATAAGATTAACAATAAACATTAAAATTTAACAGTTCAGATTTATGCCATTATGCTGCAACTTTCTGTCTTCTAACTGAATAGCTTTAAAAGAAATATATGACTGACTGGGCATCTTGGAGACAATTATCTCTTTCCGATGTTTTTATTATTTCAAGAGTATGTGTAGTGGAGTGGAAGTTTTAAATATATTTTAAAAAGATATTACCCATGAAAAATGAGATAACATTATAAATCATTAAAAACTAGTCAACACTTAGACAATCCCAATATCAATAACAATCAGCAATTTCAAACTGTTGTCAAGACAACCTCCTTTTAACAATAAGTGAAATCCCAGTTTTATTAATGGTCTAATATACTTATAAAGACACTAAAGATTGCATCTTGACCACAGAGATTTAAATTATTGATACAAAGAAGTTTAAATAAGCTTCTTTAAACTGGTAAATATAACCTATTCTGAATGCAGACTAATAAATAGTCAATTATAACATTACAAACTGCAATTATAAATTTCAAACTACACCCAAAGTATTACTTAAATAATATATATAAAATAATAATAAATATAATGGGAATAATATATAGTATTATAAACAACAACAAAAAAGGTGATATATACATATGAAGTCAAAACTACTAATTATGCATAAATATGATAAGTTATATATATATTGTAACCATATATTTTAGTATAAAATATATTAATTGATGTAACTGGTATAAAAATTTCTCTTTCTTCTTTTGGTGATTTGATTGGCTTGATTTGCACTTTGAACAGATTACTTTCTTATATTATTTTAATAAATTTAAAATTTGCTTCTTCCCATATACTAACTCATATCATAATGTTTAACTTTTTAAAAAATTTACAACACATTAAAATTTGGTAAAATATTATAAATAATAATATTTTATTTTTATTTGTTTAAAATGATCTTAAATTATTATTTTTATTGAATTAACAAAAAACCATTTGTTCAATTAAAATAAATTATTAAAAATAAATACAGTAATTACGTATGCGTCTCAATGTAATAAAAGAAAAGAGCGCGAATTTAAGAGAAGATCGTCTGGTTAGTTTGCTTTTGGAGGGAGAGAGAAAGAAAAGAAAATGGTAAAGGCAAATGGTGTAAATTTGCTAAGCTTATTTTAAAATAGTTAACAAGTAAACTGATTACCACAAAATTTGCTATAAACGTAAAAATAACCTAGTGGTATTTAATTAAGATGAATTGCTAAATTTTAAAAGTCTGTTCAAGTCGGCTGGCCAAGTGGATCAAATCACCGGTAATAATTTCCCAATATTACATTTAAAATGTCGGAGCTTCCCAGTTTAAAAGAATTTATTGCAAGAGTTTGGTATGTTTTAAAATGTTTATTATTCTACAATTTGGAAAAATTAAATAAGTGTTTTAGTTACGGAAGTTTTATGAATACGAAAATTTGCTTTTTAAAAAAGAAGAAGTTTAAATTCAAGTAAAATGTTAAAGTTATCAATATAGTTTAATATTTCCATTTCCAATTCTAATAAAAATATAGTATTGATTGATATTTAACTTTACAATGCCAGTAATTTATTTGCTAGAATTTGTTTAACATTTGGATAATAAACCATCTTCAAATAATTAATCAAAGCTATTTTCTAATTTTATCGTCAGTTTGGAATGATTAAATTAATTGCTATAATTGTTATTCCTAGATTTAAGCGTGGATAAATAAATATTTAGCATGGATGTGAGAAACTTGGAACATTTTAATAGAGAAATGTAGAAATTAATAACTTTTGAAAAACATTTTCATTTAAATTCTGCTTGTCATGTTTTGAAATTGTTTCTTATTTATGGAGCCACGTAAATCGTTAATCTAATAGTGATTATGATAACTAACACAAATGGATAAAATTACATGTATGGAATTCAACTATAATTATAGCTATTACTTCGTACATTTATTGTTCGACACATCGTACCTGGATTCCACGGATCGTATTTGGAGTTATAAATGCTATACAATCTAATTTGTGACACACACACCTGCTAAAATTTATGTATTGAACTATAAAATGCTATACATTTAATTTATATCACACACACACCCATTGGATTTTATGTATTTGACGAATAATTCATTACTTTAATTTTATCGTTATATGAACTTGCATGTGAAGTTCATAAGTTATATTTTATTAAGTTTAAATTAATAGGGGTTGAATAAAATACTTATTCAAGAGAATAGCGCTTGCGAAAAGGGCTTGAAAAGTACTAAATGAATTCA
Organism: Epiperipatus broadwayi; assembly: GCA_028023455.1. NCBI lineage: Eukaryota > Metazoa > Onychophora > Udeonychophora > Euonychophora > Peripatidae > Epiperipatus > Epiperipatus broadwayi. Next base: position 23,478,146 of record JAQFVV010000004.1, read on the forward strand.
TGAGATGTATCAATCTTTGTGGGGTATTTTGTGAGTCTTTCCAGATTTATATTCCTATGCTAATATTACTTATATTGCATTACACATATGTTTTATTTTAAGTAAGATAAATTAGTACATTAGTTGTCCTGATTAGTGTAACATTTTATTATGCAAGAACCCACATTTGCTAAAGTGTTAGTGTTTTCTGAATGATCAGAGTAACTGAGGAGGATGATTTTGCACTTTAATGTGAAGTAAATAGTAATGTTGTTTTAGAATGTTAAAAGGCATTAATCTGTGCTGGTGGTTAATCCGCAGATTATTTAATTGCCATTTTTTTTGTATTTTACACTCATTCCAGCGCTGGTGGTTAATCCGCGGAATTGTGTAATTATACGTATTACTTTATGATGGTGTATCAATCCACAAAGCGTTTAGTTTTATTTAATTCCTATGTGTAGATGAACGCATCCACAGGAATATGTTTTACTTCATAGATATAAGTTGGGCAAAGTATTTAGTTAATCAGCTAAATCATCTTCTTCCATTTGTAAACATAATTCATAAATTAGATCGTCAAATTGTAGAAGGACATTCTATTCAAGTTACTTCATAATAATTAACTGTCGGTTGATTATTATTTACCGGAGTGTAAGTTTACATTTTCATTTTATTTAATGAGTACATTATAGCTAAATCCTACAGATATAATATTAATTATTATATTATTATAATTTTACGGTATGGATTTATTGAATCTGGAAATGACGTTAAATACTTCATGAGTTGATGTTGAATTTGGTATAATTTGCTCAAGATTCATTATATCAAATTGAAATAAGGTATGATTAGGTTTTTAAAACCGTACCTATGATATGCTTGTGAAGAAAGTCGATGGAATTATAATTTATTTATTTTATTTGTTTATTTATGTTTTTTAATTATAACATTGGAATTAATTATTTATTATTCATAAATTTGTAAATAAACGTTGATTTATAATTAAACTTACTGTGCCGTTGCTATGTGTCATTCTTAAAATCAGAAATCATAAACCTTGGATAGAGCATACATAAAGTACATACTATCGTCAACATGATATAAGAGTTTAGTAATATTTGAGAAATCATTTAGATGCTTCGTCTTTGGTAGTTTATGATGTGTAAGGTACTATAAAATCCCATTTACCTTTTCCATCATTTTGGCTTTGCGTAGTTGATTCTAGTATACAATATAAATTAATTATTAAACTTGTAAACAGATTTACCAAATAATGACACGATTAAATATATTTACTTAACGTTTTAAATTGTCATTTGTCAATATAATAAGAGTCTCAATGATATAGTAAACTATAAAAGAACCCAAGTATTTATGTTTATTTATTGCAAAGCTTTACCTGGACTAGCATTTGTATTAGAAATCATATAGATGGTTTAAAATTTCATAATCGTATGTAGTTTTACAAATTATGCCATCTTGTACATGGTCGGCCATCGGGTCTCATACAATAAAAATTGCAAATTAAGGTTTAAAAATAATAACATTACACTTATAATTTGATTAAAGTATTTTATCATAATACTATGGTAGTTCTTCGTGGTACACCCTGGCTGCGATCAAATTAAATCATAAAAAAGTTTAGGTTAGATCATTAGTTTGGTCTGTGGTAAGTTGCCCCAGATGTTGATTGTGGTCTTTTGTGCATAAAATAGATAGCATGATATGCTTTTGGATACAGCTCTTAAAAGCTGACAATGTGCAACGGGAATTGATCAGTGATAGAAGTTACGATTCTTAGTGCATTTGCGTTATGTAGTTGGGACCACACAATTTACGGTTACAATTTTGAGTGCCGCAACGGGTTCGGCACGATGGGTAGTTGAAGGGGCGAGCGGTTGGTTACAATATATATCATAGTGAAAAATTATGTCATGATGAAAGTGATAAGTCACAAAAATTGAAGTATTTACAAAAGAATTGCTTCAAGTTGGTTATAATATTAAATACATTTATTACACTTATGTAAATTTAAAAAGAAATATATTACTTTAAAAAAGCTGAAAATTAATGATAAAAATGGATTTCTATTCCATATATTTTAAATGCTCAAGTTAAATTTTAAAAAAAATATATACAGTATATAAGGATTTATTTAAGGTTTCATATAATGTTAGTAGATTGGTGAATAATTCTAAAAATGGCATATCTTTCAAACAAAAAGATAATGTTTATCAAATTTTATGTGGAAGCATGGCTTCTTACACAGGGGAATCGAGATGTAGTCTAAAGAAAAAGATTAAAAGAGCATAAATCATTATATAAGCTTATAAAAATAAGAGTAATAATGATTTAATAACACCTTTTTTTTCATTGATCATGAAAAAACATATAATTTTACCATTAATTTTAAGATTCTTCATGAGGAAAGAAACCATAATAAAAATAAATAAATTAAGAAGGCAATCTTTCATAAATAGAAATAAAATGTCTATAATTAATCACAATCTGTTAACATTAAAATACAGGAATCTTGATACATGACTTACTGATGTTAACTCTCACTATATTTGAATTAAATGACAATTGAAGACGATTAACTGAAAGTCCTTCTGTGGATTAAAATACTTTTTATAATATATTATCATTATTATATTCGTTATTACTTTTTATTATAATATTTATTACATAATGCCATTTTATTTTATTTATATATAAATAGGAAATTAATCCAATGTACATCACTAGTGAAAATACATATAAAATGTCAAATCGTTCTCTCACATGTCATGTTTTTCAAAAATGCTATTAAATTTAATTTTCATGCTTCCTGTTAAAATAATTTTATATTTCAATACATTGTAGCAAATTATCAATTCACAAGGTGGCATTGCTGAAAAAAAACATAACATTTGAAAGAATGATTTGATATTTTACATATGTATAACATATTAATCTTTAATTGAGTTTGAAGTTTATATCTGAGTTAAGGATAATCTCTTAATAAATAATTAGTAATAATCATTAATAAGTATATCATTATTGTACTTATATGAAGTAGTTAGTATCAAACTTGTTAGTGCAGAAAGTCTGACATTTTTAAAATCAAAGTATAATAATTTAATATTTGATAAATTATGAACAAAGATATAAATAAGATAAAGACCTGGATCAATTGATGAATGCTGATTCATCATAAAATGCCAAACCTGAATGTCATTTGCCTTTTTTAGATGTCTTTATTCATATTTTTAAAAATATGCAGAGATTTAAAGTTTATATTTGAGCTTGGGATAATCTCTAGTTTAAAAAATGATTAGTAATAAACACTAATATATTTATCTTACATGGTTAATGTGAAAATTGAGAGCATTGAAACATTGACTCTTGAAAACCAAAGTATATATATTAAAACAAATTTTCATAGACTACAGATATAAATGACATATTATCCAGGATCATTTATGTATAATATATTGTACTAATAATATATATTGATACTTCAGTTGTATCACACTGGCCACCAACTGGGTAATGAATATTATAAAAATAGTTGTAGAGATAGTTTAAATGTTGAAGTACAACAAGTTTGAAAGTTCTAATAGAAAATATGTAGAAATAATACAAATCAAAAACTATTTAGATTAATGGATTTTAAAAAATTCTTCCAAATTGAAAATATTTTACATGCATCATCAAGTTTATTGATAGGATCTGGTCTTTTAAGAATTTCAGTAGCTACTCTTTCTTTATATTGTTAGAGTATGTCACACCTTGATAGAATTCTGGTGTCATAGAAATTAATACTATGACCACATCAATAGCATGGAGTGAGAATACTGCTTAATTTCATTAGCATTTTAATCTCTTTTACCACTTATGTGATGATTCCTCTTGCCTACATAAGCTCTACAGATTGCAACCTGAAATCTCATAAATTCCTCGGGCTTCAGGAGGAAGTGAGTCTTTAGGATTAGATAGAATATTACTAATTTTTTGTTAAATAACATATGCTCTTTTTATATTATAACATTTTAGAATATTTTCTCTATAGTTTTCTTATATAAGGAATCCACACTGTAATAGTTATTTATTCTTTTTGTTTCTTCATTTTTATTATTTAGGATTTGAATTAAGACTTGGTATATAGTTCAATTATTATAACCATTAGCTAATAAGACATTATTTACATGTTTTACTTATTCCAGATTATATTAACAATTGTAAAGTACTCTTCTATTTGAAAAAAAAAACAACAACTCAATTTAAAGTTTTTAAATGCTTTTATTGAAGTTGAAAAATGTTTGTTAAGTTTGACTTTTTTCAAGTTAGAATAAAAATTTAAAATTAAAGTTTAATATATTTACATTCAATTATTTGAAATTTGGTATATAACTAAGTATTACCAGTCCAATCCATTTGGAACACTCATCTTTTCAGTAGGCCACTTAGTTTCATAGGTATAGAACATAATGAAGAAAAATATTAAAATTATTCAATAATTTCACATATAGTTAAAAATTCTTCTTAGAACTTTCATTTGTTTTAAAAAAATTTCATGAGAGGGTGGTATAAAGATTTTTTTCTTTCAATTTCATATTTTTTTAACATTTTAAAATCAATATTTAACAGACTTAAGTTCAATATAATTTGTTGAAATTTTGTACATTTGTTTAAAATGTATAGAAGTGATATAATATATTAATTTTTTAAATGTGAATTAGTTTTTTAATTAGGAAACATGTGGGAAATTTTTTAAATGATTGCCATCAATTTTAGTTATGATTTAAGTAATAAGAAAGTTAATTATAATATAGAAAACAATACAGAAAAGTAAAACAATTTCTTATATATATAATTATATACATATAATAAATATGATATATACATAAAGAATATATCACATAATATTAAATCATCCATGGACTTTACTATTGTTACGCAATGTTTTATTTACCATCCTCTTTTACAGTTTACAGTTTCAATTGCCCCTGCAATCTTCTTCAGAACTTTTATATCTCTGAACTTCAACTTCTAAATTCAAATTTGGATTTCAATTTAGAAGTTGAATTTAAAAGTTAAAGTTAGAGGATATAAAAGTTCTGAAGAAGATTGAAGAAGCAATCAAAATTGTAAAAGAGAGTGGTAACTAAAGCATTATGTAACAGTAGTAAAGTGCATAGATGATTTAATATTATATGGTATATGTTTGGCAATGTAATAAGAAAGAGTAGTTATTATACTTCTTGAAGAATATAAAGAATACACATATTAACATACTGCAGAAATATCTAGTGATATACATACACCACATGTGTGAAATTGATTTAAAGTAAAATTATATTGTATTAAGATATGTTCATTTACAATATGGTTTTGGGAAGCTTTTTTTTTTAAAAAATAAAAACTTTCTAAGCAAAGTAAAAATGTTAAACACTTTTTATGTAAAAGGACAACCATAATTGGGGTTTTTAGATTTAACTTGAAATAAAAGCATGGGAGTCCAGAAATTAATTAAGTCAATCCCTACTTCTATAATAAGGGACTGACAATTTCTGGACTATCATGCTTTTATTTCAAGTTAATTCTAAAAATCCCAAATGTGGTCGAAGAAACAATTATTTTTTTTTTACTGCATGGTCAATAAAAGCATTTAATATAAACCTTTTTTTATCTCTATTATTTATTTCTTATTTTTCTGTTTTTTTATTGGTAGAATTTTCAATCTTGTTATACATCAATGTTTACAGCATCTCTACAATCATTTTTAAAATATTCATTACTCAGTTAATGGAGGTATGACCCAATCAAAACATTGCTATATATTTTTAGGACAATAAATTATATATGGATAAACCTGAATATCATTTGTAGTCCTAATTTATTATACATAATTAGCAAAGCAATACATTTTTAAATAAATCATGATATTAATTTGTTAAAATATTGATCAAAATTTATTTTAAGTTAAGTGAATTATAATAAAATGTGGAATTTTGATTTTCATTTATAAATATTTCTTACAATAACTGATAATCCAATGAATATATTCTTCCATTTTAAAAAATTAAATACATGAAAGTATGTAAAATAGTACAAAAAATAAAAATAAATCAATGATAATATTAGCAAGAAAAGTTATAGAAATAACAAAAATCTCAAAAATATAATACAGTATTTTGGCATTAAAAAAAGAAAATTATTTCAATAATAATAATAAGAGATGGTACTATTAGTAAAAAGAGAGATAAGTAATAAAAGACACAAAAACAAAAATAATTTCTACAATTACAGAATCTTTTGAAATATCAATTAAAAATAAAGAGATGAGACATGCAATCAAATCTATAAAGATTGTATAATTTCCAGGAAATGATGAAATTAGTATTGCCATTTTTAAAGAAGGTGAAGAAATATAGAAATTGCTGGCAAAGTTATATAACAAATGTTTAAATAATGAAGATATACCACATAACTGGAAAAATAATGATATTACTGAAATTTAAAAACTGTGAAAAAGATAATAGAAATTATGAACTCATTTTTCTGTTCTTCAGTGTAAGGTCTTTATTAAGTTCATTATACTTACCTACAAAGAACTTTGAACTCAAATCAACCAAAAGAAAAAGTTATATTTAAAAGAAATTTTGAGAAATTGCAGAAAGAACTAATAGATATAAGTTGCCATTACGCTTTGATCTTGTAGATTACGAAAAGACATTTGATTTGAAGAATTCTACAATAACTAAAGCATCAAATGATCAAGATATACACTCAGTAAATTGTCAAATTTTGAAAAATATTTATCAAAAAGCAACAATAATGACTAAGATTAACACTGATAGAATGTATGATAATGACATTTCACATCATCAAATTTTTTAGTAGCAATTTTATAAGAAATATTATGTAGACTAAATTGGGAAGCTAACGGAATGAAAATAAATCAGTTTTCATTTAAATCATCTAGATTTTATAGATGATGTTTTTAGAAAAATATTCTTTCAGAGCTTCAGAAAAGAACTATCAGATAAAAGCAAAAAAGTGTAACTGAAGATACATTTGAAAAAAAACAAAACAAAATAATGATTAATGACATTCACAAAATCAAAAAATATACAATAGATTGATAATAATGAATTAAAAGAAGTTATTAATTACAAAGATTTTAGTCAGATTGTTAATTATATAATTTTAAATCTTCTCATTCGATAATTTAATTTATAAACCAATTAAGCGTATGTCACGCTTGAATGTGAAGCTATAATAATATACAGGAATTAATATACGCTTAGCGCTTTCGAGGTCCTTTACCTCATATTCATAGCGATGCTGTGAGCTGCAAAATGTAAAAATGGAGCGGGAGAAGTGGTATGCAAAGCATATGCAAATGGGCTAAATAGTCCAGCGTTTAGAGATGTCGAAGCAGGTGTCACGTCTATTGATAGAGTTGTTATTGTTATTGATGTAGTACGCTTCTCTGATCTTCCGCTTAATGTCGTTTTTCTCGATACAGACTATTTTAGGGTGGGAAGGTTCAAATAAATGTCCAGTCTTCTTGGAGTGTTCCAAAAATGTTGATGAGTTATCGTTGTTTTTCATAGCTCTATTATATGTGTATCTGTGTTGTGCTGTCCGGGTGATTGTGCCTGCCTTGGTTTCTCCAAAATAAATGGCGCGGCAACCGGGTTGTGGGCAAGTTATGCTGTAAACGACATGGGGGGTCTGAGAAGGTTCTATTTTGTCCTTGGAGTTATTGATGAGACGATTAGTGCAAGGGGGTGTATGAAAGCTGATTTTAAATTTATTGTCTAAAACCTTGATTAGTTGGTGGGAGATTTTAGGGATGTGTGGAAGAGTGATATATGGAAGTTTATTATTGTTTTTATTAAGGGTGATTTTTGTATGAAACTGTTTGATTTTGTTGTTGATAGTGTGAAGTTTATAGCCTGCTTGTAGTAGATCTTTGGTGTAGAGATGTATGTTGTTCTTTCGATCTGCCTCAAACTTGCACAGCTGCATATTTCTGTGTAGGAATGCTTGTAGTCCTGCTAATTTATGAGAGTTAGGAACGTTAGACTGAGGATGTATAAAGCCTCTGATTTCAAAAGGCTTTATAATCATTGAATAATTTATACATAGTTCATCGCGCGTTAACTTAAGATCCAGGTAATTTAGGCTTTGGGATGCATCCTCAGATGTGGAATTAATGGTTAGATTAGTGTTGTCCGTTAGCTCTTGTATAATATTGTTTGTGGTGTGCTGATTGGCTAGAATAAGTATGTCGTCTACATACCGCATGTATAAAGTGTGGGGGTTGTCAACTTGGTGTTTAGGCACTATTAGTTTTTCGCAGTAATTAAGAAAAATGCTAGTTATGATTCCGCTGAGGGGGAGGCCCATCGGCCATCCACTTTTCATATTGTACCAAGCGTGCTCAAACGTTGTGTATATATGCTTATCCATCCAAGTTAAAAATGTAATGATGAAATTAATGCGTTCAGATGACATTGTATTGGTGAGTTCTTGTTGGATAATGTGAATAGATTGTTTTCTGTCCACAGACCCATACAACTCTTTGACGTCAAAGGTGGTCATTCGGAAGTTGTTACAGATCGTGGCTTTTTTGATTTTCTCCACGACCTGAAAGGATGAATTAACAGAAAAATTCCCAAATCCCAGGCTGTCGATTAGTAGTTGATTAACCATTGTTGCAGTTTGAAAGTAATGGACTCCCCCAAAATCCATCATTAGACGCAGAGGTTCGCCTGGCTTGTGGAGTTTAATGTTGGCAAACACTCTAGGAGCTTTGGTGGAGGAAGGATAAACTCGGTAGTATTCTGCGGTAGAAATGCCTTTGTTTTTATAAGGACGGAGAATGGATGCAATAAACTTATCGCGGTTAAGCTTATTGTTGAATTGTGTGACAGGAGTGAGTTGTAGATTTGTGATTTGTTCTATTATTTTATGCTTATAATCTTGCGAATTTAATAGCACAAATCTGTTGCCCTTATCTTCTTTAAGGCAAATTAAATTATGATGATCAATGAACTGTTTCGTAATTTTAATGTCGTTATTCCAGCCATGATCTTTTATATATAGCTGTTTTTGTGAGATAGATTTAACTATATTTGTTATGATGCTATCTCTTTGTGGATTATTAATCAAATTTGCCTCAACGTCAGCGATTAGTTCTAATTTAGGTTGTCTCCATTGTCCTCCTACAAATCTAGGTCCAAGGGATAGGACTCTTGCTATTATATCAGGGGGAGTGAGGCCAGTTCTATTGACATATGAAGTTTGGAGTAAATCAATATTTATATTTTGTTTATTAGCTAAAAATTTAATTTTCAAAACGAAGCGTTTGCGGTGGTTTATTTCTGTAAAGTTAAGTTTATCGATAATCCATTGAGGGAGTGATTTGCTGTAATTGTGCTCCATCTTTTTCTTTCTTTACGTAATGCATTCTTACATCCACGGATAACAAAAGTCAAGAGGCGTAATTGTAGTTTGTCAATGATTTTGTCGCGATTATAAATGGAGTCGTTTATTTTTATTTTGCAGCAGTTTGGAACGATGTTAAATCTTTTGCATTCAGACAAGAATGTTAGGCGCTGTTCCAATGTTTTGACTGAAATGCCGAGACGTAATATGAGTTTGGTTTATAAATCAGATTGTTAATGTAAAACATAATGACTAAAATATATCACAGAATTGAACATGTATTAAAGGATTTTGGGAGAAATAATATCCTAAAAAATATATCTATATGTTTAAAAACAAAGATTTTAAATGGAGGTATTTATTACTTTATACATATAAATCTAAGAATTGAATGCTTAAAAGATGAGCAATAATGAATAATTTAAACCATACAATAGATTATAGAAAAACATTCACAATAGAGAAATAAAAATACATGGGTAAAAGAACAAGCTAATATTATTAACATCATTAAAATAATTATAATGCTGAAATGGAGCTGACCTAGATATATTGTTAAAAGAGATAATAATAGAACAATCAGTATTAACTCAGTCCCAGAAATTGCAAAAGATCTAGACAGAGGTCATATGTGACATATATGGATAAAGAAGTTTGCTTGAATAATGTAAAGAAGAGAAATTGTGGATTAGAAAAACTGGATTAAACTTTACCCTGCAGTAGCTGACTATGATCAAGTCTATATAATCTCATATTTAAGAGTTACAAAAATTTATCACAGATCAAAATGATTGTGAAAAAAACACCTTTGTAACATTATTTTTACCTAAAAAGCTATTGACTATAACAACAACAAAAAAAAATATTAAATATAGTATTAACTTAAAATAGTGAAATAATAACTAAACTTCAAAGCACTTTATTATTTAAATTAAGACTTTCTAGGTTACTCATTTTTTAATATTAGAACTTATATACATATTAAATGTTTTTTGACATTAGCAACTTAAATAAAAAAGCTGAATTGGTATTAATTGATTAACAGTAAAGAATCAATTGTAGAATACAGTATTAAATTTGATGAGGATGAGGGTGGCAAGTTCTTACTATATCTTCGTACAATACACAGCCAAATATTAGCTTTGAAAAATATAAAGATGATGGAATATATATCTTCAATATCTAACTTAGAATATGTGAGTCTTTGTGAATCATTCTTGAACAAAAGAAAAATTGATAATCACCAATGATATGGCAGTATTTTTTCAAATCACTGTTCAAAGTTATACGATTTCATTACACTTTGAATGCAACAGTTCTTGATGCAAAATGTGGCTTTTATTAAAAAAAGAGAGATGTTCTTTCTATTTTATCTAACTATTGAAAGTGAATACAAAAATTCAATCTGCCTTTAAGCAGGGAACTTAACATTTATTTGATATCAAATCCAAAAATGGTGATCATTCTCTTTACTTTTCAATGACTTAAGACATCTTTATTATAATTTATATAAATGAATTTCATTTTCTTCTAATACTTAGCACAGAAACAGTCAAAACTAGAAGGACTGATGCAAGAGACTGAAAGCAGTGAATAAAAAACCAGAATAATGATATAAAAATGGGTATTTGATGTATCACCATAATAATAGTGACATAATTTTACAATGCTTTGGTACATATGTCTGCTTTATATTTATCTGTCTAATAATTCTATAGGGAAAAACATTTGGTGACATCCTGTATCATCTTATACACACTTGATGAATAAAAATTGTGGAGATTGACTAGATTCAGAAAAAATACATGAATTATTTTTTTTGGCACTTTTGGAGATAGTCTAATATGATTGTAGAATTACATTTCAGAGAGTGTAAATAATGTGAATTGTAAAATAAAGTGGCACCGAAAGACTATAACTGAAACAGATTTGTAGCAAAGTCTTCATCTGACATAAAACTTTTTTATTACATGATAACATTATGACTCACTGATGAATCTAACTTTCTAAAATCTTAACACTGCTGATTCCTGAACCTGCTGGTGATTGTCAGTTAGCTGTTTGTTTTATTGCTGTGGTAAAGTGGGGGACTTAAGTTCAAGGTCCATGGAGCATAAACATTTTCAGTCCTTAACCTTCATGTGAATTTTTATGTTAACTCCTAAACACCAAATCATTCAATTATGTAATGTCAACTAAGAAGGAATAGATGAAGTTTGTTTCTGCCAATCTTTGGCTTGTCATCGAACTTGTAATATAAATGTCAGTTATTTTCATTGTCCAGTGAAAGCATTCTGCAATTGTTTGTGAAAAATATATTATTTTGATATAGTTGATGTTGCCTAATTGCAGCAGAAGAAAGATGGTATCAAATATGATTTAATCTTTTCTACATGCCAATACACATGGGAAGATATTTAATAACATGTAACAGCAGTATACATCGTTTCATAATCTAAATTGTGAGAAATGGATCAGATTGTTGGGAGGCTGGTATCAAAATAACCAAAGCATTTTCATTTGTTTTTCTATGTTGTATCAAAACTTAACACTCTTGTATCATTACTTTATTTATAATGAAAAGTGATCTACTCAAAGAGATTCTTGAATTTTATTTGAACTCATTTCTCATCTATCTATTTTTTTACTTATAGATAACTTTATTTTATTCTCCAGATTATATCTACTAATTTTTATGCCTCTTATGCCATTTTTTGTGTGTGGATAGAACACTTTCTATATCAAACAATATATTTTTTTTTATTCTCAAAATTGATAGTTTATATACTTATATAAAAATATAAAATTTTTAACTAAATTCTTCAAACGGGTTTCAACATCTTACCAAATTATTTTTAGTAAACGATTATTTTCGATTTTTTGTTATATGAATTAAGCACATAAAAAACTTACGTGATTATATCTATTTAAAAGTGATTTGATATGACCTAAAAAAATTAAACTACTTAAAATAATTTTTAAACATGATCTAACAATTGAAAAAATGCACAGGAAGTGATAATTCTATCTTATAATAATTTTATAACAGTTTAGCACAATTTAGATTTTTCATCTAATTTATTCTTTACTTTTTTTGTGTGTGTGCATGTTTTAAGTAGTAATAGGCAGAAATTGACAATCATTAGTATAATATAATTCGTTGATCATAAATGAAATATCAAAAAAGGTAGCATGAGACTTCCCAGATTACTTTCAATATCTACATTATTGTACTTCACAACTATATGTTGTAAGGTTGAGCAATTAATGGCAACACTTATCAAACACCAGGCTTGTTTTTATCTTCATCAGCAAAAAAACATTTGAATTACACACACACGCATTAAGTTTTTGTGGACTTTCCAAGAATCATATGATACTTTGTTTATTATATACCCTACATGCAAAGGATCAAAGTCAACTAAAGCAACATTTAACCTAATCATTGAAATATAGTTATTGATCTTAGTTTCACAAGCCACTTGATTTAGTTCAACAACTTATAATGTTTGACTTTCAGATTAGCTTGGATAGTAAAAATTAAAATAAAATTCGGTATTAGATGCATATGCAAATCCAATATTCCTCACAAAGAAATTAAACTGGAAAATTATAATAGAGGACTCATATAAGTAAAACATTTCTTTTAAAAAATTATATATCATATGATTTATACTAAATAAAAATAAAGAAGTCACCATTGTTTATATATATACAGAGAAAGAAAAGTTTATAGAACAATTTATTATTTTCTTTGACAATAAAAGAAGCTTTGAAATGGTAAACTAGATTCAAATTGGAAAGATCAAATTATAAGTAGTTAGCTTAAATTTTATTATTCCAAAGTTTACTTTGATAAAATAAAAAATCTATTTTTAAATATTTTGTAAAGCAAAAAAACAAAACTCTTTGATTTAAAAAAACCTTGAAAAAAGATTATAATAATTCTTATTTATTGTTCTTCGAAAAGAAGCAGTATTATAATAGAAATTAAAATGTCAATATTTATATACATAAAAACAATTTTCTAAAAATTCCAAGTATGTCCTCTGACCCTATAATATAATTTAAGTATTATCCAATTTAGAAAATATATTATAAGTTGTGAGTTCAATAAATAAAAATTAAAAATTTATTTTTTTAACCCATTCATATGAAACTATATTAAAAAATGATGGTAGATATTTAAAAAAAAAGCTTTGTAAACAGAAGAAATTACTATATATATTGGAAGAGATAAAAACCATGAGAATCGTTACTGATTATCAACATATATTCAAGTTTATCAAAGCAAATAAATATTTCTTAAAAAAAAAAATGTCAATATCAAAATTTTCAGAAAACAATATTTAATTAATTAAATATTTATTTTTTACATATTTTTGAAAAACATATAAGTAAATTAAGCTGAAATAAGAGAAAAACAATAATCAATTACATAAACTTTAAGCACTCAGATTTAAAGATAATTTTTTAAATAGTGCATAAAAAGATTCCACTGCCATATTGCTAACATGATTATTTCCATATATATATAATTTACTTTTCATTTTCAAATGTAAAATGACAGTTTGATTGTTCTATAATCTTCCTTAGAGCTTATAGTATGAAGAGTATTGAATAATCAAAACCGCCAGTTTACATTTAAAAATAAATGACAAATTATGTGTAATAAATGCATATGAAAAATAAAGTGATAATTTTTTTTTAATTTATATTAAATGCTTTTATTTACCACACAGTAAAAGCGAAAAAATAATTGTTTCTTCAATCACAATTGGATTTTTAGATTTCATTTGAAATAAAAACACTGGGGTTCAGAAATTAAATAAGCCAATCCCTTATTTTAAAAATATAGGGATTGACTTAATTAATTTCAGCCCCCTCCCCCATACCTTTATCTCAAGTTAAATCTAAAACCCCCAATTGTGATTAAAAAAACAGGTTTTTTTTTTTTGCTTTTTAGTGCATGGTAAATAAAACCATTTAATATAAAAAATGATTTTATCTTTATTTATTTCTAACTTTTTAGAATTGGCACAGTAAATAAAAATGTAAAACTATGCTGTATTTTAAATTGACTTGATACTTATGTTTGATATATATATATATATTGTAAAGCTAGTAAAATATACATTCTAAAACACATACATCTGCATTACATATTTATAATTTAAAAATAAATGATCAAATTTATTAAGAAAAAAAAAACAGTTAAAGTAATATAATTAAGAAGATGATTTGAAAACATAATTTTGTAAAATAAAAAGATTGTGTTACATTGTTTTTTTTAAAATAGAATATAACTATTTATTAAGAGTGGGGCGGAGAAAAGAATTAGGAGAGAAAAAAGCACTCTCTCTCTTCTTTTTATAAGCTAAAAAAAAATAAAAAAAAATAAAATGTCTAAAAATAAATCTTAATGAAAAATCTAAAATAAAAAAGATTAATTAATTAATTAGTGAAAGAAAACTTTTGGAATGCCAGTAAGATTCCTGGCTGATAATGAAATTGACAATTGAATTAATTACAAACTATCTCATCGGAATAAATGTGATAAGATAGATTAATTTTAAAAAAGATTAGATTAAAGAAAAATGTAAAAATTAATTTAAAAATAATTTAAATTATGATAAAAATTAAAGATACAATAAAGAAAATAAGGAACAAGAGAGGAAAAGTATAAAAGTTGCAGCTATCTATTGTTAAGTAGTTGATATTCTTGCTTGAGATTCATTCCATTATTCATTGCTTGATTCATCCAGACATCCAGAGATTCAGAAATCTAAGTGCAGTATAGAGCCAGTCATTACTACTGTGAATAATAATGCAGAAGCTGCAGAATTAGCAACATGCATTGCTAGAAAGCCATTGGAGTGTTTAACTGAGCTTCATGCCTCAAGTCCTCAGCAAATCAACTGTCCTTGCCTGAAACCAACACCCAGAATGAATGCTTAAGTCATAAAATAGATGCTGATACTACTCTCTCTTTCCCATTGTTGAGCCAAAAAATAGATAACAAGCACTGAAACCATCAATGGAGTCCAAATGGGTGACCAGTTAAAAAGTAACACTAATAAAAATCCAAGCCAATGAAAACCAAACCAAAAAAACTGTGTCATCTTCATATCATGAAAAATATAGGTAAATATATCTTTAATAATAAGTGTCTAGATACTTTTTTTTTAAATGAAAAAAACTAATGAAGTATCATAAAATTTAGCCTGAAACTAATCATTTATATTTTTTCTAAAAATTTTTATACTGTTATGTTATACTAAAATGTGTGTGCATGAATAAATACTAATGTTTGCTTAATTATTATTTGGTCTATTCTCTCTCTTTTGTCACTGTGTCACCATTAATTTAAGGACATACATATCTAATGTGTTAAGTTAAATGCACTGGATTGTCTGATTAAGAGTAAGAGCTAGTTTGGGATATTTCAAGTGCTGGATTGATGTTCCTGTCATCCAAGCATGCCATCTATATAACATATGGTCAGTTGGCATCTGAGTTTGATTCTCAAAACAAATAAAAATGCTTTGGATGGCAGGTTTGTTCCAGCAGTCAAGGTGGGCTACCATCAAGAAATATGATCGTGATTATGCTTCATATAACCTTGATCTAGCCATGAGTATCATTGGTGATTAAGCCACCAATGATATTCTCCCCGCTGCTTGTAGTATCAGTTCATTTCTGTAAATATTAATGATATAATTAAACAATTGCATAAAGTAAAAAATAGTAAAAGAGGGGGTCTTATAATAAAGAATGAAATGATAAATATAAAATATATTATTAAATAAATAATATTCTAATAATAATAAAATACTGATATATCAAGAATAAAAAGTAGCCTATTAAAATAAATAAATATAAGTGCTGCCAAAGTGCAGTCAAGGGAGCCCAAAAAGTTATTTTAAAAAATAGTTAAACCTATTAAATGATGTTATGAATAAAAGAAAAAGAAGTATAAAGAATAAATATGCAATGAGCTTGATAATAAGCGTATTAAAGTAAATGGTTAAAAACTTAGTTATTAAAAAGATATTAATAATAAATTAAGCTTATTAAAATAAAGTTTAATAAAGTTAAAAATAAAGATATAGTAAGTAAACTTGTTAAGCTGGTTTAAGATAAAAATAAATTTGTAGTATTTTAGTTGGATCTGGTACAAATAAAAAATAGTTATAAACCTATTTAAACAGAGGGATTTGGTTCAAATGCCATCCAATATGGGTGCCGAGGTACCATAAATGACCCGGAATAATTAAAAATTAAAATTTAAAAAAGGCCAAAATTAAAATAAACACTAAATTACATAGTGATAAATAAGCAAATATTTTATCTAGCGCCGTGCTTGCAATTATATTTCATTCCAATATCAGCCTTTCAAGCTAATTGAGCACGCGCCTTTTGAGTGTTAAATTAGCTTGAAAGGCTGATATTGGAATGAAATATAATTGCAAGCATGGCGCTAGATAAAATATTTGCTTATTTACTCATAATTAAGTTTCAGTAAGAATGACGTTTAGTAAATTGTAAGTAATTACACCGACGTCATTCAGCCAAAAAACATCGTGAATAGTAATTTAAAGTGAGAATCTACTCATGCTCTCTTTAACAGTTCTTCAGATTTGCTCATATAAAAGAATTTGAGTCATAGGAATAAGAGGGATTCTTTTTATTCCTGCATAAATACTATATCTTGGATTGAAGAAGAGAGTATTCATTTATTTAACACTCAAAAGGCGTGTGCTCAATTAGCTTGAAAGGCTGATATTGGAATGAAATAGTGATAAATAGTGAAATCGATGAGCAGTGTAAGAAAAAAAATAGACCAAGGCAAACAAATTATAATATTAAGAATATAAAATAATTAAAAATATGAAATAAAAAGAATAAGATAGGTAATGTAAATAAAAATGAGAGGAAAAAAGCAGTCAGAGAAATAAATAAATTTATTATTGGGAGTTGTTGATAGTCAGGTGGGAATCAGAGGACTGAGAGGATTTTGAGTTAGTGGAACACTTCGTTCAATCTCAAATATTTAAAAATAACAAAAATAAACCAAGTAAAATAAAATTTTCATTGAAGGTCAGTAATAATTATAAAACTAAATTTAATGCATACTAGAGCCAAAACAAAAATGGAGGCTCAAAATAAAGAAAAAAGTAAAATAGAGAAATACACAGAAATATTCAATAAACAAATAGAATGGTTGATATAGTAAACAATTATAGCCTGAATAAAAGGCAGAAATATAATAGAAAGTATGAAATTGGGTATAAAGGAGTTAGCGGACAGAATAGATGAAACTAAAAATAAACAGGAATAGAAAAGTGTAGGTATGTGGGCACATTGAAATGGATCACATATTGTAAATCAATTTTTAAAAATAAAAATATTTTTGGGGCAAGCAGGGGAGGTTCCAATTGAACACCTTAGCAGCCTGGAATGCTATTTCATAGAGAAGCAGCTGAGTGAGGAGGCAATGGTTGCTATCGCGCAAAGCCATATTTAGGGTAATGCTCAGTTCTAGCTATTCCATATTTACAAAACCAGCTATGTTCAGAGAATATAGGCAATCATTATTAGCAAGTACCAGATGCATCAGGATAAATGGTGATTGGGTGAACTTTTACTATCATTTTTCTGCCAGCACAAAGTGAAGTTAAGATTGCTAACAGCTAACCCTCTGTCAGAACATTAAATCATACGAATAATAAAGCATAATTTCCCACATAATGTAGATAAAAAGGTAATTGGAACTGAATGTAAAATGGTAGAACAGATGGGCAAGTTGCTCTGTGCATTTGTAGTATTTTGGTTGGATCTGGTATAAATAAAAAATAGTTAAAAAACCTATTTAAATGGAGGGACCCAATTCAATATATATATATATCACATTTAATATATGAAAATATTCTTTTTAAGTGAAAAGTGTTTGACATTTTTGCTTTTGGTTGAAAATTTTTAGTTTTTATTTCTAAAAATGCTTACCAATACTATATTGTAAATAAAGATCACTTAATATATATATATAATTTTACTTTAAATCAATTTGACATTTATAGTTTATATAAATCACTAGATATTTCTGCAATAAGTACTCCTTATATATATATCACATTTAATATGTTTACATAATTATATATAGGACAAAAAAGCATTAAACAATTTACTTTTCTGATGAAAAGTATTTAACATTTTTTCTTTTTGTTTAAAAAAAATATTTATTTTTTAAATTACTTAAATGAAGCTTACAGTTGAAACCAAGAGAAATGCTCACATTATTTAAAACATGTTGAAGTTCTAAGAACAATTTATAAATTTGATATCAAAATATTTAAAACCTTCCTGTCTACTGTTCCATATTTAAGAAACTAGGCCACTTACCTAAAATATTATTGTGTCATATAACTTTGGTAATGATTTAAAAAAATATATACAATAGTTTAACAAATTGAATTTAAATCTATTAAACCTTGATTTTAAAATGTTATTATAACTTTAAATTGAAACAACAAAAAAATCTCTATATAGCTCTATCATAAGCCTTACTTAAAACACATTAAACTTCTGAAAATGAATTGTAAATTTGATATCAAAATATTCACAATTTACATGTCCACTGGTTCAGATCTACGAAACAGTCATCTATCTAAAAAATTATAGTTCCATATTGCTTTGCCTGGTATTTCTTTCTTATGTACAAAATTTGAACCAATTTATTAAACTCAGTTTTTAAATTTTTATTCTAACTTTAATAATAAAAGCTACTATAATATTCATGAACAAAATTACAAACAAAGAGAGATTGTAACTTAAATAAAAGTATTTAATAATTCTTCATTTTTTACTATAATACATCATATGCAAAAATCAGAAAAAAATGTGGATTTTTTTTAATGAAAGTTCATTTCACTACTTCAATGTTCTGCCACACCCATATATAGAAAAGCATTTACAGAATTAAAAATATATATAAATAAGTAAACCAACTATAATAGTTTACAGTGGGGCAATGAAATATGTTGTATTTTAACTGCATGACTTCAATTATATATTATCCAAAGAAAAATGTAAGCAAACAAAAATGTAAATAAAAAAATTAAAATTTGCAAATTTTATATTCAAGCAGTCATTTTTTCCCCCACTGTATTCTATACATAATTATATGTTATATATAGAGCTCGCAAATAAGCTCTACTGGCTTCCTCAGTGAGATGCTAGGATATTCAAGCATTATCCTAGCACCTCACTGAGAAAGCCAGTAGCAGAATCCGGTCTGGGATTGGGGATATTCTGCAAAGTTTGTTAAGAGCTTATTTGCGAGCTCTATATATAACATTTGTAATACAAGCTTGTTAAATTAGGTCATGTGACATGATTTGATTTCTTTATAATTATATATATATTAATAAAATTTATTCAGTTTATGTTGAAAGCACATAGATTTTAGTCTTTATTATTTTTCCTGAAATTGATGTGGAATATTCTGTATAATAAATTACTTTCTATATAAGTTTTACAAAATTTTACGACATACTTGAAGATAATAATGACTTAAAAAAAAAGAGATGTCTAATTTTTTGCTAAACTAATATATTACATTTATATTTTTTTTAAAAAAATGTTATTGGAAAAAAGTCACCTAGTTTAGATTGGATAAGCAATCCATTCAAATGACTAAAATGTAAAATTTTATAAACTTTACTCAACTATGAATCAATCCAGAAAATATTACTTCTTTAGTTACTACTGCACCAAACCAAAGAATAACTGACAACAAATTATTACTGAAATTATAAGAAGATTGGAAATTAAATTTAGATACTTTCATAAATTTTCAATTAAAGATGAGACTTATGTGACATTGTATCAATTTAATAAGTAATATCACTTCATATGGCATATGTACTCCATTTAGTATGATAATACATGATAAAATTATCACAAAGTTCTTTTTATATAGTGGTGGACATGCTATAATGTATTACTTAATATAATAGTAAAGGCACTAGAAGAATTAGAATTTTAATTTTCGATGCTAAGAATATTTTGTCAGATAGTGTTATGATATTATTATGTAATACATTTCCATGGAATACACTTATGGACAAACAATCCTTCTAATATTGACACTATCAAAAATTATAAAAGCACAAAATATTAAAAAAAAAGATCATTAGATATAAATTGATACTGAACTGTAATATATAAAAAAAAGATATTAGTTAAAAGGCTTTGTTCTGGAAATATATTTTAGATACAGCAATAGAAATAAGTAGTTTTTAATTCTCTTCCACATGATTAACAATTAAAAAATAATTAGGGAAATCATAAAAAGTTTGGAAAACATAAATGATAAGTTGGAGCCACAATCCATTAAAGTCTATCTCTCTATCATTGAGTTAGATCTTGATTTATAGTTTTGTTAGGATGTTTTAGGCTGAAATCAGAATAAAAGTTTTAAAACATTATGTATTTTAGCATCCAAAATCATCTTTCCTAATGAATGATTCAATAAGTTAAAATCATGTTATCTGATATGACAGCATATAAAGTTGAATATATTTATATTAAAATTGTTATTATTTATAAGAATAATTTACACAGAACAAAGCTGTTAAAAAGTTTCAAATGTCTAAATAAACATAATCCATTTTTTTTCTCTAAACAGTTTAATATACAAATAAGTTTCAAGCATTTCTCAACAGTAGGAACCACTGCAAATTTTTTTTGATGTATTAGTGGGGTCATATACAATGATTAACTCATGCAATGCATAAATATACATTTCCCCATTTATTTAAAGTCTGAACAAAGACTTCTAAGTCATATACAATGAATATTATTTACTAATAGAATTTCACCTAACTTAAACTATCAGTTTCACTGTTCAAAACCTCTGATCTCTAGATATCACTATAACTGTCTTATAAAACATCAGACAGTTCTTATAAATATATGATATTAAATATTTTCTTAATAATATATGCTTTAATTATATTTAAAGATGAAATGTATCATATAAATTCATAAAGTCTAATATTAGAATGCACTAAATTTAAACAATGTATTTTCTTTCATGCACTCTGTATAAATAAATGTATTTTGAATTAATACCATTAAGCATTCAAACTATTACAATTACTTTTTCATATAAATGAACTTTATTTTAAAGAAAGTTTATGGCAAAATAAAATTCATTTGAAGTATAATAATTATTATAAGTATAAATCTTTAAAGTTAATGAAAAGATATCAAGATAAAATTATTTTGAGAATCAATAAAAAATGGGTACCTTTATGTCATACTAATTAAAATATGCAATTCTTGTTATAATGCTGGGAAAAAAAAGCTAATTCACTGAACAAAATGTTGTGATTAATTCTATTGAAAGTTTTCTTCTGATTTTCTTCTGATGTCTTTCATGTTTTCAATGATTTTTGTTATCAATTTAGTTCTTTTATCTATTTATTATATTTTTAACAGTGACAATACCACATTTTTTTAAAAATTATTCTACATACACACATACTGCATAGTAATTTTAGCTATGAGCCAGAAAAATAAATTAGAAATATGATGTGAACTATAGTAAAGAAAAGATTTCCAAACTAAAGGCCAATAAAATTATTTAAAAACTGAATGAGAAAAGTTTTTTTAAAAAATAAGAATGAAATAAAAAATAGGCTAGTAGGCAAAAATGTAGATGAAAAAAATATAATAATTTTAGGTATATACCAAATAATAATAAAAAAATCCAAATTAAAGTATGGTAAAATTATAAAAAGTTAACCACTAAGCATGAATTCATTAAACTGACAAAGACCAATGAATGAAATGAAAAAAAAAAAATGTTATTGGAAGCACTACCAACAGACAGAAATAACAATCATGGCTGTCAGATTTTTCACAGTATTTCAGGTTTATAACCTTCAGTATTGTTATTACATTTTGTAAGTTTATTTTGCATTTAGTTTTCTGTAATTTCTTCAATATTACTATTCTTTTCATAAATTTATAAACATAAATTTTAATCATAAAGGAGGGAAATAGAGTCAAAAAAATAATATATACTGAAGTGAAAAAAAAGTTCATTTCTAAAAAAGAAAGCTGTAAAACAGTCTACTATTTGAATTCCAAATACAGTATGATTAAAAGGATTCTCTACATCATTTTTAAAAAAATGAGAAATTAAAAAGTAATCAGATAAAAAAAAGATTTCAACTTAAGGAATTTATGTTGCAACTAAAGAAACGTTCTAGTGTTAATAGTAAAAAAACAAATGACAAAGGTTAGCAACAATTAGGTAATCAATCACTTGAGAAAAATTAAGCGTTTGAAGAATTTTTTTGCTGTTTTCTAATAACATATTGTTTCTGTGAAATATTTTATTACTAGCAAAGCCAGATTCATTGGATATAAGAAAAGATCTGAATTGCACATCATTACAAGGCATGGTAAAACTTATAGCCAGGTAGAATCACTGATGTATGTTAACTCCTAAAAAATCAAGTCTGATTTTTTTTATTAGAATATGTAAGTGTATATTTTAATTTTATGCTTTTAAATAATTTTTAGTTGTCTTTAAAATATAACTTTACTATATGAACACCAATAACTTTTACATGTATTTTTACATTTATAATTGTTTTGTGTGTGTGTGCTTAAATTGTTCTTTTGAATGGTATTGTTGGCATTGGTTGTGTGCCTGCAATAAATTATCCCTTAAATATATGCATTTTAATGTTAACAATAATGAACCATTTGTTTAAGGAATGGCTTTCTGGATCCAATTAATTTCTTTTAGCAGACTAATAACTTATTTGCATTTTTATTTTGCAAAAAAAAAAAAAAAGTTTATATAAAAAGAGAAATTTATTAAGTGAAAGAAAATGACCATATATAATAGTTCCTGCAATAAATTTTATCAGTCATTATGCTCAATATTAGATTGAAAACGATATTAAAAAAAAGGAAAACTTCTATCCCTTGTTTGAACAGTATAGTGATGTTCATAGGATATTTTAATGTACATGTTGATGGTAATAGTAGACTGTGGTGCCCCAAGTTATTAGATGCATTCTTCTAACATAAATTCATAACACAGAAGTCAATATTATACGAATATTATAAATTTATATTATTGTTTAGATAATAAATTAATACAATTCGGTGGCAATACCTAATAAAGGCAGTGACTTTAGAGGATGCAGCCCAAAGGTTCTATTAACTGGAGGGCCTTCAAAGAATAGTTAAAATTGAAAGTTATTTCATTTGTAAAGGCTAAATCAATCAATATATTAAATGTTTACATTTTGTCTGTACCTTTTTTAAAAAAAAAAAATTATTGGGGAAGAGGATTCACAGTTCGCTAGCCCATAATATGAAGGTCTGCAAACTCATAATTCAGCTCTGATTACTGATTAAAACAATAATAATCTTTTAAAAAACAAGACATATCCTCAAATTTTTTGTATAAAATTTAATTTTTTTTTTTTTTTAAAAATAAATAAATAAATAAATGCTATTTATGTAAAAAAAATAAACTTTCAAGTTGAATTGAAATAATTTTCAAGTTATTCATATTATTAATACATAGGTTTCTCTTAAAAAGAATCTAAATAAGTCCGTTCTTGGATTCATAAAAAAAAACAAAAAACTGTTTCTTAGGCAACATTTGATTAAAATAAAATATATATCAGTCTGCTTAGATGAATAAAAAAATAAACGTGGAATTCATAAGCAATAAAGTTAATATCATTTGTTGATTGTAGTCAATTGACCTTTTCACAATGCATTAAAAATAACGTATGGTCTAAAAACAATATATAACTCTTATAAATCAATGGGTGACATTTTAATATGATAATGCTGACATTTTGAGCAGATGGGACAAAAGATATTCTGAATAATCTTTTGAATTCATGAATTCAGATGATCAACTTGAACAGAGAGATCAGTTTGGTTTGATAAGATTAAAATAGCTCTCCACAATTTAAAAAAAATGGAAAAACTATGAGTGTTAGTAGGACTCCCAGAAAAGTTTAAAATATAGTGCTATATTCACTGTCATTAAACAAGAATGTGTAATAATCCCCTCTTTTTACATTTTTGTGGCAGTTTATAAATAATTTCATGAAGCGAGCATCAAAATGGGATAGATTCCACAGAGTAAGTTTTAATTGAACAATTAAAAGTTAAAATATGTTTTAAGCTTTTGATCTACAATATGCTAATCATTATATTATTATGGCTATTCATCCAAAAGGTGGAGTACAGAGGATTCTTAATGTAATCTATAAAAATTTTGTTTAGTAAGTAATGTTCAAAAATTTTAGTGATAGAGAAAAATATTCAGCTTGGTTTGAATGGTTATTGGATTAAAAATGTAGATTGGTCTAAAGATAGTGCTAGCTTTTAAAATAAAAAGATGTACTTGGCTTTGTGTCTTTTCTTCTTCCTAGAAGTTTATTATTCAAATATCTTCTTTACTTTTTTTTTTCATTTCTCTTCATATATTCATACACATTACAATTTTCTTATCATCTCCTCATATATACTTTAATGCAATCTTTTTTTAATGTATGTCCTTCTTTATTTTGCTTACAGTTTCGACAGTCCTGCACTCTTCATCAGAGCTATGACATTTAAACATATATAAAATAATGGTTATATATATCTTTAGAAGTTGTAGTCTGATAAAGACTGCAGGACAGTCAAAACTGTAAGCAAAATAAAATATAGAATATATATATATATATAAGATTGCATTAAAGTGTATATGAGGAGATAAGAAAATTTTAATACATATGAATATATTAAGGAAAAGCACAGATATAAATGTTCTGCAGCATTTAAAATAAGAGTATTTCATCATATAACAACTTAAATTACTTATATGAAAGTAAGATTTGAAACTACAACTGAAATAACCATTAAACACTTTCCCCTCCAAATAGTTATAAGATATAAAACAAATTAGTATAAAATCATGCTCATTGGATAAGATGATACTGAATTTGCAATTACAGTGTACATTTTCAATGATTAGCTATGTAAAATGGAAATTCTTAAAAAAGTAGTTTGTGGTGAATTTGAGCATAGTTTTTAGGGGAGAGGTAGATTTATTTACATTGTAATGTTTATTTTAAAAATGCTAAAAAGGGTTGTGATGTCACCTGCTTTCATTGGAAAGAAAAATCTTAAAAGATTTCAAAAAGAAAAGTTTCATGTGGAAGAGACTAAAATAACTTTCCAACATATCAAACAAAAAGATTAAGGAACCAGAATATGTGAATATAACATCTCATAGATTTGTTATATTATCATAACATAACATCTATATTTCTATTTTTTTTTAATGACTCTCAGAAATTATGGTAGCCATATTTATTTACAAGAAATGCTAATGCTGATTAAAAACCATACAAATGAATTTAAAAATATTGTTCACATGGGCTTTATATGCATGACTTTAACTATAATGAGTAATTTTATTAAATATTGTCCTATTTATTTTAGTATAATATTACCTATCAATTTTTGTCTCTCTTTAATAATATAGAAATGATTATCTCAATAGAATATGTCTTTCAGAGAAAATTTCTTAGCAAAGACATTTTTCTGCATTATATTACTTTATAATTTTTACATCAGATATTTAATTATTAAATAACTAACTAAATGTGTGGTTTATATATGTAATAAGATAAGATATTTAAACTAATGCTACTTCAGAATCACAATCATTTCCAAGTGTTTTTCTGCAGAAATACAATGCTCTAGTTCTTATAATTATAGATTAAAATATTATAATTATTTTTTGTTTTTAATTAAATTTTTAATACACAATGCTTAATATTCAAATATATTCTATCAATAAAAAAAAAACAAAACATTCTTATAGCCAATCTGGAATATGCGATCACGTTCTTATAGCTTTAAACATTAAACAGTTTGATTTGTTTTAATTTTTTATTGATAAAAATAAAAACATTTTTTTAATTTAATTTTTTGTGAATATTCACAACTATTTACTTTTCCTTTAATTAAAATAAAAAGTCTTATAGTATAGTAGTTAGTGCATCAACCAGCCGTATCAATGACTAGGGGTTCAAAACTTTTTCAATTAATAAAGAATTGTCCAATCAAATGTAGGATATTTTCAGATATTCAGTTTGTAGTTCAATTCACCATTAGTAAATGAATCGAGAAGAATAGATTATAAAAGAAAAACTTGATTGTAATGTGATGCAGTCCTCATCCATAGTTTACCTCTTGTTAATTTATAATATATGGGTAAATAAATGGAAAAAAATATTTTAGCATACAATTCCAAACATCAGATTTTATTATTAAAGTTTAAATATAAATATATTGTGTTTGTTATTTTATTTGCTAAAGATATAAAACAATTGTAAAAATGACTCTTAGTTTAGCATTTAAAATTTGCATTTATAGCATTGTTTTATTATAGGAGAATGTCAAATATTTGTGCAATTAGCTTATAAATGAACTCTATACTGAAGACATAGATTGGTTTTTAGAAAAATGGGAATTATGAATTATTTAAATGCAGTGAATTGGTCAGGGTGGAGAGTTACTACTTTTGCTTTAAGTCTAATAATATGTCAATATTTATTATGTTATGTATTTTACATACATACATGTTTGAAAGTATGTGTATACAAACATTTAATTATCTGGGCAAACATTTAGAATAGGATTTTGGTATAGTTAAAAAAAATATTGTTATGAATGCAGCATGAAAAGATAATTTTGGGATTTGTGATTTAAAGGCCACATAACAAAAACAAAAATAGAGAAAATATTCTTGACATTTAAAAAAAATCAAAGGGTTTTTAGAACAAGAAGCGCATTCACTGAAAATATTATTTAGCTATAGTTCTATCATTATAAAACTGTAATCTAGATATTATTGATGTAATTGGAAGGTTATAAATCAAGTTAATTTTTTTTCTTCTTCATTTATCACATATTAGAGAATAAATAAAACAAATATTTGGCTAAAATAAAAGTTCAGATTGGGGTGGGTGGGTGCATGATACAAGTCATTTTTTCTGCCATCAAGCAACATCTGGAAAAACATTAACACTAAAAGATTATCATGTGTCAGAGAAATAAACAATAGTCAACCACTGAAAAACTAATGGAATCTTGTCTCAATCAATTAACAAAGACTGTAAAAACAAAAGAAAAAAGTGTTAGTCAAATTGTTCACAAATGGTAAAGTTTTTAAATTTATTCTTAGAAATCTAAATCATAGTGTTATTTTCAATTTATTTAATCTGCATAAATTAACTGTGGAAATTTATTAATACAGTACTTTCTCATGAAATATTTTATGATGAATAATTTACAAAGGATTTTTGCATTACCTCTCTCATCTGCATTACTGCCTATTTTTCAATACCAGGGATCACTAGATCACTCCTTATATATTACATCTGTAATTTTTGTAAAATAGTACTAGTAGAAATGCATTCAATGGTTATTGTAATACTTAAAACAGTTTTTTTAAAAAAATTTAAACTTAATTAATAACCATGTGCATGTTTTTGTTGCATACTGGCATGAAAATATACTTTTTAATTAAAAAATTTGATTGTTTTCTCTATATATATGTTTGGCATTTTGGCATCAGGGTGGCCTTTGAGCATTCCATCACCAGATTTTCAATTGGATGGACAGTTGAAGAGTTGAAGTGGATTGAAACCTGTCCATTATGTGAAAGTCTGTGCTTATATATCCTATATATTACATATATTGTTCAAGATATATAATAAGCCTGTATTTCAGCTATTACATAGTAGAGATATATGCCCATCCCTTGTATATGTATTAAATGGATTATGTCCTATACATGAGGGGTCAGATTGACTTTAGGTCAACATGGGTGTGATGAGAATCTCGGCATCAGGGTGGCCTTTGAACGTTCCATCATCAGATTTTCAATTGGATGAACGGTTGAAGAGTTGGAGTGGATTGAAGCCTGTCCATTAAAGTATTAAGATTGGCTATCTTAATATTTATCTGAGCACTTATTGCATATATGTGTATATATAATAATCTGGACCAACTGATGATTGCTGGTTTAGCATGAAATACATATATTGGTGATTATTTATTTTTTCGACATATGTGTTCAAGTGAATCCGAGTTATGAGATAGAATGGAGAGTGGTGGGTTATGTGAAAGTCTGTGCTCATATATCCTATATATTACATATATTGATACAAGTAAATAATAAGTCTGTATTTCAGTTATAAAATAAAAATTATAAATGTTTCAACAACAGAATACCATCATTAAATAACTGCAAGTGAATACTCATTCATGAAGATCGATTAATTAGAAACTAGTTAGAATCTGGTTCCAAAAACTTCCATTACTCATACTTATATAGCATCATCCAATGGAATGATAATAAAATGTGATTTATTTCCTAAAACTTTCAGTTGTCTTATTTACAACATAAAACATTCCTCTTTATTTATATATATCAATGCCATTTGCTATTAGTAATTTGAATTTAAAAAATAATAAAAGCATTTCAAATTTAAAATGACATGAAACACCTTTTTACTTTAGATTGAAAGATTTTATTTTTGTTTTATCTTAAAACTTTGATGATGTTCAGTTTATTTTTCTACAACTCCAAAACTTAGCTTTTAAAATACAACAAATAACACATTTTATTTACTCTGACCAATTAAGTATTTGAATTTCCAATCTGTAAATAAATATTCCTCTCCCCAAATAAAGCAGATATATAAGTAAACACAACGTGAATCACTGGAAAATAAAATAATGTAAACTGATTACTGATTTTAAACCATTGAGAAAGGGAACACAATCTACAGAGATAAAAGACATGATGTTAAAAAAGACAACTACAGAATAATTTTAAAAAATATAAATAATACATTTTTTTATACCATAAAGTGGTGCATTAGGATTTTAAAGATCAGCAATCATCATAAACAAGCAAAGAAAATTGTTATATATGTATAGGCTGGACTGATCAGGTTACTGTAGATTGATTTTAATACAATTCAATCATTATATATGCACAGTCAAATACAATCTAATAAAACAGTATTGTTAGATATATATAAAGAAATCTCCCATATACATAACATGGCAAAATATTGTTGCAAAAGTTAATTTAATATCAAGATTAATTGTTCACCTATCTATTGCAATTCCATTGAACTGTTTCTTGGTCATTTGTTTACTTTTGTCCAATTTTAAACAATAGTTGCACAGATATGCCATTAAACAAGATCAATAAAAATCAATTGTACAATTTGAATTTTTATTTTGCAGTAAAGATATAAAAAAGCTGCATAACTGTGTAGTAATAAAGAGTACATACATATATCTACATCTGCTGTTCCACTGACTGTAATCATAAATTGTTGTAGCTTAAATTGTCATTTTCAGGCTGTATGTGTAAATTGTAAAATATTTATTTTTATTTATAAATATAATATTCATTTTTCTAACTCTAAATCTCCTCTAACATTAATTTTATGTTATTGTTTTTTTATAATTTATGCAAGAAAATAAGTAAACAAGACACATACTATTAACAAAAATATACTGTTTACATTTTAATTGGACAAGGTTATGTTAGCATAATAAAGTTACATAGAAGCAACCGTTATTCACTGTTAGATATGCCCTGTATGGTTTAGTGCACTGGTAGAATGTCAGTCTTTGGAGTGCTAATTCCAGTGGTGGCATTTCCAGCATTCAAACTTCTTATGAACTCTCCAATACAATTATTTGATTATTATTATTTTATTTATTAATTGTGCAAACTTATTTATAATATATTGTAGATAATTAATAGTAGTGTGACCTCATCAATTCTTCCATAATCTAAATATATTTATCATGGATAGCAAGTTTACACAGAGGCAAAACTCTCCATACAGTAGTGCCACTCAGGTGCAAGCCAGAGTAATCAATGTATGCAGGAAGTTTGGTGCATAAAATCCCTATCTAGTGCCTCTGTGTAAACAGCTTGTGTAAATATAACAAATGATGATCATGTGATATTTAATAATTTGATAGCAAGTTTACTTATTTAAAATAAAAACGCAATATATCTTATATATAAATTTCCACACTCAATGCTTAACAAAACAGTCTGCTCTTAGAATATGAAAATATCAATTTTTATTGTCTTTTCTCTTTAGTTTATTTTTTTTTTCATTGATTTATATAAAAAAAAATAACTATCTAAAAACAGATAAATAATTCCTGAAAATTGATTCTTTTCATTCTAAGTGAACGATTATAATATTAACACATTAAACATACATCAAAATTTAAATAAAAATAACTGCTTGTCAGCTATACTGAAGATTCATTACTAATATATAGAAATGTGTACATATAGGAAGACATGTTAGCTTTTATTAGATAATATGATTCAAATTTAAAACAGGTTGAATAAACATTTAACAAGATTTTAGAAAAAAATGGAAAGTTTTTCAAAAAATTAGAAATAAGATTTATCTTAAACAATAACAAGAATTCCTTAGCTAAAAAGCTGAATTGGTTATTAATCCTGTGAAGGAGTGGCTGATTTGAAGGAGACAAACAACTCTTTTCTTAAAACATTGTTACATATATCAGGTGCATAAGTACAAGATAATGACTAACTCTGTGTTTATCTGTGACTAATGGTACCCATAACATTTAAGCCATCAGTTTGATTATAACATGTGTTTTGTAAATTGTATTTGAAAAATATCACAAACTCCAAAGTCAGTGTTAGTGGATTTATGCCTGATTGTGGTGAATATTACAAACATTTTGCAAAGCCAATTATTGAAGATTCTGAATAATTAATATTAAAAACTTTTTTTTTTTGTTAGCAATAACAATGTTTCTGTTTTGTTTTTGTTTTTTTAAATCTTTACATTTCATTGTTTAATAATTTCTAATTGTAAACTAAAAAAAAATATTTAAAAAATATATTTATTATATAAATGTAATAAAATGTAAATTTGCAAAGTTCGCTATTTTTTTTTTGCATTTCACCATTTAATAACTATGAATGTATTTCTCATATATATGCAATCTATATTATAATTTCTTTTGACCACAGCCTCATTATTAAAAACAAAATTATTTGAAAAAAAATATGGTCTGATTTCAAGGTCATTAAGAAAAGTGTAGTTAGATATTTGAATACAAGTAAATGTTAGCAATATCTTTGCTGGCAAAAAAATTCCACTAGTATGTTTACAATTACATTTTATATATTCTCATAAAGAAACACATCAATTTTAGTCAGTGAATTACATTTAGATATGTTAATGTTGATTTAATTTTGTTTTATACATAGATAGGCTTAAAAGTGAAAAATCTAATGTACTGTCAAATTAATATTAAATTACTATAGTGATGAGTTACAACCTAACACACCATCCAATTATTTAGGGCACTCTGCCAATTGGAGCCACATAAACATATTTGCTTAACTAATAAATTGCCAAGCAATTTACCATATTAACATTTTTCCTTTCCAACATATACATTTACATAAACATCTTTTTATTTTTAAAGAAATAATAAAAACCATTAAACCACTAGGGAAAACAGATGGGTATACTAACACTGGAATAAAACATGTGTTATGTGTCACTAACTGGGGAGAACTATACCAAAAACTTGCACATAAACCTCACAAAACAATGACTGAATTTAAATCTAATCACATAGCAACCAGCTGTAGAAACGAAATTTAAAATGTTCACAAATTATTGTTTTAATCCCAATTATATATATTATGTCTGCTCAACAATGGAAAATGACAAGGTTGATATATTTAAAAAAACTACACACAATCTACAAAGTGTTATTAATTGTTATATTGTCTTCTGCATTCGAAGATAAAGCTTTTTTTTTTCTGTTAAAAAAAGAAATTCGAATACAAAGATGGATATATATGTTCGAATTTAAATATATATATATATATTTTAAATAGTATTCAGAATTATCAAAAGATGAACTTTTAAAGCAACCATACAAATTGGAAGAAGTAATTTAAAACAGAAGATTCAATTATTTACTCATTAAGCAACTTTAGTTGTATTCATGTAATAACAATAATATACAATAATTAACTGTTTTGTTATATAGAAATATCGCCACTAAAGTCTTGAAAAATAAATCAATCAATAGATATATAATATTATCTTTATACCATGGTTGTTTGCTAAACAGTTCATACCATAGGGAATACTACATTATCAATAAAGCCATGAAAGCTTAAAGATTTCACCTACCCATTTAGAAGAAACCTGAAGACCATCTTTTGCCTTGAACAAAATGCCTAACCAAATCCAAGAGAGGGTAATTGGAGAAGATTACTGTTTTTTGATCCAGACAAGAAATTTCCACTCTCTGCAGGAGCAGTATTTCATCTTCATTCATAGGAACTTATTTGGCAAATAAACAGTTTCCAGCAGACTCATCAAACTTTAATTAATATAATGGGATAAAAATTGTGATTTTTGTTTTATTATTATTTTTTTTTTTTGTCTATTGTAAATTTTCTGTATATTTTCGTTTTCTACAATTGGAAGCCAATGTGTTATAATTTTGGGAAAATTCATTATGAGAGTAAGGAGGGGGAAAATATTAGATTTAACTATTTTTTTTTTATCATCTTCATTTGTATGAAATAATAAAAAATACACTAGTTTTGACCTCCCCATATGACTGACTTTTGACAACATAAAGGGAAATGAGAGGTAAGAGATTTTAATATTATCTCACATTAAGCAATACACTAGATAATGATAGAGTTTATATTAATTTATTTATTATTAATTAAGCTTACTTTTATATTGCTTTTGTATAAATGATTTATAACCATTGATCTATCTGGACAACAAAGATTTTATTTTATTTTTATGTTTGTATATATATTTTAACTTAGCCAGATAGAATCGCGATCACACATATATAATAATGTTACATATTCATCCTTGTAAATGATTGGTCAAGTGCATGAATTTCTACCATTGGGTTGAGGGTAAGGACTTTATTTTTATTAATATCATTATTAGATATCAATATGGTAGAAATTCATCCTTGACATAACAAATTACATGTGTCAGATTGAATTATTATTCGTATTTTATATTTTTGTTAATCAATAAATGTTAATATAATTCGTTATTTTAATTTGGTCTCTAGCTCATCATTATTTCCATATCCACCATCAGCTTTATAGCTCTTCATTATTCACATAACCATCATAAACATTATAATCTTAATTATTCTAATACATATCAATATTATTATTATTATTATAGAGGAAATACATATACATATTTAGGTCAATTATTATAACTTTAATACATATATACTTATACTGCACATACATATTTTTTTTATATATATATCTTATGGTTTTGGATATGCTTAATTGATTTTTGGTAATTAATTATCACCTATATAGAGGTGCAATAACTACTATTAGTGTGATCTCCTTTCCTGATAAGAGAGTCCAAGCAACTACTCCCTGAGTTCGAATACTGTGGTATAACGTGGCTAGAGAAGGGTGAGAATTGGATGAACTGACCCAAATTGTATCTAGGTTAATAACAATAGGTAAAGCTAGTCTATTGGAAGTAGATACAATCATAGGTTATGTATTTCATTGTGTAATCACTTGCATCCTATCCAAAGACCAAAAGTCTGACCATAGTAAGATGTGCTCCCCCTATCTCTTGGGAAACACCAGCTCATTACATTACATTTAGTTAAAATAAACCAATAGTTAATTACATGTGTGTAAGTTTAATATATAAATAGCATGTATGAATCAAATGATAGAATAGTTGTATATTTTGCTATTACTATTAAGACTATCTATGAATTTGAACCTGAAATTTTAAATTTGAGTGTAATGTGTCAGAACTGGAATCAATCCATCAGAAATGTTACAACCAGAATAGATTTAAGGACTTTACATTTCAGAGTCTGACATTCTTCCACTGCAATAAATCATACAAGATACCTGAAACTTTGATCCTTCTTTATTGATTCATGTGTATCATGCCAGATTATTATTGGTTATTGATTCAATTTAAGGACCTTACAGTTCAAAGTCTGATGTTCTTCCACTGCAATAAACCATACAAGACATCTGAAACTTTGATCCTTCTTTATTGCTTTATGTATATCATGCCAGATTATTATTGGTTGTTGATTATATGAATATTTTGTTGTAAAGAAATAAAATACTGCTTTACTGCATGATTCATTAGATTATTATGATGCAGTTGATAAAGCTATTTCATATTAGTGAAGAGTATTTTCGACGCTAATAACAGTCAAACAAGAGAGGCCATTGGTGTGTTTGGGAATGCTCCATATGTTTTGACAACATTTAAAAAATAAATTTATATTTTGGACAATATATTTAAAATGTGGATGCAGAAAACAAGATTTGGTACACACACATAGTTATATATCTTATGCTAATTTAATGTAGATCAAAGAATCATCAAATAGGGCACTGAGTAACTATGTTGAACCATAAAGTGAAAAGACAAGTGGAGTAAGAATTGTTTGTCTAAAAGATTTATGGATTAATATTCTATTAGATAAATATTCTTTACATACAAGAAATATTAAGATATGCATGGATCCTATTTAATTTAAAATCCCAAATGCTAACATTAGTTAGAATATTACTCACATTTAAATGCATCCATGTATTTAACTTACAATGTCTGTTAGCATAATAAAAAAAAGGTAACTCAGTTTATATTTTAGCTGACATTTTGCATAATTTTCATGACAAAATAGTGTATTATAAAATTATTTCTGTCACATCAATTAACTTACATGCAAGACTAGAAAGTGTGTAAAGTTGAACATGCATTGATAGCAACAAGTGTGGAGACCTGATAAATTAAGATTTTATTAAAACATATTATGCTATAAATAATGAGGAATGCATTGAAAATAATTATTAATTTTTAACAAAGATATATTTTGCTATAAATAGGAATAAAAAAGAAAATATTTCATTATCTCACATATGATACTTTTTTTTAAATTATTAGTAGTTAAATTTATAGCTGGAAAGTACAATTGTATATTCTTACAAATAGTGATAAGAAAATATTATTTTAAACAATTTTTTTCATGTGTTGTTTGTTTATTATTAGTTATTGCTTGTTTAGCCTGTGAGGCTAATGCATCTATTTTAAAAGAACATAAAGTCAACAAAGATTATCTGTGCTAATAAGATGGATAATGACACATTTCAGACCCATTGTTAGTAAATCCAACACTACAGAAAAGCTTGCAATTGAAAAAAAAAAATTCATTGGCCATATGATCATTTTTCCGTGTGATAAATAAATCAGACTATTCATGGACTATCATGACTCAAATTCATGAAATATGAAGGAGAGCAATAGGATTGCTTATATGAAAGCATTATTTCAAGATTTAAAGACTGAGATGATGATTAATTTACAACTTTGGTGAAAAATCTGTATTATTAAAAACCACACACAATGTGAATTTTAGAAATAGATTTAAAATAATAATAAAAATTATAAGATTCAAAAACCTAGGTATGAATATTCATTAAATATTAAAGAGTAATTAATAATCAGAAAATAATAATAAATTCTTTATAAGTTATAAAATATCGATAATAATTTTACACATAAAAAGCCCTTTTCAGCATTTGGAGTCCTTTTCAAATGTTAATAATTTATTTAACGTTAATGAACTATTTCAGACATAATATCATCTATTGTTAAAAAAACAAAACATCTATTGTTCCATAATGTAATTAAAATAAGCAATAACAATATAAATCATTAAAATAAATCAAAACTGCCAGATTAATCTATAATAATGTAATCATCACAACTTGAAATACTATTTTCTAAATAACGGATGCACTATTGTCCTGGACTTTCCCTAGTAATTTTACTGGAACTTTCTTCTTTTCACTCTTTACGTTTAATTAATCTTTTAACATAAAAAGTAACGTTAAAAGTTTAGCACCCATAGCTAATTGGTTATCATATATAAACTACATCACGCTAGCCAAAGCTTAAAATTGACCAATAGAATATCAACAATCTATTATCAAATCAACTCTCAGATAATAAAAGGAAAGCTACTTATTATCAGGGTCTAAGATCTGAAATAGATATTGAGTGACAGCAATTGATTTAAAACAGATCTTAATTTTTAAAAAATATAGTCTGTCTCTGTGTGGTTTAACATAGTAGTGAGGTGAGGAACTTGCTAAAGGTTTCTCAGTTGAATAAAATCTAAAAAAAATCTTTACATTTAAATGAACTCATCTTGCCATTTGAGTTCTTGAACATGTCGTGTCCTCCCAAGTAACTAATTATACAAATTATTTTGAAGATTCATTAAGTGGTGAAATTTTTTTAAAGAAAAATATTTTTCCTTCCTTAATATTGTACAAAAATAGTAGTAAGATTTTTTTAAACGTTTTTACATTGGTTGAGTCTAAATAATTAAGGTGCTGACGTGTGGAAATGCTTTTTACAATGTATCTTCTTTTTTAAATAAAATAAACGTTTGATTAAGGTAAGGGGATTAGAAAAAAATATATTAAACAATATGCGAAATATAGCCAAACCAATTTTAAGTCAAAATTAAAAAAAGTTGAAAAGAGGAGGGAGGGGGCAGGCAGAAGTAAAATTAAAAATATTAAAATAAATTGTTTGCTTTTTAAAAAAATAAAAATGACTATTTTTATTATTTTTCAATGACATGTACTTTCTATACCGTATGGGTAAACAAAATTATAAATAAAGAAATGAATACGGTATGTCTCAAATCCTCAGATGTTTACCATAAAAAAGTCATTTTATTGTCAACATTTGCAATCAATTTTACTTGGCAGCTCACCCTAAACTATCTTCACATATTTAAATTATATATATACTAGTTCTACTTGTAGTTTTGCTTGCATTATTAGATTAAAAGAATGTTATGTAATTGATAATTAAAATATATTTAAGTAATATTTACATGAAATAATAATACACGAGTTATCAACAAACAGGAAAAAATAACTATTGTAATACATTTTTATAAACAACGTTACACATCATTTTTAACTGCTGTTGATAATTTATGTATTATCATTTCACGTAATTATCAATTACATGACATTGTTTTATTTTACTAATAAGAGCAAAGCCAACAGAGGTCAGTTTTTAGTAGAATAATAATATAAAAGAATATAATGCTGTTGATAATTTATATATACAACTAGGATATATTCTTATCAATATAAAATTTTTAATGTTTTATTATCTAAATTCCATTTTTGATGTGTAGAATAACAAAAAAAATTTCCCTTGCTAATTCTCTCCATTTCTCTAGCTCATGTTAATAGAAAGTTTGACAATTAAAATATATTTACTTTTTCCACTTTTGAATTCTAATTGTACCCTCTATGTATTAAATACCAAATAAAATTTTTACACACTAATTCTCTCCATTTTTCTGTCTTCTTTTGTTCATACAAAGTTTGATAATTAAAATATATTTATATGAAATAATTATCAACAGCAGTTATGCAAAAAATATAACTTTTATTAAAAACAATAAACAATAATTTTAAAAGTTATTTATATATTCCTCATGTAATAATTTTTAAAATGACTATAACATACATTTTAACATAATCCAAATAAAATTTAAATAATTTAAAATATATTTATGCAATAAAATTTTACCAGGTTTACCAAAACCTAAAATATCTCCATTTCTGTAGCAGGTATTACAATACACAGGCTACAACATCTTACCTTATCATGTGAGATTATACCTAAAGAAAATGGTAAAAGTTTATCAAATTCCGTATTTCTCTTGCTGTATCCATGACATTTTAAAATTTATTTTTTCATGTGTTAAATATATTTAAACAGACACCCCAAAAGTTTACCAATATTACAGTAAAAGCTTACCAAAATTTAGTACTATTTCACTTATTGTAATTGTGCCATTTTAAATTTTACTTTAATATGTGTTAAACTAAATATATATTTAAATTGAAATCCTAAAAGTTTATCAAATTTATTATTATAACTAGTCTAAATTTTCATTATTTAAAATTTATTTACAAAATCAAATTTTATCTTGCTTTACTAAATAACTATACTTTTCATTTAATTTTTTTTCAAATTCTATAATCTTTTAATCAGTGCTGCCATATTCTTGCATTTTTGTGACATTATTCAAAAAGTTATGATATAGATTTTCCATGCATTTTTATATTGCACATTACAATTTTTTAAAAAGTAAAGCAAACATTTTTACCTAGTAAAATTCTATATAAAAAAAAAAAAGAAAATCATGCAAGATTCTTCCAGATTGGTACAATATTTGTTTGAGTTTATAAAGTTACAAACAAATTTATACAGTAATATAAGTAACAGGATATATATACACACACACAGAGTCCTCATTCATTATAATTGAATGGAAATGTCATAGTGGTACATCAAATTCTCATAGAAATATAGTATATTACTGTGCTTAATTAACTAACACTAATATAATAAAAATGTCAATACTAAATTTTCTTTTATATATATAATTCCTAGTATTATAGTCTATATCATTATCATCACAATCACCACTTTCCAATATTATTGATCCATAGCAGAATGAAGATCTCTCCAAATTTAATCCACTTTCTTATTCTCTGCAACACACCACCAAACTTCTTGATTTCATCTATTCACCTATGATGTTATTTCTTTCTAGGTTATTTACAATATTAGAGACTTCAAGTATTAAACTATTATCTTTTTTAGAACTATTTCCAATGGAGCTCCATTTCAGTCTCTTAACTTTTCCAGATTATTAACCACACCAGTCTATTTTCTCACCTAAGTATTTTATTTTCACTTCTTTCTTATTACTTCCAACAAACACCTCTTGTTAATTCATTGTGGAGTTTAAAGACTATTCTATTTTTCTATTAAAAATCTACTTTTAATTTATGATTATAAATATTTATTTTTGTGGTTTTAGAATTTATCTTTATTCTTACTTGATTATTTTGATATGTAGTTCTTACAAAGTTTTTTTTTTTCATTAAAATTAAAATTATTGTTTAGTAATTTAATTGCCTTTAGCAACTAGAAATTACTTCATTTTGATATTTTTATTTGGACTATGCCTTTTTTTTATAAAATCTTTACATTTCTGAACTTAGCATTTGCTTTTAATAAATTATTAACTATTTATTATTAAAATCATAATTTTAGCTACCAATGTTGTATTTCCAAATCCATTGGCCATTGATAATTTTAAATTTTACATTTAAACCTTTAAAATATTGATATTAGAAAATCATTGAAAAATTTCAGTTAAAAATACTCTGCATAGTTCTAAAAATATGGGGGCGAGATCTTATGACCAATCAGTAAATTCTTATGCTTGTTGAATATGGAGCTACTGAATTTGTTAAAATACTGTTTCTGCATTCCTTTAGCATGAAAAATGGATAAACTGTAAAAGTCTTTCCAAAAAGTATTGTATTGTGAACTTAAGCATAATATTCAAGGAAAAAGAAACTCTTAAAAAAATACAATACTGATTATTTTCATTGGAAAGATAAGACCAAGAATAAAATACAACATCAATATATAGCTGGATATTGAAGTCTTTCAAAAACTAAAGTTCATTGCAGAGATTAAAAGAAAGCATTGCAAATAAAAAAAATAAAGGACCGATTTTTAAGGTATGCAAAATACCCTTATTTTTCAAATCCATGAATCCAAAAATTTTAGAACACTTTTAGGTGATCCATCATAGCATCATAAAAATATATAGAAAGATTACAGTTTCCAACATGCATTCATCAATAGGAAAAATAAGCTCAATATATATATATAGAAGCAATGTGAATATATATATGTGTGTGTGTTCAATTGCACATAAGACTAAAAAAAATTGAGATTCTATACTCAATGTTCATTTTCTTAACAAATGAGTACAGAAAAAAATATGGATATAGTTTCTAATATCCAATTACATTTTTCCTCAACTATAACAAAATAGTTAAAGCATGTATTCAAAAAGTATAGAATCAACAGTACTTTTTTATAAAAAAAATTGAATTGATAAATTTATTTATATACTGTATGAATAATATATATTGATTAGCAACATGATCTACCATGCAAAAGTAAAAAAAAAAAGAGATCTTATATTAAAAATTCATTTTCAATAGAAATGAGAATAGAAAATTTCTAATGCTACTATTAAATTTGATATCATGATGCAGCAAATATATGTATTAAAGAGTATATATAGTTCTTTTATGAAAAAGTTCATTTGTTAAAAAAATCATGTCAGTTTATGTATTAATGATTCTCAGTTGTATATAAAATGTAAAATCAAAAAGTTTTATGCTAAATCTTTGTTCTCAAAATAGTGGTTAATTATTTATTATCTAGTCACTTTTATATCATATCACAATTTGTAAAAATGGTGCAACATTTGTTGCTGAATGTAATTTTCTTAATATACTGGTAAATTAAATTAAATTTTGTTCAAATCTCTTTAAAGCAATATTTGCTAATAAATTATATTGAATTTTATTGAATCAATGCTGTAAACAGACATTTTTTAAAAATTACTTTTTATTAAAGTGGTTAGAGAAATCCAGAGAAATCATTATAGTCATGTTCCTTTAAATCATACTTATGCAGCAATCTATTGAGATATTTTGCTAATTTTTTTTTAAAACAGTAAAATCACATACTTTCAAATACTGATTTTTTTTTAATTAAAAAAAATCTAAAGAAGTCAGTATAACTAAATAATTGGCAAGATCAAAATATTTTAGTCCGTCACCACATGTTTTATAAAGTTAGTTTTCTGTAATCCATTTCAAGACCATTTACAAGATTATTTCGAGAAAATTTTTGCAATAATTAAAAACTTGATTTTTTTTTGCAAAGTTTAATAAAACTCATAATTATTTTTATACAATAACTGAGTAATAATT
Source organism: Epiperipatus broadwayi (assembly GCA_028023455.1). Classification (NCBI taxonomy): domain Eukaryota; kingdom Metazoa; phylum Onychophora; class Udeonychophora; order Euonychophora; family Peripatidae; genus Epiperipatus; species Epiperipatus broadwayi. The sequence continues at coordinate 23,519,679 of JAQFVV010000004.1, forward strand.
GTTAAAATCAAAAGTATACATGATTACACTTTTATTTTATATGTATATGTTTTAATTTTAAAAATAGAAGATAATAACTTCTAGCATAAAATTATCAAAGAAAATTATAAATTCGGATCACTGCACTTTGTGAAACTGATTGCCAAATGGCATCACTAGCACTATGTTAGGATCTTTTGAGATATTCTAAAAATTATAATATTTTAAAGCAAATAGATTTATCAGATATTAACTTTTATTCATCACTTTTTAAAAATAAATTTCAATCAAAAAAAGATTTTATTTTCTGAAATCACTCTGCTCCAATGTAAAAATGTCCTTTGTTTTCATTACAAACTCTTCTTTTTTTCAATATTTGCAAAGTTCAAATATACTTTTTTAGAAGGTTTTCCATTTGTAAACATATATTTCTACCAAATCAAGTTCACTTTATTGAATTGTTATATAATACTGGTTTTAATGGTAAAATCAAAAGTTAGAAGATTACAAAAAGTATTACTAAGGAGAACAATGGATTTGGCACACTTTAGGAGAGTTAATAATCTTTTTAAATAACAAATACTGGAATACTTTTAAAGAAATTTCACTTTTTACTTTTGTTTTAATTAGATATTCTATGTATAAGTATGACTTTGTTGAAATTCATAAATATTCACCCAATACAATGGATATATTTGTGATTACAGAGTTATCATAATACTTATTTTTTCTATTCTTTATTTCTGCTTTTAAATTATATTTTTTGAAGTTAGAATGGATATACTCATTTACAAGTAGTTGCTAATGATTATAAATTAGAAATATTAAATTGGAGCATAAATTAAATAAAAACCAATCAAAAATGCAGATAAAAAACACTTTGAAAATCTCAATAGGACTTTAAAAAAAATTGTTATTGAAGTTATATTAAAAAAAGATGATCGAGATCACACAAAAAGCATTGAAAATAGTGCAGGAAAAATGAATGCTGAAAAGCATGGAATATAAAGCAAAGTATAATGAAGTAAAAACAATAGCTTAAAAAAATACACGAGAATTGCCAGAAACTCAATGAAAAGATTATAAACAAAACAAAAAACAACAACAAATAAATAAATATGATGAACAAAAAAACCATAAGAGAAAACACAACTCAAAATAGAAAATAAAAAAAATATGAATAAAAACAGTGAATAAAATTCTAAAGCAATAGTCAAAATACTGTTCCAAGGTACGTTATGCAAACTGATAAAAAAACATATCGAAAATTTTTTTAAAGAACATACAAAATGTGCATGGCCATTTATAATAATAAAGGTAATATTTACTGGAAAATAAGTAAAAGAGAAGAAATTGAACAAAAAATAAGAACTTTAAAATTAATAGAATAAGAAGAAATGACCAGATATGATGAAGATAGTTTCTAAAACAAATTTATTAATGCAAAAACAATTGGTACATAATTATATTGAATACATTATATATTTGAATAAATTGATCATCTAGTCTTTACACAAAGTCTATTTTCCCTATGAAGATGTATGCAAATCCATTTGATCTAGTCTTTTCCATGTTGTAAATTAAAAGGTTTCTAAAACAAATTCATCAATGCAAAATCAATCGGTACATATCTATATTGAATACATTATATCTTTAAATAAATTGTAAATTTATCATCTAGTCCTTGCACAAAATCTACTTTCCTTATGAAGATGCATGTAAATCCATTTGCTCTAGTCTATTCCATGTGGTATATTAAAAAGTTTCCATGTCTCCTCATAGAGGAATTTTGTGGCCAAAGTTTTGTCTCTTTCTTTTATGTTTCTAATCCAATTAAGGAAGAGATGATCGTCTTCTGGTTGGGGTAAGGTATATTGTTTGCCACACCTGACAAGCTAGATTGAGTAGGTAAGAAAAACAGATAACCTTATAATAGGAACGTCTCTGCCACAAATGCACTCTTTGACCTCCATGATTTCACAATAGTCTATAACTGAGTTATTATATATGAGGCTTTTAGCATTTCCAAGCCCAAAGTTTATGTTGGGAAATTTACAAATCAATAAGCTGGATTTAAAAAAGATAAAAGAATCATGTAACAGATTTTCTCACTGCAAAAAAGGCCAGAAAAACAAAAGAATCCACATCTATATTTTGATGACTTTCAGTTAGCCTTTAACAGAATTAATCAAAAATTGACTTGGGCAATATTGAATCATATGAAGTAAATAAGAAACAAATTTTTAAATAAATATTTATAATAACTGAAAATCAGCTATGAAAATGTGTGAAGAAATTGAAACTGAATTGAAATTGGAAGAAGTACAAGATAAAGAGCTTCAGCGTTATCAAACATATTAATCATACACCTGAAAAGAAAAATGCAGAAGGACACAAGTACATGAAATGAGAATTTAAAAAATATGCAGATGATGCAGTAATCATTGAAAAAAAAATTAAGATCTACTGATATCCACCATTAGCGATACTAAATGAAAAAATAAAAAGATATGAATTATGCACAAGCATGATAAAAAACAAAAACACTGGCACCCAAGAAAATGAAAATGAAGAACAAAATAAATATTTGAAATACTAAGTATCTTTTCATTGAATTTTTCTCAGCATTCATATTTCATTTATATATAACTAAAAAGTAAAATGTAATATGAAAATTTCCAGCACATCTAACCTGTTATAAATTTATTTTTCAAAATTTTGTTCATGGCTTATTTTAATAATTCTTAATTTCTTTAAGACTACATTTATAAGAGAAAAAAGGGTTAAATTGCTACACATTTCAATTCTATGCTATATGATAGGAGGAAAAATATATAGAGCTAATATGTCAAATGTTCCGGTTATTTAATCGAAATCCCATATAAATATTATAATGCCCAAGTTATTAGTTTTAGGTTAAATCACACTTTCGTGTCAAGTGGAATTCTTTGCCAGTAATAACAAAGGTAGTAACTAATTTATCAAAAATGCATCTTTAAAAGAGACAATAATTTAATTATGTCCACTTTCAGTATATATAATCACGTCAAACAAAAAATATCTTCACGACAATACTGACAAGTTCGATAATGAACTCCTCTGCACCGTAAAAAATAAATAAGTTTGTTTTATAAAAATTTGACTGATTCATCAATTCTGAATCTGTCATAACAGCTTAAAAGAGAAAATTAAATTCCAGTTGGAATAACAAAATTGTTTTTCAAATCGATCTGTTTCTCAACTGTATAAGCAACGAATCTATTTAAATCTGTTTTTACTTTTTTTTTTTTTTTTTAAAAAAGTTATTTTATTAAAGATTATTTTCCATCAAAATACTAGCCTATATAGTTGAAGGTAATCTAAATTACCATTTACAATTTCATCAATTAATTCATTTTTTTGTCTTGCCTTATTTATCTGTAAATGAGAAACTGAAAACATTACAGCAAAATTAAATGAATATAAAAAAAAAAAATTCAATATTTTTTAAAATAATATATATTATTTTTATTTATTAACTTTCCACAACTGATTTTGCAGTGCATGAGTACTTTTCTATATTTGGTATATAACTATAATTTGTTTTGTAATAAACCATGAATCTGATTAACAATAACAAACAAATAAAATTATTATATTTTGATCGTTATTCATCATAAGTTACCTAGCAATGCAAGAACCATAGACTTCTTAGACTACATTTACCAACGTCTTCTGTTACCTGCTATAGTCTGCAAATACTCACATTCTAATTTCATCCCAAAGTTTCTATCCCACTTACTTTCTACTATATAACCTTTTGCCCAGTTAACATTTCTAATATTATTAATTCTGATTAATTTCATTGCTTTACTTTTAAATTTATTTATTTTCATGTAAAGGTTTCTACAATTTCATCAATCATATTTCTAATTCCTAATAATCATAACATATTTTCAATTTAACCTTATATCAACACATATTGCTATATCACCTGCAAATATTATCATTTCAGTTTGTATCTAATTGGTTGTGATAATCTAATCTTATTATAAATTAATACCAACACATCACTTGACTCATAGAACTTAGTAGATATCATTAGAATCAAAAAAAGAAATAAAAGTCTTAAAATTAAATGTATAAATAGAAAGAAGCTTGGTTTGCATAAAATATGATAGTTAATCTAATTATGTAATTAGATGATTAGTTATTCTGGAGATCATGTAATGTTCAATAACCAGAAGTGATAGATTAAGCTTTAATCTAGGGAAACTAGCTCTCCACCCTTCCGCTCCCATTGCACTAAACCAAATAGAGCCATACTTCCTATAATTCTATGCAGATTTATTTCCTCCTTTACAATTGCTTACTTTTGACTATTATTAACTGGTTAAATAATAAAGATGTATGGGAAGTTTAGAAGAATGCAGTAAAAAAGTGATAAAGAAGATATTAGAAATTACAGACTTATCATTCTTTTACCAATTCTATAATTTTTTTTTTTATCAAGATAATTACAACTCATCTACAGTGAACTTTGGATTTTAACTGACCAAAAGAATAAGCCAGATTTAAAAATGGTTTTAGTACAATGGATCATATTCAAGTATTGAGGGCAATTATAGAAAGAATCAATGAATATGATTTGCCATTATGTTTTGAATATATATATATTAAGAAAAGGCATTTGATTCTATAAGCATTTCTTCAGTAATCAAAGCATTCTAAAGATCATCAAGGTATAGATCATCAAGGTATAGATTCAGGATACTGTCATAATCTGAAGAATATTTATAAAAATGCAACAGCAACAAATTAAATTACATAATAACACTAGGAATATTAACACTGAAGAGAGTGTATAACAGAATGATTCCATATCTCCAAAATTTAAGTCATCTAGATTTTTTTTCATGTGTCATAACATCAGCCATGAAGCGAACCCGCTAATCCAGGATGATTGCTTGTAAGGCAACTGTGCTGCCCACTTGACCAATTGTTTTTGCAAATAATGCTTTAGAATTTCAGAAAATGTTGCATGAATATTCAGATGAAAATAAGAAAGCATGACTAAAGGTAAATGTTGAAAAGACTAAAGTAATGTTCAATGAATTTTCTCAAAAGAAGATTGATAATGATGAGTTAGAAGAAGTTAATAACAATAAATATCTTGATCAGATTATTATTACTACAAATGGAAACATAATAAATGAAATAATCATAGAATGAAACTTGGTGGGTTGCTTTTGATAGAAATAACTTAATGTTAAAAGGAAATATGCTTATGTATTTTAAAAGGTTTTTAATAAGTGTGTTTTACCAGTTCTTACTTAAGGATCTAAGACTTGTACCCTTAACAGAAGAGCAATACAAAGACTTCAGACCTTTCAATAAAGTATGGATAGATGTATGTTAGGAGTAACAACCAAAGAGTGAAAATGAAATATATGGATGAGAGAACTGATATTATTAATAGAATTAAGAGACTGAAGTGGAATTGGGCTGGGCATATTGCTAGAAGAGAGGATAGTGAGTGGTCAGTTGAAATCTTAAACTGGATTCCAAGAGATTGTAAAAGACATAGAAAGAGATCACATATGAAAAATAAAGAAGTGAGCTGGATAAATGTGAAGAAGAGGGGCTAGAGATCAGAAAGATAGATTGAGCTTGGAGAAACCTTCATCCTGCAGTCGATGAATAATGGTTGAAAATGATGAGTAAAAAGGTAAATGTAAAGAGTTAAATATCTTTATATTTTTTTAATGCATACAGTAATAAAGCAGTCGAGATAAAAAAAAATTACATTACTACTGTGATTACAGAGAAAACAAATGCTAGAATATTTGTAAGAGAGGATGTTTTAAAAAGATGAAAAGTTTGCTATGTTAAAAAATATAAATTTAGATTTATTCCTTAAAATAATACGCAGTAATGTTTTGTTTGCTTACATTAATATTACAGTTATAATTTACACATGTCTAAGATTCACAATTTTTAAAATAACGTCTATTGTAAGTTGAAAGAATCAAGCTTCATATGCATTAAATTACAAGACAAATAAACTAAAGCTTTGTAGAAATTTATATTTGTCAAATTACATTATTATATTTATTAGTAAGTGGGAAAATATCTTAACATGATCAATTGTTTATCAATGATTAATTTATTATAAAAAATGTTTAACAATCCAGATTTGATTCAATAGTCTAAAAAAAAAAAAAAAATAGAAGAATTTAGTTTTTTTATCTATACATTCAAATATCAGCCTTTTAAGCTAATTGTGCATACGCTTTGCGAGTGTTAATAATAAATGAATACTTTCTCACCAATACAAGATATAGTATTTATGCAGGAATAAAAGGAATCCTCTTATTCCTAAGACTCAAATGCTTATATATGAGCAAATCTGAAGTACTGGCAAGTAAAGCATGAGGATGGAACCGTCACTTTAAATTACTATATACAATGTCTGAATGAATGACGTGGGTGAAATTGTCTATAATTTACTAAATGTCATTCCAACTGAAACTTAATCATATGTAAATAAGCATTTATTTTATATAGCGTATGTTAATTGTTTACATTCAAATATCAGCCTTTTAAGCTAATTGTGCACACGCTTTGCAAGTGTTAATAATAAATGAATACTTTCTCACCAATACAAGATATAGTATTTATGCAGGAATAAAAGGAATCCTCTTATTCCTACGACTCAAATGCTTATATAATGTTATGTTTGCATGTGGGTTAAAATACAAATATAAAGTTAAAAAATTAATATATATGAATGTATGTTAAAATGCATACACATTTAAAGTTTAAAAATAAGTATAATAAATTTAAGTAAAAAATTAAAACTTACCAGAAAGAATAGATAAAAGAATTAGTTTTACTAAAAGATTAATTATAACCGAAAGAAACAAGTTTAAATTCTTAAAATGTAATAAGAGATAGAATGGAATTCCACCCAAAACTAATTAATTAATAATAATTTAAAAATAAAAAAGATTATTGATTTTCCGGATGCATCTACAATTAAAAAATATTAAATAATGTCAGCAGGATCTAAGAGGCTCAACCAATTAGACCAGGAATCCTAATAATTAATTGAAAGTGAACAATTGGCCTAAAAGAAGAAACCAAGGGACATTTGCTCATGGAAGCTACATGTGTGCTGATGAACTTGCAACAACACAGCGCTGATTGTTATGTGTTGGTTTAGATTAGCTTTTACCACAGAATAACTTGCCTCCAGACATGCCAAAGCAAGTTTACGACCATGAACAAATTGCTCTGGCCTTCATTATTATTTTAGTATGCCTTTGTGTCTGTAAGTAGCTAATCTGTAAATAAGTTGTTAATATGTATTTGTAATGGATAACCAGCATCTAATATCCATTATCAGATGGTGCCACTAGATTACTAGCCTAAAAAAAATAGTGTCTGATGAAGATAAAAAGTATAAGTGTCCACAGATATACACCAACATGCATATATCTAAAATCACTTCTAGACTATGGAGAAGAGAGATTCTTGTTAAATAAAAATTGGCAGGATAGATAACACTAGACAAAATGCTGACCAAATCTAACAATTGATAAAACAATGCTTATTAACAATTTAACAAAGCATAAATATAATTCAATTATGGGTTTAAATACCCAGAGTTATTCCAAATAGAACAGAGTTTAAATATTAATTTTTTTTTCAATTAAGCATATAGTAGATTTGGTACCTGGAAGTTTAAATATTACTTCCCCTAAAATTTTACTTTTAGTATTATTAAATAATTCCTGAAGATTAATACTGGTTTGACAATTTATCCAGATGTGTGCACATATATATTTCACAATGGCGTTAATAAACAATCAATAAATCAGCAGCCTTTATCACTATACATGTTCACACACACAGACTATTACAAAAATTAAGCCTATATGTGGTGCACTAGATTAAACTACACAAAAATAGAAAATGACAATAAATAGGCATATTAATCACCCAAGTTATAAAGCAATAAAATATATAGACAATCATGGAAAGAAAGGTCACTTTACCCAATGCAAAATTATAAATAACCATGAACATCTCAAATGGGGATCATAATAATAAATCCATATGGTAGATAAATATCTAGGATCACTCTTCAATGATCATATATATATATTGTACCGGTCACTTTCTATCTTCTTTTGATCACTGAGGGTGCCACCAGGGAGAGAAAGGGATCTTTAAGATTGTTCAGACAACTAAGATAAGAACACCAAGAGAAACATTAGCCAAAATAAATCTAAACAATTTTAAAGTTTATTAAATTCAAAAAGAAAATAAATCCCAGGCAAACAAAATATAAAAGTTTGACCTAGATTCTTCTAGCATATTTATCAGAGAGTGTGCAAGAGTATTGAAAACATTAAATACCCTGGCAGATAAGTTTGTTTTCTCATCTGTGATTTAAAAAGAGGGATTTATAATCTCTTCCTGTCAGCAGTTTATAAAAACTAATTCAAGTTTCCCTATTCAGAGATTTCAAAAATAAAATGGTCTTGTAAAGAATACAATGAAACAGCACAGGTGAGCTTCCCTTGGTCTGGAATAAAGCATGGGGACCAAGAATGTCATATGTCTGCAGAACAGCTCATGATTAACCATGTTCAAGGTTTCATAGTTGACCCAAATACAAGAAAATAAAAAAATAGAACAAGAGAAGATTATGATTATGCATAATCTTAAATAAAAGAAAACAAAATCTCCAATTTAGAAAAAAACAGAACAATACAGTTGATAAACTGCCAGCTAAAAGATTTATAGTCTGCAAGAAACACAAACCAAGCTTATCTAAATTAATTACAGTATAATAAAAGGGACAGGTTAGTTAAAAGAAAATTACAAATGTCTGCCAAAGCATTCATTAAGGGTTAGTAATATAAAAAGAGAACATGAAGCATATAAAATAGAAACTCACAATACACTCCCAGATAAATAACTTTTAAAAAACAAATATGGACTTTTAAAACTAAAAGTCCATTATATATACTAGTAAGAAAATACATGACAAAAGGATTAAAGAAATATTCAAAACTTATAATAAATACAGGATTATTTAAGATTAAACTGAGACTATGACAAAGATTTAAGCCCTGGTTAGAATATAAAAACATTTTACTTCAAGACCTAAGGTAAAGTCCATTAGATTTCCTCCGACAGGACATGCAAAGTTCTTTTCAACTAGAGTCCATCATGAAGGCTTTGGATTATATCCCTTTGGGAGGGAGTGTGGAGATAAGTTCCAGATCAGTTTTTTTTATTCTTTTACGGTATGATCTTTGAAGAAACAACTCGGGGGGTTTGTGTTCGGGTTGACTTAGCACTGCATGTTGTAGAAAAGATTCCTCATGGTGGGTAATTTTAGAATTCTGCAGAGAGTAACACTATTTAGAAAATAATGGTCCATAATGATATCAGCAGACAGCAATTTTTAAAATATAAGGCAGCACAGCAAAAAATAAAATTCAACAAACAGAATAAAAATAAATAGCCGAATAATAAGTAGTCTGAAATCCCAGGGCTATTTATATGCACTCTTATCTCCTGTGCCATCTTTAATTCGCAGTTTTTGCCCAGGGAAAATCTCTACCTCAGACTTAATCTTAATTAAAAATCTAACCAGGGTTCCTATCTTATACAAAATTAATTTAAAAAAAATAAATGCAAAATTAAGTCTCAGGTATCTTTTTACAAATAAATTAAAAATAAATTATAATAAAAAAAAAATAAAGTAAAAGACCCAGGAATGCAATCAAAACTTTCAAAATTAAAAGCTTTTTCAAAAGATTAAAACTTTTCAAATTATAATGTTTTTACAATTTGATTTTAAAAAAAAGTGTCAAAAAAAACATATTTTTAAACTAAAAAGTAAAATTAGAGAATTTTAAAATATAGTTGCCTATGTGTGTTATAACATATAAAACTCTTAAATAACTTTATAAAAATAAAAGTTAGTATTAATTTCACGATGAAACTTTTGAAGCAGATAAAGTATCCAGTTCAATATATATATCAATTCCTTTAATTTCAGATGCATGTAGTGCATACAGAGTAAACAAAACTGCTAACAAATTTAAACAGCTTAATCAAAGATTTATAAAATTATGTACTCATATAGGTTCAAGTATACACATATAGTAATGATTTTAAAATCTTCAGCAGCATTATTAATTACTAAATAAAAACTATAGTAAATATAGAAATAAAAATCCATTTTTAAAACTTTTTCTTTTCTTTAAAAACTTCTCATTAAAATTAACAAGAATTGTAATTGACAATCATGGAAGTGATTTTCTTTTTAATAAATCCTTTTTCACAAGGGGAAAAATATAAAATTACAATTTGAAATGCAAACTATTTTCTCTAAACACAAAGATAGTTTATAAAACAGACAAATATATAAAATATAAAATTAAATCATTAAGCCTATATATCACTGACTCATTGGTAATGTTTTAATATAACAGTTCATAAGTAAAGTTTACCTTAACCTGACAACCAGTTTCTCTAACTATAATCGTAGTTGGCTTTAACTCTCTCTAAAACTGGCAATTTTACATTATCATGCTCATTTTCAAACTAAAAAGTACTGCAAGATGCTGCCCTCAAATTATTTTACAAGTAAGCAATCAATATTTAAATTTGAAGCTAGAATGTGGGAGAAGGCAGACTATCTAAGGTGCTGATTGGTTGTTACTCATTTTGAACAAAAGGGAGCGCTTTTTAAAAATTTTGACAGCTTCAAGTTTTTTGTTTTGATTTTCAAAATGAAAATGAACATTTTTTACATATTATAAATTATTTTGATAAAATATACTGAAAATATAATTATTTTAGAAGAATAGTTAAGATTTTAGTAAAAATTCTTTACTTTTACAAGAACGTAAATTGTGAAAGAAATCAATGACATATGCATTTTCTAATAGGTAATGAATGTTCTTTTTAGGTTATCCGCTATAGAGTATTTTTATAATTATAAATAGAAATGTATTTTTGAAAAAACTTTGATTCACTTTTATAATCTGACAAATTATTAATTTGTTTTTTAGAAAGTAAACTAAAACTAATAGAATATTAAAAGACAAATATATATTTTTCTGATTTTGTAATTGACTAATTAAAAGTTTAGAGCATTAACTCACTTGACCAACTGGAATTTTTGACACCACAAGATTAGGTCCCAGAGAAGATGGTAAAGAGGTTATTATTTTTCAGAAAAGCTGAATTTTATATATGTACATAGATGAAAATGAAGGCAATAATTTCCATGTCTTCATTTACCAATTTTGTTAATCTTGTAGAGAGTTTGTCCTGGTATTGCTTCTTTAGTATTGAGAAGTACATTTCTTGAATGGCATACTTGGAAGTGGATAGCACTTAGTTGATTTTTCACACAAGTAAAGTTGGCATTGATGGCTGTAGGTTACATAATAGAGAATGAAGTTTATTTCCTAGCACTTTAGCTTCTCATAATTTTTAACATGATCACAGATAGAATTTTGGGATATGCTAAGCAAGCAAAGCTAACGATCTCAAGATATAGGCTTAATGACCAAAATAAAAGCAGAATAAATGCAAGAATGAATACAGAATTCTGAACTGCTCCTTTTACAGCACTAAATTCTTGATTAATTAGCCCACTTATTTACCAGGCATTTTAATTAACAATGCCACTTAGATAAGCCAGTAATTATTCATCAATAATTTACTAAAACTTTTTTAATCCATTAAGCTAATAATTATTTTTATTTAGTAAATTTACCAAACATTTTTAATTAGACCAATCTGTAAATTTACAGATAACAGAATCTTAAAAAAGAAACAAGATTTAATAAAAAAAAATTGATTTTATACCAGTTTTTTTTTAATTGATAAAAAAAAAAAGAAATTAAGAATTTATAGATTAAGTATTGTTTCTCTAATATAAAATTTAAACAGATTTATAATAATTTTTAGCTAAAAAGTTTTTTCCATGAATATGATGTAATAAATATATTGAAGGCCTGTTGAGCAGTAATAAAGCTAAATATTAAAAAAAAACTACCACTTCTATGAATATATTAAATGATGTAATTTTCTATGAATATATTCATTAATTACCAGATTTTTTTATATACCATGAACCAAGCTATAATAAATGCAACCCTATATCAATGTGTGCATGTATATAATACAAGCATATTTTTAAAAAAAAATTAAGAACTAAAATTAAGCTTGTGCTTTGACAACCATGAAATATTTTAAAATAGTTTAGATACTGAGATAGAAAAGATCTATCTCAATCTGTAATATTAATATTTATGTATTAAATCATAATCCCAAGGGTTTCAGTGTGCTTATTTACCAGGTTAAAATTTATATAAGTCTATATCTGTTTGGTAGTGCAGGGATCACTCCTGAGACATAGCAATTAATATACACCTGGGTCTCGTTTTACGCGATAGATAGGTTCTTCAGAAAACACGCGCAAACGAAATCGCGCAAAAATAGACGTAACTTACATTAAAAAAGGGGGGATGTGGTCTGTAATTTTTCAAAATTCATGTAAAAGCAAAGCACCAACGTAAAATTACTTTAAAATTCGCGCAAAAAAAAAAAAAATAAGGAAATAAAATATGACTAATAAAAAATTTCAAATTTGAAAAAAAACTGATACAAGACAAACTTTTTTTAACTATAATATTTAATTTTATTCAAAATAATATATTTTTATGTATAATTTACAGTAATTTACATTTTTTTTATACACGTTTTAATTATTATTGCTATTTGCCCCAAAACACGTTCATTTGCAAACTAGTAAAAAATCAGATTCTCATGTAATGTGATGTGATGTATTTGGCTTCTCCTTAAACGAAGTCAAGAATATCTCAGCAATTATTCTCACAAGAGGAAATACAACTAGTGCCAAGTTCACTCTCATGTTATGTTAGTGGTTTTCTGTTGACGACGATGATGATTTTATTAATTGTTTATGAACTTAGACTTATGATAATAAAGACATTTATTCACCACTGCTGGGAAAAATTTAATTAAAACTAACAACTAAAAATTAAATTCTTATTTTTGTCTTTAATTTTCAATTCCGTTTAAAAATCAAATTTCGTTTTACATCACATTAATTTCAAGTCGCCTGTAAGTAATTTTTAAATTGTTAATTACAATTAAAAATCAGATTTTAATTGTGCCCACTGTTATTACTGACCTTTTAAAAATAAACTTGTGGATGCTAAATGATTAATAATTGATTACGTTCTTTTTTAAAAAGCAAAAACAGAATGTGATTTAAAATGCAAAATTAACACGCACAATGTTTGAACAAATTTACATTATAATCTTGTAAAATTTAATGTCTGTATACATAAAATGTGGAAATCATGATTTTAATTTCATTATTGCATAAAATCTTATTATTATAAAGCACTGAAAATATTGAAATTACTAAGATGAAAGTAGAATTCCAATAATGTGCTATTACTTTCAATATAACGTAAGTGCACGAAATTTATTATTTAAAGTAATAGCGCATTATCGGAGGTCGACTTCTGGTGAAACACGAATCGCGTAACTTCAAAATCGTGTTAAATAAGTCCGCGTAAAAAGAACTTGGCAACAAAATAGTAGGGGTAAACTATGATTAATAGGTATCAAATGATGTGCTAACATGCAATCAATTGATGATGTTGGCATCAGTGATGCTATTAATTGGCCTCTTTACATTCAACACAGAAAAATATCTTTCATCTTGCGTTGTTAGCCAAGAGGTATCGCAGCCGCCATGCAAGCAAGTAGTTGGTTGCAGACGGTTGTGGGTTTGCGTTCCGACCGATGCTATGACATATGAAAAAAATAAAAATAAATATCTCTTCATAAGTAAAATCAACAATGAAAAAATTAAAGTAGTATCACTGCTACATTTTGCAGAAAAAGAATAATAGAAATTACTAATAAGCTCTGTGAACCTGATATTCCCAAGGGTTATCCTTTCAATCAATTTAAAGATTGCTTGTTGAATTATTTTAGTCCATGTCTTTCAAGGCACATTGCCAGACTTCATTTCAGGAATCACCCTGGGGCAGAAATAAAAAAAAATTAAAGATTATGACATAGCTGTTTATAAGTTTGCAAAAAATTGAGAACATGGCTCATTTCTTGCTGAGGGTGTCCTTGAGCAATTTCTGTGGGGAATGAGCAGTGACAGTTTAAGGCAACAATTGTTAGTCAATAGTTAATTAAAATATAATGAATTTATAAAACATGGTATAGCTCAAGAATTGGTTCTTGAGCAATCAAGAGAATTCACTGAGATAAAAGAGTCAGAGATATTTTACAAATGGATGTTTGGAAGACATATAAACCTGAGAGAAAGATATTTAAAAAATAATGATAGTAATACAACTCTATTATTTGTTTTTGTTGCAGAAAAGCTGACTATAAAGCCGGTGACTGTTTTCACAAAAATAAATATTGCAAACTGTGTAACAAAAAAGGGTACTTGGAAATGAAGTGTAAAAAAAAGAATAGGCAGACCTGGTAAAGGCAGTAATAGCTGTAAAGATGTATTTAATAAAAATGGAAATCAATCAGTCAGTACAAGAAATGCCTTAACAACTGAATGTGATAAAATTATAATACCTTAAAATTATGCGACAAGTCCATATATATGAAGATCGATAGTGGAAGTGGCATATTTTTGATTTCACATATGAATGAAGTTCTATAATTGCTAATTGTAAAAAGCTGTTGACAATCAAGAATACCGAGTTAAAAGCTTTAGATGTAAACAGAAATGCAATTAAAACCAAAAAAGGAGTTAAAGCTCCTAATACCTCTGTATGTAGATTATATTTCAATAATCCCATTAATCAATCATTATTGGTTTAAAAAATTGGGCATTAAATTTGCATTGGTTAAAAAGATTGACATCAAGAGAGAAGTGAGAGAAAAATTTTCTAAATTGTTAAATGGAGAATGGGGGGAAATAAAGAACACCCTTGTATAGCTATCTCTGGAGATGCTATCTATAATTTACAAATTAATTAAGATCATGTTTGTTCAGAAATAAAAAGTTGAAAAGTCAATTAAGAAATTAGTTAAGAATGGCATATTAGAACCTACAGAAAAATCTGATGGGGCAATACCATTAGTAATAATTAGTAAATGAAATGTGAAAATTCATTTGTTGCAGTGATTAAATCAAACTATTAATAAATATGTATACCATCCCTAATTCCAGAAAAATAATTGTGTCATCGCAAAAATGTATATATTTTTTTTTTGCAAAATTAGATCTTAACTCAGCATTTCACCAGATATCAGGGACAAATAAGGCTTCAGAAATATTAACATTAATCAAGCATGTATGGTTATTCAGGTGCAAATGACTTTCATTCAGAATAACTTCTGCATCTAATATTTTCCAGTTGATAATTGAGACTCTTCTTAAGGGATTTGAGAATGTTATACCATTTTTTTTATGACATTCTAGTTGCTGCTGTAATGGAAAATAAACTGAGAAATCATCTAAATAACATATGTAAAAAAACTAAGTGAATTTGGAGCAAAATTGAATACCCAAAATGTATTTCAAAAGCAAATAA
Source organism: Epiperipatus broadwayi (assembly GCA_028023455.1). Taxonomy (NCBI): domain Eukaryota; kingdom Metazoa; phylum Onychophora; class Udeonychophora; order Euonychophora; family Peripatidae; genus Epiperipatus; species Epiperipatus broadwayi. Next base: position 23,535,287 of record JAQFVV010000004.1, read on the forward strand.
TATTAAATTTTAAAAGCATGTGATTTCAAATAGACATCTCATCTCAAAAAGTCAAAGCTATATATGAAGTTCCAAGGCTGAATAATATACAATTATGTTTTTCTAAGTCTTGTAAATTATTTTGGGAATTTTTTGAAGGACAAGGCTCAAGTAGCCAGACTCTTATATGATTTATTAAGAAAGAACCAGAAATGGAACTGGGAATTAGTGCAAGAAATAGCATGTTTTTACATATCAAATCACTACTCGCTTTGAATAAATTGCTTGTTCATTTTAATAACGACTTGGAAATTATGCTTACAAAAGATGCATCTGAGTTTGAAGTTGATGCAGTAGTATGACACCCAGCATGTTCAAGTGGATGACCTACTGCCTTTGCTTCATGCACCTTGTCCAAAACTGAAAAAAATTATAGTCTGCTATTCACGGAAACTCTCGCTATATTGTTTGGAATTTACAAATTTCATCAATATTTATATGGACACAGATTTGGCATAATAAATGTCCAAAATTTCTCCATAAAGAATTATGGAGCACCTGTGATAATTTATCAGTTTGTAAAGACTATATTCTGATGTGCAATTATGCACTAATCCCAGTTGAGGGTGGAGATTTAATTTTACAATTATTGCATAATGGGCACCAGGCATAGTCAGAATAAAAACATTAGCCGTAACTATATAGGGTAGCCAAACATTAATTGTAATATTGAGAATTCATAAATAATTGCAGTAATTGTCAAACATGTGCTAGACTGCCATCTAAAAATTCCGAAGTATGACCTAAAGCATTAAGACTATGGTAATGCATCCATGTTGATCATGTGGGCCCATTTAATGGTCTTTTTTTATGGCAGTCAATGCATATTCAGGATGGGCAGAATACAAATTAATTAAGTGCACTACTTCCAATGAGACAATCAAAAAAATTTACATGAAATTTTTTCACATCGCTGCCTTCCTGAATCTTTAATTTCTGACAATGGAACTCGATTCACCATCCAAGAAATTTAAAGAGTGTATAAAAGAATGGGGGAGAAAACATATCCTCACACCCTCCTACCACTATCAATCTAATGGATTGGCAGAAATGGTTGTCCAAAAATTGAAAGTAGCAATAATTAAAATTGGAAAAATGTAAATACAGAAAACAGTTTATACTGCACTCCTGCTAAATCAGAAAAAATATCAGCAGAATTCTATTTAGATCATAACCAAATTATCAAATATAACACCTAGTGAGGATTATAGTAATGAAGAACCTACCATGTAGAAGCTCATGCCAGGTGAATGAGGGTGGGCAAAAAATAGACTAGATAAATTTTCGAAGAAAGCAATAGTAAAATGATATCTGTCCAAACAAGGTGTAATGTATTTTTATATTGGCCTATTTCCATCATCTAATATGTGTGTTGAATGTCTTTAGAGCAATTTAATTTTATTTAAATATTCCAAATACTTTCAACTGGTAGTTATATCACAGCAAACATGTGTAATGGTTTGTGCAAATAAAGGAAAACTATTACGAAAACACATAAACCAATTACAAAGAGATGAGAGTGAAGATATATAATACTGTTGATATTTAAAGAAACTGATTATCACTGGAAAGATCAATCTGAGAAACCTAAACAAGAACTCAAGTTGATCCAAGCCCATGCGAAAAAGCAAGAATGTGTAGCAGAACATACTAGCTCAAAAGAAGGAAGTTGGAGGAAGTGTGTTATGTTTGTATGTGTAGGTTAAAATACATACACATATAAAGCTAGAAAAATAGTAGTGTATGTTGAAAATAGTATATATGTATGTATGTTGAAACACAGATATGAAGTTTAAAAATAAGTATAATAAATTTAAATAAAAAGTAAAATTAAATTATTTAAGGAGTAGATAAAAATTACAGTTTTACTAAAAGATTAATTATAATCCGAAGAAACAACTTTAATTAAATTCTTAAAATATAGTAAGATAAGAATGGAATTCCATCAAAAACTAATTAATTAATAACAATTAAAAAGTAGAAGAGATTACTGATTTGCCAGATGCATAAAATATTAAACCATGTCAACATGATAGAATAGGAATACTAATAATTAACTGAAAGTGAACAATTGGCCTAAAAGAAAAAAAACTGGAAGGGATGCTTGCTCATGAAAATTATATGCGTGCAGATGGACTTGCAACAACATGGTGTGGGCATGTGTGTCTGCGTGTCATCATGTGTTGGCTTAGAAAGCTTCTACTGCAGAGAAACTTGCCTCAGGACATGCCAAAACAAGTCTAAGAAGAACAGGTCACATTGACCATTATTATTTTAGTATGCCTTCAGATCTGTAAATAGTTAATCTGTAACTAATTTAATATGTATATATAATATTAATATTCTTACGTTGTATTATTGATGTACTAAATCATAATCCCAAGTGTTATTGTATTTACCAGGTTAAAATTTATATAAGCCTATATCTGTTTGGTAGTGCAGGGATAACTCTGAGACATAGCAGTAATCTAAGATGAAACTGAAAAGGCAATATTCAATATAAATAAAATCTCTTTAAAGGATCTCTCTCTCTTTTTTTAAATGGATAATTTAGTTTTTTAATCAAAGAAGAAATTCTAATTAGCCAAACTGTTATTATATACTGCTTGACAAACTAAAAAAATATCCCAATAACAAATAATTTTATTAGTATTAAACCATTAAGCATCACATGATCACATTTTCTATACTAGAGCATTAATTGTTGATAAACAGAGCAAAACTCTCCATACAGTATTGCCACCTGTGCTAAACAGAGTAATCAATGGATGCCTGAAGGCTTGAGCATAAAATCCCTATCTAATGCCTACTCATCCAATATCCCCAGACTAGTTTCTGGCTTGTGGCCATCGTCAGTGAGGAGCATTGGATCTGAGAGCACTGCACCTAGATCTTAGGATCCAATGCAACCCTTCAGCAGCCACCTTTTATCTCTACTTAACTACAAAACTATGAGAATGAAATTGAAAACACAAAAAATATTTTCAATCTAAGCTCAATAGCTTATAGATCCAAAGCTCCTCACTGACAATGGCCACAAGCCAGAAACTAGTCTGGGGATATTGGATGAGTAGGCATTAGATAGGGATTTTATGCACAAGCCTTCTGGCATCCATTGATTACTCTGTTTAGCACAGGTGGCAATACTGTATGGAGAGTTTTGCTCAATTTTATTAGTAATTAAAGAAAAAAAATTGGGATGCATTTCACAAGTAAATAGACTTTATTATTTCTTATGAATAATATCAGATCTTCCTACAAAGAACACAAAATTAGAATCGGCCAATTCATTATTGTATTAATTAATAAATAAAATAATTTCAATAAATACTTTTATTATTTTTTAATAAATTGTTTATTATTAGAATGTTTAATATGAAGAATTCTTGACCAAATTATAATCATTATTATTAAATTAAAAGCATACAAGTACTACTTTATATTTGGAGAAAACATTAAAAATATTAAATTGTTTTGACTGTTAAGAAAAATAATATAGGAAAATTGATTGATTTGCTTATTTCTTTACTGTTGCTTTACCTGTGATCTGGAATTTGAACTTGGAAATTTTAATTAAGATTAGAATTTACTTTTCAGATAATATCCTATTACAAATGACAAGAGAGTTCAAAGTTGCCCGCATATATTGTTTTATTTTTCAAAAAAATATTTTAAAATTTTTTTTTTTTAAAAAAGTAAATAATTTTGACTAATCATTTAGAAGTTAGAGATCATTTAAGTTAAAAAGAGACTATCTATTATGAAAAGATGACAAAACATTTTTTTTAAACTAAATTTTTTTATAATAGATCAAATAAAAAAAGTTAATTGAAAAAAAAAAAAAAGCAAAAAAACAAATAAATAATTTTATAATAGCAAATCTGTGAATAAAAATAATAAAATTACTTAGTATGAAATAAGTGCTGGGTTTTGAGTTGATGTTTTATAAAGATCTAGTGTCTGAATATTCTAGCTCTTCACTGAGGTGAGCCATAAGCTCGAAACCAATTGGTCTGGAGATAGGAGTGTTCCGGAAAGAGATTTTAAATATTTACTCTTATCGCACTTATCAATTAAGAGCTTGTTTGAGCTATTGGTGCGCTCTCTGTATTACATTTTTGTAAATACAAGCTTAAAAAAGTAATGTCACGTTATATATGACTTGCTTTTTATTATTATACTAAATCTATCTCATAAAATAACTGAAGCTTGAATAAAGAACAAAAATTACATACTGCCATGACAGTTAAAAATAATAAAAAAAAAAATTCAAGGCCAAATAAACGAACTCTTTAATATACAGAATGGTGACATTTTATCAGAGGAAAATATAATACTCTTCATATGAAAAAGAAAGATACTACAGTAATTTTTTTAAAAAATAAAGTATCCAAATTATTAATGAAGAACTTTTTAACCGAAGAGCTATTTAGTTAATAATTTTGAATAAATAAAATAAAAATTAGAATAGTTTCATAAAAAAATATTAATAATTTATTATTTTAAAATACGTTCTTACATATAACTGGAGAAAAGTGATAAAATGTGGAAAATAGAGTAGAAACTATCTTCTCCATTTACATTAAACTTTTACTTCCACCTGCGATAATAATTTTATATCGAAATATTACACATATTCTTCAAATTTTGAAATTCTGCTTTACTGTATAAATATTCACTCACTTTACCACACCCACATATAACTTTATTTCGAAGATATTTTGCATTTGTATTTTTATAAATAATATAGCCAATCTTTTTTTTTTTTGGAATATACAAAAGCAGCGAGTTAAACGTTCACTGTCTACGTTGCTGAAGGGAACAACAATCCTAGTAGTGAACAAATGATGACTTTTGTTAAAATATCTCAAAGTACATATTCCATCTTGAATTTTAACCAGTAAAAATTAGACTTCTTTTTTTAAACAATCTTTTTATTTTTATAAACATTTAGTAATTGTAGTAAATATTGTATTAGAAACATAAGTTACTAAAGATTTTTTTGAAAATTTATTTTCTTTAAGGCAAATATCTTTTACTTCATGGGTTTTCTGATTTATTTTTAATTTCAATTTAACAATTAAGAATTTATTCAGTTTTTTCCAAATTTAAATTGTCATTAATCATAAATTTAGATATTTGAATAAAAAAAATAAATACTTTTTGAATACATTGCTCATTTATACATCATTTTTATTATAATAATAATTTGTTTAATTTCTTTTAAACATCTTTAACTTGCAATTTTTTTATTATTTATATAACCAATTAATTATTCATATTGAAATATTACTATATATTTAAATTAAATTGTTCATGATTGCATAAACATTATTATTTAAATTTGACATTATCTCAAAACTTACTTGGCTGTAATAACACCAGTTATGGCAAACTCTTTATCCATGAAAAACGCAGGCATACTGACATTAACTTCAAATCTTGGCTGATCTGTATAAAAAAAACAAAAACAATTGCATCAGGAAATATAGTGAACATTAACTTGAAGATGAAAAAATGGTAGAATAAACTGCATTAAGGAAATAGAAAACTATGATAAACTATAATCAACAATATTCCAGGTTGTGAAAACCGTTATGGGATTGCACAATTTCTCAACTCTTACTTTACACTCAAAACACACATATTATTTTAGAATGACATAAAAAACAATGAAAATGTTTATGTCTAGTATTTTATGCATCTCTTGACAGTAATCTTACTGAGTAGAAAAATTTGAGACATACTTAAAATGAATTCAATTATCACTTTTTTTGTTACCTTACTACATTTAAATTGATATCTCCTATACATAGGTGATCAATCATTTTGAACTATCACCAAAGACTATCGCCATGGTAAAATGTCAGTAATTTGTGTATATATTTTGTTTGTACTAATTTAATGTATAATTTACATATTGCACTAATGTCTTCACCATAATTACTTATATTTCTTTAATCTTATGTTGTGCATACAATTTTCTGTTATTATAATTAGTGTCAGTATATGTCTTTAATTAGTCCTCTATATTCTAAGAATATATATTTTATAAGTTTATTGTTGAGCAGTAGGGTGTACTTTGTGCAACCTATATGTTCTAAATAATAGTTACTGGGGCATTCTCATCTAGAGATCCTATAGAAAATTATAAATTGCTTAAATGTCACACTTCCTTCATTTATGGTGCCTGTATTTTATTTTTCTTTTGAATAGTTTTATTTTTTATTATGCGATTCATTGTCAGAATTAAGCGGTTAGCTAAATGTAAAATTCAGTTAATAAAATAGATAAAATGAACTCAGGGGAATGAGAAAGTCAACTATAGTATATATAATAATTTATTAAAATAAATGTTTTACATGATAACAACACAGTAGCAATGATAGGATTTTAAGTTTTGAAAAGTCCATCTAATCCACTGTAGCAAATATTGACAAGTTTGGATTTAGTAAATTATCTGTAATGACTATGCATGTCAAATTGCAAATTTACAATATTAGAAAGAGGGCTTAAATTAATGTTAACAGCTTTTGGATGGACACAGGGTCTATCTAGATGTGTTATTTATTTTAATTAATGTGAATTCTAAATTATAGTCAAGGAAGGGATTCCCCAGGATATGTGATAGGCTCACATTTATATATTACATACAATTGTGATATGACATGTGAAGACAGCATTTCCATGTCAAGTTGTTACAAATGCTTATTTCACAGGCAAATAAATAAAAATTTAATAATAGGTTTCAATTAATATCTCTTACATGGCTATCATTATTCTCGAGTATTAGTCATTCAAACAGATGAATATTTTCTGCTGCATACTAGTAGCTATATATCCAATGTGTACATTTCTTTCTTTAGTATGGCCATGCTAAATCTGGCATACTGTATATATTTTAATATTTATTACCCGGGTTATCTCTTCTTACAGCCGAGTGCATCAATGAGTTATTTGTATTATTTTATTAGTGTATCGAAAGTCCCACTCTTTTGTCTCATGTATTCTATTTATGAATGTTTAAATAAACTTATGATATGGAAAGTTAAAATCTATAGATTATTCCACAATTGTATTCACTTGTATGGCTAATTAATAACAGTAACATATCTTAGTATTCCATCATGATAGTTTCAGGAAATTAGTGGATCAAATTTGTCTAATTTATGATGGTCAGCAATATTCAACTGAACGAATATCAAGGTATATCCTAGATTATTAAGGAATTGCTTAATAATCATATGTTCAATTCATAATCTGACACTATTCAAAATACTTGTACTAGTGATACTTAAAAGTGTGATCAATTATCCTGTGTTTAAACCCCAACCAATATAGCATAATCTTTTGTACCTGCAGAATAGGATCATCAGTCACCCTTCTATATACATGAAATGCATTTATAATTTTATTTTTCCTTTTCTGTTCTTGTTTGTTATAATGTTAATAAAATGGTAGTATACACATTTCTGCATCTTGTATTATTTTCCATGATAAGTTGTATTTATAGTTTTTATAGTTTAAAGTTTCTTGTATCTCACTGATCTAAAAGGATATAAGAGAAAAATGGCAGGTATTGTCAAGTATTGTAGTCAGATGGAGATAAATCTGGAAGCTGTAATATTAATAATGTTTTGGGTTTGTATTGTTTATGGTAATGTTTATATATTGTTTTATACATATTGTACATATAGATTTGAGTTGGGTGGCCATTCCCTAATTTTTAGAGCTGATTTAATTGGGTCAAACATTTTGACGGTTACAATATAGACCCTATGTTTGACATCAATTTTCCCAATTGTCAGCCATTTAAGTAAGTAAAATTGGTGAAACATCACATCTAGTGATAAAAGGAATAGTCTATCTTGATGCCAGAGATCAAATAAATAGACATCAAATAAGTCAAATAACATACAATGAGCTATCAATGATGGTGCATGCAATTATGGTCTTAATTGAAGACCTGTCCATGTATCAAAATATTAGAAAATATGTTGTTAGATGAATCACTGATATGTACTGGCATTGAATTTATTTATGAACTACAGTTGTCATCACAAACTTTGTAGGTAATCTTTTGACATAATGTGTAAGTTATGTGGGCAAGAAGAAGAATCTTTTTCCATATCAGTGATTATTATATTTTCTTCAGTAATAGACCAAATGTAATACTCTCCAAAACTTGCTAAGCAAGATATTGACATCAAGTTTCATGTTTGGTGATAAAAAAGCAACAAGAGCTTCATTATCACTGCTAAGATTCACATGGCTAGTGAGATGCAAAGCAATATTTCAAAAACAAAAAGTCTTATTCTGTTAAACATTATCACGAACACTGGATTAAACAGTTTTTTAAAGACCTCAAATACGTATCAAAAATTAAGCTTAAAAATATAGTCACAGGGAATTTCTAATGCATGGTATCTTTTATAGCCTAAGTCAAAGATAAAATCACTACCACACAATAATTATTAATAGAAGTGTCTTCTAATAAAATAAAACATTATTGAGACATGCAAAAAAAAAAAAAAATCATCAAAGAACAAAATACATAAAGGCTTTATTTAATGCAATATGTTAAATAATAATATGTAATTTCTTACATGTAACTTGATGTTGTATAAAGTATACAGTGAAAAAAATATGTTTAAAAATATTTAGAAATAGCAAATTAATTTACATAAATACATTTAAAGACAACTAACTAATCACATACACAAAAAAATGATTTAAACCACTAAACATCACATGATCACCATTCTTTATCCATTGATTACTCTGACTTGCACTGAGTGATACTACTATATGGTGAGTTTTGCCTCTATGTTAAAAAAGTATTTAATTATAGTTTTATTGAAGCCTTCAATTCTACCAATAAATACAAAAATTAATTAGTCAACAAAGTATATACAATTCTGGAAAGATCATTTTAGGCATCACTTAGAAGATGAACTTATAATAAAAAGTTGTTTAATGATATAAGAGATAAAATAGTGTTTTAATAAATAGCTCATTGCATAATGGAGGTGATGACAGTACTTACTAAGTTTTTCACCAGGTGATGATGGTTTGAGCAGTTTTGCATTCTTAATTTACCTTCTAGCTAAAGATAGCTAAATATTTATTTACTGTCCAATATCTTATGAGTAACTAGATAAGTTATGGTTCAATTATCAAGAGTAAAATTCTAATGTCTTGAAAATAATTTTCCTAGATCAGGAATCAAATCCAGGTTATAGGCATGGCAGGAGTATGATGTTAAAAAATATAAAACCTATAATTATTAGTAAATGCCCATTAGAATATAAAGATAAGCATTTAAATCTTTTCTGTGAGTAAGCATTTAGTATGACTGAACATAATGCTTTAGTAGCTCTGAATCAAATATAAGATTACATCATCAATATGTTTATTCAATTTATAAGGCAAACATATGCAAACAAGTACAAAGCTGTTAATAACAACAAAAGTAATTGATTTTATAATAAACAACTACAAAACAAGATGAATGCAAATATATTAGCAACAATTGTGGTCAGACACAGAGATTAAATAATAAACATATATTTTCAAAAATAATATAATATGGAAGAACTAACATCATTTAGATCTACTATACTTCCAATAGGGTCAGTTAAAAAAAAAACCATCTTTCAAAATGTTTTCTTTTATATTCATGTAAGTTAATCTCAGCCTGGGGCACCATATACTTTGATAGTTTAGTGAAATAAGCCATGATACAAAAGTGCTACCTAATAAAAGATATCACTTAAAAATTTTCTTGGATTATAGTATTTCAATGTTTTCACAAAATATATTCAATTAAAAAATGAAATAATGCTCAGAAGTAGAATTCTAAAATTATTTACATTAAGCAAACTATAATATTACTTTACTATTTTAATCTTATCAAATACCTAGAATAATCTAAAGCATAAAATATAAATCATTGGCTCAATGTTTATGAATATAACAAATAAATCATATTGTTTTTTTTTTTTTTTTGCAGTCAGATCTTCCTAAATCTGTTAGAGCATGTTAATCAGATATGACAATTATTAAATTTAAATTCTATAACTAACAGCAGCTGAAAATGAGCTCACAAATGCCTGATACTTTTTATTTACTGAACATGAATTGTGACTCTTTAGCATAAAAAATATAACAAAAGCAGCAGAGAAACTTCTATCATAAGCAATCATTCATTTATAATTTTGTATTAACTTTGTATGACACTATCAATTTCATGAATTTGAAATTCAAATTTCTGCTTTCGTTTTATTTATTAAAAAGGCTACAGTTGAAATATAACTTATGTTTGTATAGACAAATTAATTTATTATACATCTTTTATTTTTATTCAATAGCTGTAATAGTTAAACAGCATTAAGCTGTTGCACATGCGCTTTGCAGATTTTAACTATAAATGACTGAATACAAACACTTCGAACACATGATAAAGTCTTTGGGAAAAGATAGAATGGCCATCTATCTTTTCGAACCCAAACGCTTTTGTATGGGCAAATCTTAAGTGTCTGAAAGTGAAAGCATGAAGATATTAAATAATCACTTTAAATTACTTTTACATGCATGTGCAACAGCATAATGCTGTTTAACTATTACAGTTTATAAAACATCACACTATATAAAATAATTGATTTATTTGCATATATTTAATTTCAAATAAGAATGACGTATCGTAAATTCTAGTAATTTTCACCAGCATCATTCATTCATGCATGTAAAAGTAATTTAAAGTGATTATTTAATATCTTCACGCTTTCACTTTCAGACACTTAAGATTTGCCCATACAAAAGCGTTTGGATTTGAAAAGATAGATGGCCATTCTATCTTTTCCCAAAGACTTTATCATGTGTTGAAAGTGTTTGTATTCAGTCATTTATAGTTAAAATCTGCAAAGCGCATGTGCAACAGCTTAATGCTGTTTAACTATTACAGTTTATAAAACATCGCGCTATATAAAATAATTGATTTATTCAATAGCTGTATTTAATACATTCCGTCATTGAATCCTAAAAGGGGACCCAAGGGTAGAAATTGAATTTAAATAGAAAACATTAAATAATAGTAGGAAAAAATAATGTATCAACAGTTTAAGAAAAGATGCAAGTTAGAAGTTATTACTATTTCAAATTATTGGCTTCTCAAAACTCTCCAAATTATTAGATGTACATTTTTATTAAATTTAAAAATGAAATCTTAGTATATTATTAAAAAATGATAACACTTAGCCTTATTTTCATAAATATTCAATGAAAAAGCCAGGTTTAATGAAAACATGTCATGAGGGTAATTTACATTTTTCAAATTTCTTTCACTGACTCATATGGAAGTAAGGATGAGTGTTAACATTGTTAATTTAAACAAAATCAAAATAAATTAATTGAATATTATGATGAGTGAGAAAGCAGATTTTTAAAATTATTTCTTTATTTTTAAAAAGCATAGTTTTCTTGTTTTGATATTTTCATCAACAGTAGCAAAGTCTTGCTCTGAATAATGGATAATGAACATACTCAGAGGCACGTCCTCACAAACTCAGCTTTCACTTTCTACTTCTCAACATCTAAGTTGTGTTGTACTGCTACTGTGTTTATTTAAATGAACACCTCAGTCAGTCATATGGGCTGTGCTTAATGGTTGATTTTTTCTGGATCTTCTTTGTCTCTTTTCTTTATTATTGTTTAAAGTTTCAAATTAATTATTCCATTATTTTTTAATTCCGTTAATGGACTATTTGTTTGTACTTATGAAATATAAATTTGAAATAACAGCAATTATAGTGATTACAAAATTTTGCTAATAAATTTGTGGAAATGGAATTCTAAGAAATATGTAAGTGAAAAAAAAAAGATTGAGATTGACTGCCTTACATGTTCCAATCAACTAGGTATTAAGTACTTGCAACATCAATAAATTTTATTAGTTGTTCAGCATCATATATAGTTCCACCAATGATATTCAAGCAAAAAGTGTTTAATAAACCAAAATGTGGATAGAATGCAGGAGAAAAAACATTTTGGAGATAACACTTTTGAAAAGATCTCTTAATTGAAAAAGAGCAGAATAATAAAAATAATATTGGCGTACGATATTGATATAAAATACTTATTCAAAGAAAATAACTGACTTTTATAAAATACAATTAGTTTTAGTTTATTTATTTTTTGATGAGCTAGGCAATCATTCCATGGAGTTTCAGATACTTTTTTATTATTATTATCATATCTTACATTTAAATATGGCAATAAAATTTTAAAGTTTATGATACTAATCTCTGACCAATCATTATTGATTAATTATACTTGAAATTTACAGAAACAGTTATGTTACACTATCAAGTATAGGGCATATAATGTTAAAAGCCATTATGACTCATAAAAAAGTTAATATGTACAATATATATGATTATGTAATAGAAAATCAAAAGCTTAGATCTTGATCCCCTATTGCAGGGGTCCCCAACCTTTTTGCACTTAAGAGCACATTCTATAATACCGGCCAGGTGGCAGGCATCATTTATTTTTTCAATGTAAATTTATAGTTGGATATTGTTAATAATACACATAATGTACAAAAAAATATTTATTTCAAAAATAAAATTTTAACATATAATTAATGTTTATATTTTTATGCTGTAAAAGTATAGTATGCTCTATAATTTGATTACAATATAAACAATAATTTATAAGAAACTTAAAAAATTAAATTTATTTGTATCAGATAAATAATTTTTTATCGTGTTTGGATAGCGGCAGGCACATGTAAAGTGGTCTGCGGGCATACGGTTGGGGACCCCTGCCCTATTGTATATTTTGTTTCTCTGTTCCCATATATATATAATACTTTGGGTGCAGTTGTTAAAAAAAGGTTGCTTTGGCAACAGTTTGAGATTATTGATTGTTATCTATATTAGGAGGGTCTACATGTTGCCTGGTTTCTAATGGTTATCTATATAAACAAAATAACAGGATTTCATTTAAAAATAAGAAACATTATTAAAATATGACAGTTCTGCTTCTAATAAAAGCAACTCTGTCTCTGACTTTTGTGTTATTTAATTCATTGTAAAATAGATATTGTAATTTCACAGATGTTGGATTACAATAGAAATGATATCTTACAAAACAAAAAAACTAAAATGATGAAAACTGTATTTCTAATATTAGGAAATAAATATCTATATATTATCTATTAGAGCTATCAAATATATTTTGGAACGAGTCAAAGAGCAGATTAGACAGCAACAGATTATGCTATTTATCTTACTACTGTATATATAAAAGCAACATCTGCAAAAATAAAAAAAGGAGTATTGTTGAAGTAAACATCTCAATATTACAACAATAGAAAGCCTAATTTACTGGCCAATTATAAATGTGCGTGTGTGTATACAATACCTGTATATGTCAATAATACAAAAAAATATCTAAGTGCTTTCAATTTGAATTTGTAAAAATAAATATGAAAAAAAAAAGATATACATCGTAAAAACTTACAATATTCTTCAATTTCTATACTTTTTTCTTCTTGTTGACCCTAAAATTAAAAAAAACAAACAACAACAATCAATCATTATTAATTATAAATAATATTATTAATTTTAAGTGTACAATGTCTTTGGTTTTTTTAAAACAATGTCTTAGTGATTTTTCATTAGAGCCATAGAATGTGAAACGCACTTTAAAAATATCTAATAAATCCCATTTGTTCAAACGTGTCTTTAGAAATAAATATAAACTTTGCGGAATAATATAATAGTTTTTATTATGACACCTTATGTTAACTTTTTTCTCTCAGACAACACCCTGAGGGAAAGATTCTCAACACAAAGTAACCAATTATCCTGCTGGCATGCATTACACTTATTAATTCTGACATTAGCAGGCTTACTACATAGTGTGCAGCATTTTATTTTCAATGTAACTAGACAGACCACAAACCTCGTTATTTAATAATCGTTCACGTGTCAAACAAAGACACATGATTTGAACAGTAGTAGTTCTTAAGAATATAAAAGGTTTAATTATTTTCAAAAAAATTAAGATTTTAAGTAATTATTTCAAGAGAGGGAGGAGGAGCTCTTGGAATAAATGAACTAAGATTATGAATTAGCATAATCATGAAGCTGGCTTTTTTTTTTTTAACTTCCATCGAATACTTTTTAAAAAAAAAAACATAAGCTAATTTCTGATTATTTATAATAGTTAATTTCAATTTTTTTACATTAAAAATGAAAACCAAAAACTATGATTATTTTTGTGACAAGCTGACTTTATTTTGTATTAGACATAAAAGTTATTATTTTATTTATCATCATTTTCAATCACTATCGATATCGATCCTCCGCGATAAGCATCTCTTAAAGTTTAATACCGTTTATCCAATCCATATTCTCTCTTTTCCAGAACGTACCAGCAGATTTCATTATTTCATCCATCCATCTTACATACAATTTCTTTTGTAATGTCTTGAGGTCCAATTTAAAACTATAACTGCCTCTAGCACTTCTCGGAATATGTCCGATCCAGCCCCATTTCACTCTTTTTAATCCTTTCATTAATGTCAGTGATATTTCTCTCAGCCAGATATTTTTTTTTCTTTTCTTGCTCAAACATAAAGACGTTATTTTTATCAAAATTACTTTATCCAAGTTTAATTTTATGATTATTTTTACTCATTATAATATTAAAACCAAGTATAATTAAAATACTTGGAGTTTAGATATAATATAGGGGATTTGAACACAGAGTTTTAAGCTCCCTTCAGCTGTCCACTCTACTCATGACTCCATTAATGTAAAAAAGAATAATGATCTCCAATATATGTATTTCATACTGAACCAGCGTTCATCAGTTGGTCCAGATCATCATTTCCCACATGCACACACATATATGCAATCAGTGCTCGGTTTATATTAAGATAGCAAATCTTGGAACTTTAATGAACAGACTTCAGTTCACTCCACCCTCTAACTTTTCACCCATCCATACCATTGAAAATCTGATGATGGAATGCCAAATCCTTTATTAATTCCAATATTAAATATTAAAATTAACATGGGCGTGACAATAATAATGGCATTAGAAAGTAATTTGGCATTCCATCATCAGATTTTCAACAGGATGAATAGCTGAAGAATTGGAGGGTGGAATGGATTGAAGTCTGTTCATTAAAATTTGAAGATTTGCTATCTTAATATAAACCAAGCACTGATTATATATATATATATGCGGGAGATATTCTGAACCAACTGCTAAGTGCTGGAACAGCATGAAATATATTATTGGATATCATTTATTTTTTTCACATGTGTGTGGTCATGTGTATCGGTTGTATGAGATAGAGTGGACAGCTGAAGGGAGCTTGAAATTCTGTGTCCAAACCCCCCATATTTACCCATTATATTTCCAACTGTATTAGTAATCTGACCAACATATTTGTAATTAGTAACTTCTAATTTATTTTCCTCAGAGAAAATTCATTGAACATTTCTTTTAGCTATTTATCTTTAGTTTTACTTTTTTATTTTCATCTGATAATTCTGGCAACATTTCCTAAGACTCTGAAACATTATTTACAAAAGGAAACACTTCATCTGCAAAATTTAGATGTCTTAAATAATTTTTTAGTTTTCCATTTTAATCCACAAAATACATCCTGCAAACTGCTGTAACAAGTAATTGAGATATAAAATTACCCTGTTGCACACCCTTTACAATGTTGCATTTTAATAAATATTTTTCAGAATATAATATCAAGCTTTAATTACTGTGGAAATACCTTTTTATAATCTAAAAGTTCAAAGTATAATGACAAATCATATTCATTCATCCTTTTTCTAATCTTATCAATACTTGGATGTTATCTACTATGTTAAAATCACATTTAATCCCAGCTTGTTCTTTTGATTGGCTAGAATCCAACTTTTACTGTAAACAAGTTATAATTACTTTAGTAAACATTTTGTATAAACCTACTACAATTTCTAATATTCTCTTCATCATCTTTCCAAAATACTAATATTATAATTGTATTATTCCAATCATTTGATAACAAATTTATTATTGAAACTTTGGTATATAGCTGTGCCAACAATTTTTTTTATTTTTTTACCGGTTTTTTTGAAATAACAATAATATTATGTTTCCTCAAAAATAAAGCTCTTATATTAATTTTTGCTCCAAAAGATACCCTAAAGTTTATTTTCAGGAGATGTATTATTTTTTCACATAACAAAAATCTATAGTCACATACAAAAATACACATTTATTCAAAATCTCAAATCAACCTCTCAAACATGAGTGGTTAGCACAGCTGCTTTACAAGCAGTTGTCCCGGGTTTGCAGGTTCGCTTCCCGGCTGATGCTTTGGCACATGAAAAAAACAACAACATGTTTTTCCAGCAATGCCCTCTGTGAATATTTGAATTATCAGCTACCCATTTGCACTGAGATATTTATGTTTATTTAAGGAGAAAAACTTGTCTGGTGTACTTACGAGATAAAAATGGTGACAAAATGACTACAGTTAAGAATGATTATCCATACAAATGCAATGAAAAAATGCAAGCACAAAAATTCAGAAAACATTTCTGTATCTCACACTACATTATGTATGACTGTTACAACATATGGTGTATTGAATTATAAAGACTCATATAAGACACAACCACATCCATTTATTATCAAGGGCACAATTGTAAACACTTTCCAAATTGCTTGTAATAGCTCAAATGGGTATTCTTTTTTAGAACTTTTTTTAGAAAAAATATTGATTTAATTTAAACACTTTTAGGAGGAAAAAAGATTTAAAAAACAAAGCTGATTTTTTTTTTACCTTGAATCTTTAAAAGCTACCATGATCATACTTTAAAACTGAGTCAAGCATTTTAAATCTAAGTATTAAATAAAAATAAATATCTATAACTATATAAATGAAATTATAATTTGTCCAATATACTCTTGTGATAGGTAAAATTTTAAAAGTTTGTTAAATTATTTGTAAAGTCAATAAATTAGTTATCTTAACTCCAAGATTCAGCTGAGAGGAAATTGATTCTCTATATAGGTAGAATTATGTTTGTTTCAATGGGAAAACATGTAAGTACTATTACAATTTATATTATTTATTTAAAGCATTAATATTAATGATATTATTTATTTATATATTCATAACTTTAAAAACTTGAGCTGAGTCAAACCACTATGAAAAGGTATTTTAAAATCAAATATACATATTCTAATTTAATAGCACTGAGTTAATTTTTGGCTGATTGGTTAATCAATGACTTTGGATTCAGCCCTTATTCAATCAAATCTTCCTATGAGTGTGTTGAAAAAATTAAAGTTACAAAAATAAATAAACACCATACTATTGCATCTTTGGATATAAAAGATCTGTATGAAATCAGTGCCAAGATATTGCATGCATTTAAGAAATTTTGCAGCAAAATAACTATAATCAGTACAAGAAAGCTTTCACCCTTGAGATATTAAAGTGGATTGACAAGGATATAATTGCCTGCACTAAAGGTAAATATTATAAGATGATGCAAGGTTGTACACTGCCTATAATGGTAATTTTTTAAAATTTGTTGAATATTTAGCTCTCTTTGATCTTGTAATGAAAAGAACATGTATATAAAATCAAAAATCAAGAAAGAATGAACCATTATTTAGAAAAATATATTCAAAATGAGTTTATATAAATCTTAGCAAAAGCTGTAAAAAATATCTTATTCTTTGTAAAATTAGCAAAATACTATTCAGTCATCTTGGATTGCGCTCCAGATGTTAGCCATATTGAATAATTGACAATGATTAATGCTTGGTCAACCTGAGATAATAATAAGAGAACATTTTTTAAGGATTTGTTTTTCTAGAGGAAACTACAGGTTCATTCATAACAAACTTTAATTGAACATCTAAGGCAGGAGTGGCCATTGATCATGATCCACTAGTCAATTGCAAAGCCAATTTTGGTCAATCATAAAGCCAATTTGGCAAGAGCCATCTGATAATGAGTGAAACAAATTAAGAGAAGATTTTCAAGTTTTTTTTTATTATTTTTGTTGTAATTTTTTTTTTCCAATTCTAGATAAGTGAAATCCACTAAGTCGTATCATTATTGAAAATAATATTTTTAATCTTGACTTAATGTAGCTAATTTGAATAAATAAATATTGTTAATAATTACTCATGTTGCTTTAATTCACCTGGACATAAGTTTTTTGGCCTGTTAAATAATTATATTAATTTTTACGTAGGTAGATATATAAAAATAGTATTTCACACATCCCTCCACTTAGAATACATCTATGACAACAAGTCAATCACAACACATTTTTAAAATAAAAAGTAGATCTTATGAACATGAAAATTGGCCACCCCTGATCTAAGGCAATTAGAATTACCAATTGAGAATGAAGAGCAAAGAAAGTGTGTTCAAAAAAGAGTTCTAGATATAAATCCTGGTTCTTTCCTTATTCTTGTACTTTACACTCTTTAAATTTAGTGATCAATGATGCTTCCAAGGGTTGCTTAGATATGACTTTATTTTAGTTCAACAAATTTTTAACTATTTCTCTGCATCTACCCATTATTGGCAAATTCTTTCAACTTATATTTTGAACTTGACTATTAAACCATTGAGAGAAACAGGGTAGAGTGCCATATCACTGCTTTAAAACCATTAAGATATCACAATGTCAGTACATATGATGCACTCATGCAAATTTTGGATAATCTAAGATTAATTAATTCAACTGAAATACTTCCTAACATGAAGCAAAATCCTTTGCTGATTCCACTTCTAAATTTAAATTCATACTATCCCTTTCCATGTGGTAACATCCTTTTAATGAGATAAATATTTTAAGAAAAATGATATAGATAAAGGAAGCTGATTTAAATTCAGTTATGAAACAACTACAAGTAACCAAAGAATACTTTTAAAATATAAAACCGATAATGGTTTTGAAATTTTTTTGTAGTCAAAAAAATAAGTGAATTTTGAAATAAAAAAAAAAAAAAAACAAATAGAGAAGATGAAAGATAGCAGTTGGAATATGAATGTTAAGATGAGACTTTGCAAGATTCTCAGTAGAGGTTCAAAATAGAATTTTACTATTGGGTCTTGGATATGGCTATGCAGTCAACTGAAAAGAGGTTTTAACAATTAAAACAACATTCTATTTGGATTTTTTATGATATATATAATATCACCAAAAAAACAATTGCCAATTTTGCTAAATGATTGCAAAAATCTTGAAAAGGTTTTAACTCATAATGCTAATAAAGATATTGGCACTGAGAATCTTGAAGTGGACTTTATGCAGTAGCTCAAAGACTGTCAAAACTCATGCCAATACAAGAAGTATTTTTCTTTATAATGCAGCAAAAACTTATCAACTGCATATCCAATATTTTTCTGCACTAAGAATACTACTGATACTCCACTCTCAGTAGCAAGTGGAGAAAATACTTTCTCAAATTTAAAACTTATACTTGTGCTCAACAATGCTCCAAAATAGATTAACAGATTTAGCAACAATTTCAATCGAACACAAGCCAGCTTCTATACTAGATTTAAACTGATAGAAAATTTTGCAAAATTGGAGGCAAACAAAAATTAAAATTTGATTTTCATATATACATAATGTATATTACTTGGCACATTATTAATAAAGCATGCCAAAATATATTCGATTTTAAAATTTCATTTAAAAAAAAAATTCAACTTGCAAAATAAGAAGCACACTTGCAAACATTGCCTAGAATACAAAATAACCTGACACCAACATTGATTTTATGCATTTTATATTTTTTATTAATATGAATAACATTAGACACCCTGAAATAGTTTTAAAACAGATAATTTTGAATACTTCATTATTTTTGCATTTTATTCATCGTATAATCATGTAATTATATTTCTTAATATATTTTGTGTTATCAATTTAGGTTCACATAGCAAATATACATTCAATATTCACAAAACAAACACACATATGATCTTCCTTTGAGTCACATACAATATACTAGGTATAATTGTTTCATCAAAAAGAAAAGATTTACTAATGACAAATAACCACAAAATTTATTAAACTAAATTAATAAAAATAAAATAAAAACAGAAAAATGCACTGAAATAAAATATGTGAGCATGTTGGGATGGTGGTAGAATTCTACATTAAAAAAAAAACTGCCATATAACTGCATATGAAATAATAATACAGACAACTCAGAACTTGCTATTTATATCATAAATTCAATGTATGTTAAATTTGTTATGATCTGCAGCTATTTATCCAAGAAAAAAAAAACTAATCATTTTTAATATATTCAAAATATATAGATTTACTTTTGTCTACTAATTCTTTATAATAATTTTGAAGTTTTAAAATGTGAAAGGAACAAAAATGTGTGTAACTATTATGAGAATTACACACATGGTTGGCATTAATTAAAAACTGATGTGTTTATTTTGCATCTTGTAATACCTTGCATTGGTGGTCGAGAGGTCAGCGCGACTGCCTTGCACTTGCAGGCAGTTGCCCGGGTTGCGGGTTCGCGTCCCGCCGATGCTATGACACTTTAAAAAAAAAAATCATAAATATAAATGGTCTTTTCTACTGATTCAGTGTATACAAATTTCAAATTATAAGTGTGTGTGCAGATATGATATAAATATCATGCCAAGGAGAATTTATTCTAACACTTGTTCTAGAAAATATTAAATTTAAAAGGTTCTTGAATAAAAATTTTACTATCTAAATACGATTTATCATTATCTGTCAAAAAGAAATTAGAAGCCACTGTTTGTCTATTAGAATTTTAGAAACCTTGTCATTCATAAGTTTGATGGTTTTTAGTAAAGTGTTACAGAAACATATTTGACAAATCACATAATTCAGCAATTTGATTGTTAATGAAAATTTTATTTTTACTTCCATATACAAAGATTATTAAAAGTTTCTCTTTTAAAATTAATAATTTTATAATAAAAATTAAAAAAAAGGAAAGTTTTTAAACAAATTTTGGAATTAAATAAAATTAGCAGATTACAAAAAAAATTAAACTTTCTAATATTTTTTCAAACTACTAAAAAATAAAATAATTTAAATATAGATTTTTAGCTTTGTTACGCTTGTGTAAGCAAAAAGAATGGTGATCATGTGATGTTTAATGGTTTTTTAAATAAAAAGAGTACTGTATTTAATTTAGAGATCATGTTTGCAATAGAATGATATACAGAGAATAAAAGATAAATAAGCATTATCATCCTTTTAATTTAAACAAAAACAGCCTCCTCTATTATAAAAAAGAGATTTCTTCCTTAAATAAAGAAAAACTAAGGCATAGGCATCTTTTAATTTGATTTACTTCTGGAGTTAGAATGCCCATATCTGTTAATAATTGGCTTTTGAATGATATTTATTAAATTTATAAATCTTAATATTTTCATCAAATTACAAGCTTATATTATATTATTTATGTTTTAGTTAAAACAGAATATCTAGTACTTTCATCAAATTATGATTTATATAGTTAAGACTGAGTAATTATAGAATATTATGACAAAAACCTAATCAACACATGTATCTGTCACAGGAATTTAGAACCATCTGGTTAAATTTTGGATTTTTTTTCCCCAGTGTCATAAACAAATTTGCTATTTTTCTTTTAAAGAGCTAGTTCATAGATAAACTCAAGCGTCTCCAAGAGTGGTTGGTAAATGGGTATCTAATTATTATTTAATAACTGTTGAAGAAAAAATTGTAAAAATAAAAAAATACAATTGTAATATGATATGGCTTTCACCATTAGTGGTGAAAGTATCATATTAATATGTAGCCATCTATTTTTGCAGCAAAATGAAAGAGCTTTATGAAAATGAAGATCATACTAACAAAAAAAAAAAGAAAAGAATATAGATATAATATTTAAAAAGAGACGGATAGATCAAGTTGTTTCTGTACAACAGACAAAAGTATTGCCATGTTATATTTTAATATTGATAGATAGAAAAATAATTTCCGTAATCTACTTATTCAGCTGTTGTCCCACGTGTCTTATTTGATTGGTCAAAATGTTGTTTTCTTTTTTTAATGATGTAAAAACTATAAGCATGATGTCAACTGAAATACAGGCATTTGATACATCTGGAACGCAGTTTTCTAATGATGTTTTTTTTAAAAATCCAATGAAATTTGATTTTTTTATTAATTTTTTTCATAACAGGCGCATTTTATATATATTTTTTGAACAATTTTCTAATTTCCATGAAGCAATAAAGACAGAAAACTTTTATCAGCCTCATAAGTTGGATAAAACGGATTAAAAATCCTTCCATGGAGTCTAAAGTAACTGCAGAATGTCAGGCTCATAAGTATACAATATTAATTTTTTTTTAATTATTTGAAAAATGATCTAATTTTTATTAATTTGTGTTTGTAATGGTGTGTGTGTGTATATATATAAATTCCATAATATTTATTTATACTCATATGAATTTATATGTACAGTAATTTTGTGTGGTCTAATTCAAGTTTTATAAAAATAATGATTCCCAAAAGATTTAATAATTTATTATTTATTATTATGTTTATATGGTGTGTTGCATGTTGTATAACAAGTAATGATTTACAAAACTAATAATCAAATGTACAGAAAGATTGCATATGCAGGCAAAGAATCAAATTCTGATTCTTGCCTATGCCTTGATACTCATGCTGTGGAATCACTAGTTTTGCCATATCTTTCATCATATTATTTTCAAGTCTATAGCTAACAAATGGACTATATGCAAATAAATCATATCTATGTGATACAATAAATATAACAAGATAGCATCACTGGTTTGCATAAAGAATATAAACATCACTGGTGTGCATAAAGAATATAAACATCACCGATGTACACAAAAAAATAAAATAAAGAGATGAAACTCATTTTATCAGTGATACAGACAGTAACCTACAATTTCTAGTTTTAGATAGACAAGAAGCCAATTGCTATGATGACCAATGCATATCTATCTTCTGAAAATGATTTGTTTTGTATCTTTTATTAAGATGAATCTTTTTCTTATAGATGCCTTTGACATTTGGTAACTTTTGGGGTACAAGATAATAATGAAGAATTCTTATGTGAATACTTTTGGAGATTCTGAAGCTATGGATTATCTCAGATAAGACATATTATATATGGTTTGAAAGATAATTTTATGAGGAATACAAAGAAATTATCATTGAAGATGTAATTTAAACTTAGGTAATGATGAATTAGAAATTATGAACAAATAATAAAGTAATAATTATGTCAGATGTTGACATTTCTTTTTTTCCTTATTTTTTAAATGGTAATCACTATTTGTCTTAGCGTTATTGTTTTCCTTGGTTTTTCTAGTTTCTATCAATGTAAAGTTTTTTGCTCTAACATTATTAAAACTGAAGTTATTGTGAAAATTATGTCTCAGGACACTTTTTAAAAAAAATCAATATGGCGCCTGGAGAATTAAGCAGTTAAAGGAATTAATTGTTTTTCAGAACATAAAGATGATGTGGCAAAAACTAGATCTTAAATTCCCTGTAAAATAAAATGAATGGTACTGGATTATCAAAGATTATGAATTACTTTACTTATTAATAGATGTTTCAATCTTCTCTCTATTTCTTTTTATAATTTTCCCCCCTCATTTTAATCATACTGTTTTTAGACACAGGTAAGTACAGAATCAGTTTGTTAAGAGTCTATCATATCCCTGGCATCTATCTGAACAATTACATATTTAAGCACTCACATTTTCATTCCTTAATAATATAAACAGCAATTCTAATCTCAATTTTTTTTGTACACAAAAATATATAATTACATAAAATATACAAAGCTTTTAACACAGAGAAAACAACAAAAGGGACAAATTTAACATACCAAGAGGCAATTCATTCTATAATGAGTTGCTTGGAGTTATATTTGAGATAGGAATTTCTTTGCATTAATTATTGTATGCATGGGTCGTCTTATTTAAGGATTCCCTTGCTCTTACTTACCTCAATTGAGAAAATCATAGAGAAGACAGTGAACATGCTGAGAGATTGTTCATTTAAGTGATAAAAATAAATGTAATATCAGTAGTCATGACCAGGCAGAAATAAATGGTAATAATTTTATATATATATAAACTCTTAAAACATGTAAACCTGAATATAGAAGAAATTGTTAAGATAGATGGCTACAAGTTACTGTTTTTTTTTTAAAATAAAGTTTATTGAATATGTTAGATTCACTGCAAAGTCTGTTTAGTTGATGAAATTCTTAGATGTACCATGAAAGACTAATAATATTAAAAATTAATTTGTGCAATAAATGCTATAGTGTGCCCATGTGACTGATAGCTCTATGAGTTCAAATGACCTTATTGAATTTATACACAGCATATAGATTAATTATCACAATTATTTTGATTAGACAAAAAAAATATTATTAAAAAATTTAAGTGCATCAATGCTCAAATAATAAAAATTTGTGGATTCATAGAATTAGAAATAAAATGTAAAACAAAAATAATAATTTAGACAAACTATTAGTCAAATCATAGATTAGTAATAACAACATTACAAAGTTTCTCAATATACTAGTAGAAAAGTTGATCTTTTGTTTGTTTGTTTTTTAAAGAAAAAATAACTGCTACTCATATTTATCATGTTACAGTGGCATAGAATTCTCTTAAGAAGTGTGTTGTGGCTAACTCCATTTTTGTTTACTGAAATGGAGAATCCTGATTAGTTATCCTAAAATAATTGAATTGATTACTGCCACTGAAACAACAACAAAACATTATGCTTTTACTTGGCTAAATGGTCAAATGAACACAGAGTTTCACAAACAATATAGGAATTTAGAGATATAAATTCAATGTCTCAATATTTACTAATTCCATTATATGCTAACCCCAAACAAATAAAAAATAAAATCACTGAAATTAAAATTAAATTTTATACTTACATATATATAATTTTTTGATAGGAAACAGCCAATTTCTTTGCTGACATTCTTTCATGATAATATTAATCAGACTACAATTCACTTTTTTTTTTCCTCAAAAAATTAAAACATTTAAAATGATTTCAAAATATAAATTAATGATCATAGTAATTCTACTAAGCCTAAAAGATTTTTTAATTTTTCTTTAAATGTTGAAATAAAAATGTTAATTATTAAAGGTGATAATATGCTGGATTATTTCCATCATTTATCAGTGAATGCTGAATATATAGAAAATTTTTAATTTTATTTAAACTTTTCAAATACAAACAATTTGTTAGTAATAACACACAAATAGATAGCACAGGTTAATAATTACACAACATTTTGGTTATTATTCTCCACTCTTCTTCAGGTGTTGGTGGCCTGACCAGTGACAGTGCAAGTTTGAGTCCTATGCAAATACTGTCACCTATCAGACCAGTAACACTTGAAAAAGAGTGGAGAATAATACTATTCTAAACATTATGTAATTACTAACCTGTGTTGTCTATTTGTATGTTAGTTGTCATTGTTTGTATTTAAAAAGTTTAAATAAAGTTTAAAATTTTCTATACATTCAACATTTATTGATAGATGATGGAAATAGTCCAACATATTATCACATCTAATATTCCATCATTCCATACCTTCAGGCAAATATTAATTATTAACCCTCTTGCATTCTGACATTTTCTATTTTTCCATCTAGTGAGGATTTTTGGAAATGCTACTTTCTGTTTGTATAAATTCATTATTTTATACTAAAACTCAAAAAATTGGATTTGATTTTTTTAAATTTAATGTTATAAACAAATAATATTCTTAAAAAATCATAATTGACAGTTTTAAATATTTTAAACCTGGCAAAAATACAACCATAAGCATCACACAGATGTTTACATTAACATTTTTCTGAAACTAATAAATTCTTTTTTATTCAATTTTTTTTTAAAGTGAATAAACATAAGAAGATTTATGACAACTTTATCAAATATCTGATATTTTCTTATGGAAATTACAATAGTTTAAAAGATTTTAATACCTAGTCAATTTGCAGATAATGATGTAGTGGACAGTCTTTTTTTTTTATATTTATATTGCATATTATGGTGAAGTTTATTAATTTCTATTTCTAAAATAAAACATAAATGAATAAATTGAAAGTTTATCTGAGTATTTCTTTATAATCATCAAACTATTAGTGTGAAAGAATAATCAAAAATACTTTATAAATAAACAAAAAATAATGTTTCATTATACTTCAAAATTTTTATATAAAAACCAGACTAGATTGTATGTGAACACTCTGTGAGCATTAATTTCTTTTTGTTAAAAAACAAAGGAAAAATTTCTTAATGCTAGCCACAGTTCATAAGATGTGATCTCTTTAAATGTTTTTTTTTTCAACTCTGAGGAAAATGAAAGTGAGGGTTTACAAATAAAGAGAAAAAAAAATCTGGTAGAATTTAAAATTATTAAAAAAAATAAATAATAAGTTTTATTCTTTTTTTAGAGATAAATGTGAAAACACACACTAATTATTACATACAAAAACATAATTTCATTGTCATTTTCATAACTACATTATTTTATTTTTAAATTATTATTGTTGACAATCTTAATTTGTATATATCTTATAATCTTTAAATTAAAGTGTATAATAAAAATGTGCAAATATTAAAAAGTAAAATTAAAAATAATTTAAAACAAAATTAAAACAGACAATTCATTATATATATATAGAATTTTGTTTACATATTAGATTCAAGATGGCTGTTTCCAGAGGTCAGGAAGTTGGGTTAAAAAGGATTTTAACAAAATTGCAGACAAGTATTGAAAACGGTCATTACTATGAAGCTCATCAAATGTACAGAATGTTGCATTTTAGATATATGATAGTTCTACTTTATTACAGAAGCATCAACAGCAAGTAAGTGGCATAGATTTAGCAATGCTAATGATTGAAGTATTCAACACATCTAATACTCCATTTACAGAGGAAAACATGAGAAAAATATATCCAATATTTACAGTAATTCAGAGTGATTGTGTAGACCTCTCACTGTTTGTTCATGCAGCACTCAAATGGACAAACAAAACTGATCCTCCCTAGCTATTATCAATTAATAGCCATTCCATTATGGAAAGAAAAAAATTACATCCAATCTAGGTATCATTTTATTCATTCAATAGAGGGATTGTGTGGTAATGCTAATTGAATATCACATAGCAAAAGAATTTCTATATGAAATAGATCTGTTCATTACTCAGGCTGTTTTGCAGTATCTATATGATTTAAAAATAAATCCACAGCTTCTGTTGCTTTCTACAGTTATGCAGAAAAGCACCCAGCTGTTGCTCAAAGTCCACCATTTCTTAAGCCACTTCTAAATTTTCTTTGGTTTCTTCTTTTTTGCAATTGAAAGTGGAAAGTTACAATCTTATGTGAATGATATGGAACTTCCATTAATAGAGATCCCACACAGTTTAAGTATTTATATTGTATTGGGCATTTATTTTTTATTAATAATATTAAAAAAATATTACTTATGTACAGGATTGTCCACTAAACAATACTGTTAACAAATTCTGAGTTACTATATGCAAATTCATTAAGTGGCTTGCAGCAAAATATGATGAATATAGCTGCCCTACTATAATCTACGAAGACCAGATATTATTTTAAAGTTTAATTACAATTATTTTTATCCTTGAATTCCAGTTTTGATTAGATGTCTCAACTATTTAATTGAAACTTTCTTAAATAAATCTTTACCTTAATCTAGCTTATCTAACTTTTAAAATCAAAAGTACATATTTAATTGTCTTGCGTTGTTAGCCGAGAGATATCGCAGCTGCCATGCAAGCAAGTAGTTGGTTGCAGACGGTTGTGGGTTCACGTCCCGGCCGATGCTATGACATAGGGAAAAAAAAAGTACATATTTAAGATAAAAATTCTGAATGGTGTGTGTGTGTTCGCATTATGTATAAATTTGCACTCGTCATATAAATAATAGAATATGAATAGTAACTAATACTCACCATTACAACAGCTAGAATTTTCCAGGTTCCAAATTTTGGCTGGTCACTCAATGTATAATTCAGACTTACAGCACCTTAAAAAAATGTACATAAAAAACTCATTAGCATGATCAATACCAATACACATAGAATACATATGTTAATAGGAAAAAAATAAAACAATATTTCAACTCTCATCTATGAATTAGAAAGAATGGTGTTTTTTCTTTCAAAGTTTTTCTTTGGTTGATATTAGGGAGGTTTTAGCTTTGCAATGTTATTTAAGAGTGTTATCTTTTAGTTCCATATATATATTAATTCTAATATTCTCATGGATAAATGATGAATTCATAGTATTATTTCTGGGAGCTTCCAGATAGTAAAAATATAATAGCTAAATCACTGAATTTCAGTACAATATTAAGTACTTTCCCCAGAGCTTCTTTCTCAAATCACAAGAATGTCTGTTATGAGACTTAAAATCATTATTTTTTTACATTGTTATTTCCTTCCATACTCAAATTCTATTGGTTGAAAAATTTTAAAAATATTTTATCCTTCAATAGCTTTTTCCAAATATTGTTAATTTTCTTCACTTCAAACTTCTCGTTTATGTTTTTAGGCTTTTTAAAAATGCATCAGCCATTTTTCACACACAAAATTAACCATGTCATCAATTTCAATAAATCACACATTCTGGAAAAAATTGAACATGACCAGAGACTGCTAAAGGAAGCTATAGAGATTTTTAAAAGGCTCAAGAGCATAAATGAGAAAAGTGAATTGAAGAAAATTAACAATATTTGGAAAAAGCTATTGGAGGATAAAATATTTTTAAAACTTCTTAACCAATAGACTTAAGATATGAGGTTTTAAAACTTTTTATATTTAGTTTTCAGGTTCAACTAGATTTTATGAATTATCTGAATTATTGTTAAATCTCTAGAAAATTTTGAACTTTATTTAAACATTTATTGGTAGATGATGGAAATAGTCCAATATATTATTACATCTATTGTAACATCATCACTAATCTTCAGGCAAATATTGTTTGAAGATATTTGTTATAATAAAAAATGTATTGTAAATCATATAACTATTAAATTTAATGTGATCTTTTTCATTTCACAAGCTTGAACTTCTTATAACCTGCAGAACAATTAACAATTAAATTAACTTTTATTTATTTTAATGAACATATATGTAACATCATGACAATTTTTTCACATACAAAATTTAAAAAGAGTTTGATGTCTTAATTAGAGAACTTTACATTTTTAATATGAATCCATTACAATATTAAAAACTTAAAACAGGCAAAACTCTCCTTTTAGTAGTGCCAGTCAATGCAAACCAGAGTAATAAATGGATGCTAGAAGGCTTGTGCATAAAATCCCTATCAAGTGCCTATTCATACAATATCCCCAGACTAGTTTCTGGCTTGTGGCCTTCGTCAGTGAGGAGCCTTGGATCTGAGAGCACTACACTTAGATCTTAGGATCCAATGCAACTCTCCAGAAGCCACCTTTTATCTCTACTTAACTACAAAATTATGAAAATAAAATTGAAACACAATATTTTCTATCTAAATTCATTAGCTTATGTAATCATACAGGTCTGAAATCAGTTCAGTACCCATACATTTTGGTGTTTTAATAACCATAGCCTTCACTACCCTACTAGGTAGGATTGGTATTAATCCACCAAACATCACATGATCACCATTTCTTATGCTTACTCATAACTGTTATTAAAACAGGCACTACTGTATGGAGAGTTTTACCTGTTTTAATAATAGTTATGAGCAAGAATAAGAAATGTTGAACATGTGATGTAATATTAAAACTTACATGTGTTTTAATTGAATTTATGATTGTAAACTGTGACACAACACACATTTTTTTATACGTCTGCAGTATGTCATAGAATAGGTTAAATGTTTTAACAAAATTATGAATAAAGTAAAAAGTACATCAAAGTCAATTTAAATAGTAAGTTTAGATCAATTTACATGAATAAAAGTATTTTGAAAGTATTAAAACTGGAAATAATTAAATGAGGAAATAAAATTGAAGACAAAATTGGAATAAGAAAGTAAAATATGTTAACAAGATAATAACAAGAAGAAAAAATGAAATAAAGCATCTATATTTTTCACATTAGTTGATTTTTTGATTGATTGTAATTAAACTGAGAGAGTGCAAACCTATTAAATGATTATTATTATAATATGAAATCATATCTTAGCCAAACACCTGCAATATATGATTTTTTTAAATAATTCATTCTCTATTTTGACTAATATTTGTTATTAAAAAAGTATTTCAATTAATTACAATGTTTATATCATTAATATGGGACAGGTAAAATAAATTTCATTGGTATATTCAGTGAAAGTAGAGTTGTTTTATAAAATGTGATGTAAGTAAAAATCTAAGTGATTTTGAAAATTTGGATAGTTGAATTCAGCTTTTGAATCAAGGATATTAAAAAAGATCAGAGTAGAAGACAGAACATATTTTATAAATGAAATTACACTATCTAACAAAAATAATGAAGAGATTAATGTATGGTATCTACTATAGTGGTAGAATGACTCAAAAGCTAAAGATCCCTGAATCAGAGCTTAAGCCTGTGACTTTACCTCTTAAGCAGCAAACTATTTGCTTTACAATAATTTTCCAAAGCCAAAAACTTAATTCTTTAAAATGTCATTCATGAAAATCATTTCTTGTAAATATATATACATTTAGGCTATATGAACTATATAACATAATTTTTTTAGCAGATGTAAAAAAACTCTTAATTTATATATTATTACAAAAATGGCACCCCAATTTGAAGATTTCTAGTAGTCAAACTATCTGAAAAAATGATGATAAAGCATTATCTTATCAAAAAGAAAATAAAAAGCCACAAATGTATGTAGAGAATAGGATATGAGAAGAAACAAATGAAAAACGAGGGAAAAAAAAACAAAATCGTTTAGAGAAAATAATCTAAAAATAAGTTTTAAAAACAAGTTTGTGAAAGACTGACAATAAAAAAAATATTGCACAAAAAAGAGACAAGCAATTCAAGTCAAATGAATTAGCAATAGATTTAAATAAAATTTAATAATGCTAGATAATAATGAAAACTACAGCCAGGATAGAAAATCAAAAATAACTGACAAAGAAAATAAAGAATTATTATCAGTTAGCAATATTAATAAAAATGATGGAAGAGATGAAACAGAGGAATAAAATATAGAAAAGTAAGTGGGGACAGTGATCAGAGAAACAAAATTTTAGATAAGAAAGTGGAAGTATTCTCTCAAGAAATTATGGATCATTGGTGAAACAAGGTTATAGAAAAAAAAGAAAATTAAAGAATAAACCTTAGTTTAAGAAAAGGATAAAACTGAAGGAATAATGAAACATTAGACAAGAAAATGTGAAAGTTTTCACAAGAAATAGTAAAAAAGATATGTAAAGATATCAATGAAATTAATGAAAACAAAAATAAAATATGATAAAGAAAAACAGAATCAAAAGATAGAGAATATTATACATTAAATTCATGAATTAAGTAAAAAGAAAAAAAAAGAACTGATAGACTAAATAAAAAAACAAAATAAAAATATAAAAAAAATGAATGAAAGAGATGAAAAAAATAAGCTTTGCTTAGAAAAGAAAGATCTAATAGTGGAAGAATGTGCAAAAATAATTTCAAGAGAGTATATCCAAACAGATCAAATGAAACTAAATATATGAATATTATCCAAGAAGTAATTAGAAAGATGTAGGAATAAAAGATATGCTGTAGAATATTTGAAAAAACATGCAGCATATATATGTAAAGAAAGAGTGGCATGAGCATTTTTCTGTAATGACTAGAGAAGTATGTTAGTAATGATTATTGCTAGGTAACTATTAGTACTGATGGTCCTTAAGCTATGGTAATTTGTTCTAATAGACCACAACAATCTTTTACATTGAGTTTATTCACAAATAAAATGAGGTATTTCTTTAATTTCTTAATCAATGTGTTCTATGTATTTAAATACAGACATATATTTTTATAAGTACAAGAAATTATAGGAATTTTGCCTTTTTTTAATATTATGTAAATATTATTCCCCTCCAGACAAGAATAAATGTTAAATATTTTTATAGCTTAATTATCATGTAAACAAAGGAAGGAGTGAAGATATTTCCATATAAAAATTAGACAAATAAATATGTTAGCAAAGGATTGTTTAGGCAACTAAGCTAAATTAATTTACTTATGTAGCACACAATTGCTTTTTTGTCTGAGTTTATTTAGAAACAGTCTCCTTTTTATTTCTAATACAAAGTCTTATATAGATTTAAACCATAACATGTATTTTTGAGGACTTATAATTATATTTACATCATAATTAATCCATTAATATATTACATATAGTAAAACAGGAAATAGAAATAATGCTGAAAAAACACATGAAGACATGGAAAACATGAAGCCAGCCAAAATGCAGTTAATAATTTTTTGACTGTTATAATATTCAGAAGCAATATAACAAAATTCTGATGATAAAATACCTGAACAGTTTAGAAAACTACTCCTTTTTTCATGGACTAAAGGAAAAGCAAAAACTGGTATTAACCTATGATCATTTACAGGTATTCTGCAATTTATGGAATCCATGATCAAGAAACCAAGACACATTCAAGAGTATAAAAAAGCCAATTATAAGTAGTTTTTGGACAGAGTGATGATAGTATATAAGTATCACAGGAAAGGTACAGAGTAAAAACTAGTAAAACATTATGCAATTCTTCCAGGGGCATAAGCTAAGGACATTAATGACATTATCTTATCTGAAAGTAAGATAACCTGCATTTTTAGGCAAAACTTATTAAGCAAAGTAGAATTAAATATTAATAACCACTAATTATAAGCTATCAAATAAGTAACTAGGCTCTTAAATATGATAGATATTATCAAATAAAGGTCTAGATAGTACAGGATCTATAAACTACTAGAAAAAAATACCATTTAATCTGAAGAAAGTCCTAATTACAAATGGTAAGATCATAAAAAAAAAAAAATAACAGGATTAGTGCACTTATATCAGAAAGCCCTGAGAAAATGCAAATTACCAGAAATGGAATGATAATAATCTTTTGAGAAGAAATGATACTAATAAATATAATGCACCAATACCACATTACTTTACCCAAACTAAAACTGTAACAAGGCCAAAGAAGTGTAAGTTATTAAATAATATAGAACTTTAAGAGGAAGTTCCTCATTTCATGAGTCTAAAACTGCCTGAGTAAAAGTTATGGATGAAGAGGTAATAAATAAATTGAGAAATTTGTCATGAATAAGAAGATAAAGTCATAAAATTAATTCTACAAAGTTTTTCCAAATAAAAGTAATACTGGAAAAGATTATAATTAAAGCATTGATGAATTCAGATATTGGTAATATATGAAGAATTGTAAAATCAAATCATTAATCTAAACTCAAAGGTACATACATATTCTATCATTAAAAGCTATACAATTAATTAAGAACAAAAAAACTAAGATTTAATCTAAGTAAATTGTGCTTACATTATGCATATCTTATCATGATGAGATTTATACATGACATCATTTCTAGAAAATGATTTCATGTATGAAATTAGTTGTATATTGAATTATGAAAAAGCTCAGCAGACACTAACTTGCATAAAGGTTATGCCTATTATCAAGCAATCCAAAACAAGGTGAGAAAATTCAAATTAGTAACTATAAAATGATAGGCCAAATTTGAGTCCTCGTTAAATATCAATTTTTTTTTTCAATATCACCAGAAATCAAACCAACCACATCAGATTAATCAGATGATGAATTTGAGGATAATTGTTAATGTTTATTTTCATACAATAATCCTATAATAATTATAAAAAAGAAAAATGAGGCCCGTAAGATTACATTTAGTTGCCAGGAAAATGAATAAAAAATTATCAGACTGAGCATCTATGAATTGATAATGTCTTAAAGTAAAAAATATTCACTACATTTTATCTCATACTAATCAAAAGCACATCCTGCATTTCCATATGATTGGGAATATAGTTTTCTGATATAATGGACATTTTTATTAGTTGATAAATCATAGTACAGATGGGTTGATCAAATCTTAATCATCATGTATATTAATGATGGGATATTCATGCCTAAGAGTTGATGAAAATTGTCAATAGTTAAATATGAATCTACAAGAAGGTAAAGAAATTAAAATAAATTTAAACACTAGTACTTTATATATTAATGAGTTTTAGATCCATCATAAAAACTGTCACCAAATTTAGATAAAGAACTTTCATATAAAACAGAAAAATAATTTAGATTATTCTTAGGATTGCATGACTTTTACAACTGATTTTAAAAAAATTTTAATCATAGTCTATGAAAGTCATAATGCAATTGCTATAGCAAGTCACACAATGGAATTAAAAGCCCAAGAATGACTAAACTTTTGAATTGATAAAGAAAATTTTCATAAAAAGATGTTACTATCTTATTCTAAATACAAAAAAAATATTCTATATTCAAACATATAGCAATAGCTATATACTACAATATATATATAACTACATACATATGTTATTTCAGATCCAAGAGGGTGAACAACCAGTAATTTTCTATTTCATCACCAAGCTACTAATAGGCTCCAAGCTAAAATATAATTTTATAAAGAAGAAAGCCATTGCTATATAATTTGCATTTCTAAATTACAGCCAAATTTAAATTTCAGTCAGAGTCAAAAAGTTATTGTAATTACTGATCACAAAAGCTTTGAATTCTTGGGTCATAATTATTCTAATCAGTAGCCAACTAGTTTACTGAAACTTGTTTCATCAAGAATTCAAAGTTCCAAGCATTGTGCAGGTTCAAAATGTCTGAGTTGTAACCAACACAACATATATTGTATATTTATGTTCTAAAGTTGCTTCAGATTTGATGTGATTTTTTTTTTTTTAAAAAAAGAAGCCATTAGTAATGCTGGGAAAACATTGTTTGTGCATTCCAAGAATAATAAGCCTGGCTTTTTATAGTATTGTTTAGTTAAATTCGAATATGATTATAAAATTTATTTATAAGATAAGGTGTGCAATCTAATTTTAAAAAATCATATTATATGAGATATTAAAATCTGACCAAAAAGGCAGATTAATAGTTGAAAAAGAGCTCTAGATATAATTTCATTTTACTTACTTTTTTTTGCTTATCTGGAAAATTAGTTTTCATTCACTTCCTAATTTCTGGTTTAATCAAAACTTTGAATATATAGTATTCCTAATAACAAGATTTGTTTTTAGAGGTTGCAAATAATTTTAGTCAAAAATTAAAGAAAAATTAAAGAAAAATTTCAATGTTTAATTTTGTATGGTATTCAGTATTCTTTATAGTCCTGCCATATAGTGATATTAAATTATGTCTAAACTTTCATCATTAGAACTAAAAAGTATATATATAAAGAAAAGAAAAAAAACACCTTTATTTACATAAATGTGTTATAAAGTAAAAAAAAAAACTAAAAATAAATTTTCTTCAGCTTTGACAGTATTCTTGATATTATACAATCAAAAATAAAAGTGTGGTGCAAAGAATTATTTAAATAAACTTATGAATACTGCCCATTGATTAATTGATTATCATTGATACAGAAAGGTGAGTATTATTTACAACTTTATTATCCCCTCCTCCCCATGCTTCTGTTTTTGATCTCATAGACTAAAAATACAATGAGTGCTGGAATTTATTTATTTTTACCTTTAAAGGTTTTTTTTTTTTGTAAATATACATTAGCCTTTAAATTTTTATTTGATTTTATATAGTATTTTACCTTCCTGATCTCTCTTAAGATTCTAGCACTATAGTAAGAAATCATTGGCCTGATTATATTTTTCACTTAATAAATATCCTGATGAAAATGTTCATGGTATATTTATCACCTATTACAGCCAGGTTTTTTAGAAAAAAGATTCAAATGAGTTTAACTAATGAATCTTTAATACCATATGGAGAAACTTAAGTTTTTTTTCAGAATAGTTTTAGACCTTTTGAAACTAAGAATAATTAAAATACCTTTATTCAACACTTCTTAAAATCTCTTCCTTTAATCTGCAAGACTATAAAAAAATATTTTCTTTAATATCAAAATAACAGATAAACAAAAAGTATGTGAATTCTTTTTGCATTTTATCCAATATTTAGTTTCATGCATAAAGAAGAAAGGAATATTTCTGAATAATCAATAAATGGATTATTCATATTTTTCTTTCCTAGAAGATCCTCTTCATCCAAGTTTTTTTCTTTCCTATACTGTGCTATTCACCTAAAAAACCATAGCATAGTTGTGAACCTTTTACAAAAGCAGATTCTTATTATTTATATCTAACAGATTCAGGAAAAAAAATAATTTTTATTATACATTAAGACTATTTTCAAGTTGACTTTTGGAGTCAATGAATATCATTCATCCAAATTATGTTTGTGACAAAAAATGCCAGGACTCAATATCATCTTTGTAAAATGCAATATCAGTTTCTTAGAATAATTCTTTGATTTCATCATAGTGACTGCAAAAAAAAAGAAGCTATCCTGCTATAGAAGAAGATTCCAATCCTTTGAGAATTTAAATGTCCAGAATATCAAGATCAGGAATTCACTCAAAGATTTTGTGATGAAGATGATGATAATAGTAATGACTATTTAGTTTATTTAATTAAATAATTGCATAAGATATCAAAATACAAAAGATACTTAAGTTCAAATAATACACCAAAATTAATTATAAAAACAATATCAGTAACAACAGACTTCTAATTAATTTTAAGCAATATATATATAAGCAAAATTTATAAATATTAATACAAAAACAATAAAAATAAATAAAAATGTAGAATAATCAAAGTTTCAAACATTTTTAAAATATAGTAAATGAAATAGGGTCAAAAAATTAACCAAATTCACACCAGTGTGAGTGGACTGCCTACATTTACATTCCAAATTAAAGTTCTACTGCAACATTTGGGCAAACAAATATTTACAATGAAAACACTAAGATATAAAAAAGAAATGATATTGCTTGAGTATTCATATGCTGTTTGAACTCATGAAGTGATTTTGTGATCACTATACACGATGTCTGGTTCAACTTAGAACAGCTGTGTATAACCTATGGGTTGTGACTCCTCAAGAGGTCACAAAAATTGTTGGGATTGTGAAAATTTCAAGAAGTTCTCATGTTGGATAATAAATTTTTAACTGAGAAAACAAAAACCTAAACACTATTAAAAATACATGAAAATTGCTCAACTCATTATTGTGATCACATTTGTGTTTAAACACCTTTATAATCCAATATGCTTTGTATAAACAGCACATCATAACAGCACTTCACTTATATTGCTCTCATTTCTCTTGTTCATTCTCAAAGTTTTATTCATGCTAGTATCCTCCTAACATTGATACGTGCTAACTATATTCTTGAATGTACAGTATACATTTTCTAAGGCTAAAAATGTTGTAATTGCTACATATTTACTAAGAAACAAGTATTATTATACATTTTTTTGTTAATATGTAGTTTTTTTAAAGATCTTATATCAAAGTGTATGTACTGAAATATAATATAAAGTTATATATTTATATGTGGTAAAATGACTTATGGGGATCACAAGTGTAAACAGGCTACACACCAATGCCTCAGAATGTGGATAAAACAGTTATTTCTTTTTTTCTTAATAAGTGCTCCAGCTTCACTTGATTACTGATCACTTAAAATTAAAAATTACATATTCTGAAGGATTAGATGCTGGATGTACAAAAATATGAGGAACAGGTCGCTTTGTAGATAGTAAATCAGACTATTTCTCTAACATATGTTTTTTTTTTTTTTGATATGATCTCCTTGTATTTACAAAGCAAAAAAAAAGGGGGTTATTTTTGGGTTACTTATAAATCAATGGAACAATTAATGATATGTAATGGAAAACATTAAGATATCTCTGTGATTAATTTTGTATTTATTGCGCAACAAATATAAAATGTGAAATCTTTCCTTGATCACCCACTTTGCATCTGAATAAAGTTCACAGTGTTTTTTTTACCAAAGAAAAGCACAAAACATTCTAACTATTATGACTGTAGCACCTGTAACAATATAAATGCATTAGATTAATCTTCCGATAGAAATTAAGATGATGTCCAAACAATTGTAAATATGTTTTAACTACAACAGTCTGTTGCTCTGACCATATTTATTCTGCTGGCATTATTGGATCTTTTTACACCCCCTCCCCCCTAAAAAAATCATATACCATATTACTTCAAATATAAGATGCTTTTTGGCCCCATAAAAGGGATGCTTCTTAAATTTTGAATCTAATATTTTTAATATCTTATTTCTGCAGATCTTTGTTTTATATGCATATAGTGTTACTATCATGATCATCAGTATCCTTGTGTAGAATAGAGTTTAAATATTTTAAAATCAATTTAACATTGAATGTCAATACTTTTTGGATTAATTTTGTAAACAGCTTTAACTTTCAAACAAATATTTATAGTTGTTTTGCTGATTTTACTGTTATTTTAGAGAAAACTGTACTGAATGATCTTGATAATTTTTACAACTAATAAATTAATATAACAATAAGATAAAAATATGCCTTCCCTCTGATTGGTTGTTTCTTGTTCTCAACACAAGAAAATGTCTGTCTGTCAATGATTTTGACAGTTCTAACATCTTTGTTTTGATTTTCAAAGTGAAAACATGTTTTACCATCTTTTAATATTATTTTGCCAATTTTACCATTATTTTATTGAGAAAACTGTATTGAGTAACCTTTAGAATTTTTTAAAATAAAACAATACAACAATAAGAGCCTGCCTTTGCTCTAATTGGTTGTTTCTTGTTATTTACACAAGAGAGCAGCTGTAAATAATTTTGACAGTTCCAATATCTTTGTTTTGATTTTCAAAGTGAAAACCTATGTTTTAGAATCTTTTTTTTTTTTTTTATAAATTTCTAATTTTTTCAGAAAATATTTATGAAAATATTAATTATTTTAGAATGATTCAGATTTTAATAGAAAAATGTACTTTTATATGAAAACAAATTGAGAAAAAAATCTATGACGTATGGCTGCAATTTGTAATTGAATGACAAAAATATGTTTTATGTTGACGACTATAAATTACTTATAAGAATTATAAAAATAAATTTATTTTTAAAAAACTTTTACTTACTTTAATAATCTGACAAATTATTAATCTGCATTTTAGAAAAGGTTTTTAATCAAAAGAAAAAACATTTACCCACAACATTAAATGTCAATCCCATATTTAAAATTTTTTTTTCTCTTTGAAAAAAAAGACATTATGGTATTTACACTAAAAAAAAGACTTTGTAATATAGACAATATATATATAATTTTAAGTGGGTTTTGATACATTTGAAGAAATTAACAAAAATATCTTTAAAACATTGCATTGCTAATGATTTAAATGGTCTGAAGATGATGTACCCTGATGGAACAGTGAAGATGATAATTCAAGTTCTGAAAGTGAAGATGTAGAAAGTGAAAATATATTGAAAAATATTTGCAATAAATTAGCCAAGCTTATTATATTTAGATTAGTTCGTATTTAAGTAAATAAAAATGTTTCTTATTTTTCAATAAAATCATTTAATTATTTTTTTCCCCAAATTTTCTGAGTTTAAAATTGTGTCTTCTATTTAAAGTAATACAGTAATAATACAGAAACTTTTCTCCTTATTATGATTAATTTTGATCCTGTGATTATAAAAAAATAAATGCTATAGTAAAAATTTGATATATTTTAATATTTGAAAATAGACAAACAATCCATTTTATTTGAAGAATGAAACAATTTTCGGTGAAGTTGTTTATCATCACAAATATTAAAAACAAATGATCAAATGGCTTATTGCTCAGGAATTCATGAGAAATTTAAGCATTAGGTGGTGATAATTCACAGATTTTGAGCTCTAGATTATGCTACTTTTTCATTACACCAAACCACACAGGAATTACATATATGCATAACATTTATTCATTTTTTTACTAGAAATACAGAATTGTGAAAGAGAAAGTGATTATAATAATTGTCATATCTGACCTTGCCCTCAGAAGTGGACTATTCCAGATTCCTTGCCTGATTGGCTATCACTTGGTTGCTTACCAATGAGGATGAATCCTTCATTGGAGTTCACACACTAAATCTGAGTGTTCCCAATAAGGTAAGGAATTAAACAATTCAAAACAAAGCAAAACTCTCCATATAATTGTTTAATAACAATTATGTGCTAGTATGAGATAGTGATCATGTGATGTTTAAGGTAAGGGATCTGACAATAAATAGTCAGTCTTTTGGAGGGCAAGGCAAAGAGCATTAACTTCTGTCAACCTGAATGACCAAACCTGCTCTCCAGTGAAACCTCTGAACTACAGCAAGGGTGTCTTCAGTCACTTCTGACATGTCTATGCAGTGAGGCAAGTCCATCTAGAACTGGGAACTGCTACAACTGCAGTCAACTTGAGGCATGCTACCTGAATGCAGCTGGATGAGTCTGAACTAGAGTCAACTCAAGGCAAGCCATCCTGTATAGCTGGAAGAGTCTTACTTGAACTCACAAGGCAGGCTAATCATATTGCTGGAAGTGAGTTTCATCACTCGGTATGACTATCTTATCATTAATTGTATAAACTATATTTACATTACTGATTATCTAAGATGTGTGTATTTTGTAACTAATAAATTATACATATTAATTGTTGATTGTCATTTGCTTTTTCTGTTAGTTTGGAACCGAACCTGTAAATCAAGCCAAATACAACACATCTGGGACAGTCAGATATAAAAAGAAATTTTCCCTTATGGCTGGAAAAATTATAGTTAAATGTATAAAAGTAAATATGCAATGCATATATTGCTTTTTTAAAAAAAAAACATTCGCTGTAATGATAAAGAGGCCTTGGCTGTGATCAATGGAATCAAAAAATTTTACGACTACCTATATGGTAGACCATTTATATTTCAAACAGATCATAAAACCCTCATGGGGATATATGACTGAAGAGAATCCCTTAGCATGCCTCACCACATATGCAGTGGTGGTTCAATTTCCTGCCAGGCTATGACTTTACCCTTCAATACATTGAGGGAAAGCATATCACTTACATAACTGCATTAAGCCAATTGCCTGCAGAAGTGGCAGACAGTCCAAACAACATCATGCCAATCAATTATGCTATCAATTAACTTGACTGATTTAGACCCAAGCATACCACTGAACAGTAAATCAGTGGCTGGGTGGGCTAACAATGACGGGATTAACAAAAATGATCCCAACAGGGTTGGCCTAATAAAAAAACCAGATGAGTTGCACTCAGCTTACTGGATGCATAGGTTGGATCTCTCAACTGAACATGGCTGTATTATCTGGATATCCAGAGCTGTAATACCCTCAACCCAGTCATTTCTAGGTGCTCAGTTTGTTGCATTATGAATGCACCCAAGGAATAGTCTGGATGAAGATTATGACAAGATCATATGTGTGGTGGCCTACCTTAAATGCTGACATCAAAGCCAAAGTCCACTATTTCTGGCAGTATAAGATGAATCAGAATGTCAGCAAAAGACAAGAGTATGCTGACATCAAAGCCAAAGTCCACTATTTCTGGCAGTATAAGATGAATCAGAATGTCAGCAAAAGACAAGAGTATAGTGGCCCAAACCTGATGGGCCCTAGTCTAGACTCCATCTGGACACTGCAGGGCCATGGAAAGGCAAGCTGCTATTGATAGTGGTGGAATCATTCTCCAAGTGTCTAGAGGTAGTATAGGTACCACTACTTCATTCCACAGCCATGATAGAAGTTCTAAGAAGGCTATTTACCACACATGGACTTCCTAGAACATTAATGACTGATAATGGCAAAGCTTTTCAGCCAGTGCATTCAATGCCTTCTGCAATCATAATATCGAACTAGTGAACAGCCGTCCATTTCACCCAGAAATCAATGGTCAGGTGGAGAGATCGGTCCAAGAAGCAAAAAAGCTGATAATGAAAATGGATATAGGAATCTGGAATGCTAGGACCCTGCTAGCACAGCACTCCAACCTAGTACAGCAACAGGAAAGTCACCAGAAGAACTGTTTATTCAATAAAATCAACCCTGAAGCCTGATGCCAAATTTGAACAAAAGGAAAAAATGCAAAATAAAAGTGCAAATAGGCACACAGTTATTATGCAGGATGTACTATGGGTCCACAAAATGGATACCAATGGTGGTGACACAACTAAAGAGTCACTATACTGTTGTGGTGCAAATAGATGGTTAGCAATATCATTGCCAT
The DNA here is from genome assembly GCA_028023455.1 of Epiperipatus broadwayi. Lineage (NCBI taxonomy): Eukaryota > Metazoa > Onychophora > Udeonychophora > Euonychophora > Peripatidae > Epiperipatus > Epiperipatus broadwayi. The sequence goes on from JAQFVV010000004.1 coordinate 23,577,813, forward strand.
CTCAACCGAGACTGAACTACACTGAAGCCAACAAAAGCAGGATATCAAAGTGAAGGTGGAAGTGAACATCTAGGAACAAGTTCATCAAGGAAGAAAGAAGAAACCAGGAACAGTGATAAATGGGAGCCACCAACTAAGAGGATAATATGCCATCCAGCGCCTCTCGACTACATTTTCTAGGGCTAATTTTAGTCAGGGGGAGAGATGTCATATCTGACCTTGCCTTCGGAAGTGGACTATTCCAGATTCCTTGCCTGATTGGCTAGCACCCATTTGCTATCAAATGGGGATGAATCCTTCATTGGGGTTCATGCCCTGAATCCGAGTGTACCCACCCAGCAAGGTAAGGGATGTGACAATAAATAATCAGCCTTTTTGAAGGCAAGGCAAAGAGCATTAACTTCTGCCAAACTAAATGATTGAATGTGCTCTCCAGTGAGGCAAGTCCATCTAGAACTGGAAACTGCTATGACTGCAGTTGACTCAAGGCAAGCTGTCTGAGTGCAGCAAGAAGAGTCCAAACTAAAACCAACTTGAGACAAACTGTCCTGTACAGCCAGTATTTGAACTCATGAGGCAGCTAATTATATAACTGGAAGTGAGTTCCACCACTTAGTACAACTATCTCATCATTAATTGTATAAACTATATTTATAAAAATTGATTAACTAACATATGTGTATTTTGTAACTAATAAATCATACATATTAATTGTTGGGCACCAATTGTTGAGTAGTTTGTCATTACTTTTCTGTTAGTTTGGATCCAAACCTGTAAATCATGCCAAACACAATAAATGCAAAAAAAAAATTCAATAAATGTATGTCTAGACAGGGTAGAATTACTGTTACCAATTAGATCTATTCTTAAAAATTAGATTGCTAAGCAAAATAACTTTAAAATGAGACCATTTTAATTATTAAGCAAAGGAATCATATATTGAGATTTTTTATACAAAATTATATTTTATAAAATTATTACACTACAATTTTATTTTAGATGAGAGAAAGAGCTGCTTTAATTTTCTTCCATCTCATTTTTAAATCAACAAATAAATATGAATGATCTAAAACAGATTCCCACCCAAATATCTCTTCACTTTTTAATAAAGTAAATATAGGGAATAAAGTATAACTTTTTTTTTTTTATCAAGAAATTTATTTAACACAAAATATACATAATATTATGTTATACACGATAACAGGTTAAGCTTGGCTAAAAGGTTAAGAGTTCTCATGCATGTATTATTATGTGGACATTGGTCTATCTTGTACAACTTTGTATTGATAGTGGTTGCAGTATTTCAATTGAACGACATTGTGTTCCCGCAACAGGTTGATGCTTAGAGTGACCATAGAGTATTTATAGGGATGATAAATATATTGCTTTTTGATGGTGGGTTTGATGTGAGTTTGTTGCAGTGTTTGCATTATTGTTGTAACAGGACTTCAAACAGTCTCCATGTCTCAAAGAAGGCCATAGAGGTAGAGAGGATTTCATCCCTTTTTTTGATGTTGTTGATGATGTTAATGAAGAGTTGGAGAGGATTTAAATGAGCTCCTTCAAAGGCTAGCTTGCAGCGGACGGACCAGATGGAAAAGGTGAGGGATGTGGATAGTCTTATCCATGCAAATGTTTTTGTGCCAAGGCAGTGCTGGATTGAGTTAATTATTTGAAAGTTGATCTTTGAGTTTGTGTGGATTAATTGTCTGATACTGTTGAGTTTGGGGCAGATGTTTAAAATGTGCTCAAATGTCTCTGATTCCCGGCCACAGAGTTGGCATAGAAAAGACCAAATATCACAGAATGTTCATGGCTTTAAAAGTATCAGTTAAATCTATATGCAAGAATCTATTGCACTTCTATTGAATTTTCTGAGCCTTCAATGATGCGCTTTAATATATATCAGAGAAGTTTTTTTCCTTTGTATAAAAAATTAAGTTCAATCTTATTACTAATTTTAAAAAAGTCAACATTAAATAAAGGTTTTGCATACTTTTTAAAGTAATAAAAATTTTTTTTTAACAATAAATAATTATTTTTCCTATAGTAAAAGAACGGTTTGTATATTTAGCATGAAATAATGGTAAATCAATTCAGGTGTAATATAACACAAATCAGTTTTGATTATTTACTTATTAATATCATTAACTTATGAACAAAACATTTTAATATAAAATATTTAATAATGAAAGAATGGGGGTGGATACACATTATCACTTTAAGGCATTAAAACAATCCACCATTAATGGAACAAACAATAAAACTACCCTTTTATATTTTTTCCGCCCATCTCTGATTATTCTTAAAAGTGAAAATTAATTATACAAGTTAATTAGTTGAATATTTTTGTCATATAATTACAAAATAAAAACTGTTATCTCTGCAGATACCTTGTTGGATGGTCCCAAATTAATTTTTAAAAAATGCTAATATACATGTTTAATTCATAGATAATGCAACACATTAGCTGAGATGAACAAAAAAAAAAAAAATACCGGATGAAAAGAAAAGATATAACAATGGAAGTTATTTACATATAATTATTTCTAGAATTGTTTTAAATCCAACATAAAGAATGATTTGTTATTGTGATAAAAGTTGTTCTCTATGGAATAAAAAAAAAACAACGGTATTCTATAAGTAAACAAACTTTGATAATATCTTTAAAATGTGGAATAGCGTTGGATAATTTACAATAAGATGCTACTCTTATTCTTATTATTATCAATAGAGGGCTTGTTTATAACCCTTACATTTTTATATTTAAATAAATCACTGAAGATTTTTAAAATTCTTTTAAACAAGAAGAAGGTTTAATATAATTATCATTAAAACAAGAGAAAGCGATTATCTCTCATAATGAATTAATTCTTAATGCTAATTCTTAGATGAATTTTTTTTTTTTAAATAGCGAAACTGAGAAGATAAACTATGAAAAAAAAAACAATAGAGAAAAAATATATCATATAGATATTTTTTTAAAACATTATAATATATACAATTTGATAAAGTATTTAAAACTGAAAAAAGAAATATTGCTTAATATTCTTATCAGAAATAAAAAAAAAATTATTGTGCTTTTTTTTTTTTCAACTTAATTTATAATAAAGTAATATCAATATATAATAGCAATTACAAAAAAATTGTATATATAATCAAAATTAACCCAAATCCAGAACTCAACCAAACTAGCTAAGAAAATAAAATCTAAAACACAACTAATGGTTTCATTGCTATAACTAGTTTGGCTGAGTTTTGGATTTGGGGTAATTTTGATTATTTATTGACTAGTTTAGCTTTATGCTTTTAATGTTTATATAGTAAAGCCTTTTTCAGCACATCATTTTATACCAGTTTCAATGTTAAATATTATCTGTTTTAATTGTTAATATATAATTGCATACAGAACAACATCTAATTGTTTTATACTAGAATAAAAAACAATAATAATGAATAAATAAAATAAAAAGCGAATAAAAATAAAAGGTATTTATGTATTAGACTTGCTATGATGAAAGTTGATGGCACAAACATATAAATAAAGAACTAATTAAACACATTTACAATGTTGTAAAAAGAAAAATTACTTTTTTTTACGTAAATATTATATAATATTCCAATCAGAAGAAAGTTCTTACTCAAAATGTTGGTTTCACTGCTAATTTTATGATTTAAAATATATAATGTCATGAAAGAATGCTGGGGTGACTAATTGATCATCTGGCAAAAGTACAAGATTTACTGTCCAGATTTAATTGTTGCCGAGTACATTTTTGGACCGACTTTTTTTATACATTGAAAACTGCCCACTACCGAGAATGATACAGTCCACTATTTTCAAAAGTGTCATAGACTGAAATAACTATCTGCAAGACATTTGTGCATGTTGTATGTTATCCTGAGAAAAACATGAAATCCTACCTAAGTGACGACTTGTGAGCTTCCGGAATACGAATATTTTCATGTAAATCATAGCTAAGCTTTTGTTTGCATTTTGCAGAACATGAAAATCTTCAGACCACCCCAGTGATTGTAAGAAACAATCTTTTGCTTTTTTTTTTTTTTTATTGGAATAAATATATTTTGCTAAAAGTTTATTTGGTACAACATCATTTCTCACACACATAAAAATATAAAATATGTGTTCATTCACCTCCAGTAAATAAAGTTATAGGTCACCATTTTATACGAAATAAGTTTAATTTTTATCATTTTTGCAAATAATTCATTTTGCTTCAAAACAAAAATACGTATTTGTTAAGTCACTATTTTGTAGTAAATAAAGTTATCAATTATAGAAATTGATGAATTAAGTTTATCAGAAGAACCCATGCAAATGTTACTTTACTATATCACAAGGTTAGAAAGTTATTGCCAGAATAATATGTATAGAGATTTCACAGCAGGTCTAACATAAAATTGAATAAAACCTAAGTAATTGAATAATATTATAAAAAAGATGTGACACTGATACATAATAGTTTGCATTTTAAATACAATAATGAATTTTGGAATATACATAAAAGATGAATTATGGGTTGTTCAATTAGTGGGTTAATGTCATCAATATTTATAAATGAATTATAACTTCATTGAATTTTTAACAATTTGAATTGCCATGTTATAATTTTATTTCTATTCACTTTTTATCATATTTATTATTATTATTGTTAATTCTATTATAAAACAATAGACATGTTTTGCATGCAATAATATATTAATGGTTAAAAGAGATAACATTTAACATTGAAGAATATGTGTTGAAACAGCTTTTCTGTATACATATAAATATTTGTAATCACTGTTATATATTTATTATAAATTTACATTTTTTGAAATTTGAATTCACTTTTTAAAATCTGAAGTAATATAATAACATTAATTTATGAAATGTTCTTAGAAAAATAGGTATACCAAAATATCTCATTGTTCTTATATGTTTCTATATAAGACTGAAAGCTACAAATATAACTGCTATGATAAAACAGATTAATTTCTTAATAACAAAGGAGTTAGACAAAGCTATATATCATCATTCTAACTTTTAAATGTATACATAGAATATGATCAGAAAAGTCTCAATAGTTGAAATATATTAAACCATCAAACAATACATGATCACCATTCTTTATGCTTACACAAGCTGTTTTTCATAGAGGCAAAACTCTCCATACAGTAGCACCGCTAAGTGCAAGGCAGAGTAATTTGTGTATCTGAACTTAATTCAGCTGCCATATGGCTATTTAAGTTAGATAGCTAGATTGAAAGACATATGGATGTCTGAAAATTTCAGATTTTCTACTTAATAGTTATCCATTAGATAAAATGCTGGGCTTGTCCTGGTATTTTTAATCTAATGCTTGAATATCCTAGCACCTCACTTAGGAAGTCAGTAGCAGAAACCAGTCTAGGAATAATCTGCAAAGTTTATTAAGAGCCTATTTGTGAACTCTAAATATAACATTTGTAATATAAGCTTATTACATTAGGTCATGTGACATCTGATTTGATTTTTTTGTGTGATTTTATTTTTTGCTATTAAGGCTTTGGCAATTTTATATTGCTAAAGCTATTAATATATGGTGTATCTGGATCTAGTTCGGTCCCATATGGCTATTTAAGTTAGATAGCTGAATTGGAAGACATATGGATGTCTGAAAATTTCAGATATTCAACTTAATTGTCCTGGTATTTTTAGTCTAATACTTGAATATCCTAGCAACTCATTGAGGAAGCCAGTAGCAGAAACCAGTCTGGGATTGAGAATATTCTGCAAAACTTGTTAAGAGCTTATTTGCAAGCTCTATGTATAACACTACATTTGTAACAAAAATGTAAAAGACTTGAAATATATCAGGATAGTTAAAAAACAGAAATATAAAATATTATGACTAAATATGGAAAAGAGAATATTTGTTTGAAAGAGGTAATAATTAAAAGAAGACATCATAATTTAATTCAGTTCTCCCACAATTCCATAATTCAATTCAGTTCTCCTACAATTCTAAAATAACAGAATTGTGAGAGAACTGAATTGAATTATGGGAGTTATGAAATGATGTCTCATTTTAATTATTCAACTTTATATAGTTGACAAAAACTACAAGGAATATAGTCTAAAGTACTTCTAATAAAATAAGTTAAATTTATATGAATTTTACTGAATTTAATATATATATAAATTTGAATATTACATATTGTGACAGTCAGATGATGTATGTTGGTTTAACCCAGTTCGAATACTAGGCGAAAGTACCTCGAGGCCACCCATACGTGAATATTAAATCAAGACTACTATGACCTCTGCCCTATTTGCCTATTCTCGAGGCTAACTATGAACCAATAACCTTATCTGAGACACGCATAGATTATTTTCTTACCGGGCCCATGCTTAGCATCAGAGAGAGACATGGACGGGGACACTTACAGGACTAAATCAGTTAAATGTGTGTAAAAGTACTAAGAAATATGTGTTTTGCGTGCCTGGATTATTTGATAAGTAAAATAAAAGCATTCGAATAAAATTAGCAAACTCAAGCTTGTTAGTTAAATAAGATATTTAATAAATGACTTTAAAATATTAATAATGATTTAATGGCCTCCACAATTCCCCTAAATTAATGAAAAACTAATTAGATAACAAAAACAGATTAAACAATATAATATTTTTGCGGTCTAAGTCTTTTCTTCCCAATTCTAATAAAATTGTCAACTCGAATCTCCTCGATAAAGTACAATAATAAAATCTTTTGCAAAGCACTTTCTAATTGCTTTGCACTAAAAACAGACAGTTTAAAATTATTTAAGACCTATATAGCTAACTCAGATATACATAATGAGACTAATGGCGGACAAAAGAGGCATTATCGAGGAGATCAAGTTGGCAAACAAAGGAAGCTTACTCGTATTTATTTTACAAACATAATTGGAATTAGAAAAAAATTTTAAATGAAAAATTAACTTTTAAACTTAACTGCAATGGAATACAAAATATTTATACATGTTATCAAAGAAGAATAGCGAAGGAAAAAGGGTTAAATATATAGATAGATGATCACACATATATATATATCTAAGACTAGTCTAATAAAAATGGTTACATAACAAATATAATTAAATACAACATTTCAGAAATATAATTCAATGAAGCAATTAAGAAAGGTATGAATAAAAAAGGGTAGAAAGTAAATAGTTCAATGGAGAAGAGATACAATTACCATCCTGGTTCCTTGGTCATGTTTCCTCGATGAGCGTGGCTTGATCCGTCCATCGATAGGTATTTGCCCGGACAAGGAAAGTGGAAATACGTAGCATGCTTTTATGAAAAGTCCTACAGACATGGCACAGAGTTCAGATTACTATTGGGTGGATACTATGGCATGTTGATGGTATTTAGGAACCCTGGCAGTAGGCAAAGCTTTGCCTAACTGCCTAGCATGGTAGAATCCATCAAATTCATATGACTTTTAGCTTGTAGCATGTTCAAACTTCTCCGTGATTTCGAAGACGACAGTTGAATAACTTTTTTGAGCAAAATGGAAATGAGAAGCAAAATCTGGGAGGTTCAAAGCACAGGAAAAATCTGAATGAATTCTCTACAGAGAAATCTCAGCAAGCAAAAGCAAAATCTGACAAAAGCAAGCACAAGAAAAAGCAAACTCTGAATGCAATCTCCAAAAGGAAAATCTGAATGCCAAGTCTTTTGTTCTCATCCTATTTATACCTTTTTTGTAAGCTACCTTCTATTGTTTGTATGATCTTAGATCTTGATAAGCCCCCCACGCTCCTTTGTTTCAAGGTAACATTTTCTAAAAATAACTTTTACTTTTTTATTCTAAATTTCCTTCTTTAAAGTTTGAATTTTTATTAATTAAAAAAAGAAAGAGAAGGCCATCTTTAATTTGCCTTGAATGGGCTAATTAATTACAAACATACATTCTTTTAGAAAATGTTGGCAGGCTTATCTCAAAATAACAATCATACGCCATATTTTAACAAGATTTTAAAAAGAAAAATACATTTTTATTTCTTTTAATAAAATAAGCATTTTATTTCAGCAGAATTTTGCATTAACTCATATATATATGTTTGACTAATAGGTTTTACAAGTAATTTTTATTAACAGAAATCTAATCTTAGAATGGAATTTATTTAACAAAATATTTAAATGCAAATACAAATTATATCAACATAATTAATTTTAGCGTTAATGCAAAACCCTGCTGATATTGGACTATAAACTCAATTCAGGCCTACAATACTAATCAAGTCTATAGGAGGCTGTGAAGCATGGATCGTACTTCAGATCCATTGCTTCAATATATTTTGGAAAGAATACAGACATCACACTAAATTTATTACACACATGTATATATATTTATATTAAGAGATGACAATAGATGGACAATTGAAGATGCTAAATTGGATTACAACATGCTAAAGATCTAGAAAAATACAATATGTTACCCAGATAGATAAAAAAAATAAAAAAATTGTTTATGAAATACAGATAAACTAAATTGGATTGAACATAGAGAAATATTTATCCTGCAGATAATTCATGAAAAAATAAAGTATTATATGAAAATTGTAAACAAATACTTTCAGTTAAATTAAAATTACCATATTGATAAGTGGGGATTTGGCAAATATCTACTAACTACATCTCCTAACATTTAAATATTAAGTCTTACTAACATTGGTCACTTTAAAGTAAAATATGGCTTAAATAATTTTAAAAATATCAACATGATAGCAGAAGATAGCTTGTAAACTACTTGCAATAACCTGAAAAAGAACTGAAAGAATCAAAATAGAGAAAGAGCTGATAGACAATTTTGATATTTGAAAGCATTAATGAAAAAAAAATAAATATTGCTTTTGAAGTCAGAAACAGCTGTGATTTTATGAGAGTCAACTGATGACAAATTGAATCAAAGCACAAAATATTGACCAAAAATTAGAGATACTTAAAATATTACCATACAAAATAGATCTTAATTTTATGAAAAGCAAGGTGGAGAGAATAGTTTTTGTTTGCATTACCCAAATATCAAAATCATTTCTAATATATTTATGTGTTTGTGTGTGTGTGTATGATATTTTTCATCAACTTTATTTTTATTTTTTAAAAAAATCCCAATTTTATTTATTTTCTAAAAAAAAAAAAAATTAAACTGAAAATCAATGTAATCTTCTTAACCAAGGACCAACTAAAATGTCAAAATACTGAAGTATATATATTTTTTATTCATTATCTTTAAATAAAAAAATAAAATAGATGCTGGTTTCTTTTTCAGACAAAATAAAATTGAAAAACATATAAATCAATAGTTTAATTTAATATTTTTTATTTGTTTTGTGAAATCTATATCCTAACTAACAAATACACAAGACAATCATCTTTAATCACGTGATGTTTTCTGATTTTTATATAATAGAAGAAATGTAATTCTGAATAAGGTTTGATGACGTAACAAGTCAGGTCCAGTAATTATTCTTTCTGTACAATAACATCTAAGACTAGTCAATGACTAACTTTCACACTCATGATAGATTTAAGACTGTAGGGCCATATTTATTTCTCTTCTACTTTGTATTTTTAAAACTTTAAATTTATAGCTGATCAATCATTATTATCTTTAAAAAAAGTCAACAGAACATTAACGTATGATTAAAGTTTAATGGAAAATGTTTAAATTATTTCAAAAATGTCTTTAGTTATACAATATGCAAACTATAAAGTCGTTTAATCATAATTAATAATGATTATTAATCAGCATTAATATTATAAATATTACATTCTTAAACTAAATTTATATTTCTTATTAAAAGCATTTGCTTATTATCTATAATATCTAAAGTTCACTTTCTTTTCTTGAGATGATAGATTGTAAATATGTGGTTTGCAGCATTTATAAATAAAGCTATTAGCAGCTCTTTATTTTACTTTATAATTACAAGCTTATCAAATGAAGTCACGGATGTACGACTTTATTTTATTTACTATTATAGTCTTGCTTTTAAGTCTTAAGTGATGTTATATTGCTAAGGCTATTAATATATGGGATGACTGAAGATTTCTCAGCCCTATATAGCTATTTAAGTTAGATAGCTGGATTTGAAGACATAGATGTCTGAAAATTTCAGCTTTTTTACTTAAAAGTTAACTATCAGATAAGTATTGGCTTTGAGTTGGTATTTTGGAAGTAAAACCATTAAGCATCACATGATCACTATCTCTTATACTAGCACATAATTGTTTATAAACAAGGCAAAACTTTCTACACAGTAGTGCCACCCTGTGCCAACCAGAGTATCAATGGATGCCAGAAGGCTTGTGCATAAAATTCCTATCTAATGCCTACTCATCCAATATCCTCAGTCTAGTTTCTGGCTTGTGGCCTCCATTGATTACTCTGGTTGGCACAGGATGGCACTACTGTGTAGAGTTTTGCCTTGTTTTTAAACAATTATGTGCTAATGTAAGAGATAGTGATCATGTGATGCTTAATGGTTTAACACCAATCCTGCCTATGGTTGTTAAAGAGCCAAAGACACCAAAATTATATGGGTGCTGAACTGAGTTCACACCCATATGACTATATAAGTTATTGAGCTTAGATTGAAAATATTTTTGTGTTTTCAATTTCATTCTCATAGTTTTATGGTTAATTAGAGATAAAAGGTGGTTGCTGGAGGGTTGCATTAGATCCTAAGATCTAGGTGCAGTGCTCTCAGATCCAAAGCACCTCACTGATGAAGGCCACAAGCCAGAAACTAGTCTGGGGATATTGGATGAGTAGGCATTAGATAGGGATTTTATGCACAAGCCCTTCTGGCATCCATTGATTACTCTGGTTGGCACAGGGTGGCATTACTGTATAGAGTTTTGCCTTGTTTATTTTGGAAGTAGTGTCTAAAACATCCTAGCACCTCACCGAAAAAAGCCAATAGTTAGAAACTGGTCTGGGGATAATTTCTAGATAGAGATTTTAAATGCTTTAAAGCTTGTTGGTTATTAGCATACTCTTTATTTTAGTTTATAATTACCAGCTCATTGAATTACATCACATGATGTATGACTTTATTTTATTTAAAATTAAATTATGTCTCAAAGAAGGCTGTAAAGTTTCCACTCAAGATTGCAGTTGGTTGCCAAAATCAGAATATGCTAAAAAATCATTTTATTACAAATCCAGACTGACATACAACTGTGGATGATTTTCAAATAAAAAAACAACAACATGAATTAAGAAAGATTCATCTAATATTAAATGGTACATTGTTGGACATTGTGAAATCAAAAGAAAAAATGAAGAGACAATTGATTTAAAAAGTATGCACATATTTTACTGGAAATGCAAATAGTGGAATATACTACAAATAAAAAGTGAAAAAATAATATTGTAAAATAATGATATGCCAGATAGATTGGTAGTTTAGTTATTCAATGTAATGATAGATACCAAATGCAGATAATTCAGGTTAATGCCCCAACAAGTTCTTGTTGTGATGAAGAATACAGAATTTTTATATGGATGACAAAATGCTTTTGAGTAGATCAATGAATATTTTAAAATTGTCATGGAAGATCTTAATTTCAGAAATGGTAAATAATTGAAAAATGAAAATGCTGTATATAAATTTGATTATGGTTATAGAAATGAGAAAGGACACAGACTTGTGAAGTTAGTAGAAAAACAAAAACTAATGGAAATAGCATGGAAGCATTAATGAAGGTACAGTAGAAATGGATTATATTTTGAGTAACAAAAAACATGTATTTTAAGATAATAATGTTCTATGATCATTGATTAATAAGCTGTAAGATATGTGTTATTGCAAAATTAGAAAAACAAAAACCATTAAAAAAATAGAATTAATGCCTGATATTCCTAATCTTTAAAAACCATACAACAAATTTAGATTAGAACTTAAAAATTGCTTAAAAATATTCTAAGACTCTGAAAAAGGTTTCATGAATAAATAAATGATACTCAAATAAGAACTGCAAGAAAGATAGCTGGTATTAAAAAACAATTTATCAGCAAATTTTCTTTAAGACAAGACAATGTATATATAAAAAAAGGGAATATGAAAAAAATTTTAAATGACCATTAAGATGAATTAAATATCTAGTTTTGCAAAATGTTATGAAAAAATGTTAATAATGATATAAGAAAATATAATTGATATTGATAAGGAAAGTAATAAAAGAAAATAAATATCAAAAGTCTAAAACATTTTACTATTAGAAGAAAAATTGTTCCAGAAATAAAAAGAAAATATGAAATTAATACTAAAAAGAGAGATGATATATCATGAAATGTATGAAAGAATTCTATAAGGAAACATAGTAATAAATAACATAAAAACAAAGGCAAAGTATCCCTTATTACTGCATTTTCTGAATTGCCAAATATTTTAAATGAAAACATGAGATATAAAATTAAATGTATAAAGATGGAAAAAGCTCCAAGAAAGAATAGATTTATTATTGATATTTTACAAGAAGTAGGTATAAAATAGAAAACTTGTTGGCAAAGCTATCAAATGTCTACATGATAAAATTATATTCAATAACTGGAAAAATGCATAGTAATATTGATATTTAAAAAAGTTGACAAAGAAGATGTTGGAAATTATAGATCTATCAATCTTTTATTAGTTTAAAACAAATCTTTACCAAGATAATTACAACTCATCTCTAGAGAATTTTGAATTCTAATCAGCAAAAGAATAAGATGAATGGATGTAAACTAGTTTTATCATAGTGGTCACATTCAAGTATTAAGAGAAGTTATAAAAAAAGACCAATGAATATGAATTGCGATAAGTTTGGATTGTAAATTATGAAAATATATTTGATTCCATAAGCATTTCCACAAGGATTAAAGCGTTAGATCATCAAGATAAAGTTCCAAAATACTATCATCATCTGAAAAATATATAATTGCTATTAAAAAGATGAATACTGAGAAGAGTGTATGACCAGATGACTCCATAATTTGCCCAAAACATTTTACAGCAGTTTTACAAAAAATAATTTTAAAAAATAAAATGGAAAGCAAATGAAATAAAAGCAAATGGAGATTATTTAAATCTTATAGATTTTGCAGATATTATGGTATTTTTTGCAAATAATACTTCAGAGCATCAGGAAATGTTTCAAAAATAGAGTATAAAAAGTAGATTAAAGATAAATACATAAAAGGCTAAACTAATGTGTGTAGATTTTCTGAGAAGAAAATAAAAACTGATAATCATGAATTAGAAAAAGTTAAAAACTACAAATAACTTAGGATTATTAATTCAAATAATGAATGAAATTGGATGTAGGGCTTTTTGGTAGAAATAACTTTCTATTAAAAGGAAATATAGCTATGGGTTTAAAGGGAAAGATATTTAATAAATGTGTTTTGATAGTTCTTACTTGTGGATCAGAGACTTGGACACTTAACAAAAAAAGCAATACAGTTCACACTCCTCAAAAAAAGTATGAAAAAGTATAGGCTAGGAGTAACAAAGAGATTAAAAATGAAATAACATATGCAAGAGAGCAACAGATATCATTGCCATCACAGAAAAATTAATAGATTTAAATGGAGTTAGATAAGACATATTACTAAAAGAAATGATAATAAATGAACAATAGAAGTCTCAGGCTGGATTCTAAGAGATCGTAAAAGACCTAGAAAGAGACTGCACATGGGGAAGTTTGATGGTGGATTATAGAGAAGAAATGCCAAGAATGGGAAAATCTAAATTAAACTTGATGGAAACTTCATCCTGTAATAAATTGATAATAAGTAAAAGTAATGATGATGAAAAACAAAGTATAAAAATATTTTTTAAATATTGATGAAATTTATTATTATATATTTTAATTTTTTTGAGATTTAGTATTATAATTTTTAAATATTAGTTTTTAATTTTTTATATTCCATGAAATACTGTCGAAAGACAGAAGTTTCATTTGTTAAAAGTAGATAATGTTAAATAGCCTTTTGATTTATTTCATAGGTATTTGTAAAAGCATTTATGATTTTTTTAAAAAATGTAGTGCAATTCATGCAAATACTTTTTTTTTTGAAAATAACATTAAATAGCACTTTTGATTTTTCTAAATATCACTGAAAATTGTTTTTTTTTTTTTTAAATGTAGTGTGTTATGCATTTTAATTTTTTTAGGTTAATTTCTTTTCCCACCATTTTTTGAAACTATATGCTGTTAGTCAATGTCATTCATCACTTGTATGTGTCAGCAGTAATTTTGGAGGTGTTTTAAAATTCAAAATGGCACCAAGCACATACTATATTAGCACTCAATATACAATATGTAATGTTAAATTTCATTATGACTAAATAAAAAAATAATTTAAATTTCTTTATTTTTTTATTTTATTCAATTAATTTTTTAAAGCAATATTAGCCAATAAATAACATTTAATTATTTCAATCTATTATATTTACTTTTTAAGTGTTTTCCCTTTTTATCATTATATTTAGAGATATATATTTCAGTGACTATTCAAATTGAAAAAAATTCAATCTGGTAACAAGAATTTTCAAATAATGGTTCCTGATTATAAATAAATTGAGCTTTAGATTCTGAACATTAAACACTTTACATCTATTTAAACATTTTTGTATATATTTTATTGTTTTGAGTGTATTAACTCTAGAACAATTGTAAACGATTTATATATATATTTGAAATATTATTTCCATTAACAAAATATAATAGTTATGAAAGGAGAGCAATTTCTACATAAAATGTTAACAAAAAGAATACAAATAAAAAAAATTAAAAAAATGTAAACTAAAAAATATTTCATTCATTATATACGTATAATTTTTAATTTTTAAAATGTGATTCGTACATTGTAGTAATAACCAAAAATATAATTATTTTATTGTTGACATGGAGGTTAAAATTCAAAAGTGTAAAAGTAAAACATTTATTCCTTTTGTTGAAAGGTGAAAAGACCAGGATGAAAGATTAAATTGTGGCTCTAAAATAAGATGTATATTTCATAATTAATAGCTTCAGATCAGAATAGATTAGAAAATATGTGCTGCCATATGACTAAAAAAAGTATTTATTATTTTTTAATTATTAAATTATTCTGATCTCATATTATTCAAATAAGATGAAATCTTTTAATTAACAATCTAATACTTTTTTTACAATTTTCCTATTAAAAAATTAGATTATTAATAATTTTGTAATTGAAATGTATATATCAATAATACTCATTCTAAAACTTTTTATTTTCATTCATGAATTAATCCAAATTATAAAAATAATAAGAAAATTGATCTAATATAAAAAATATTTTTTTTGCCTAAAATTTAGTCTAATAAAAATTTCAAAAATTATTAAAATTCCACTATTATGATAATAATTATCATTTTAAAAAAACCTATATCCAATACAATAAAATTTTTCTTATTTAAAACTTTTTTCAATAGAATTAAATGTATATATATAAACTAAATAAAATACCCTTTAAAGATTAATAATTGTAATGATAATAAATATTATAACTTTATCTTGCTGAAGAAGATTGCTGGGGTAATCAAAACTGTCTAGTGGGTTGTAAAATAGCATTATAAAAGGTAATAACATAGAAATTCTGAAAAAGATTGCTGGTACAATCGAAACTGTTTAGTGGATTGTAAAAAAGCATTGTAATAAGTAATAAAGAACATAAATGACAATAAATTTTTAAAAAATAATAACAAAACACAAATAATTCCAGTTACCCTCATTTTCAACTGCTAAACAATTTTAATTTGCTGAAAGTAAAAGTCATCATGTGATACCTTGTGATTCATGAATTTTACTATTTGCACTTTGTCTATTAATTAAAAATGTCTTATTTCTATTTATAAAATTTGCCACTTTGATTTTCTTTTTATTGTTTTTTTTCCTTGTTTTTAGTCCTATCCAGATCAAAACTGAAAGTAAAATGACATGTTTTTGATGATCATGTAAAATAGATATTGTTTTAATTGTTTCTCAATATTACATCTCACTTTCTCAATATATGATACTTTGTATTTTCATGTAATGTGATATCCAATATTACTTTTTTGTTTCATAGATATCACATAAATTATTCACTAATTTCTTAATATTAGTTGAAACACAAAATAAACATACAATTCTCCATATGTATTTTTTTAAATAAACTTAGTTTGAGCATTTGAAACATGGAATAGATGACTATCTTTTATCATTAATATCTTACTTCTTTAAATCAATAATATCTTTTTTAAAGCAATATAAAGTATAGTAAATTTGTTTTTAATTATAAATAATTCTAAACTGTTTTATAAAATTTAAAATATTTTATGCTTAATCACTCTTATAATGATCAGTATAAAATGAAAAAGATCGAAGATGCTACCTCAACACAATGGCTCTAAAATAGGGTGAGATTTAGCAGTAAAAATTCTTCAATGAAATGGAATCAAATTACATTGACAAAATAATAATATCAAGTGAATG
This sequence comes from Epiperipatus broadwayi, assembly GCA_028023455.1. Taxonomy (NCBI): domain Eukaryota; kingdom Metazoa; phylum Onychophora; class Udeonychophora; order Euonychophora; family Peripatidae; genus Epiperipatus; species Epiperipatus broadwayi. The sequence goes on from JAQFVV010000004.1 coordinate 23,594,335, forward strand.
TTTTTAAACCATGCAATCAATAGTTTATTTTAGAATCATGAACACTATTTATATTAACTAGAATACAGTAATCTATATTGATAATAAAAATTGTATGTACAACTAATCTACCAGTCAAAGCCTAATCTGAAAATTAAATTTTGGCTGGGGGAGGGGGATTTTTGGACTAGCTATAGGCACCATTGATATCTCACAAATTAGCAATGAAGACTGACTTAAAATAGGCAAAAACCATTTTTTTCATTCTAGCACTAATGTAATTCTTGCTAGCAAACACAAACAATACAAAAAATAATAAAAAAAGCTAATGCATAAAAACAAAAGTAATAAAAAAGAAACAAAACAAAATTGTTTAGAAGATTAAAAAATTATTAAAATAATTACTGAATTTTAAAACTAACTAAAGATAATTTAAGTAATAAATCAGTTTTAATTTGAATTATTAACGCAGTAAATGCAAACTTAAAGTGTTGAATAATTATGAAAAATATTTAAAATAAAGACGTAGTTCTTTGTTTCAGGAAACAAATAAAAAATCAATTAATTCTAATGATAAAAGAAATAATTAAAATAAATAATTACCTTTAATTTTATTGTATTATACTAAAGGATTTACTATTCTGTTTAATCATATAAAATGTAATTAAAATATATTTCAGAAATGTTTTGATTTTTTATAATTGTTTTTAAGATCATTATGCTGAATATGTGAATTAAATATAATTAAAAAATTAAAAAGAAAACCTTTTAATAACCCACTGTTGTACTAAAGCCTCTACAAATCATCTTCCTTCAAGAAACAATGAAGAAATTATTCACTATATTTGTAAATTGTTAAGTGATGAAGAGTTGAGTTGTAATCTATCTTTTTTTATCCTCTAGTTAAGACTAGATATCCATTAACTTACCAATAGTATAGTTAGCCAAATTAACTATAGATAGAAATGAGAAAAAAAGTTTTAATCTCACCTCAGTTCAAATCTAGATTGAGGAATAGTGGGATGAAATACTTCTAATACAAAAAAGTCCATCTTTCAAAAATTTGTCAGCTTTGAATATCCGAACATAATTATGAAAAGAACCATTAAATTTTGCAAATAAGCTAAAGTTTTTTTAGTATGATTTAGAATTTACTATACATTTAAGTTTTTTTAAAAAAAATCACAAGAATCCATAATACAATAAACAAAAATAAAAACACATTTAAATATATATTTATAAATTAATAAGTTTAAGCAATATGAAAACATTATATTTCTATTTTGCATTTTTTAAAATGTTTATTCATCTGTCCTTTTAAATTTATGATTTTTATATTTTCTGAACTAAAAACAACAACCCCATCAACAACAAATAAATGAATAAGACAAAGTAAACAACATTTATTTTACTATTTTTGATTTTAATTGTAGAAGGTAATGTAAATATTTCTATCTAATGTAGTTAAAAGTTATGACAGTATTTAATATTTGTATTTAAAATGTAACTTCTCAGTAGCATTTATATAATATAAAGATGTAAGATATATATATTGTTCAATTTATAAGGGAGTCATAAATCATTATACTCGATTAGTTCCAGATAAAATTCAAATGCATAATCATCAAGAAACACATTTTAATAAAAATAATAATTAAATGGTGCTATTGCACTATAAAACTATGATACAGTTAGCCTTCTGTATCCATAATTATGAATAACAAAATTCATGGATGGTTGAAAATCTAATATAATACGATATGCATAATACAAATGTTCTCAACATGTATATACAGTATATATTCTAAGATATAATTTTATTAGTAAATAAATTGGTACTACAAATATTTAAAAAAAAAATTTTTTTAAATCAATAAATAGCTATATATTAATAAGCTTAATAGATTTATTTCTACCTTAATTCAAACGACTAGGCTGATTACTCTATTATAATTGACTGCTAAGAAGAAAATACTGACCTCTTAAGATTTTTATTTTAAATTAATAAATCAATATTCTTTAGATGGCAGTTTTAGCATTTAAAAAAAAAAAAAGGAAAAATCATTATAGATAGTCATAGAAGAGTTACAGTGGCAGAATTACCCTGACCATTTCTGAAACAAACAGCCATATTAACTAGCAAACCTGTTAATAAATGGGATAATGATGAATATTTATGCAGACCTTTAATGTATTATTATTGTAATAGTCATAAAAGAATTACTCGGACATATGCACTATATGAATTTATAGCTGAGGAAGATAGAATATTTAAAAGATAAGAATAAATCAATCTTATCTTTTACCTAAATTTATATATATATAGACCAATCTTAAGTGTTCAGAAATGTGAGCGTGAAGATCTTAATCTTATGTTTAGAGTGAGAGAATTCCTCAGCCCTATAAATTCTTATAGTACATGTGTCAGGGTGATTCTCTTATGACTATTAAAAATAAGTGTCAGATAAATAAATAATTAGTTATAGATATTTATTATTGTTATTATTATTATTAATTAAATAATAAAATTATTAATCATTATTTTAAATTATAAATGAATTTATTTAGATACTAGTTTAAACACTTTTTATCGTTTATTTTTGTACACATATATTGAAGAAAATCTTTTGCTATTTAAGTTGCTAATACTAATCAAAAATGAACTATGATGACTGTATGTCTGTTCTTCATAGTTATTTTATAAATTATATATAGATGACACTAAGAAATAAACGATCATTTTAAAATCCACACATTAGTTAATGGTATATGATTATTATAATTATGCTGCTCAAAGAATGAGATGATCTTGAACTGATGATGTTCATGAGCTCAGCATTTAGTATGTAATATTTGCTCTTTCATATTACTATACATCATTATTTGGCTTATTGTTGCATTTAATTTCCAGTCATATACAAATAGAGCCCAATAAAAGGCAGGTTCCTATTACAATATACATATATAAAATTATATCATAAAATTAATGTTTATTAAATTTTCTAAAATCAGATTTACAATAAGGGATAAAAGTTCTATTGCTGCTATTTTGTAGCTCCCACTTTTTGCATGCATTGTGAAATAAAAAATTAAAATTTCTTATTCACATCTTATTTTTTTAATCAATCTTTTTTAATCATTGATAATTAAAGACATTGATATAGAAATTTCTGACAAGGTAAAATACTATAATTTTAAATATTGACAATAACAAAATTTATGCAATGTATGAATGAATGATATTATTTTTAATTTACATACATTTATTAAAAAGTACAAATAAACGTATGAATTAATTAAATAAGGACAAAATTTTTTTCATATGTCAAAGCGTTGACCGGGAAGTGAACCCGGGCCAGCTGCTTCGAAGGCAGCTATGGTAACCGCTAGACCACCAACGCTTGTTGGAAAAAAAATATTAGTAATAAAAACAAATTGTGAATTAAAAAATACTATGTTAATATTTACTTTCATTTCACATTGTGAGTTAGCTTCTTCTTTTTTTTTTTTTTTTTAAAAAAAAAGACAATTAAATGTCTTAAAAACTTCCCCCAATTATCTTCACATTTAAAAATACGATGTCAATTTCTTTATCAAATAAAGCAATTTTTTTACGAATTTCCAAACAATTTTTAATAAATATTTAGCAATATTTTTCAGATTTTTCATATTATTTGTCTCAGCATTCATTACCTCATTTAAAAATTATTCAAAATATAGAAACAATCAAAAAGTAAAAACAGTAAAATTTATAAATTAATTATAAAAATTGAACTTTAGGTATGTGCATTATTTACTAATAAGACAGCAGCCATTTTATTGTGTTAGTCTTACGTTCTTAAATCTTGCATTCTCACTAGGTTTATAGATTCATTAACTTTTTACATTCTAAGTCATAACAATGCACATGTGCAGTATTTATTTATTTTCTTTTTAATTTAAATTTTATTTGAAATGACTTTAAAGCATAAATTCTGCAGAAGTTTAAAAAAAATCATGAAGTTTTTTCAGTAAGTTCAAAATGAAAATGATTATTATTATTTTTTTTAAATCACATTCTGAAATCATCCATTTGTTTAAAAATAAATTCATTTATAGAATAATAAAAAACAAATCCCCCCACTATTTCTTATACTTTTGAAATAATTAATGTTTCATCCACAGTATGAATTTTTTTTTTTTTAGTTAAAACTAAAAGCATTGAATTTGTGTTGGATGGCATGAACTCAAAGAAGGTTCCAGAAGATGGCATTGCATTGGATTAGAAAGCTTTAAGTCTATATGAAGAAATCATTCAAGGAACCATTAAGAGAATTTTCAAGCAGTGTGTTATTGGGTAGATTTGGAAATTAATGCAGATATAAAAACATCAAAATTACTAGAGAATGACATCTAAACATCACATAATCACTATTTCTTATGCTAGCACATTACTGTTATTAAAACAGGCAAAATAAAAGGTGGCTGCTGGAGGGTTGCATTAGATCCTAAGATCTAGGTGCAGTGCTCTCAGATACAAAGCTTCTCACTGATGAAGGCCACAAGCCAGAAACTAGTCTGGGAATATTGGATGAGTAGGCACTAGATAGGGATTTTATGCACAAGCCTTCTGGCATCCATTGATTACTCTGGTTGGCATTGAGTGGCACTACTGTATGAAGAGTTTTGCCTGTTTTAAGAAATGACATCTATTGTTAATGAGGTTGCTACTACATTTTCTGAAGAATTAAAAAAATATTAATGCAGAGGACTCTTTTAACTCACCAACAGTATTAAAAGAAAGATCAGTAGTTTGATATTTATCATTACTTCTTTTGAGAAAGGGTGATCAAGTGAACATGTGCATACTCCAATAACCTGCATATAGGTAAATATATGCTCTTATTTTATTATTCCTCTGTCTTTGTCATGATTATATTATTTTACCTTATTTTTTTAAATGATTCTTATTAGTAATCTTAATTTGTATATGTGCATGTTATAAAATATTGTATCTATATATGAAAGCCTCCATGAATGGCCTTAGAACCAAATATGGTGAATGTTCTAAAATTGGAAAAGATTTCTTTTTTTTTTTTCAGTTTTTTCTTTCATGGTCAATATTTAAATTTGTGTTGGAAGGCAATCTCCTTAGCAATCAGAAGTTGATTTCATCTGGATAAATTTGTATTATTTTTTTATTGGTATTAAGTTTTTATTATACAGTTTTAAATATAACTTGATGCTTTCAGATAATTATTGACTATTTCTTAGCATAAAGTCTAATAGTGACCTCATATTTGATATTATATTTTTAAAGATTCAATTTTCACAACTAATTTTATATTTAAGCTATAAGCATGCCATTTTTTTAAAAAAAATCAGAAGCTATTAATGTTATAATATGATTACAAAAAACAAACAAACCTAGATAACTGTATAGCTAATATAATATTAAAAATGGTCATTACAATTTAACTTGTTCTCATAGTACAATGTTTTATCAAGGTTGAATAATCATCACTTTTCCAATTAGTTATTTTTGTAGAAATATAGAAAAAAAGTAGGTACATTACATACATGGTTTTACATCATCTTTATGTAATTTCCACTTCTTTCATTTCATATATTGCAAATAGTGATTGAAATTATAGTTTTTTAATTAATTAGTAAAATTTTGTTAAAAGTATATTTTTTTGAAAAATCATTTTTTATAGGAAAAATATATATACATACAAAACTATCAGAAGAAACTGATAGATAATGGATTGAATTATATACAATTTTAATTTATATTTTTAACACTATAAAAAATTGCACATTATTTCAATGCAAAAAACTACTTTTAACTATAAAAATATTAATCTTATAATATTTTTAAGTATTAATTTGTAAAAAAAATAATTGGACAAATAATTATACATACAATATATTTTTCCAATAATATTTATATGTATGTACTTGCATGTAAGAATTTGACCCAATTCAGTTAAGTATCATATTTTGTTTTTCCATCTTTATAAATGTCATTATTAAAAAATACTTGAAACAAATTATTAATATTTATTTTATTAGGAAAGGAAAATCTTATATGAAAACAAAGGTTTATGTCAAAGATTGTGATGAATAAAATTTTCACACACAAAAAATACTCTGCTCTCATTATTTAATATAGAATATGTTCTTCTGACTAGACTCCCTCATGGCAAAATCAAAACTATAGTCTGCCGAAAACCTACACACAAAAGAAAATACCTAGCCTATACATCCAATCACACCAGAAACATAAAATATGGAGTTATACTATCAATATGGAACAGAGCAAAAAAAGTTTGTTCAGAAATCAGCAATTTGGAAAAAGAAAAGATCTATATAGAACAAACTCTTATGAAAAATGGTTATCCATCAGCTGTTATCAAGAAAACGTTAAATAAACAACAACAAAAAAAAAATCAAGAGAAAAGACAATTATTGGTACTGTAGTATAGCCATACATTCCAAAAATAGCAAATAAATTAAGGAAAATCTGCAATCAGTATAACATCAGAACACCTTTCCAGAGCCATATCACACTATGAAAAATTCTAACATGCACAAAGCCTAAACTTGAAATGCTGAAAAGAAATAACTGCATCTATGAAATACCATGTGAACATGGAAGAACATATATTGGTGAAACTAGTTGTCCCATTGAAAAGCACTTGCAAGAACATAAACTGATAATTAGAAGAGAAAAAACTGATGTGTCTAAGGTAGCAGACCATGTATGTACCAATGAACATATGTTCAATTAGTGAAATGCAAAAATATTTGATAGAAAAGAAAAGGTACAAAGAAGAAAATTTAAAGAAGCTGCTCACATGACAATGGCAAAAAATCCCATAAGCCAACCTAGTGTGACTATACATAATGTATGGAAACAACTAATCAACTTTGCTCTTAGGAAAAACCGGAGAAATCAGGAGGAACCTCATACATAAGTATATGAAATTTCTACTGATTGTTGCCTTAAAATTCAATAATCAAGAATCTAAGGACCCAGGTTTGAATCCCATGCTAGTATTGTCACTGGTCAGGCCAGAAACTCCTTAAGAAGAGGGGAGAATAATACCTCTTGAAATGTTGTGCATATACTAACCTATTTGATGTGCTATTACTATCAGTTGAATGTATTTGGAATATTTAAATAAAGTTAAATTTTTCTAAAGACACTCAATATACATATTAGATGATGGAAATATTCCAATATAAAAATACAACTAGAACACCTTCATCACAAATCTTCAAGAAAATACTCTCTAAACTGCTTCTATTGTAATTTTTAAATATATTTTATAAAAATATGGAATATATCATAGAATTATGTATACATGTAAATTAATTAATGATTATAATTACTAGTAGCAAAATTTTATAGTTACCAAGATTAGTTTGTCTTGTCAGCCATCTTCTCATCTTAAAGCCATCAGGATCCTAATAATAAATAATAAACAAATTATTATAAGATATTTTCCAATGTATTAAGTCACTTTACATATAGTAGTTATCATAGTTAACATAAATAAAGGGCAAACAATCAAGAAGCATAAATTATATATGGTATTATAATTATGACAAAAGACAAAAATTAAAAGGTAAACATAAAACCTAGTTTTGTATTTATTTCAACTAAAATAGCATTATTTTAATATATAAATTAAGAAAACATATAATAATATGCTGAATAGCTAATGCAAACATTTTCTAAATATGCATAAAGTCATTTAAAAATAATTAAATTATTTTACTTACAATTTACTTGTAAATATAGGGGGGTTAAACATAGACTTTCAAGCACCCTTCAACTATCCACACTATCTCATACTACTGATACACATAATCACACACATGTAGAAAAGATTAATAATCACCAATATACATATTTCATGCTGGACCAACTGATGAGTGCCGATACAGCACAAAATATGTATATTGGTAATTATTTATTTTTTCTACATGTGTGTGGTCATGTATATCAGTGGTATGAGATAGTGTGGATAGTTGAAGGGTGCTTGAAAGTCTCCTATATTTACAATTAAGCTTCAGGTATATGAAGAATGCCTATATTTCAAATATTACATATTAAGCCTGCATGCGGCCCATCCCTCTTCTATGTACTTAAATGGATAAGGTCTTATACGTGAGGGGTCAGAGTGACTTGATTATATGTGTGGGAGATGATAATATGGACCAACTGATGAGCTGGTTCAGCATGAAATACGTATATTGGTGATTATTTATATTTTCTACATGTGTGTGGTCATGTGTATCAGTGTTATGAGATAGTATAGATAGTTGAAGGGTGCTTGAAAGTCTGTGTTCAAATCCCCTATATTTATAATTAAGCTCCAGGTATATGAAGAATACCTGTATTTCAAATATAACAATTTACTTATAAAAGACAATTTCCAATGAATTAGTTTGAGATGACTTATAAAATTACTTATCATGTTGAAAAATAAGATTTAATATTTTTGTTAGCTAATTCAAATTTTGAAAATTAAATGACTAAAAAATGTGAGCTCAAAAAAATTTATGATATGGTTCTAAAATTGAAATGCTAGAATAATGTGTGTTAAGAGAATGGCATAAAGTGTCAAATTACCAACAATGATGTTACAGTATTATTGCTTGATTGCAGGGCTCCAATATCTAATTACTCAATCTAACTTCACAGAAGCAATCGAATGTATATGTTGCAAAATTAATAATATCTCTTTTTTAAAAAAAAATTAATTGCAAATTAAAAGTTATAGCATTGTAAAAAAAAAGAGTTATAATATTAATAATATAAAATGTCTACAATGCAAAAGATACACAACCATTTAGAACTTTACTATTTCACAAGTGCTATATCACTTAATAGAATATATTTATTTCAAGACAGTCATAAATTTAATTCAGTGCCAACCCTATGTAGCTATGGCCTTGATCTTAGGTTATTTATAAGCTATCTTTAATTTTTATAAAAGGATAGTAAAACTAATAAATTTCATTAACTTTATTTTTTTCTTAGCTTGCATTATTTGCAAGGAAATCAAGTCATGTATTACATGACTTAATTTAATAAGCTTGTATTACAAATGTTATATAATGAGCATGCCAATGACTCTTAACAAGCTTTTCAGAATATCCTTATCCTCAGACCGGTTTCTAGCTCTGGTTTTCATCAGTGAGGTGCTAGAATATTCAAGCCTAGCATCTCACTGATAAAATCCAGAGCTAGAAACTAGTCTGAAGATAAGGATATTCTAAAAAGCTAGTTAAGAGCTATTGGCATGCTCATTATATAGCACTTGCATTATTTATATATGGCAGAATAATTTACAAATTAACTATTTTTAATATTTTAAAATAAATCATACAGAGCTTAATTATTATGACCATCTCATGTTATTGGTCACTTCTCTGTACCAAATGTGTATCTATTTATATACTCATATTTCTATCATTTAATTAGAAGCACAATTCTGATTACAGTCTTCTATTATTTTTTCTTTCTTTGTTTTGTAATTTTTTATTTACTTATTGTATATTTCTTTATCTTTGTGTTTTCCTTCTGGAATTCAATTGGCCATACTTGTTTATGAATGTCTACTAATGATGATTAAAAAAAGACACATGGCTTTTTTATTGGGAGTTCATAAGAAGTTTGAGTACCAAACCTGTGAACATCAGAATCAATCCATGAACCTCCTATCCAAAGTTGGATATTCTACCTATGGTGCCAAATTATGCAGGGTTGTTAATGACAATGATATCCACCAACTGAATATCAACAGAGAATATGAAAACATGAACTTCAGCATTTAGATCAGCGACCTGCATCCCACCAAGCTTTTATGTGTGGCCCAACAATAGACTGATGATCAACAGATGTGACAACATTCTTCTTAATTAATGAACAACCATGTGTGATTGATATTTTTTATTGACACACTAATAATGTTATATATATATTTTAATTTAATAGATTTGAAGAACCTGCCAAATCTGTACCAGAAATGCCCGAATACCTTCATATATGACTTGTACTCGCTCTCAACCCGCTATCTTTAGCTTAGCATTATTTCGCTGATTTTAGCACCTTCAGTATATTTTTTGCAAGGAAAAAAATCAGTAAATATTTAAATTTAATGGTATAATAATGAAGTAAATCCATCTTTTCAAGCTTCTGATTGATTGTTTTTTTTCTCTGCAAGGGAACACCAATCCATGATTTCGACAGTTGTATTTCTATATTTGGAATTCGAAAACGAAAACCTAATTTACTAAGTTTTTTTTTTTTTACCCCACTTGTTTATTTCTCAGATTTTAATCAAAAAATTTACTTTTATACTAAAACATATTGATAAGGAATTCAATGAATTACTTCTGGAATTTATAATTGGATGTTAAGTATTTATTATAATTTGACAGTGTTAGATTATTATTATCAATTATAAATAGAAATTTATTTTTTAAAAACCTTTCTGTAATTAGACAAATTATAAATTTCCATTTTAGATACTAAACTAAAACAAATATAATTTTAAAAAGATAAATATATTTACTGCAGATTGTATAATTGACCAATCAGAAGTTTGAAACTTTAATTCAATCAATAGTCCGTGTTTTTGAAATCGAAGTGAAACATTTTAGTTTTATAGTGAATTAGTATACACATAGACATGTACTATTTTATATCATATTATAATTTAAACATCATAATGATGTCTTCAAGCAACAAACAGATAAAAATAGAATGTTTCAAGACAACTGGGAAGAGAAATATTTTGTTGTGTTGAATAACAAAGGTTCAGCAACGTGTTTGATTTGTCGAGAAAGTGTCACATTAAAAAAATATAACATGATCGTCAGTACAATATGAAACATAAATTGTTTAATGACACTTTTGCTCATGTGTCTTTAATAAAAAGTGAAAAATTAGTTTTCTTCAAGAAATCATTGCAACAGCAACAAAATGTTATGTCAGTGGCAATCTCACAAGAAGCAGTGGTGACATGAAATTTGTTATATACTTGGCAAAAATATGAAACCGTTTACGGATGCTGAAGTTGTGAAAGAATGTTTCCTAAATGTTTCGAATATATTATTTGATAAATTTAATAATAAAAGTCAAATATTATTACAAATTAAGAAATTACAACTGTCAGATTCTACCTGCATTAGATTTATTGAAGATATTGCAAAACATATTTTTGATAATATAATAGAAGATTTGAAAAACTGCAAATATTTTAGTTTGGCTGTTGATTCTAGTACTGACATTTCAGCAACATCACAATGTGCTATTTTTGTCAGATACTGTATGGAACAGAATTCAATTTGTGAAGATTTTTTGAAATTTCTTCCTATAAAGAATCAAACTAGTGGTGATTTTATCAATAGTATCTGTACTTTTCTGGAGAAGAATAATATTGAAATAAAAAATTGGTTTCTGTGTGCACTGATGGATGTCCTTCAATGATTGGATCCAAAAAAGGCTTTGTTTCCATATTAAAAAAGAAATAATCTAACAAATCTTTTATCATTTCATTATTTAATTCACCAAGAAAACTTGGGGGCACATATATCCATTAAAGAAGTATATGCTGTAATGAAAACCATCAAAAGCATTGTGAATTATATTCGAGCCCAGGAATTAAACTACAGAAATTTTAAAAATATTTTGAAAGAAATAAATAGTAATTATGGTGATGTACTTTTGCATACTTTGGTGCGATGGCTAAGCAGCGGTAAAGTTTTGAATCATTTTTTTTTTATTGCGTCATGAAATTATTTCATTTTTACAAAAAAAAAACAAAACAACAACTTATAATGAGCTTGACAGTGATGGATGGTAGTGACTTTTAGCTTTTTTATGTGACATCACAGAAAAACTTTGTGATCTTAATATTAATTTGCAAGATGAAAATAAAATTATTTCACAAATGACAAATAAAGTATTTGCTTTTGAAGAAAAACTAAATGTTTATTACCAAGATATACAAAACCAAATACTACATTATTTTCCAACATTGACAAATGCTAAGCAAGATGATATTGACATTTCTTCAGAAACATACGTAATTATTTTAAATTATTTAGGTATCTTATTGAAAGAATTTAAAAGTAGATTTCAAGATTTAAGAAATATTAAGAATTGTCTTTTGCTTAAAGAAAATCCCTGGCACTTAGAAAGAGCAACTATTACACAATTAGCTGCATTTGAACATAATTATGTTAAGCTATTTAATGAATTTGTTGAATTTAAAAATGACACAAATTTGGAAGCCATTTCTAAAAAGAAAAAGGAGGGAAAGGAGTATGTGGAATTTTGGAAATTAGTGCCTGAAAAATATAAAACTGTCAAAAAGTGTGCACAAATGTTGCTCACATTGTTTGCATCAATATATCTTTGTGCATCATCTTATTCGAAAATGAAATATGTGAAGAATGTGCATAGAAACAGACTTACTGATTTACACCTTGATGATATATTAAGGGTAGCATGTAGCACATATAAACCAGATTTATCTAAAATTGTTAAAAGTTTATCTCAATATCAAAAATCACACTGATATTTAAATAAAAGGTTTATATCAAATAAAAGTGTTTGTGTTTTATTAATATGTTAATTCTAAGATATAGTAAAATGATCCACAAGGTGTGGCATGCATGAATTGAGAAGTCAGACATTTTTTAATGCGATACCAATTGGTTGCCGTAGCCCGCTTGATGTAGCACACAAATATATGTGGCCCAGGAAAGAAAAAGGTTGAGTATCCCTGATCTAGATAATAGAATTCATGTTTTAACCAATATTATAACATTTGTCTCTCACATCATTTTTAGATATGCTTGTAAATAGGACAGATGAAATTAATACACTGATTCTGATATAGTTTATTATAATAAAATATAGAAGAAAAAAAAGGAAGAAGGGCTAAAAATATACAACAAACTATATCCCAAAACCATGACCAATGTAAATATACGAGAATATACATTAATATCATAAATCTATGAGCTGTTAGAATCACCTAATTAAAACATATTGTAGAAATTAGTGAAACAATATTGTAAGATTCAGTGAAATATTTTATATTACAATGAAATAATAAAAAAATACCATTAAAAGTTTTAAAGATAATATATTCTTAAAACAAAATTAAATAAAGTCATAATTACTAGAAATAATGTGTTCATAATTAACAAAAATAGTTATTTACAATCCAGTAAATATTGTAGTTTCAAAAAGTAAAACAGATTGTAATTGGACAGTGACATTATTGTGGCCAATTCTTAACAAAGTACAAGCTAAATATATTACAGTGCTGTGAGAAAATTTCCAATATCACTAAAGATAGCCAATAAGTTTATAAAATGGCAAGACATCATTTTCACCTACATATGAATCATTTAAGAAATTAACAGAAAAATAATTATTTCAATTGATTTTCTAAAATAGGTGAACTAAAAAAATAAAAAATTAAAGACTCCAATTAAGTGCTTTATAATGAAACCAAGATTAGCTAGGAAAGGAAAATTCTAGTTTGATATAAACAAAAAAAGAAGAAAAAACACTTCAGCCGATTGTTTAGGAAATAAAAAAATGCACAGATTTCTGAGAAAGAACTATAAGTTATTGCATATCCTTCACCAAAAAATAAATAACTAAAAATGATTCCTTGGTATGTTATTGAATAAAAACTAGCAAAGATTATGACACAAAAAAGATTTGATTTAGGTTTATCACCAATACAGAAAGTGGCTGCCAACCTAATGCCAGATCAAATGAGTTGTAAGTCATTCATTCAAAGTGCAAAAATATGCATATTAATTAAATTCACAGAAAAACTTTAGCCATGACTAAAAATTTACAAACATCATTTAAAAATGTTATGACAATATTAGATTATATATAGATACATCAAAATGAAATTCTGAAAACAACCTAATAATATACTCATTAGTAAATAGTTAAGATTTTACTTCATTAACACTTAAATAAATTAATATATATATATGTGCTCTGGGCACAGAATAACTCGCCATGAATATGGGACTGTAGACTGTCCCGAAAGCGCTTGGCAGTAAAAATTTTGACAATTTATTAATAGCTTCATTACCTGTGCACAGAGCACATATATATATTAACTCATTAGTAAAATAAAATACAGAGCAAGTATATACATTTTTTACATATGGGACTATTAAAATACAAAAAGAAATAAAGAATTCAGGCTGAAAATAATTTAATCATATAAAGTATATTTTCATTGCTTATAATTTGAAAAACAAACATAAAATCAAGACTAGTTTGTTTCTACTAATTATTTTATAATCTTTATTTTCACTTCTATGAATATATATATATATATTTCATAGTTTAATATTATGTAATGTATAGTACTAAAAACAAAATCTTACTTACTTTTCCTTTTTAATATCTATTTTTAAAGTATTTCATATAATCTAGATTATATAAGTACACAATCACAATTATAAGATGATATTTAATCATGTTTTTTGCATTTTTATTATATTTTGATTTTCATTTACTAATTTTATATTTTGGGCTAATATATGACTAACTTTTACCATAACAGCAATATTTTAGTGTAATTAGTAATGTTGAAATTTATTTATACTGTGCGTGTGTGGCGCAACTGTTCCCAAAAGCTATAAAGTGTTATAAAATAGATAACTAAAAACAAACGAGCTGAGTGCTTTCAAAGGATCTTGCCTTCATAATCATAGCTTGATTATGAAATGGAATTAGCATATTTGCATATCATTAAATGTAGTAGCAAGCAATGATTATGAACGCAAGATCCTTTGAAAGCGCTCAGCTCATTTGTTTTTAGTTATGTATTTTATAACACTTTATAGCTTTTGGGAACAGTTGCACCGCACACACATTAGAATATATATATTTCCCAAAAGTAACAAATTATTTGACTTAATTGTTTTTTATTGCAAAAAAATTATTAAAACTTGTTCAAACTTTTTAAAAAATTAATATATATGGATATAATGCATTTTAGTAATAAAAAGTGTATTACAAAAAATTGTCAGATAATGAAAAATATTATTCACTTATAAATCGTGATAAACAGAGCAGCCAAAAATTAAAAAAATATTAATTACAACTAACAATTTGCCAAGCAGTTTCGGTACAGTATACCAGAATCATGGTGACATATTGGAACTGAACTAATATGTTCAGTTCCAATATGTCGCCATGATTCTGGTATACTGTACCGAAAGTGCTTGGTAAATTGTTAGTTGTAATTAATATTTTTTTAATTTTTGGCTGCTCTGTTTATCACGATTTATACGTGAATAATAATAATAAAAAGTGTAAAACACTGCTCTAAAATTAATATATTAAAAGAAATTGCAATAAAAGAAAAGTATTGATGATGATCAAAAGTATTTGCTTGGACAATCAGTAATCTGTTACTTAGTTATTCAATCTAACTTTAGCCAAAGAAATTATCATATATATTAAAAAAATATGTTTTTGCATCATCATCATCATCATCATATTATTATTATTATTACTTATTATTTTAACAATATTTTTAATGATATTATACATTAAAATTAGAATTACAATTTTGGTAAGGTCTTGCATTAGTTTAGGAAGAGTTTTGTGGTAGAATGATTAGGCACCCACCTCCATTCCTAATGACCTAGAGTTTGAATCTTGGTGAAATTTAGATTTTTTTTCAGATTCAAACAATAAGCTAATTTTGATTTACAATATTTTCTTATCATGTAAATTGTCAATTTTGTAACTTTTTTAAAATAAAAATTCTCTCAGTAAAACTAATGAAAAATTATAAACTTTTAAAATACAATAAATTAGAAATAATGTTAAAGTTATTGTATAAGTATTATTTATATAAACCAACAATAGTAACACATTTTTTAATGCATTTTATACAATGCAAATACAGCACTTTTTTATTCTGCACTTCCAAAAATAAAAATTTTGACAGTCCAACATTTTTCTTCAGAGAATTAACATATGCTATATATATATATATTCATAGTATTATTTCTGGGAGCATTCATGTAATAAAAATATAACAGATAAATAGCTGACATTTCAATACAATAACAGTACTTTCCTCAGAGTTTCTTCTTTCTCAAATCATAAGAATGTGTGTGTCAGATTTAAAATCATTATTTTTTTGTTGTTGTTATTCTCTTCTCATTCTTATATTATATTGATTGGGAAGTTTTAAAAAATATTTTATCTTCCAATAGATTTTTCCAAATATTGTTATTTTTTTTTAATTCACACTTTTCATTTATGCTCCAGGTCTTTTAAAAATCTCTATAGCTTCTTTAGCAGTCTCTGGTCATATTGTTCAATTTTTTCCAGAAAAAAGCTCTGAGGAAAATACTTGTTATTGTACTGAAATGTCAGCTATTTAGCTATTATATTTTTATATGGAAGCTACCAGAAATAATACTATGAATTCATTTATCTGTGAGAATATTATATAAATAAATACTATATCATAATTTTATAAACAGAATAAAAAATATATTGTAATGTATTGTGGACTTATTTATTTCCCAAATTTTGCTAAAATGGGTTGGGCTTTCATATTTTATTTGTATGATGATATATATAAGAATACCTTTGTTTTGTAATTTATATATATATAATAGTAATCATTACTTTTAATTCAAAATAAATAATTAAATAAATAAATAAATTTATATATATATAAAATAAAAAATATCTTTTTTCTGTGAACCACAAGAATAAAAATTGAAGTCTAATAACATTCAATCAATCTATATCTGACGTTACTCATAATATCTTGGAAAAATAATTCAATCCAACTTTTATATCACTAATCACTATTTTTCTGATCTCATACAGAAATGCATAAACAACCATACATATATTGAGAATAAAATGTCTAGATAATTTCTTTAAAAGTTAAGTGAGGATAAAGTGTTTTTCTTATTTACAGCGTACTGGTGCCAATGACCACAAAATTTTTAGAATCTACAAAATTATTTTGCAACAACTTACACACACCCACACACACACACATATATATAATCTAAAATACATTTTAACAACTGAATTAAGCCTTAAATTTAATTAATATAAATGAGTGTTTGAGATAATATTTCTAACAATAAGTAAAAGAAATGGTGATAAAAATAAATAAGTATCTAGATATTGTCATTAATTTTATTTTATTTTCCCTACCATCATCTTGGCTGAACAGAATATTAACTGTTATATTAGCAACTTCAAATCGTTAGTATGTGTCATTTTTACTGGTTTTTTCTTTTCTTTTTCTTCTTTTTAAATTAAATAATTTAAAATTAAAACCGTTTTGCATCGAATAAACTTTCAACAGAAATTTATACTTTACTTTAAATATTTATATGGTACATATTAAAAATTCATAATACAGAAAGGGATTGAGAAGGTTTGAAGTCTTTTTCTGCCTCACGATATTGGATTACTTGTTAATTCTAAATGCACTGCTTAGAATGATCCATTATTCATTAGCAAAATGTATATCAGGACATTATTAGGCATTAGATTATAGAATTATCAACAAAAAAACAGTTTAAAATTTAAAGACTAAGATGAAACGACTAAAATCTCATTTTTAATACTATATATATATAACATTAACAAGAAATATTTAAAAACCACATTTTAATTGAACAATTAATTAATAAAATTAATTACATTAAAAAATATTTGTTTCTAAATATAATGTCCAAATAAGATTTTAAAAATATATAAATAAGACTATTATATATATTAAAAATATTTATTGATAACAAATTATAAACAAATATTAACATATATACAAAAGAATACATTTAAGACACATAGGTAAACTTATGATGAAATTTCAACACATAATAATGAAACAGACAATACAATAAGTTGTTCAACTCAATAAAAAAAAAAAAAATCCAAATTTGAAGAGTGGAGTATTTTATATGGGTATACTTGATTTATTTATACATCTAACTTAAAATTGTTTCAAAGGCTAAGCTTCCATGGGATGTTAATATTAAGAATTATTTCTCTAATGTTATTTATTACTAAGTACTTAATAATGGCAATTGGTTATGTCCCTTAATGGGGTATACATATATCAAAATTCATACTCAAATAGTTGTTAACTATGATTATGGAATTGATTTCTTAGAATGTCTTTAAGATATTGCTTATATGTTGATGAGTCTAGATATTTGTTTTTAAGAATAAAAACCCATAGGGAATGTTAATGATAATAAAAATTCAAGCTATGAGCATGCACAACTAAGGTAGATTGTAAATAAGAATTAGCATTACTACCAACAATTAAGTTATCTATAAAGACAATTTATTTTACAATTGCATTAGGAAATAAGTTTTTTCTAGTAATAATAATTATTACATAGTCAAGCACTGGTGGTCAAGAGGTCAGAACAACAGCCTTACAATTAGTTGTCCCGGGTTAGCGGGTTCGCTTCGGCCGATGTGACACATGAGAAAAAAAAATTACATACACACATATATATTAAATATTGAAGATATTTATGTTTTAATCTTAGTTTCATATGATGCAACTTTAAATTTGAGATACTGGAACAAATAGTGTTAAGATGGTGGCAGACAAAAGTAAAATATCACTGTAAATGATCATGGGTTACTATTTTGCCATAAAATTCTCATTGTTTTAATGATCCATATTGCTTTAGGCAAAAAAATATATAATACATAAAAAACTATATAAGATTTGATATTGTAATGAAATTTTAAAAACAAATGGACAAAATAATCATAATTTTAAACAATTTTATATCATTACTGATATAATATTAATATCATTTAAGTTCTTTATTACTTTTTACAATGATTTCTACAATCTACTATTGATGGTTTCAATTGCACCAGCAATCTTCTTCAGAACTATAACAAACATAATACAAATATGTGAATACAAACACAGTATACATAAACATATAACTTTACATTATATATATATATTCTATCGTATAATCACTATTTATATAGCCACATATATCTTTATATACATCTCTATATAATTATAACCATTTTACACATTATACATTTTAATCTTTTTTATATTCTATATTTATCAATCAATACTTCCTATAATCATATATATATATTATTTTTATCTCATTTTTATTTTATTTTAGAGTTTTCTGTAACTTATTATATTTATTTTTAACATTTTTTATACCTATCTTAAGATAGAATATATGCATATATGTAAAATGTAAAGCTATACGTTCATGTATTCATTTTGTATTGTGTTTGTTATAGTTCTGAAGAAGATGGCTGGAGGAATTAAAACCATCAATAGTGGATTGTAAAAAAGCCTTTGTAAAAAGTAATAAAGAACATAAATGATATTAATATTATATGGAATTGGGAATGCAATAAGATGAAGTTAAAATATCATTACTGTAAATAATATTAAAATTATTGATAATATTACTTTATAAAGTAATTTTTTTAGATAAAAACCAAGATGTTCCCTATATATGTTTTATATACAGTGTTTCAAAATACGTGTATCAAATTTTTTTTTTAATTGCGATTTATATTTAGTTAGAAAAACTTTCAATCATATAAATTTAACTTTAAAAGAATAATGCATGGAAGACAAATGCATAGTACTTACAATATAGGAATAAATTATTAAAAGTAATGTTAGTATGTAATACTTTTATTATTGTGCATATACGATTCAAATTATACTTAATAGTAGTAAAAAAAAAATTAATATAATATTTAAATATATGTGCATGTCATCCACAAATATTTATATTTATTAGATGTATTTAAATTTAGAAGAGTATAGTCTCATAATATTTAGATAAATATTATTATTGATCATAGTATTAATTATGAGGAGAATATAAATAAAATAATATTATTTATTTAAACATCAATATTTATAATATGAATATTTTGTTTGTAGTATATGCTAGTGTGTATTTTAATGTCAATAATTAATATAATATTGTACTTAAATATTTAATAATATTATTTTTGTCAATTTTTAAAATTATTTCATTGAAATTGGTGCTATAATTTCTTAAGGTTTTAAAAAAATCATCTGATGCTATCATAACCAGGCAATGATGAATTTTCCCATAAAAAGCCAAAAGTGCGAAGAATTTTCAATGAAAATGATGATCTAATGAATCACATGACACAAACCTATAAATAGATCTAATTGTTACATTTTTTTCCCTCTCTCTTTGAACTATTTGCAGGAAAACTAAAGAGGATAGTCTTGCGTTGTTAGCCGAGAGGTATCGCAGCTGCCATGCAAGCAAGTAGTTGGTTGCAGACGGTTGTGGGTTTGCGTCCCGGCCGATGCTATGACATATGGAAAAAAAAAAACTAAAGAGGATAAATTTCACTTTGGAATGCTATTCTATTTTTTTTTAATGAAAACCATAGAATCAACTTACTCATTATCTAAAATTCAGCTAAGATTATATTCACTATAATTAACTTAAAATTTTATGCCTGTGTATTGGATAAGTCTTCTTAAGAACAAATTTTAATAAAGGGATTTTTATCTTCATAAGAATTTGTGAAAAAAAGTACTATAATTAAATAATGCTATCCATCAACAAATTATTTTATTTGCCCACCCATTGAAATTTTACAGTATTAAAAATGCATAGACTATATCCAACATGAAGAAAATAAATAAAATAATTTATTGTAGTTATATGGAATATTTGAAACTTAATTATTACTACTGGATTTCATTTAAGAAGTTCAATCTTCATTGTTAATTATTCTACTATAAAAATGATTTTGTTCATTCATCCATTGAAATTTTATAATATGAAATCATAAAGGATACATTATTCTACTACAAGGAATGATTTTAATCATCAATCCATTGAATTTTTATAATATAAGATGCTATAAGGAATGATTTTGTTTGTCCATCCATTGATATTTTATAATATGAAAGATATAAGAATTATATATATCTCACACTGAGGAAATAACAAGAATTTATTAAACTTCATTATTAATTAATATAAACTATAAAAAATGATTTTGTTTGTCCAGCCATTGGAATTTTTAAAATATAAAATGCTTAGAGATTTAATTATTTTAAAAATATTAGGACATTGCATCAGAAGAAACATTTTGAATTATTAAAAACTCTTAATGGAACTTTGAATTATGATATAATATTTATTGATTATGCTTAATTAGTATAATATTTAGTGTTATGTATTTAATAAAATTTTCACTAGAAGAAAAGTATAACAAAAGGTGACACAAATAGTATATTTAAATTTTATAGTTACAATTTAGTATAAGTATGTATGTTATTCCTTTGTGTATCATGGAGATCAAATTAATTAATAATTATTTATAGTTAAGATGTAATAGTTAGTATTTTCATGTTTTATTAGTCTCTTAATTTAAGCATATATTTCCATAATTAAAGGTATCTAAAATATATGCAAAAACAAAAATATATAATTATAATATTTTATAAATATTATCTTCTTATTTATCTGCATAGGTACACCAAGGTTTTCTATTTTTGATTATAATATTTCATTAATATTTGAAACTTGATAGATTTAATGTTTTAAGTATTTATTTCATTTTGCTACCTCTCTTTTAAATTTATTTTGTTAGTTTCATATTACCGTATCACAATATTTTTTTGTTATAAATCATTCTACATTTACATATAACTTTTCTAATCTATGTATTTCCTCACATTTTAACATTTATTATAATGAAGTTACTACAACTGCATAATATTATACGGTTATTAGAAAATTGTTAAAATATCCTCTAAATTAAGGCCTTTCCAATAGTATCTCATAGAAGAATGATGAAGCAGAAGACAATATTCACGAGACTTTCCAATTGATATGGGATGAGGATTTAATTGGTTTTCTATCATTTCTAGTTAAAAAAAACATCTCAAACCTATTGAAAAAAATTTCCAAGTGATGATTTATTCAGATTTGAACTCCAGATACTCTAACATTGCACTGATAAGGCTCTATATTAAGAAAGTATTTTTTCAAAAAATCAACAATTGAAATATGTTTTCACACAATATTTAATATTCTGAAAAATATCTGCAATAATTACAACAACAAAAATATTAATAATTTAAACTGTCCTGTTAAGATCTATAATTCTGAAAAATGCATTCTCTATAATACTATATATAGTATAAGAGGTGGCGGTCATTACACATATATGTAGTCATGGTATATATAGATTTAACTATTATATTAAGTGGTGGTGGTTATATAAATACACATATAGAATGAGAGGGGGAGCTGCTCTGTCATTTTGAAACGGTATGTATGTGCGGGTTACAAACATGTTTATAAATGGGTTTGATGGTTGGAGAGATAGAAATGAGGTTTTATTTCACTTGCATTATAAAAGCTTAGAAATTTCCAGCAGAAATGGATTTTTGCTTTCTTTTGTTATTACAAGAAAAGCAGAAGGTGATAAAAGCTTTTGCACTTAAACTAAAATTCAGCTAAGTGGCAATTGGAGAAACAGGAAGTGCAGATCGAGTGAACATTCTAGAATGAATGGAGGTGGCTATAAAAAGAAGGGACCCAGAATGCCCCTTGTCTTTTCCATGCAGAGTTTGAAGCATTGACACAGTGGAATTGTTAGTTCAATTTCAAAAATCAAGATTACAAGTTTACCTAATGACAACCAAAAATGAAATGTTGGAGTAAAAGCCTAACATATCGGGCTCAAACCCTAATTCCCACTAACTGCTGCTGCTACACTCAGCAATAAAGATGCCTTTCTGGATTAAAAAACCACCAACCTCAGAATCAAATGAAGACTGTGTAATAAATCAAAGAACGGGAAACCTCGCAATGGACCATATATTTAGTTACCTGTGATGATCCAAACTATCAAATGTAAAAAATATATTCTTCCATGAATTCCACGGGGATGTGCAGATAATAAAAGAAATTTATGTAATGATTTGCTATTTATAATAAGAAACTAAGAAAGAAATTATTAATCAATTCCACAGACTTGCGTATGAGAATTCAATAAAAACTTTTTTTTTAAGATTTTACTTGTGGATATTA
This sequence comes from Epiperipatus broadwayi, assembly GCA_028023455.1. Lineage (NCBI taxonomy): Eukaryota > Metazoa > Onychophora > Udeonychophora > Euonychophora > Peripatidae > Epiperipatus > Epiperipatus broadwayi. The sequence continues at coordinate 23,617,468 of JAQFVV010000004.1, forward strand.
TCGCTATTAGAGATTGAGGTCCTGCTGTAAATTCAATGAAGTGGCCTCAAGTGGTAATAAAAAATAAATAGAAAAGTAGTGGAAGGGAAATCTCTTTCTATCAATCTTCACTATTTGACTTATTTATAAATAATAAATATTTGAAAGAATGTTGCATGCATATGTGACCAATCAAAATGTCAGACCTTTAACTATATTTATGTTAATGGATTAAATTATATATTTTTTATGCGATTAGAAAATAATAATTATCATTTGAAATAGTGTTTAATAAATCTGATTTAATAATGAAACCGTATGTAGAAATCTTGTGGATGTTTTTTTTCTTTACATGTATATTTTATGTATTACTGAAATTCTTACTCTCATTCATGTCTATTCTTGGCCGTGATGCCACCCGACCTGAATCTGAGCTAGCTGATGGTCAAAACCCTCTCTCACATGTTCTTAAGACAGTAGTTACTACTAGTAATATATTCACTTCGCGTAATTCTTATATTTTTATAAGATTGGCACTTGGAATCCTAGTGATGTCCATAAATACACATTGGGAATCAATTAGAGTTACTGAGAACGAATTTATAAGATGTTCATATCAATTAATGATTAAATCAAAAATAGTTTGATTAAATATATACATAAGCACATATGTTTAGGGTTGAAAGTGTATCAGGTGAGAATCAGTATTATTAGTGGAGGGACATTTTGTTACAATACATATATACTGTGACATTTAGCTTTGTCATTAAAGCTAAATTTCCAGCTATCTAATTGTTAGTATTTTTAAAAAAAATCAATAAATTAATTTTTATAGCAAGCGAACTTATCAGGGCTTGATACTTAAATGTTAATTTATCCTCTAAACTTATCAGGGCTTGATACTTAAATGTTAATTTATCCTCTAAGTCATTTTCAAAAACTTTTGTAAGTTTTAATTGTTTCAAAATTTTTAATATTTTTATTGCATTTTAAAATCTATCTGTAGTTATAAATGACTTCATCCTGCTTAAATTAAGAATATTTTTATTCTGAATAATAATGAATAAATATTAGAATAATATTAAGAGTCAAAATTATTTTAATAAAGGTACTTGTGTGTAAAAAATCAATATCAGAGTTAAACTTTAATAGTTTAAGTTTGAATCTTTAATGCTGATTATAAGTATTTAAATTACTTGCTTTTAAAAATGCATTTTTATTTAAGTCATTTGCTAATAAACATATTTTGTTAATGCTAATTAGAATAAAGATTAATTCAATTAAATAAGTTTTAAGATGGTTAATTAAAAAATACAGAAGTAATTTATTAATATTAAAAGCTTTTAATTTTAATTAAAAAAAACATTAGTAAATGCATGTGTGTGCTTGGATAATAAATTTCAATTTTGACTTTCTGGTTGCAGTATTAAAAGCTAATCTTAAATATTTATTTTAAAAAGTCTTACTTAAAATCTATGTTGCAACTTCACTTACATTAAATATTGAAAGAATTTATTTAAAAGAATAATGTAAATTAATGTTCTATTTAAAATAATGTAAAATAATTTTCATTATAATAATTATTTTTATAAATAGTTGTGTTAAAATGTAATATTTTAATTAAAAAGTCTAGACAATTATGTAAATGAGTTTATTTTTAGCTAAGTTTCTTAGGATACCAATTAATCTTTAAACTTTAAAGGTCAAGAAAGGAGTAGATCTAAATGTCAATTTCTTTCAAAAAATCACTCACATGATCAATAATATAACTAGAGGAAGTACACATGTGCTTTACTTATTTGTTAATTCTTACTTTAATACGTTCAGCTCAATGTGGGTAATTTTTACTGGGAAATTTACTTAATTAATAAATAATTTTATTCAGTTTAATTGCTTATAACAAATTTGTATTTTTGCTTAAAGTTAAACATGTACTGCTAATTTATCTCCAGGCACTAAAATTCTAAGCTGAAATCACTAAAATAATTTGTCTGAAAGTTTGTAATGATGGTATATTATAAGATGTGATATGTTGAACTATTTCCATCATTTATGAGTGAATGTTGAATGTATAGAAAATTTTAAACTTTATTTAAACATTCCAAATACAAACAACTTGTTAGTAATAACACACAGATAGACAATACAGATTAGTAATTACACAATGTTTCGAGTAATATTATTCTCCACTCTTCTTCAGGTGTTGGTGGCCTATATGCACAATGACAATATTCACTTAGAAATTGAATTTGCACCTTTACATTCTTGAATATTGAATTTAAAACAAACACTCTACCAACTGAGCTATTCTCTCAACATTCACTCATAAATGATGGAAATAGTCCAACATATCACATCTTATTACTAAAAGAAGTTTAAAATCTACACAGCTAAGAAACATAATGGAAATTTTATCTAAATATTTAACAATAATTATCAAGTTATTTCTATATAAAAAGTACGCTTCAAGAAAATTCTCCATGATTCATTATTATTATGTAACAACTTTTATTGATTCTCACTTTCTCATTATTAGTAGACAATATTATCAATTTAATATTTTATATATCAAAATATGAAGACTGCTAAAGACTTTATGCTATGGTCAGTATTTTAAAACAGTTCTTAATGGTGGAGTCAAAAGTTGACGATGGTTTTTTTATTTTTATTTAAAAATGAAAACAAGAAATGAAAACTGTTAGTATTTAATTAAAAACACTCTCACACATATGTGTTATATACTTCATTAGTTAAACATCAATTATTTCATAAAATTTAAGATATGTTCAAATAATAGAAATAGTTTTAATAATAATTGTAATAATTATTTCAAGTGAACCAGTTAAATGGAAATGTCAATCAAAGATATGGTAAAAATAATAAAATGTTATATGAAACATAAATATTTATGTGCGTGTTATCTATATCTTAATAAAATAATAAAACGTATGTGTATAAATATACATCTATATTGGATTATAAATGCTCCACAAATATGGAATTGCTGATATTACCTGCTTACCTACCTGCAATGATTCTTAAAAAATAATAAAATGTTATATAAATCATAAATACTTATATGCATTTTAGGTATATCTTAATAAAATAATAAAATGTATGTGTATAAATATACATCTATACTGGATTAGATTATAAATGTTTCACAAACCTGAAATCGCTAATATTATCTGCTTACCTAACTGTAACGATTCTCAAAAACAATAAAATGAAATGCTCCATAAACCTGGAATTGCTGATATTATCTATTTACCTATCTAAACGTATATATAGACCTAAAACAAATGATTAAAAACATCATCATGCATTAATTGTATATGTATACTTATGTGAAAGGCTTTTAGATTTCTTCTCATAATTGAACTAAAATGAGTTTTCGCATGGATACGAATAATGAACTATATTAGAAGGATTTGGTAATGACTTCTCATAATTGAACTAAAATGAGTTTTTACATGGATACGAATAATGAACTATATTAGAAGGACTTGCTAATGAATTGTTGTTAAATAAAATTGTTGTTAATAAAAATTAATCTAATCATTTAGTTCCATTTTTGCATCATGAGTTATTCATTGCATCTTGCTCACAAGAATCTCATGCCTCATGAGCTATGTTCGGCATAACCAGACAATGGTAAGTAAGATTGTAGTGAGATGGAACTCTAATGGCACCATTTGGGAAACCAAACAAATTTCTAGATACTTCCAGTCTCTATGGCACTGCATCCTCTGATGAGCAGGAAATATTGTTGTAGATGGAGTGACATCTGCATTGGGAAATGCCAATCAATAGTTCCTTCCTGCAATATGCTCATCAGAAAATAAAACCAATGAAGAGTGGGGTTGGTTCTCGTCCAGTTACAATATATATATATATAATGATTACAGCATATATATATACACGCATATTTATGTGGATTTAAATATATGAATTTTTTCTCTACAGTACAGGCTTTTTTCTTACCTGCACTCCAATATGTAATATATAGGGTTTGAACTCAGACTTTCAAACGAACCTCAACTATCCACACTATCTCATACTGCTGACACACTTGATTACACACATGTCAAAAAGATAAATAATCACCAATATACATATTTTGTACTAAACCAGCCCTCGTCAATTGGCCTGGTTTTTAATTTCGATACATATATACAATCAATGCTCAGCCTATATTAAGATAGCCAATCTTCATACTTTAATGGACAGGCTTCAATCCACTCCATTCAACTCTTCAGCTTTCCAAGCCTATCCATTAAAGTTGAAGATTGTCTATCTTAATATAAGCTGAGCATTGAGTATATATATATATGTGGAGATGATAATCTGGATCAACTGATGAGTACTGGTTTAGCACGAAATACGGATATTGGTGATTATTTATCTTTTCGACATGTGTGTGATCAAGTGTGTCAGCAGTATGAGATAGTGTGGATAATTGAGGGTTGGATTTAAATAAAGAAAAAAGAAAAGAAATTCTTAAATTTTAAATTTGTTTATCGTATAAGAATATAATAATATTCTACAAAAACTAAAGTATAAAATTTTGCTAAAATATATTAAAATAATTTAATTGTTAGTATTTTTTTCATTAGTGAAAGTTGATTGCCTTTTTATATATATAAAAATTATAAATTTTAAATACTTTCTTATTTAAATAATGTTCACATAAGTTTTTAATCAAATCAAATGATTTGTAGATTATCTCTTCTATTAACATCCAAATCAAAGCAAAATTATAACTGCAACAAACTGTTAAAACAAACAAACAGCAGGATTTTAAACTACAGTATAATTATTATTCTACTTTAAAATTCCTTTAATGGAATTATTTTAGATTAAACAGAATTAAAAAAGATAATTCTCTCTTAAGTGTAATTTTTATTTTATTTTTTAAAAAAAATGGATTACAAATAATTAGCAAGGCATCAACAAATATATGTAGATTATTCTGCTAAAGAATGATCGTTTTTCCTAAAGAGTATAGTAATGGTATTATTAGTACGTTATGATAGAAAAACAAAAATACTTTTTTTAAAAAAAAAAATCAACTTCTCATTTAAATATATTTAAAAATATTTTACTTAAAATTAAAATAAATTTACAAAACAAATTATAACTTAAAAAATAAATAAATAATACATGATATATTTAATTATCAAGCAAAAATATGGAAAAAAAGTACAAACTACAATAAAAATCATATTTACATCACTCATAATTAAGTATTTAAATTTTATATTGAGTTATATCCAATTGATAAATTCCATATCTAATAAAATAATAAGTTTAAAATAGTATTCAAGTACATGTTATTACATGAAAAAAAAAAAAAAAAAGAAAAAACAAGAACAATGCCACAAAAGGCCATATGTTTTAGCAATTAATATAATAATGATACACATATTTTAACAGAAATGTAACTATCTTTTATTACAAGCTACCAATAAGGTATGAGAACAATAGCTCTTCAGAGAAAGAATATTAATTAATACAAATTCATCTCTCAGCAAAATACATAATTCTTTATACAATGTAAACTATATTACCTTTTAAATATTCAGTGTATAACAATATTTGTATGATATAGTAAAAGATCTAGCATATGCATAGATTGTAATAATTCAAGATTTCTCCATTTGTTCTTAAAAACAAATTCATAAACATATCATTTCCAGAAGCACTTTATCTTTTTAAATTTATGTATATTTTTCAATGCAAATATAAATACATGATTTTTTCTTCTTCCCAACAGATCTCTACACCCACTATCTAAAAAGAATTACTGACATAAAAATATTTTCCAATCATTGAAGTAGACAAGTAAATCACATTCAATATGAAAATAAGCTTATGATTTTGAGAGTGACCATCAAAATTTCTATTTGCCATAAACTAATATACTAATAGTAGTAATTTATTATCCTACTGGTATAAAATAAAATGAAAATTACAGGAAATAATTTAAGTATTTTAAACAAAAAAATCAGCAACTACTACTATCAAATATGATTAAACATACCAAATAGTTAAAGATGATTAAAGTTTGTTTATAATGATCTAGGAAAAGGTAATCAAATAATTTATCACTCAGAAAGTCATATGACATTAGAGTTCCAAAAAAGATAGTGAACTGTGATCTGGGGATCTTTAACTCTTAAAGTCTACCATTCTATTATCGCACTAACCACAAAGGGTTATTATTAAATGCCAATTTTTTTTAGCTAGACAGATAAGGCATAGATTCAAAATTTTGAAGATTTTTTGAAAATTTCTAATTTATTAACCTAATACTTCAGAAAAACTATGCTGGAAACCATTATTTGTGTTTACATCAAACGCTCAGAAATAGAATATTATCAAATTGATTATTTCTGAAAAATAAGTATTAAGCTCTGCAGATAGTGATTAGATAGATGAAAAGCTTTTAATATTCAGCTTTTGTACAAAACTGATTAAGCAAACAATTTAGTTGTAATGATAAGTAACTAATATTCAATTTTATTATCTCTTAAGATAGAGAGGAAGACATATGAGTGTTAGCAAACTATTACATTGTTAGAGCATCATTGATTCATACAATCTTGCATATGTACTTTGATCACATGTTAATCATTTATCATTTTAAGGTAAGACATTTTATTTAAGAGAACTGTGATATTATTATTTTAGAAATGTAAATGAGATTGGAGAAGTGATTACCTAAATCACTAAGATAAAAAATTTCACTTTCATTTGTGTAATTTATTAGTCTTTAGTATTTGGTTGTGATTCAGTTTATTATGGGGAATATGTATACACAAGAGCTACAACCAAAAAAGAAGGCAGCTCAGTATTTGCTGACCATCAGCAGGAACACAACCACAAATTTGAGCCCTCTAAAGCCGACATCGTATGCACAGAAAGAAACGATGTCAAGAGGAAGGTCAAAGAAGCATGTTTCATCACCAGCGATGCCAGAGCAATGAACAGGAAGAACACTGCTTCACGATTTCGAAAAAATGTATGATATAAGCAATTTGCATGCATTTGCATTGTAACGAGCACAGACGTTCGTTACATTGTTGTTTTTTTTTAAATTTATTAAACATGAAAGTAAATTAAAAAGTTCGCATTTAAAAATTTTCTTTAAGAATTAAAAATTGAAATTAAATATCATCTTAAACTCTTATATATTAATTAAATCGCACAGATAATGAAAAATTATTAAAATAAAACTTTATTAAAGAAAAAGTATTTTAAAACTAAATTTTAAAAAGATTTGGAGATGAAATTATATCTTTAAATTTATCTTTAAATATATTTTTGATTTGGAAAACAGGTTAATTAATCAGAAATGGAAATGATTGTTAATTAGTTAAATGTAAACCAGCCTTCGGCATTTAAATGTAAAAACACCGGTCAGATAAGAAAACAATAGAAACTGTTAGCAAATAAGAAGAAATCCCTATGGAATCGGACCGCAGCGAAAGGACCATCGCATCGGTGACGTAATGTAAATTCAATCCTTCACATTAATATAAAAGGAAAATTTGGAAATTATTAATCAGTGACTAGTTATTGATGATTATTACGATGTAACAGCTAGGTGTTAGTGCTGAGGGGATTGAAAAAGACGCACAGCTTCAATCCCTTCAGTTCTGCTAAGAAAGGAAGAAAAATGAGCCATCGTTTCTACATTGAGGACCAACTACACTAAAAAAATCTCCGGATGGATAAATAAATCGGCCAACAGGATACCAATCTTCGGACGACGTGGGAATTCACGTTCAAACGGCAAGGAATATATGAAGATGAACTATTTAAATAACCGTAAGAACTTTAAAATTTATGAACAGTAAATTAAAACTTTCCAGATTTAAATAATTGCAATATTATTCTATCTGACCGATACTATTTATTAATTAGTTATAATTTTATTTAATGTATTTATTTTGTAAAATCATTTCCATTTATTTATTTTTTGTTCTTTTAAGTTTTATTATGATTTTTGGTTTCCGTTAAATTAATTATAAAAATGTTAAACTTAAGTCGGGCGTGAATGGCTGTATAGATTCGTAAAGTTATATTAGGGGAGGGTAATCTTAGGTTATTTATGTCGTTGTTAGATTGGGTCAATGGATTGGATATATTGATGTAGTTAGTAGATGTAATCGGAGATTCGCTACGGGCAGAATCGTTTATATATACGCCGCACTCACCCGTTTGCCTATGGAAGGAATTATAAGACGGAGAACGCAGTTCCTTTCTATGGAGTTTTTTTTTTATTGTTCTTCTCGTTAGATAGATGTAATATTCCTATCTGATTGAGAGTCAATGTCTTTTCTTAATTCTTTTGGTGCTGCCGTATTTCGTATTACATTGAATACATCGATGTATCAGATGGATTGATGCCAGTTTGACTGCGAATTTTAGCCTAAGGTTAAATAGGGATAGAATATTTTAATTTCAATGCAAATCTATGTAGTATTCATGCTCGACCCTAAATAAAAATGCATTAAATTTAAGTTGTTTATAGACGCTTGCATGGATTGTTTATCGGTTAACTATGTTTTGCGTTTTCATATTTGATCAAAATATATAGACATTCGATAAATAATGATACCTTACGGTGAGTATCTAAAATGTATTTATTCGGATGTCTTTTAAGTTATTGGTGACAATGCAAGTATCTTATGGTGAATACTATTGGGTTACGTATAAATTTCCCTCCGCAATTGTCAGTAATCAATGATTTTATATTTTGATCGTTTATGTTTACTTTGAAATGTTTTTAACCGTGTAATCTATGTAACCGATCTATAGCAACATATTAAAACAAGCTTCTATAATCCCATCTGTGCGAACTTAATTAAAATGTAAAATTAGAATATAATAGTAATTAAATGTAAATTAAAGTCAAAAATCAAAGTTAAAAAGAATGTTAAAAATTAAAATGTAAAACTAATACTAAAATAATTTTAAATCTTATATATATGTGCATAAATAAATGTTTGTATGTTAATTACTGGCAGTGGCTTATTTTATTCCTTTTTTTATATATACTCTTAGATTATCTTATTAAATCTCTGCTATTCCACTGAGCTAGTGACATGGGCTAACGACCGGAATCAAAATTTAAAAAAAAAAAAAAATTATTTTTTTTTTGACTTACGTATCTGCCTACTTTATAAATTTTTCTAGGTTCAAATGCCTAGATGGCGCCCCGTAGTGCAGTTTACGTTAAGTGCATTCTCTGGATTGTTACAATATATTCACTTGAAACAATAAGAACTCTAAATTTTAAAACTTTTTAGTAAATAATGCAATAGAATCCTATCTGACCAAACTAAATTAATAATGTTATTTGATGTATTTTTTTTCTTATTTATTTTGTAAAATCATTTCCATTTATTTAATTTTGTTCTTTAAGTTTTATTATGATTGTTGTTTTCCGTTAAATTAATTATAAAAATGTTAAACTTAAGTCGGGCGTGAATGGCTGTATAGATTTGTAAAGTTATATTAGGGGAGGGTAATCTTAGGTTATTTATGTCGTTGTTAGATTGGGTCAATGGATTGGATATATTGATGTAGTTAGTAGATGTAATTGGAGATTCGCTACTGGCAGAATCGTTTATATATATACCATCCCCGTTTGCCTATGGAAGGAATTATAAGCGGAGAGCGTTCCTTTCGATGGAGTTTTTTTTTATTGTTCTTCTCGTTAGATAGATGTAATATTCCTATCTGATTGAGAGTCAATGTCTTTCTTAATTCTTTTGGTGTTGCCGTATTTCGTATTACATTGAATACATCGATATATCAGATGGATTGATGACAGTTTGACGGCGAATTTTAGCCTAAGGTTAAATAGGGATAGAATATTTTAATTTCAATGCAAATCTATGTAATATTCATACTCGATTCTAAATAAAAAATGCATTAAACTTAAGTTGTTTATAGACGCTTGCATGGATTGTTTATCGGTTAACTATGTTTTGCGTTTTCATATTTGATCAAAATATATAGACATTCGATAAATAATGATACCTTACGGTGAGTATCTAAAATGTATTTATTCGGATATCTTTTAAGTTATTGGTGACAATGCGAGTCTCTTATGATGAATACTATTGGGTTACGTAGAAATTTCCCTCCGCAATTGTCAGTAATCAATAATTTTGTATTTTGATCGTTTATGTTTACTTTGAAATGTTGTTGACCGTGAAATCTATGTAACCGATCTATATTCAATATTATAAACAAGCTTTCCTAAATTTATCTGTGCGAACTTAATTAAAATGTAAAATTAGAATGTAATAGTAATTAAAGGTAAATTAAAGTCAAAAATCAAAGTTAAAAAATAATGTTAAATGTTAAAATGTAAAACTAATAATAAAATAATTTTAAATCTTATATATATGTGCATAAATAAATGTTTGTATGCTAATTACTGGCAGTGGCTTATTTTATTTATTATTTAATATTGAAATATAATTGGATAAGATATTATATTATTTAATCTCTGCTATTCCACTGAGCTAGTGACATGGGCTAACGACCGGAATCAAAATAAAAAAAAAAAAAAATTTTTTTTCTTACGTATCTGCCTACTTTATAAATTTTTCTAGGTTCAAATGCCTAGATGGCGCCCCGTAGTGCAGTTTACGTTAAGTCGCTTTCTCCGGATTGTTACAGCATATAGTTAACAATATGAAAAGGACTATGAATATGGAGCTGCAAGGGCTCTGAAAGCGCTAAGTCTAAAAGATAGAATAGATAAAAAAAGGCTACTAATTAATAAACTTAAAAGTTTCACCATAATGCAATTAGTTTTAGTGTATTAGTAATTACAAAGTAAGGGTGAAATAAAAATTGTTATTAAAAATGGATAGTAAATCATGATGTTAATCACAAATAATCAAATGACTTTATTGCTCGAGAGGATATGTCAGAATTGAAATCAATCCGAAGACCTTACACTCCATAATCTGATACTCTACTACTGTAGCAAACCACATAAGACATCATATTGATAATAATCTAAGGATACAAGGCTTTAAAAGTGTAAATATGTAAAAAAATTCCACAATTTCATAGTAAGACATCAGAGATAGTAAAGCTTTATAAAAGGCTAACATGTTATTCAATATATATATAAACTTAGTTATATCATTTGATTCAATTCATTTTCATAATTTATAGCTTATGTTTTAACCATTATATATAGTCATAAAAATCTTATACATTTTTGATACATAGCATCATTTATACATATGTATTCATATTATACAAATCTATATCATTGACATAAATACATTTATAAAAATTATAATTTAAAACAAACATGATGAACAAACATTGTTTTACATTTTTCCCTTCTTCATTTTAAATTTATCAATTTACTGCTTTCTTATTTAAATTTTATCTTTAACTTTTTATTTTGCACCACTATCTTCCCTCTTGTCTCTATTCTCTCTATTTTTTCTCTACCAATCTACTTTGTTATATCGTAAATAATCATATACTATGTTTTTTATGTGATTTTTATTCAAACTTGTCTCATTTTTAGTGCATAAATATTTCCTAATTAATCTTTCTTGATAATCCTTTATAATTTTAATATTATATTCATAATATCTACATTCTTTTGGATATATATATATACATTGGAAATAACATTCAAATGTTGTCTCCTAATTTATTATTTGTTCTTATTCTCTTTTTTTTATTGCACACATTCTATTAAATATATTTTATTTTAACATTCATCCTACTGATTTTGATTTTATTTAATAATTATTTTTAATATATCTTGCTCATATACACAAATTATTATTTCTAATTTAAATTTATATTTCTGCTTATTATTCCTAATTATTTTTATTAATTATATAAAAAATATTTTCAGTGACATAAACCTTGCATTGATCTACCATTGTTATTTTTTTACTTGTGAATGTATTAATAAAAATTATCAGGTACTCATTATTAATTGTCTCAACATTTACACTATCAATTTCATTTTTTATTAACTTATTGTTTGAATATATATTTTAAAGCCTTTCTTATTTCACTGTTTTTAATTATAATTTTACTACTATTGCTTAGTCTTAATCCAAATTTGATAACAATCCAAAGAATGTTTCTTTTTTAAATATTTGGATTTCAATGTATATTCAACTATTTCTCTGTAATTTTTTTTTTTATCAAAACATCTGTGGAATTAATTTGTCACCCCACCCCCCTTCACTTGTCATTTAAGTTTTATATTTTCATTTAATTCATAAAAATATTTAAAAATATATTACTATTTCTATATTTTCTTCAAATCGTAAAAAAGTAGTTGCCCAAATATCTAATGTAAAAAAATAAAATATTTGTTCTCATATTCATTAATATATAGTCAAACAATATCCCATTACTTGTTTATAAGAATCATTATTATATTTGTCATGTATAGTTTAATAGAATAGTGAACCTTGGAGCTCAAGGTCTATGGACCATGGTTCCATTTTGTCACTTGTGGTGCTCAAACTTCTTTGAATTCTTAATAAACAAACCATTAGATTAATTTCCTTTTATTATTATACTGGCTGCAGAAAGGAGTTTGCTATTAATTGAAAGGAGACCCTTTGATTCCTCTTGGAGGCCTTAAAGGAACCGAGCAGGGCAAATTCCTAATGTCCATTCCATACGTTCTTGTCGTTGTAGCTGTTATTACTATGTGAATATTCATATAGTATATGAACATGGATGGGCTGCTCACCAACAAGCATTAGCAAGCGTGGTGAGTTTATTGGCTTTTTACCTCTGAGTTTAAGATCAAGAAACACCATGGTCTTTTTTCTCAGTGCCTGATAAGGCAGAATGAATGTTTGTGTAAATGATAAATATTTTTCCAATACATATATACAATTATGAGAGACAAAAATAAAGCATGGCCCTTATTCCCAGGAGGCTGTAAAGTCACCAACCAAGGCAGCGGTTGGTGGCCGAAGGCAGAGGGTGCTAAGAATCCCCTGATTGTGGACCCAGGCTGCCATTTGATGATGACTTTTTATTTAGGTACTTACAACTGCAGATCACTTTCAAGTGAAGGAAGATTGCAAGAATTAGAAGAAGAATTGTCTTATATTAAATGGGACATTATTGGACTTTGTGAAGTTAGAAGAAAAGGTGAAGAAACAATTGATTTAAAAAGTGGACATATACTCTATTATAAAGGCACACATATTGGAAATACAAGTGGAGTAGGATTCATTATAAATAAAAAGTGGAAGAACAATATTGTGGAGATTGATGGTGTATCGGACAGAGTGGCAAGATTAGTTATACAACTTAATAGCAGATACCAAATGCAGATAATTCAGGTTTATGCCCCAACAAGTTCTCATAGTGATGAAGTAGTAGAAGATTTTTATATGGATGTACAAAAGGCTTTTGATCAGAGTAAACAACATTTTAAAATTGTTATGGGAGACTTTAATGCTAGAATTGGTAGACAAATGAAAGATGAAATTGCTGTAGGTAATTTTGGTTATGGTAATAGAAATGAGAGAGGACATAGACTTGTGGAGTTTGCAGAAAAATAAAAACTTTATAGTATGAATTCATTTGTTGAGAAAAATGTTAAAAGGAAATGGACATGGAAGCATCCAAATGAAGGTACAGCAGAATTGGATTATATTTTGACTAACAGAAAATACATATTTCAAGTTTGTAATGTTCTTAATAAATTCAATACAGGAAGTGATCATCGATTAGTAAGGTGTAAGTTACGTGTTAATGTAAAACTAGAGAGACAAAAATTATTAAGAAAAACAATATTTACAGTTGATATTCCTAATCTTCAGAAACATTCTAATGAATTTAAATTAGAACTTACAAATAGGTTTCAAGTGTTAGGAGATTTTGAACATGATTTAGATTTGAATGAAATTAATATGAAAATAACTGATACACTTTTAAAAACTGCAACAAAGATAGCTGGTAGAAAAAAGCAGCAATTGATTAATAAAATTTCTACTGCGACTAGAGAATTTATGAAGAAAAGAAGGAATATGAAGATATACAAAAATGATGTATTAAAAAGAATTGAATATCTCGAATTTTGTAAAATGGTACGGAAAAGAGTTGAAAATGATATAAGAAAGTATAACTGTGAAATAGCAAGGAAAGCTGTAGAAGAAAATAAAAGTCTCAAGAATGTTAAACAACATTTTGGTATTGGTAGGAAATTTATATCTGCAATAAGAAAAAAAGATGGAATTATTACTAAAAAGAGAGATGACATCATGAAGTTGGTAGAAGATTTTTATCAAGAATTATATAGTAATAAAGAACAAGTACCTCCTATATCTATTACGTCTTCCGAATTGCCCAGAATTTTAAATGAAGAAGCAATTAAATGTATGAAGAAAGGAAAGGCTCCAGGAAATGATGGAATTATAATTGATATATTAAAAGAAGCAGGTGAAGAAATAGAAACAATTTTAGCAAAGTTATATACCAAATGTCTAAATGATAAAGATGTACCAGAAGATTGGATATTTAAAAAAGATGATAGAGAAGATATTAGAAATTACAGACCTATCAACCTTTTATCAGTTTTATGTAAAATTTTTACCAAGATAATTACAACTCGTCTACAGAGAACTTTGGATTTCCACCAACCAAGAGAACAAGCTGGATTTAAAAGTGGTTTTAGTACAATAGATCATATCCAGGTATTGAGAGAAGTCATAGAAAGGACAAATGAATATGAGTTGTCATTATGTTTTGGATTTGTAGATTATGAAAAGGCATTCGATTCTATACACATTTCTTCAGTGATTAAAGCATTGGATCATCAAGGTATAGATCCAGGATATTGTCATATTTTAAAGAATATTTATAAAAATGCAACAGCAACAATTAGATTACATAATGATACTGGAAAAATCAACATTGAGAAAGGTGTAAGACAAGGTGACTCCATATCTCCAAAACTTTTTACAGCAGTGCTGCAAGAAGTATTTTGTGGATTAAAATGGGAAACTAAAGGAATGAAAGTAAATGGAGAGTATTTAAGTCATTTAGATTTTGCAGATGATGTAGTTGTTTTTGCAAATAATGCTTCAGAGCTGCAGGAAATGTTGCAGGAGTTAGCAGATGAAAGTAGAAAAGTAGGACTAAAGATAAATGTTAAAAAGACTAAAGTAATGTTTAATCGATTTGCTCAAAATATGAAAATAAAGATTGATTATGAAGAATTAGAAGAAGTTAACAGTTACAAATACCTAGGTCAGATTATTAATACAGATGGAAACATAATGGAGGAAATTAATCATAGAATTAAACTTGGTTGGAGTGCTTTTGGTAGAAATAACTTGATACTAAAAGGAAATATGCCTATGTGTTTGAAAAGAATGGTTTTTAACAAATGTGTTTTACCAGTTCTTACTTATGGATCTGAGACTTGGACACTTAATAGAAGAGCAATACAGAGACTTCAGACCACTCAAAGGAGTATGGAGAGATGTATGTTGGGAGTAACAAGAAGAGATCGAAAACGCAATATATGGGTAAGACAACAAACAGGTGTTACTGATCTTATTGAAAAAATTAAAAGATTGAAATGGAGTTGGGCCGGACATATTGCTAGAAGAAATGATAATAGATGGACAATTGAAATTTTAAACTGGATTCGAAGAGATTGTAAAAGACCCAGAAAGAGACCACATGTGAGATGGATGGATGAAATAAGAAAATGTGCAGGGGTGTTGTGGAAAAGAGAAGCTAAAGATCGGAGAAGATGGATTAAACTTGGAGAGACCTTCATCCTGCAGTGGATTGATAATGGTTGATGATGATGATTATTATACTTAAAAATGATACTTTTGCAATAAAACTCTAATATGTCCTCCAAATAATTATAAACTATTTTAATCTCTTTATTCTTATTATTGACATAATTTTATAATTGTTCTAATTGTTTATTTCCCATTAATATTTGTATGCATACTGCTTAAATCCAATCTAACAAATCTTATATTTTTTCTCATTAATAAATTTCTTTATTCTCTATACAAACTCATAGGAATTATCAACATTATTTTCATTATTCATATTTCACCATTTTTAAAATACGTTAATATACATACATTCATGTTGATATTTTGCCAAAATATAGTATATATTTGTAATATTTATAATCTTCATGATGTATTAATTTATTTTTGATCATTCATGCACCATTATTGCCAAGCAACCTGTTTTTTTTTTTTTTTTAAATTAATCATAGTCGTTTCATTTCTACTTTCCTTTTTGTATAATTTATTTACCAGTTTATTAATTTTTTTTTGCTTGATTAATCTTTTTTTTTAACAATTTCTTTTAAAATGTTCTTCCTTTAATATTTGCTTTATATATAACATATATTTAAGAACGTGGAAATTCATATTGTTTTTTATTGTAGACAAATCACAGTCAGATGGTATAGAAAGGGACCAATGAAAATAGTAAATAATAAATATTGATAAACAGAGCAAAACTCTCCATACAGTATTGCCACCTGTGCTGAACAGAGTAATCAATGGATGCCAGAAGGCTTGTGCATAAAATCCCTATCTAATGCCTACTCATCCAATATTCCCAGACTAGTTTCTGGCTTGTGGCCTTCGTCAGTGAGGAGCTTTGGATCTGAGAGCACTGCAGTGCTCTCAGATCCAAAGCTCCTCACTGACGAAGGCCACAAGCCAGAAACTAGTCTGGGAATATTGGATGAGTAGGCATTAGATAGGGATTTTATGCACAATGCCAGAATCTAGATGCAGTGCTCTCAGATCCAAAGCTCCTCACTTACGAAGGCCACAAGCCAGAAACTAGTCTGGGAATACTGGATGAGTAGACATTAGATAGGGATTTTATGCACAAGCCTTCTGGCATCCATTGATTACTCTGTTCAGCACAGGTGGCAATACTGTATGGAGAGTTTTGCTCTGTTTATCAACAATTAATGTGCTAGTATAGGAAATGTGATCATGTGATAAATAATAAATACTTAATATTAGTATTAATTTTTTTAAATAAAAGTAACTTTTTATTGATCTCTGTTTATATTATCTGATACAATTTTTCTAAAATAAAAGAATAGATATCTCCACGTGTTAAAAAATATTTCAACAATAACATCTGTTAAAAATTATTAATTTATATATATTCCTCCTTACTAATACTAATCATACTTGATGTTTGATCTCCAGGCAAAAGCATTACATTATTATATTTATTACCTTATCTTCCTTCTCTTTTAATTCTTTTTCTATTAATAAATTCATTTTATATCTTAATTATTATTATTTATTTTATTAAATAGTTTTTAAAGAATTATTTTAGTTTTTGTTATGATTTTAATTTTTTCTATTTTTTTTTTTATGTATATCTAGATCTAATTTAAGAACATATTTTAATTTTTTATTTAATAATCTTTTTTCCTTCAAATATCTATTATTAAATTTATAATATGTTTATATTTATCAACTACATAATTAATCATTATGAGCCATATATATATATCAATTAATATTTGAATGAAATAATAAAATTAGTGATGTTTTTGAAATATATTAGTAGACTAAATTAAAATATTCAATTCAAAATGGAAAGTAAAAAGAGGGACAAATTAATTTAATGCATGTTATGAATAAAAAATTACAGAGAAATAATAGATTTATATGATCACTGAAAGTGAATTTCCTCATTATTAAAAAAATCTATATTAAGACCTGTTTTTAAACCTGTGATAATAATAGTTGTGATAACTATCAAATAGTATTTGTGTGTTTTTCTGTCTACCAAGCTCTAATAGCCCATATTTTTGATAAATATACAGTTTCAGGGACATACAAGTATTGAATAGCTTCACACTCTTAGATCTAACCACTTCACTTTCACCTATTCATATATAAAAGTAGGTTGAAGTAAAGAGGTTTCCCTCTTTTTTTCCGAGTGTAAGCTTGTGGCTAAGACCTGTAGAGATCCCTACTTTCGAATTTTTCAGACGCTTATTCCTAAGGTTACAGCCTTAGTAAATATTACTTAATAAATCTTTACAAAAGAAAATATAGCTGAAATGAAATGTTATATTTAATATTTCCTTTTTTTTTTTCATTAGTGTTATTTTAAAAAAACAAAAAATTGTGCTAAAATTTATTACAATATTTAATTGCTTTTTTTTTTCCAACTTTCTATTTCCAAATGTGTTATTATTAATGATAATAAATAAATGGTAAATATTATAATGTGTACATGCTGATGTCTATATATATATATTAAAACAGTAATCAAATATCCTCACTTATAAATGTATGTAAGTTATTTCATGTATTTTTTTTTATTTTTAGATTAATAAGTTAATGAAATATCCTTACTTACCCTTCTTTATAATTAAAGAAAGACATTTCATGTATTTTTTTATTATTATTTTTGGAGTAATAAGTTGAAGTCTGCATTAATGGACATAATATGACACTTTATGTTTCTATTTTTTTTTTATTTTTATATTAATAAGTTTACTTAATACAAAAAAATATTAATAAATAAAGTCTAAATATTGTATTTAATTTTTTTAGAAAAACATTAATAGAAAAAAAAAAATGTAAATATTACATGTATTTCCTATTGGCCATTTTTTAATGCATCCAAAACTGTATATTAATCAAAAATACAGGCTGCAGAGCTTGGTAGACAGGAAAACACACAAATATCAAAACTATATATCCCTTACAATTGCTAAACTAATAATAATATATGGGGTATATGAGCACAGACTTTCACATGACCCACCACTCTCCACCCTATCTTAAAACACTGATACACTTGAACACATATATGTTGAAAAGATAAATAATCACCAATATACATATTTCATGCTAAACCAGCAATCATCAGTTGGTCCAGATTACCATCTCCACATATATATGCTATAAGTGCTCAGTTATATTAAGATAGCCAATCCTCATACATTAATGGACAGGCTTCAATCTACTCCACACTCCAACTCTTCAACTGTCCATCCAATTGAAAATCTTATGATGGAACACTCAAAGGCCACTCTAAAGCCAAGATTCTTGTCACACCCATGTTGACCCCAAGTCAATCTGACCCCTCATACACAGGACATAATCCATTTAATACAAGAGATGGGCAGACATCTCTACTATGTAATAACTGAAACACACAGGCTTATTATATACATGGGTTTATATATGTAATATATGGGGTATATGAGCACAGACTTTCACATGAACCACCACTTTCCACACTATCTTACAACATTGATACACTTGAACACATATAAGTTGAAAAAATAAATAATCACCAATATACATATTTCATGCTAAACCAGCAATCATCAGTTGGTCCATATTACCATCTCCACATATATATGCTATAAGTGCTCAGTTATATTAAGATAGCCAATCCTCATTACATTAATGGACAGGCTTCAATCTACTCCACACTCCAACTCTTCAACTGTCTATCCAATTGAAAATCTGATGATGGAACGCTCAAAGGCCACCCTAAATACCCCATATTTTACATATATAAACCCAGATATGTGTGTTTCAGTCATTACATAGTAGAGATGTCTGCCCATCCCTTGTATTAAATGGATTATGTCCTGTGTATGAGGGGCCAGATTGACTTTAGGTCAACATGGGTGTGACAAGAATCTTGGCCTTAGGGTGGCCTTTGAGCATTCCATCATCAGATTTTCAATTGGATGGACAGTTGAAGATTTGGAGTGTGGAGTAGATTGAAGCCTGTCCATTAATGTATGAGGATTGGCTACCTTAATATAACTGAGCACTTATAGCATATATATGTGAAGATGGTAATCTGGACCAACTGATGATTGCCGGTTTAGCATGAAATACGTATATTGGTGATTATTTATCTTTTCAACATATATGTGTTCAAGTGTATCAGTGTTTTAAGATGGTGTGGAGAGTTGTGGGTCATGTGAAAGTCTGTATTCATATACCCCATATATTACATACATAAACCCAGGTATATAATAAGCCTGTGTGTTTCAGTTAAACTAATAATACAAAAATTATATTCGTAAATCAAAATTTTTTTTTAATAAAAATAACTTTAAAAGGGTTTTGAACCCAGACTTTCAAGTTCCCTACAGTCATACAATCTATCCAATAATTGTAATACATGACCACATATATGTGAAAAAAAAAGATAAATGGTCACTAATATATGTATTTCATGCTGAACTAGCACTCATTAGTTGGTCCAAATCATAATCTCCTGCACATATATATAATCAGTGCTCAGTTTATATTAAGATAGCAAATCTACACACTTTAATGGACAGCCTTCAATCTTCTCCACTCTCCAACTCTTCAGCCATCCATATCAATGAAAATCTGATAATAGAATGCTCAAAGCCCCCAATGATGCCAATATTATAATCATAACTATGTTGACCTTAAGTCAATCTGACTCCTCATATGTAGGATCTTAATAAATCCATTTAAATAAACAGAAGAGGAATGGACAGAATATAATGTATATATTTAACCTAGAAGGAGTTCCCTACAGTCATCCGCTCTATTCACTGAATGACTGTAGGGAGCTTGAAAATCTGGGTTCAAATCTCTTTTAATTACATCCAGGTTAAGTATATACATTATACTTGTATTTCAATAAGAATAACCTTTTACATAGAAATTAGTATTATCATAAAAGGAAAATACAACAATGTTATTGGTGAATTTTGTAGATAAAATAACATCATTAAATGATGAAAAATATGTATGTATAATTTTGTAAAGATTTTTATAAGGCTTTTGTGCCAATAAACATAAACAATTAATTCATAGTTTAAAAAGTTGTGGAATAAAAGACAAATTACTTAATTGATTCAAAAATTATTTAATAATAGATAAGGTTATAATTAAAATATTAAATGTATTTAGTAATAAGCAAAAATTCATATGGAGTTCCTCAAGATTATATACTTAATGTATTATTGTTTCTCATTTTTATAAATGGCATGAGAAATATTACTATCAAAGGATCAATTTTTCAATATGCTGATAATATTGTTATTATGAATATGAATAACAACAGCGACAATACAATTAAAAATTATCAAGAAAGTTTAACTTGGCTAAAGAAATTTATATAAATGAAGAAAAAATTGTTAATTTCTCACATGAAATATAAAATATATTTATTAATATAGGCTTATATTCAATATGCAATGATGATTTAAATATATAAAAATAGAATAAAATATATTGATATCTTGGAATGACAATGGATGAAAAAATGTCTTTGAAACACTATATTAAAAATCCAATTTAATAAATGTAGATATTTTGTATCAATTGTTTACAAAATCAATATTTTTCTTCTTTGAAAATTTTTGTTACTACACATTTACTCCATTTAGGAGAGTAATTGGTCCTTCAAAATTCATTGTTAAGCAAGAAGCATAAAGAACAAGTAGTTTTAATGGTTTTCTATGGGAAAAAACTTGACTGGTTACTTCAGCTAAAAATTACATTATAAACTGAGAACAAACAACTAAATCTAGTATATATAGTAATTAAGACACTTCCTTAATGTACCTTATATGCTTGTGTAAACTGTGCTATGTGTATTATGCATTATGCAAGTATGCACCTAAAATATGTATGTATATATGTATAATAATGCCATTTAAATCTATGTAAAAAACACATCTTAAAGTAGTTCTTTCTGGTGATCTATACATCAATCATAATTATCTAATTTTATGATCATGAATGACTTATTTTAAACTCCATTGTTGTCTTATAAACCCTTGAATGATCTTGGGTTTTTTCTTAGAAATGCATCAGACGATGGCTGAGGATCTAGAGAAAAGTTTTAGAATGGATAATTGATGTGACGTTTTGAATATTTTTTACATAGGATACTGTGATTTTGATTTTGTCTTTGTTTTTAAAAATAATGATGATGGTAACTGTGAATAAAACCATAGAAGAACAAATATCACAATTTCCTTTACTTTCTACTTGACTTAAGATATTTCTGTTTCCAAGCTCAGAGATTTTCTTGATTTTTTTGTGGTCATATTATTTCTGCCATGATTCTAATTGAAAATGTATGTAGCTATAAACTTTTAAATAAAATCCTTAGGGAAAAAAAAGTTACTTTTAACTTTCCAAAAATACAACAAAATGGATGAGAAAGTAAAAGTAAACTAGCAGTTAACATTTTTTTTGTGTTCTTCTGTGCAACTGGTTTTAGTTGCAAAATCCATACTGAAGTTTTATTTTATTTTTCGTATTTGTACTAATATATTATTTGCATCAAATTATTTAGAATGAAAAAAAAGTTTAATAACAACTTATTTAATTGCAAAAGAAAAATGGAAGTCTATAAGAAATTTAAATAGAATATGAATATAGATGGCGGAGAAGGGGGAGGGATTGGAGTTGTATGGAGAATTAAATTTACCAATAATTATATATATTTTTTAAATCTCAGATCATTATCTTAAATTGTATAAATGAATTTAAAATGACATATTTCATATTTATATACTGGGACGATCTTCACTGTTGCTTTTAATATTATTATCAGTGCAGACAAATATCTTGCTTGGTAGTAACCAGTTTGTTAATGCTTGTAGAAGTAGATGTTCATTCCTGCTTCTTATGACCCTCTTATCTGATAAATTTCTGGGTATGGCCTCACCAAGGCAGGTGTACCCCATCTGTTTCATTATTGAATATACTCTACTGTTTTTGATAACCTAGAACTGCACTCTGTATTTTTTAATGACTTTTAAAGCCTGATCTTGCAAGTAAGTATCCAGTTATAATTCTAAGATATGACTACAAATTAGACTGTATATGTGAATATCCCTACATTTTAATGATCAATGATTAAATAACAGATGACTTTAAGGAAAATAGATGAAATGGTAGTCTTTATACAAAATGCTAATATTTAAAGTTTTAATAATATTATTAACACCTCTTATATTTATCAAATTCAATTATTCAAGTATCCAGACATCCGAAATGTCAATCTTAATAGTAATAGAATCAAAGTCTCAAAAATGACTTCTTTTCTAAGCATAAAAGTATAGATTATGATAATAATACATAAAATTGGTTGTTATTATAGCATTTAAAAGAGAAGCTGAATACAACAGCTTCATTCAATTGACACATATATCTGTTGAAATTAATCTAGAAATTTCTAACTCTTGAGATCAGCAATATAAGATAGTTTACTAAATTGAATATAAGTTATTTAAAGTCAAGCAAAATACACCATTCAATGTATTTATAAGGCAAACATTGACAACAATTCTATCAGGAAAATTACCCAATTCAAAAATTAATTTTTATAATAGATCAGTTCAAAAGAATTAAGAAATGGAGTAGGAACTAAATTTAAAATAAAAGTCTACTGATGCCAGGAATATCATGCAATCTACATGTTGCTGGTTAAGAATATGAATAGCATTCTGCACTGAATATCCAATAATAATAGTGATTTGTGGTAGACTAAACTATGCTCTTAAGTGGACCTATCATGAGAAAATTCCATATATAGTCAGCAAGGATTCATAAGATAATCATTATATAAATGAGGACATGTAAAAACTATTTTTGGTTCAGCAATGAGAAGAATTGATAACATGTAACACTTTACTATAGAAATGATTGTTATCACTTGGTGATTATCTACATCTTATTTGGAACAAAATATATTACATAAACATATAAATGCAAGTGTTAAAAGCTCTCTTTTTTAAATATTATATTTGTGTTTAATTTAGCCTTAACGCTTTTAAAGACAAAAATCTTTATGTAAAATAAATTAATTTTTAAAACTTTCAATTGCAGAGAAAAATTTCGATTTAAAAGGTTAGTTTGAAAATTAAATTAATTAGTTCAACATCTTTTCATATAATCAATAATTAATTAAATTCAACATATTCTATTGAAAAAACCCAAAAAACATTATTTTTTTTTTCTGAATAAGAGATCTTGGAGAATTATTTGTAACCGAGTTGTAAAAATAATGCTTAAAAATCAAAACATTATTCACATTCATTGTCAGAAATAAAATAAATGACAAATGAATCAGGGATCTGGACTGTAAATAAATTATAAGTAAATATTTACAATATTATTTATTCAATGTTTATTTTTCAAAAATAAGAAGACTCCTCTATTTCATACATACACAGTATATGTATAGTTGCTTTGAATAAAGTGTATATATTTCAATGCGTATAATTTGTTTATATTTATAATTAGAAACAATGGCAGCTTCACTAATGATAAAATGTTTTCAGTTTTAATAAAATTATTTTCTATTAAATTTTGCTGTACCAACAAAGTGATAATATATATAAAGTCCATCAAAAATTCTTTTAAATAAATACATAACACCATCTCTAATGCATTTTTTAAGTTTTTGGGGTTTGAAATATTTACTACTGTTATGTCAGGGCCACTGCCAAAGTAATGGAGCCTACTCTCTTTATTGCTTTTAGAAAAATTCCATATATTAAAAAAACAATTAAAGGAATTATAAAAACGTACATATATACATAAATATTAATAGAATTAATACTTATAAAAATAAATCATAAGAATATATTCTACCAGAATATGTAGTCAATTGTCAACTATTATATTAATACATCTTAACAATATTTGTTATTTTGCTGAGCCAGGCTTTTGATACAGCATATCTTTGTCAAGCAAGATTACAATGAACATTAGCATATCTGTCATAAACAAAACTAGTAGCTGATTACCATAGATATCATATTTGCATGTGTATAATTGTAAATTGACTAGCGATTGGCTATGTTTAGATAAAATGCCCATTTTTTGTTGGGAAGAATGCTATTGGCTTTATATTTGCATTTTTAGAATTAATTATGTGACAAGCTTCTTTTATTTTATGTTACTTATGATTATTTTCTAAACAAATAATTTTACCACTGGCAAATGTAAAAACATGACTAAATTTTTTCTCACAAACCATGAGATATTCATGCTATTCCATTTAGCTCTATTTTATAGATGAACATAGTCAATGTTTCTAGATTTTAAATTTCCATGTCTCTTCATAATATTTGCCCGTGCAAAATTGACAATCAAAGACATATACCAATTGAGCCTTATCACTATTTTTAATCCTATTTTTAGAATTGTTAATAAATCTATTTAGCAATAAGGAGCATCTAAAACCAATATTAAAGTCTTTGTGCATATCCAATATTATTTTTGTATATATATTAGGAATGTAATGCATATCAATCCATGGTTTAGAGTTAGTTGTTCTATCAAATTTATGTATAATATTAAATTTTCTTATTTATTTGTTGATCATGACCCTGGAATAACCGATTTTAATTAAGGCTTGTTTATAATATTCTAAATTATTTCTATCAGCTTCAAATTTGCAAAATTTTGAATTCCTTAAAAAAAGTGCCTTAGTCTGCCATTTTATATTGAAAACTCCTGACACTAAAAGATTTTACAATTATTAAGTAATCAAGAGCATAATTCTCCACATTAATTTGAAATCCAAAAATTTAATAGATTGGTTATTGCCTTTCTCTTCCATTACATATTTAATTTTAATAAATTTCATCAATTTATTAAATATTTCATGAATAAGCTTAAAAGGAGCACAAACAAAAACATTATCCACATATCTAGTTTATATAATATATATACTTATTTACAATAAACAAAGGAAAACATATAAACAAAACAAAAAACACTATTGCACACATATGCACTTAAAACTTTTTGAGAACTTTTTGTTTATTCACTTTCTTGAAAATTAATATTTTCAGCTATTCCTTTTGTGATTGAAAATATAACTAAATTAGATAACCTATTCTGCATGATAATGGTTAAGTAATTGTTTATTTTTAAATTTGAAAAAAAAAAAAAAGAATATTCAGAAATAAATACAAGTAGAATTACTATAATCTTCTAGAAAAGTGAAGTTTAACTGTATAGATACATGGCTTCCAAGTTTTTTTTTTGGAAAGTTAGATCCAATAATAAAATAAACTGCATAGTATTGGATTTACTGGAAGTCTAATTTAATACTTACTATTCTTGGAATATCAAAATTTATTTTGTACAATGGTATCTGTGCTCATTTTACTAATGATATGCTTAAAAATTAGATTCAGAAACAGTTGTTAATCCTTACTGGATAGCATTATTATATCAATAACATTTAAGAAAACATTTTTTTTTTTTTTGAAAATTTTAATGCACAAATTGGTAGGAACAGTAATTTTTGGGTTAGAATCATTGAAAATAATGCTATTATTGCATAAACTCAATTGGTGTGCTATTATTGAATTATATCATTTGGATTGTTTAGACTGACAAATCACTACAAAAAAACTTGGATGTATTCATGCTCAAAACAATAATGTTTAATGAATTACATAATTGATAAGAGTCAGAATATAAAAAAAGATGCTAATACAAGATTGCTTACAAGAGCAGATTGTTGGAGAGATCATAAGATTAGTAGGTTTCAAATTTAAAATGATAGAAACATTAAAAACTAGATACTAATGTAATCATGTGTTGTACTAAATTTCAACAATTATTAAATACTAAAATTGTTAGTTTGGGCTTCTAGAATTGACATGTTGCTATGCATACAATTCTCTTAATAAGTTTATTTTGGATAGAATTAAGTCTGTGCTGGAGTTCACTAAAAAAAAAAAATTCTGACTGATGGTTCTCTGATGATTCTATTATTAATGATTTGATTGCAAGAAAACAGAGATATTGCCTGCAAGTCAGAAGAATAAATTGGACTAGGAGCTTCATAGTCAATATAAAATGTAAAGACAGAAGTTTAATTATTAACAAAAAGATTTAAAATTAAATGATAAATTAAAATTATAAAAAAAATAAAATCAATTGCTTATCTTGATCATTTAAAATCTTTTTTGACAAATTGAAAATAAATATGAAAAATGATATAATCCATGAGAGATACTTTTTTGAATGATGATGATGATATTTTAAACAGATAAAAAGAGTATTTTGATCATTTTTAGATTAATCACACAATTATCATTGACATTTGAAAAAAGATAATCATTTTAATAAAATTGAAACAGCTCTGTAATATTAAAATAGAGAAATCTTAAATTCTCACAAAAAGTTTTAAATATGATAGTGAATCCCAATTTCTTAACTTTAGAATTTTTAACACAATATTGTGTTTAGATAAACAAAATCTCAAAAATACAATAGAGATCTGATTACAAATATTGGACATTAAGTCTGTTAATAGTCAGATTTAAAAAAATTAAAAATATTTCCACATGTAACACAGAAGTAAGAGAAGTAATCAAAGCAAAATATAGTGCAAGGGTATAACATAATAAATTTTTGATGGCTAATCTTTATTCACTTAAGAGTATTTTGGACTCATTAGCTTTAGAAATAAAAAAAATGGGTTGGATGCAGTAAGATATTCATGCTGATGTTCAGCAACAAATTATCTATTTAATAAAATATCAAAATTTTATAAATTAGTTGTAAATGTGTTCAGATTAAAAATTGTAATAAATATGCAAGTTTATAAGCTGCATGTGTTATAAAACATATTGATTTACATTTATAGTTACAGTTTTATGAATACAAATTTTATATCATTTTAAAAATGTATTTACATAAATGTCCTGGATATTCATATATAATTTAAATTTAGCTTTTATTAATGTTTAGCATGTTTTCAGTATATAACATATCATAATCACACCAATGTCATTTCTTTATTGTTCCAAGTTTATATCTATACTTGATAAATATTTTAATATATTTACATTTGTTTAATATTCAAAAAGACCACAGAGTCAGCTCATCAAATTGTCTACAAAATTAAATGCAACCAAGCTATGTGTAAGGTTGCATATTATGGGAATCGAGAGCTAATCTCTCAATGAGACTAACTCAGCATAAATATCTATACAAGAGAGCACATAAGAGTAGTGAATATCCCTCAATATTTATAGACCATAATCAAAATTCTGAGCTTAAATTTGATTTGTCTAGAGCTGGAATTGTACGCACTGAGACGGATGATGGAAAATGAAAAAAAAAAAAATTTTTTTATATGTAAGTAGACTTTATTAGTAACAAAATATTTACAAGAATTAGTCTATTTACATTTTTTTTTTTTGTAATTTTTTTTTACATTGCTTAGGAGGTTTTTAGAATACAGTGAATTGGAATGAGATGATTTCTGTTATTGCATTAATGAGCAGCTAAAGAATATATTGCTTTGTCATTTTTTTTGTGATATTACAGGGTATATATTTTATATTTTTGAGCATATAGATATATGTTATGACATCTTTGTTATTTTTTTTAGTACATTATATTTTTTGTTGTCAAATATTACAGCACAATGGACAAGCCATATTATTCTGAGAGTGTGAATAGTTACAAAGGCATTGAATGGTTTTAATTTCTTTATATTGTTTATAAGCTTATTTTTAAAATTAATTGTGTCTTTGTGGAATACAAAGCAACATAAGGGTGAAAAGTATGGATATGTCTCAAACATATGAAAAATTAAAGAGACTTGGACAATAGCAAAAGACAGATATTCAATAAACAAAAAAGACACAAGCATTCCCCTCTCAAAGAAATGAGCTCTTTGAAGGGATTTAAATATTTTTGGGATTTGACTTTCCATCATCAGATTTTCAATGATATGGATGACTGAAAAGTTGGAGTAGATTGAAGCCTGTCCATTAAAGTGTGAAGATTTTTTATCTTAATATAAACTGAGCAGTGATTATATACATGTGTGGGAGATGATAATCTGGACCAATTGATGAGTGCTGGTTTAGCCTGAAATACTTATATTGGTGATTATTTATTTTTTCTACATGTGTGTGGTCATGTGTATCAGTTGTATAAGATAGTATAGATAGTTGGTGGGTGCTTGAAAATCTGAGTTCAAATCCCATATATTTATATTTTTGAATATTAAATAAACAAATTTAAATCTATTAAAATATTTACCAATGATACATATAAGCTTGGAACAATAAAGAAATGAGATTGCAATGATTATTATCTTTTCTATATGAATATCCAGAAAAGAAAAAAACAACAACTTTGGTATCATTTGAAAAAATAAACAAAAATCTACTTCAAAAATGAACTATTAAGCTTTTGAAAGTAAAATATAATAAATTCATTTTAATAAATTATAATATAAATTTATTTCAATCAAATTGTGAATATGTACACCAAGGCTATAAAAAAGAATTTCAAAAAATTTTGATGTATATTTAATTGATATGGAAGTTTAGTTAAATTGATATCACACTTGTCAGAGGGCATCACTAGATGAAAAAAGCCTAGACTTATCTTCCAATTATAGGCTACACAAATCCAAAACTACCGGAGCTATTTCCATAAGGAAAGAAGTTAATTTTACTAATAAGGTATTGTGCATATGTTCCCCATTAATTAATCTATTAAATACTAATAAATAATGAGGTGATATCAATGTGTGTTGAGTAAATTTAAAATTAATTTATTATTTCTTAAAAATGACAAGATTGTTTTCATAACTGAATATTCAAGATTCATGTACTGGAAACTAATGAATATACACAATTGACAAATACTTCAAACAAAACAATAACTCCAGAAATATCCAATCCCAAGAGTCACTCATGGAAGTACATTCTCACAAAACCATGGACTAAACTGAGATTGGCACACAAGATTTAGTTTTCACTTCCCACCATGATACCACATACAAAAAAAATTTTCCACCAACAAAACAAAAAACCCCCCACATGTGATGCAAAATACCTGATCTGGGCTTTAAATATGTCAACATGAACATTGCCTAACAGAAACAAAAATTTTATTCATAAGCCAAACATCACACCAATATATGGTGTGGGAGTTCTGAAAAGTACAAAATTTGCATTAACCAACCTATACATAATACATATATCTGTTAATGCAATTATCCTCTCCTTTAGTCATCATTTTCACAGAAATTTTATCTTATCCAGTAACTCATATCAATACATAAAAACTAAAAAGCTAAAGATGTAACCAAAATTTTACATACCTGAAATAACAATGAATTACCATCCAAATTATAATCTAAACTTTATCAACTTGCCTTTTATCCGTTTAATCCCTTGCAGCAGTGTCATTTATCAGAAGGCAAGGTTTATCTCATTAATCTCTTTTTGGCATCTCCATCTGATTTTTGAAATTTCAGTCCATCTACACAACATGTCATTTACATATTTCAGAATGACATACCATTCTATAAGTTTATGTTTAAATGAGAGACTTCTATAGAATTTAAATTAGCTATAGATGCCTTTTCTAATATAATCATTGCAGCTCATAACTATCATAAGCTGCAGTATTTTTCTCCAATTAAAATTTGGCCAGTCTTAAATAAAAATCTTAAACAACTGCTGCTCCAATTGATTGACAAGTTATCACTCAAACCCTTATAAAACAAGGTATTGAAGACATAGATAAAACCCTGCAACCTATCTCACAAAAGAATGATGCCAAAATTCTTATCTGTAAATTGCAAAATGAAACAAAGCAATTGACCACACTTTGATATATAGTTTTTTTCTTTAGAACCAAAATGCAATAACAAATAGATTTTTAAAAAAATCTCTCAAAGCTCATAAGAACCACTGTAAACTATACAAAATACAATTCCAACTCAAATCTTCATCATCTAAAATCTAGTTGAAAACCAGCTGATCAATATCTGTCCACTATTCATTACAATACACAATTTCCTCAAAAACAAAAAAATAAATATACCAAGAAAGCATGCATCTTAAAACACCCTATCTCCAGTTTTAGATTTTATCCCAGATAATGTCTACAAGCAGCTTGATTTTGTCATAATTATTCTACATAAATGCTATAATCAACTCTGCTCAAGAAATTTTAACATCTCCAACTTCTCTATCAATATAATATTTTGTCTCAGAAAAAAAAAATCAAAAACAGTATCATTAATCAAAAATTCTTTGCAAGAATAATTTAAAAAAACAAAACAATGTATTCTGCAAAAACTATCAACATCACATTATGGAGTAAAACATCATTGTGCCTCTCGGAGTTTTCTTTCAATACAAGAATCAATCTTGCTTGCCAAAGAGAATAAACTTACAGATAATGTTGCATACCAAGTTGACTTTAAGGCAGCTTTTGATCTGATCAAACGTAAATATCTTTTCACAGCACTATACAATTATCTATCTGAAAACAGTAATCTAATGATTGCTATCAACAACTATCTGACTAATAGATCAATTAAATTGAGGAATTATATGTGATTTTCAACATTTTTCAAACCTAGTCATGACATTCCATGGGGTTCACTACTGTATCATTGCTATTTGCAATTTACAAAGATCCACTGATTAAAGGACATTGAACAACACACTTAAAGTTTTTTTCTTCTTCATTTTGAAACTATTATCCAAGTTTTATCTTTCTCTGATGATGTCCCTATATTCATCAGAAGCCTCCAAAACATTTCCATCATTCTCTGAAATCAAGTGGTTCCACAGTACAAGTTTGCAAGTCATCTTGGGCAATAGTCTATAGGCTGCAAACTACCATCTTTCTCCAGGATAATCTCAATTCTTTACTTGCATTACAATTAATCTGTCTAAATTCCCAATTAAGACATCATTTAGCAATCCCATCATGAACACATTCAGTATAAAAATGAATGCATTTCCCCCAAAAATGTTGTATCCCATTGTAAAAGTTTGTATAGTGAATTCTATTTTTAGTGGAATATTTGCCTATTATAGCCCATGGATGTGGCTTTTTAACAAGATTTATAATAAACTGCAATAAAAACATGTATCTGGACTCATCTTCAAATCTTCTATCCATCAGAATGGTATTATATTAGGATCAAAATGTATATTGCAGCACTTACTAATTCAATATTTAGTGGCATCATCTCTCCAATACTATTGCTTGTTACAATTTTATATAATAAATAGTCTTTTTCACAGATCATGCCATTGAAAATGCTGATTTATTAGATCAGTTTAACATCAAATCTCTCATCAGCATATCATTTAAAGATTTAAATAGGATGACTTATTTATCCAGACATCCTTGGACAATTCTGCCAGTTGCTAAAATGCTAACTTCCAAAAGCTTTATGCTCCTTACTCATGGTTGAAATTTCTTTATAATTTATTACAGGATACAATTTAAACCAAAATGTTTCTTAATGAACAATTCAAGCTAAATCTTGAATCTACATACATTTTGTGCAATAAATATCCAAAAGTTTTTTCCATAAAAATAAATCAAATCCAAATAGCATTGATATGTAATTAGTATTGAGATAACCATTGTAACGAATGCATAAAGAATGGAACAGTTGATGATATACTTTTATAAATACAAAAGAAACTTACTCATAATAATATAATTAAGATAGCAGCAATAATGTATTTAATATCATTTCATGGGACCTACATATAATTATCTGGCAAATACATGCGCATGTAATTCATTATCAACATAAGCTGTACCTAATAACACAAAAGTTGACTCATCTTCATTCTTAGTAAAATACTTAATAAAGAGTTAGTTAACCAAATACACCAGGATTCATGGAATATATCAAAAACTAAATATCTCTAACTTCTCAATATTTCAAACATGACTATACATACAACATAAGCCAAATCCCACATACAAAACCAAATGATTTTTGGTCATTGAATATCATTATACATTATAATTTACCCAATAATTATCAAATCATATGGTTATACACTATTGATATATTCTGAATTTTATTACCTTAGTTTGCAATGGAGAATATTGTTAAAATGTTTAATGGTTAACAGAATAAGAGTAAATCAATAGTTTACAACATTTTAAACTTATACAAATAAAATATTTTAAAATTTTAAATAATTAATAAGAATATTAACAAAATCATACAGATATATCAATAAATTTCAAATTTAATAATTATTACTGAACTAAAAATAACGATTTCAAAAAAGTTTTATCATGAAAATATTTTAATATTAGAAGTTAAATGTAGAAATTATTTTTATTTTGTTACTTAATTAAGGTTATTCTTCAACTGATGATTTATTAGAAAATGGTGGCAAAAGCTATAAATAATAGCAGTCTGTAGCAATATCCATTTTCAGGCCTGAAATAATTTTGATGATAACAAAAATAATAATATGATTGCATATATCATAACAAAGTATATTTTCAACAGCAAATGATGGTCTTTGAAAAATATTCATATTGATACCTTGAGCCAAGGATTGGATATGTTGAACCAATCCATTTAATGTTTGAATATGTTCTCTGGGATGAACTGTGATGAAGTTAGCCAATGCAACAAGAAAGTTTTATGAACCAATCTTTTTTTAATACGATAGAGAATGATTCCATACGCATTCACACTCATTATTTACATTTAGCTTATACATTAATGTGGATAATATATTGAGGCAAGATGGATTATTTTCTAGTTTGTAATTAAAATATTTACTAAAGAATAATCACCATCAGCTCTATAAATCAACTTTAACATTATATAGATAACAAAGTTTGATTTTTAAAATATCTATATAATTATCAATGATCACATTACAACTTTATATTATTAACTTTATTTAAACAAAAAATGCATCATGTATTTTAAATGTTATAACTAAAAATAGTAATAATAACCCCTTTTAAAAGATCCACTGATGTCTCTTATTTATATTATATACTTCATTTAAATAATATTTCTTTTACAAATAAATACCTTAATGCACACACACAAAATACATATTCAATATGGAATATCATTTCAATATATATTTGTAATTGAAGCAATGTAAAATGATAACTAATTAACTCAGATAATTGTTGTGCAAAAAATAACAACGACTATAAGACATTAAAAGAAGTTTAAAGTAAGAATTTGAAAAACAATGAAAAGATTATTGTGTTGTAGAAAAAATATCTCACCAAATAGATCTTGATTTTTGAGCCATGAAAACATGTTTAACTCAATCAACACAAGGGAAGAGAGATATAGAAATAGAGTAAAAAGAAGACTATTCTGATCAAATTGAGATTGTTATCATCAACAAAAAGAAAAGAAAGCATTGAAATAAAAGGTAATTAATTTGACTTTTAAATAACAACTTGTACTATTTACATTTTTACAAAAAATAAGATAGCCATGAAAATACTTTTAAGTGCTCAATACATTGACTTTGATGATTAAGTTGTAACTCATGACATTATGTGTGAAGTTCTTGGCAGAAGTGTATTATTAATCATTGCTTGCATGCAACTCTTTGGAGGTAAATAAATATTGTTTCAAAATGCAGAATACTTTAGTAAAGCTAGCCAACTGTCTGTTTATTGGCTGAAAGCTATTGTCAATATTCTAAAGTCACCCTATCATATGATAAAAAAATCTACTGGAATTTACACTAATAACTCAATCTGCAAAGTACTAGTTAAAAAACCAGAGGCTGTCTGCAACTTGAGAATTAAATGTTACCTACTAACCAACTGTCAGATTTTAAAACAGCACAAAGGAAAACTCAATATCCTGAAAATATTAAAGGACTCCTATGCATCTAAAAAATATGTACTTCATGCTTAGTTTTTAATTTCATAAAGTTATACATATATCAATACATGCAATAAGAACTTCATTTCATTTTGAATCTAAATTAATCCCTTTTTTTTTTACTTGTAAAATAATTATGGTTTTATTAATCACATTAATTTTTTTTCTGTATATAGTGTTTTTAAGTATATATTAAATTTATAATAATTCAAAAGCAGATGTTGCAATTTGTTTAGAGTTTTAAACAAATAAAATTATTTCTTTCAATTATGCAAATCTACATAAAGTGTTAGGGGTTTCAAATCATTGCAGTCATGGGAGATAAGGATATGCAGAATTTAGAAGTATTTTACTATATAAACAATGGTTATGAATATGTTTACATTATTACAGAATGAACCAAGTGTATTCGATGAATATAGCATGATAATATGTGAAAGAAATAATGAAAATAGTGTCCTGTTAATTTACCATTTTATCTTGAATATATATTAGTTGATCCACTCATTATATATATATATATATTATAAGACGGGACAGTCTGTTCTCCTTGTGAAATGTATATGTGATCATGCCCAACACAGAAGCCAGATATAACAGGATGGTCTGACATCTTACTACTTATGTGTGTTTCAAACCCAATGATTGGCTGTGCCAGATATAATGGGATGGATAATATATATATGATTCATGCCTAACTTATGGTTTTGAAACCGCAACCATTTAACTATGGTCACCCCCTTGGTCTTTATGTAAGGGCATTACATATGATATAGCAAGTTAGTTATTTGATAATTTATCTAAGTTTTAGAAAATGATCCCATGATGATTAATGATTGATTGGGATGGGGTTAACAACTGTGCACTTCCCTTACTTCACCTCTCTTGATCCTTGTTATGCCACAGAGTTCAAACTCAGGGAGAATATAATGTACTCGATTTCAAAATATGATTATTCGGTATCTGATATGAACATCGGATATGCATAAGTGTGATTAATTGGAACAGAAAAATTAAGCAACAGTTAATTAATTTGATTTAATATTTAACAAATTGATTTTGATGATGATCGCTGTTCACAATTTTTTATAACAAAGTAGTGTATGTATCTAATATTTAATGACTGTGTGGGCATGATCACCCTTCGTTTATATTCATCAACTATTCATTAACCCTTTTATCCCTAGGAAGGATGATCATTTCCCATTCTAATTTAATAATCTCAACTTTATATCGAATACAAAATTAAAAAAAAAGAAACCTATATTTTAACAATTAACTCTAACTAAAATTTCTAATATCAGTTGCTCATTAATCTCAATCAGTCTATCCATATGGAAGTTGCTCTTATATTCTGAACCTCCTTCCTATTCTGATGTCATACAAATCTGTGATAGGACCGACCAATCATCCAAGAATTTAATCATTCATTTCGAATAACAAATAATTAGGTTAATTGAACACAAACATTGAACATAAAAAATATTATAAATGTCAAAATGTGAGCTCTTAATATTGAATAACATTAAAGTTTTACATTTCAAGTCAATAGAACAGCGGTCCCCAATATTTTTGCACTTAAGAGCACATTCTATAATACTGGCCATGTGGCTGGCACCATTTATTTTTTCAATGTAAATTTATAGTTGGATATTGTTAATAATACACATAATGTACAAAAAAATATTTATTTCAAAAATAAAATTTTAACATTTGATTACAATATAATACAATAATTTATAAGAAATTTTAAAAATTAAATTTATTTGTATCAGATAAATAATTTTTTATCGTGTTCAGATAGCGGTGGGCACAGGTAAAATGGTCTGTGGGTGACATGGTGCCCGTGGGCATAGGATTGGGGACACCTGAATTAGAATAATGTACTAATTGGCAAGCAATTCGGGAGTCTGCCCCTAAATTTTATTATTAAATGAAAAAAAAAAAAAGAATTGATAGCTCCTCTCCCTCTAGAATAATTGGAGGTTAGATGGATTGACTTTCTGTTTCAAAAGGAAAAAAACCAATTTAACAAACAAAATAAAAATATAATTTGAGATGTTAATCCAGCATAGTCTATCCATAAGTTCAAAGTCTTGCAATCCACATTGTGAAATGTGTGAGTATCCCTGCTCTTCAAAAAGTTCCTTTGCATGAACTGAATGGTAGTCTATCAGATAATCTTTGGTCACCATCTGGGTCTTCATGTTAGTGACTCAGACTCTTTTATAACCTATCTTTCCTATGCTGGGATCATTTCTTTGCTTGACTGTAACGCATGATAGATCTTTTACTATCGTGGTTGCCATGATGCTAATTTGAAATGATAATCATATCAGAAACTCTTAGTTATATGACAAGCAGCTCTATCTTCACAATGTTCTATCACTTCTTAGCCATGCATAGTTCATTCTTTCTAGCTTATAACTTGGGTTAAAAATATAAGCGTTATAGACTTACGGTGGGTCCTTTAATCAATTTCCTCAAATTGCAATCTCTGTGGTTTATGAAGTTCGATATTAAGGATAGTTAATATGACAAATAAATTGATTTTAAGAATTTATCAAGTATATTTTCTTGATGATGTAATTTACATGCCTTTTTTAAAAAAAAAAAAGAATGAAAGAGTTCTATCTTATCTGTTTTTTTTTGTTTTTTTAGATCGTAAGTTTCAAGTTCGCGCTTTGTTCTCATTGTTAACAACACTTTGATCTTTTATGCTGGATAATTATTATTATTATTAATAATAAAAACAATTAAACATTAAAGATTTCTTTCGTTTTTTGAGATTTTTACTTGCTTGCATTTAAGGGTTTGGTATACATATAAATTAGTATTGTCAATAATATAATTTTAAATTGTTACATTTTCATTTACCATTGTCAAACTCCCTCCACTCACACAACTTTGACGCCATCCATTTCAAATAAATACACTAATGATTATTACTAATCATTTTCGAAACTAGAGATTATTTCTAGCACAGATATAAACTTTAAACCTCAGTTAAAGATTAATATATCTGATTTTTTAAATTTTAACTGACAATTTTACATAAACATATTAACTTATAATCAATAATATGCTTTTGATTGTGTTGATAGATTCAGTCTTTATGATGTATGTATGAGTGGTGATTTTGTGTGGTCAGTTAAGTATATCTTCACAATATATATATAGCCAATATTTATTAATCTGTGTCATTTAATAATATCAAAAACAATCTATTGTCTGTTGCTGGTCTTGGTAAAATCTCACTCATTCCTAACACTTGTTTAATATCTTTATTCATTAGCAGAAATGTCCATGCTTAAAACTAAACTGCTACCAAAAATGTTAGCCAGAAGAAATTTAGAATAATAATGATTACAGGCAGTCATGTAATCATCACCAATAGCTCTTCCATTGTGCAATGACATTCTTAAGAAGTATTAATTGTATCACCATACAATAAATCTTCCAATACAAATGACCCTTAAAGCAACATTCAAAAGTATGTTTTGCAAGTTGATGATAATCATAAGGTGTGAATTCATCATTAATGGATAACTCACATGCATGCTGTCTCTTACTTCAATAAAAAACCTAATTATATAAATTTTTCATTTTTTTTTCAGTTTATAAAAACAAAGATAATGACAAGATTGTGGTAATTATTATTTTTGAAAATCAAACATTATATAGTTTTTGTTGTCAGATAAATGCAAAATGACAAAAAGTTCCAGATCAAAACAAAAATTTACATATGTCAAGGTATTTGATTCAATTGTTTAAACAACATTTTGACAATATTTGAAATTCGTTGGTTATTCATCACATTTTATTTGTATTATATAGCTTTTATATGATAGAATTTATAGAGAAAATTTTATTGTGACTGGCATTTTAAAAAAAACTGGTATAAACATGGGCAGGTATTAGTTCCAATTTTTTCATTTTTATAATAATGACTAAACTTAACATTAACATGCTGCAGATTTTTTACCTGTAATAATACTTCCTCTTATTCCAACATGTAGAAGCAGCACAATATAAATAAACTTTACAGAACAACTAATTAATTTGAAATAGTTTGATCGAGTCAAATCCCTTGACCAATTGATATAAACAGCATATTAAATTATTCTTTTGTTCCTAACACTTTTCTTGCACATCTTCAACAAGAAAAATGATAACCACAATGCTTTTTGATTGCCTAAAACTACATTCTCTGGTAACCATTCACCTATGATGAAAAGCACCCTATTAAACAAATCCTTGAAAAGTACTCTGACTGTAAATCATGATGATAATAAGAATTTACTTTGTTGCTCAATCAAATATAGTAGAAATAATATCCAAGTAATTTTTATGGATCACGTGTCAAATAAGTAATATTTCAAATTATTAATTTCTGTGGATCATGCATGTAGAATAAAAAATTAAATAATGGACAGGCAGACAAATCACAACTCGTCTAAATATAAGTTTCAAAAATAGTTAACAAATTTATTTATAAATTAAACAATATTACATTATTACAATACAATAACAACATTAAAATAAAAAAAATATTTACAAAAGTAAAATAAAAATTAACATTCTTTAACATAATATATATATATATACAGTAAATCTTCCCAATAATATAAGAAATAAATTAAGATAGCCTTCACTCTGGTCATTTCAAAATAAAATAGAACTTACAACAATAATGACAATATGTAAGACTCATTTAGTAAAATAGTATTCTCTTATTTGTATTGGTATTGTCTATGGTGACTGTGGTTATTAAAGAACCAAAGACACCAAAAAGTATGAATGCTGAACTGAGTTCAGATTTATACAACTATACAAGCTAATGAGCTTGAATTGAAAACATTATTGTGTTTTCATTTTTGTACTCAAAGCTTTATAGTTAGATAATAAGGTAAAAGGTGACTGCCGGAGGGTTGTATTAGATCCAAAGATCTAGATGCAGTGCTCTCAGATTCAAGGCTCCTCACTGATGAAAGCCAAAAGGTAGAAACTAGTCTGGAAATATTGGATGAGTAGGCTCTAGATAGGGATTTTATAAACAAACTTTCTTGCATCCATTGATTAGTCTGGCTTGCACTGGTGATGCTACTGTATGGAAAGTTCCAATAAGATTATGGTGACTGTGGTTATTAAAAAACCAAAGACACCAAAAAATATGGATGCTTAACTGAGTTCAAATCTATACAATTATATGAGCTAATGAGCTTGAATTGAAAAGATTATTGTGTTTTAATTTTGCATTCAAAGCTTTATAGTTACATAATAAGGTAAAAGGTGGGAGGATTGCATTAGATTCTAAGATCTAGGTGCAGTGCTCTCAGATCCAAGGCTTCTCACTGATGAAAGCCAAAAGCTAGAAACTAGTCTTGGGATACTGGAAGATGAGTAGGCAGTAAATAGAGATTTTATGCACAAACCTTCTTACATTTATTGAATACTTGGGCTTGCACTGGTGGCATTACTGTATGGAGAATTTAGCCTCTGTGTAAACAGCTTGGGTAAGCATAAGAAATGGTGATCATGTGATATATAAATAATATAGTAACAAAGCAACAGACACAATTTTAATACAAAGATAGTAAAGACTAAACATCAATTTAAAAATTGAACTGTTTTTTTTTTTAAAAAAACCCTCATCATTAATATGCTAGTGTAGTAGTGGATATAGAATGCATAGAGTGCCAGTAATTTAAAAATATTACTTTAGTTAATTACTCATCATACAATGAAACATGCTTAACATATATTTATATCTTGTAAGAGAAAATTAATCTTTATACATACACTGTTAGATTAAATTATGGGCATTCAACCATCACTAAGTGTTTTAAAAGAATAAATGTACCACTTATGCTTAGAGATTATTTTTATATAAACCAATTCTTATTGACCATGTTTAAATCAGAACTTGAATTTATTATGAGCCTGATATTTTATTTGATGGTGAGTGCATGTAAATTTAACCTAATAGTGCACGTGTGAAGATAATTTCCTTCCACAAGAGTACAATTATATACATTGTTAAATTACCCCTATATATATATAATTATTCAAAACAATACAATAATTAATACAGTAAAACAATATTTAAAAAAAAACAAATATATACCAATTTAATAGAAGTACTTTCAACTATCTATGTAGTCATTGTCAACTAGATTCAAATTGTATTAGAAAAAACCGTTACAAATGTAAACAAAAAGTAATATGTCATACATCAATTTTCCCACAATTCATTAATTTTTATATTGGTGGCCTGTCTGTTTATCAACTGTTGCTTTTCACTTTTTATTAACATAGCTTCTTTAATTTTGCGTTTATTATTATTTCTTTCAATACACAAAATCTTAACTTTATTAAAATCAAAATCAAAAACATACTTACATGTTACATTATGATGAAAAAATACTGATGGTGATACATCATCATTTCTAACATTCTCTTGTCTTGATTTTTGCACTCGTTTATATAACAACAAATGCTCCTTTGATCTTTTCTCCAATGTACATCGAGATTCCCCAATATATGCCTTTCCACAAACACATAGCCATTTATATATTGCACAACTTTGATTTAAAATACTACACCTATTTTTTGAATTATTTATTAATCTATTTAAATTAGGAGTAGTATAAAATGCAACTCGACATATATTTTTATATATCTGTTTTATAAATTTCACTTGTTCATTACAAATAAATGGTATTGATATCCAAGTATATTTTATCTTATCAATATCTATAGCATCTAAAATATTTCTATTATTATTAAACTTAGTAACAATATTATAAATTAATTTATGATCATATCCAATATTTAACAAATCCATAACAAATACATTTATGTTACTTATTTTATCAGAACTATATTTACATAATTTATTATTCCTAAATAAAAATGATTTTAAACCGGATAATTTATGTGCTATTGGCACATTTGAATACCAAGGAATATATCCTCTTTTTTCAATATCTTTTATTACCATACAATAATCTAATTTATTTTTATTACGGGTAACTTTAATATCTAAATACTGAATTGACATTTTTTCTTCAAAAGATTTACTCCATTTTAAACCTTTTAAACTATTTAATTCATTGAATAATACATTTATAATATCTAAACTTCCATAAACAAAAACATCATCAACATACCTGTAATAAATTTTAATACCTTGGCAATATATATTATTATTAAGAATTATATCTTCATATCTTGATATTACAAAACTACATATTTGTTTTGATTATATATATTTTATTATAATTGGAATACAGACATTGATTAATAATTTATATATATATATATAAAAGTTTTAAAAAGAAATTACATCTTATGAATGATTTGTTTGGTTCCAAAATGAATGATAATAGAAAAAGCAAAAATTAGCAGAGTTAAATATTCACATTATATTTTGATAGGCCTTTCATTAATTTTATTATTAAATGCCATGTTCAGTTTTTTTATAACTTAATTATAAAAATTGCATATAGAATATTCAGGCATCCTGATGAAATATATAACAGATATAGGAAAACATGAATAAATACATGACATATCAATACAGGATGCTTGGAAACATTACATGCTGATAAATATGTGTTTGATGTTAAAAACTGATTTTCTTTTAATTTTTTATTTTACTAAAAATTAGTAATATGATATACAGTAAATCAAGCAGATGTTTCAAAATGTGATATATCTGCAATAAATAAGAATAAGATTTCAATTTTTCTATTTTAAAAAAAACTTGTTACATATGTTAAAATACAAAAATGTACATATAATAAATTTTTCATACATTGTATCTACCAGAAATTTAAGAAAATATATCTAATAACTAAATATAAAAGCATGTATAGTTTAAAATCCATTAAATTTAGTCTTAAGAAAAGCTTTTTAAAAGTTTAATATTATTTAACAAACACTATTTATTCTTTACATCTAATTGTCTTGAATATATATCATTAAAAATAAAAGG
Source organism: Epiperipatus broadwayi (assembly GCA_028023455.1). NCBI lineage: Eukaryota > Metazoa > Onychophora > Udeonychophora > Euonychophora > Peripatidae > Epiperipatus > Epiperipatus broadwayi. The sequence continues at coordinate 23,660,177 of JAQFVV010000004.1, forward strand.
TAAATTCGCATTAATAAAGATGTTCTAATAAGTTGAAGAATATTTTCCTTTTAATGAACATGAATCTACTTTCACATAGAAACCCCATCTTGAAGTTACATTGCAATTCAATAATTTCATTGTGATTAAATTTTTTTGTACAAAAAAAATAGATAGTTGTGAAATTATCAATTTTTTAAGAAAAGATATTAAAATTACCAAACTAGAAACTAATTCAATTTCTAATTTTTATTTTTACTGATGTTCTATACTTTCCAAAAATGGTTCATTAAAGCATTACCTTCTTTACTAAATATTATACATAGTAAAGAAATGAAATTTCCTTCTTGTTGATAAATAATTGAGTTGGATCACATATGATTTCTTTTTTACTTAAAGATGATTAACTAAATTAAAATAACCAATGCAATTTTATCAGTTGGTGTAAAGTATTTTACTGCAAAATAATTGGTTTAAAAGAAAGACTAGAATTGTTCTAAAACTACTGAAAATTTTTTCTATATTTACATGTTTAACTTTAGTGCTTGACTTTTTAAATGCTAAGTTAAAATTTGAAATTTACACATAAAAATTCAATAATTCTTGCCTGTTTTAATAATTTCATAAGCTTTCACATTTATTTATTTGCTGAAGTAAAATATTGATTATTTCTTGTTATATATAGAGCGAAAAAAAAATTACATAATGCTGAAAGCTGTTTTTCCTTTATACTAAAATAAATCTCAGGTCTAAGTTCCTATTACAATCTGTTCGTTTATAGCATCAATATATTTTTTGTGTTTGTTGTACCATGAGCAATTTTCTTTTATATATAATATGTTACATAATTAATAAGTATGTGCTTACATATATGTAAGTGCTCAGTATATGCTGTAAATTAACAAACACAACAACCAAAACCTGATGTAATTTATGTTTAAATTAATATTTGTTGATTTTCACAAAAAGTGATTAAAATTTTTCTTAGAATAATGCAATAATTTAAAAAATAATAATTTATAATTATAAGTTATTAATTCACTTCCATTGTAATTAAAACAATTCTTTAAAAACATAACTGTGCTAGGAGAATTTTTAAACTTTAAATATTGGTATAAAAAGATATTATTTTAAATTGAAATAAAACGAAAATAATTTTTTAAGATAGTGATCCCTAACCTTTTTCAGTTATGGAGCACATTTACAAGTAAATATCAACTGGTAAGCCCACATTAAATTTTTCAAGATAAATTTTGGCTACAGACAATTATAATATTGCATAAAATAGACAAAAAATATTTAATAATATTAAACATTAATAACAATAATCATGTTTCCTTAAATAAAATATCAATCTTTAATTAAATGATGACTTTTGTTATCGCATATCCCATTAAATGCATCATAATGAGACAAATTATTTTATCATTTGAGTAAAAATAAAATTGTTAGTGTTTTCCTGAAGGTTTGTGATAATGGTGTTTTAGTTGTATTTATTATTTAACCTATTTCCAACATCTAATATGAGTATTGAATGTCTTTAGAAACATTTAACTTTATATAAATATTCCAAACCCATTCAACTGTTAGTAATAGCACACAGGTTAGTATATGCACAATATTTCGAGAGGTATCATTCTCCCCTCTTCATCAGGTGTTGCTGGCCTGGCCAGTGACAGTACTAGCATGGGAATTGAACCTGGATCCTTAGATTCTTGAGTATTGGATTTTAAGGTAATGCTGAATTGGTTAGAGCATTGCCTTAAAATTCAATACTCAAGAATCTAAGGATCCAGGTTCGATTCCCATGCCAGTACTGTCACTGGCCAGGCCAGCAACACCTGAGGAAGAGGGGAGAATGATACCTCTCGAAACATTGTGCATATACTAACCAGTTTGATGTGCTATTATTAACAGTTGAATGTATTTAGAATATTTAAATAAAGTTAAATTTTTTTAAAGACATTCAATACTCATAATAGATGGTGGAAATAGTTCAAACAATAAATACAAAAAGATGCAGAGGTGTCACAGGCATAGATTGGGAACAATTATCTAATTTTAATAATATACTCAACTGTGTGTTTAATATTGCATAAAAAATTATAAGAATCAATACTCACAATCATGTAAACATCAACAGTTCCCTCAAAAGGCTTTAACTGTGGGGTTAATGGTATGACTCTCAAATGAACTAAAAAAAATAAGCATAGGTTTTAAATTCAAATTTAAAAGATTAAAGTATATTAAAAAGTAACAGTGAAAATAAAATGTTTACCTGTTTCTTCTTGTTTATAAACTGGTTTATCAGTCTGAATAAATATTGTATTTGATCGAGAATCAAATATTAAATGTGTTGTATTAATGAATGCAGTACCTCCTAATACTCCATTAACATTGCCTTCCACTCGTAAATAGTAATGTCTATTAACAATATTGTTAGGAATCTAAAATAGAAAAAAAGCATATTAGTTAAAATATTAAACTGAAAATCTTTTAATAATTTTTTTTATTTTATTTTATGCTTAATATATGTTTGTAAAAAAAATAAGTGTTTGCAAAAAAAAATTTAGTATTAACAAACATAAAGCAAAACACTATAACTTTTTTTTAAGAATTCTATTCTTTAATGTCTAATTTCGTAAATAATTTGCATTCTATTTTTTAAGAAGGTATTTTTAAAAGTAGCAAACACAAATTCTTAAAACGTTATGTCCAAACAAAACTGTAATAATATATAATATCATTCAAAATAAGCGAAAGCATATTTAAATGTGATGAAAGTTTTGATTTTTACGTGAAATTATCAAATAACAATCTAATGAAATCAATCATATTAGTTTACAATGTAGATCATATAATTATTAGCAAGATTGTATTAATTAAAAAATTCAAAATATAAAATGTTCTGTAAAACAAAAATTATATCACCAAAGGGTTAATGAAGTAACTGTACTATTTAATTTTTACAATGATTCTTCCAAATGGCAAAAGATCTTAGTCCATAGACCTCTATCTTTATGCTCATAAAAAATTAGAGAAAAGGGAGGATAAAATATTCAAATCAATCAAATTAATAATTAATTAAAATGATTAAATAGAATGTGAATCAAGATAAAGTTTGTTTTCCATTTGAAAAACGTAGAACATGTCATTTAAATATTTAGTACAATTTAGAATTAAAGATATGAATTCAATATAAAGTAAAGAATAAAGACTCTTTACGAATAGCAATACTTTTAATGGCAAATATGCTGCATGAATTATGGACATATATATATTAAATAATTCCCTATACAAAAGTTCTATATTTTATATTTACAATATTATTTCATCATTAGATTAAAAGATTATATAGAAACAACTTCATTCTAGCTCTTTTAGATTTTAAATACTTTTTATTCCAGAAGCACTTAACATAAATATGATTTATGATTCAAAGATGAGAAAATCTGAAGGAGTTCTACTGGGTATAAAGGAAACATAAATAGAAACTATAAAAAACTATTTGTTTAAATGCTTTTTACAAAAGCTATAAATAAAGAATGATACTTTCAAGTATATAATGAGTAAGTGAATGAAATTAAACCACTTTACCACAACAATAAATCTTTCATTTAGATTTAATTTTTTTTCTTTTTTTTACAATGTTGATATGATGCTAAAAAATTCTTTCCAATTAAAATATTGAAAAGAAAAAGTGAGTTGTTGGATTTTTAAAAAAAATTAAATAAAGCATAATTTAAATAATCATTTATAGATGCACCCATCATCATTGCAATCTATAATTGATGTAATAGCATACAAAAAATCTCTATTGTCTCTTTCATACTTGGCATGATTTTGTCTGAAATACATGGCTCAAGTCACACTTAGGGTGATTGCCTACTGCATTAGAAATTACTACAAGGATAAGGAGGCTCTATCCTTCATTTAATGACAAGTTTTTATATAATGTTAGGTTTCCTTGCTACACTTTCCAAACATACTATTATTTGTCTTCCGATTGATCTTAAATTTTTTAAAAACAGATGCAATAGTTCAAAAGGCAGCCTAAAAAATTAAAAGCATTCTCTACAACAAACTTTTCTGAATATCCCAACACCAGACCAGTTTCAAGCTCTGGCTTTCATCAGTGAAGTGCTAGGATATTCAGACATTAAATCTAAAAATACCAGCTCAAGTCTAGAATTTAATGGTTAAATATTAAGTGGAAAATCTAAAAATTTCAGACATCTATTGTCTTCAAATCCATCTATCTAACTTAAATAGCCATATGGAACTGAACTAAGTTCACATGACTATAAATTAATAGCTTTAACAATATAACATTGCCAAAGCCTCAAGAGCAAAACTATAATTGCAAGGAAATAAAGTCATACATCACGTGACTGAATTTAATAAGCTTGTACCACAAATGTTATATGATTAGCGTTAGTAGCTGTTGCTGTTGTCAATGACATATATATATTATGAAATAAGTAGTAATTAAAAAAAAGGCCTTTGATCAAATTGAAATGTGAACTTTCATAAAAAGAATTCATCTCTCCATACTTTAGTCACTTTGTCATTGTAGATCTTAATTTATAATAGTTATTCTTGTATCTTTTCCTTTATTTTTTTTTGCATTTCTTAAAGGTATAGAGTTAAAAATAAAATATAATTATGAATAATAATGTAAAATATGTATTTTTATATACATATAATGGTTATATAATTATGTGTTTAAATGTTGTAGCTCTGATGAAGAGTAAAGGTCAGTTGAAACTGTTAGAAAAATAAAAGAGGAATTATAAAAATTGCATTAGAGTGTATATGAGAAGCTTTATAAAAAAGTAATATATATTTTCAATAGTTCTGAGTATTTTTAAGTTACAATGACTATTATTGACTATGGTGGAACCCAAGTATTCAAATTTATCTATTTCAAAATCTTTGATAGTTTTATATGAGGAGAATTAATTATTGGTAAGATCAATAATCATAATTTTGATTTTTAAGATATCTAATTCAAATTTATTTCCTCTAAATAATTTTCACATGTTTGTTTTCATCAACAGCTAAAAATTAATGTCATTATCATATCTAAATATTTATTCATCTCACTTCTACCATTATTTCATTTTCTCAATCATTAAAGACATACCATATAATCTCACTATATTTGGATCTGTTTTCTAAAAATACTCATGTGAACAAACACATACATAATGCTCACAACACTACTCACTTAATTCCAGAAAGCATCTAAGATTTTATTTCTAAGTTTATTAATACTGGATGTTTTGTAAAATAAAGTATTTTTTAATAATAATAATAATAATATTAATAATAATAATAATAATAATAATAATAATAATAATAATAATAATAATAATAATAATAATAATAATAATAATAATAATAATAATTCAATTCAATTCAATTCAATATCCATTTATTATGTGCATTTCAACATTTACACTTTAACAGAAATACACAATAAAAAAAATAATAATAATAATAACAATGATAATAATTAAAATTTAAAAAAAACAACAATTATAATCAAATACAAGCTAAATACATAAAATTATATATACATATATGTTCATAACTATACATTTAGTTGTTTTTTAACATTCATCACAAATTGATCGCAAAAAATATCAATATTATTAAAAGTTAGATTATATACCATTTGCAATCTATTAATAACTGATTTACCAAAGAAAGTATTTTTACATATACTAATCTTGAAAGTTTGCATTTCTCTTAATAAGCGACAAGGTACTTTCAATTCTATTTTTGATATACAGTTACTGACATCAATTTTCCCATCAATCAACTTTTTCAGTAATATCATATCCTTCAACATTCTCCTTTCTTTCAATACTGTTTTGACAGTTTGACATTCACCCATTATTAATTTATTAAATCTTTTTTCAATATTATATATTTTAGACTGAATATTAATCAGATTGAAGTTCCATATACAAGAATTATATTCTAAAACTGTAACAACAAGAGAAAAAAGTAACCTATATTTTATGGAAATAGATAAATCTCTCCCATATCTCAAAATACAGCCCATCTTTCTGTATGCTTTATTAATAATACATTTAATATGTGCATTAAAAGTAAAATTGCTACAAAATATAATTCCTAAATCAGATACAGTCTCTTTATATTTAATAACACCATTCTCAATTTTATATTGATAAATCGATTTTTCAGTTTTATTAGTATAGGAAACAATGCATGTTTTATTAATGTTAATCTCCATGTTGTTATACCTACACCATATAATAAAACTATCTATATCCTTTTGAACCTCAATATGATCACTATAAGTAATAATTCTTTTAAATAACTTACAATCATCAGCATAAGTAAGTATCATACTTTTTTTTTATGCTATGATCAAGATCACACATATAAACATTAAAAAGCAATGGTGCTAATATTCCACCCTGAGGAACACCTATCATATTATCAAAAAAAAGAGAATTAGTTTTATCCATATGTACATAAGATTTTCGACCCCTCAAATAATTGGAAAACCACTCAACTAAATGAGGACTAACACCCAACATTTTAAGTTTATACAAAAGTCTAATATATGAAACTTTGTCAAATGCCTGAGTCATATCAAAATATACAACATCTAATTGCTTCTGATCAGATAAGGCATGAGCAATATGATCAGATATCACCATTAAATTAGTTTCAGCAGATCTACCAGGTAAAAAACCATGCTGATAACTAGGTAATACCTTAATCATATCTACAATAATATTACTATAAATACACCTTTCATAAATTCTAGCAAAAGGTGACAGAATTGAAATAGGTCTATAATTACCCGAATCAGATCTATCCCCTTTTTTAAAAATTGGTATAATTTTAGCTATCTTAAATATATCAGGAATAATAGTTTTCTCAATTGATAAATTAATAATATAATGCAATGGTGCTACCAAACATTCAGCACAACCCTTGATAATAAAATTAGGAATATTATCATATCCCATAGAAGATTTCGATTTAAGTTTAGAAATTGCAGTAAACACTTCAGGAATTGCAATTTTATTAACATCTATATTCCAAAAACTTTCTTTATTAAATTTAATATCAACCATATTATCATTACTTGAAGTATCTAAGTACATATTAGTAAAATGATTGACTAGATCATCCATAGAAGGCCTAATTACATTATATCTACAACTTTTACTTCCAACAATATTAAGATCTTTTATATAATTCCAAAACATTTGTGGATTATTCCTAAAATTTTCTTCAACTCTATTTAAATTATTATTATAATCTCTTTTCATAAGAGTTTTAGTATAAGCACGCAAACCACTAAATTTCTTATACAATTCTTTATCATTAGTTAGTTTATATAACCTATGATATTTGTGCTTTCTATTTAAGCCCTTACACAATTCCCTAGAAAACCATTTAGGATATTTGTTATTAGTATTTAAATAATGCCTAACAGGAATATATTGATCTAGACAATTTTGAACTATACCAACAAAATTATTTGCCGCTATATTTGGATCATTTTCCATCAAAATTACATTCCAATCAATGTCCTCAAAAGCTTTATAAAGGCCATAATAGTCACCATGTTTGTAATCTCTCTTACTATTTACCATAGGCTTTATATGTTCATGAGAACCATCTATTACAAATTCCAAAGGTGGATGATAAGGATCAGGGGGCAAAAGAGCTTGATCAGCCTCTTTGCACTTCAAATCATTCTTAGTGCTAAACAATAAATCCAACATACCCCCCCTAAAATTAATAATACTATTAAGTTGAATTAAACTAACCAACTCAACAAAAATTTTTAATCTATAAAGTTTACTATTATCAACATTCTTATTACTATGTCTTGAGTAATCAGCTTCATTAAAATCCCCAACTATAATAATATCATATTTATATTTCACCAATATATCCTCAACCTTAACTAAATATGCATCTAAATCATTCATTGACAAAGTAGGTCGAAGATATATAGTACCTAACAATATTTTATTTTTATTTTTTAAACTAACTTCAATCCAACAAGATTCAATATTATTATCATTAATAATTATCTGTTTATGCTTTATGTCTTTTTTAATAGAAATCAAAGTACCACCTCCTCTTGTTTCATAATTATAATTTCTATCACATCTATACACACAATACCTATCATCAAATATACTAATATTATCAATTTCTTCTTTTAACCAAGTCTCTGTTAAAAAGATAATATCATATTCATTTAATAACAATTCAAATTTAAAATCAATTGTCTTAGTTCTAAGACCACGAACATTTTGATAATAACAATTCATGAATTGCTATTTATTACACAGATTATTTTGCAAATTTATATCTTGCACTATAGTGCTAATTTCATCAACATTATCAGTCAATATAATATCTTCTGTCTTTTCTTCAATAATCTTATTAATATTTAATATAGCATTATCCTGTGTACTATCAACATTAAAATTTCTTAAATATTTTAAATCTCCATAGAAGGGCAATATGACTGCTGACAAAGGCCAAACGTTACCAACCAAAACTTTATCAGATTCAGATTCCTCTATAGATAAATAAAATGAAGAATATTTTTTAGATTTTGTATTCAGTTTATAACACACACTATTTATATCTAAAACATTTTTCAAATGAGCAGTCACATCTTCAACAGAGGTGTCATTATCCATTCTAGTTAGAAAAAATTTTTTAAATTTCTTTCTTGTCTTAATAGCTTTTAAAACATGATTAACCTGATTTCCTATAATAGGTGAAGAACTTGAATTTTTAATATTTTTATTCTTATTTTTACGATAAAATACAGTTTTAAAACCATCATTTTCTTTATCTGCACAATCTTTCAAATAAAAGGCATATGAGTTTTTAGAGGTGCTATCTTGATTAGAAATCCCAGACGATTCATCTGACGTTACATTTGTTTTCATATCTGACTGACCAACCTTCACTTTAATTGCTTTATTCTGCTGTTCATTAAATTTAGAACTTGATCTATCAGTGACACTAAAAACTGCCTCCTTTTTTAATTGATCAACTCCTTCACTTCTATTTATAGTAGAAAGTGGAGGGAAATTTAAATCAGAAACAATAAGTTCAGGCGTTTGCTTTTCTTTATGCTTTAAAATAAGTTGACTTTCTTTTTTATTAAAAACAACAGAATTTCTGTCTATGCTTCTATAATCATTATTTTTATTTATATCCAAATTATTAACAGATGCATTTAATAACATATTTTTTATCGTAATATTTTCTTCTTTCAATAATTTAATTTCACTTGATAAATCTGTAACAATATTTAAAATTCTATTCAATAAAAACGTAGATTTTTCACAAGATAAACAATTATTATCCATTTTAGATAGATTTTTTTCTCCTTTATCAAAATCACGATTAGATATAGCATTAATTTCTATTAATTTAGAAATGTCATTACCTTCATTTCCTAATAAATTTTGACCAAAAATATCCAAGTCTTGCGAATCATTTATATCTGATACAATAATCTCCATTTTGTTTTCATTGACTTCCATTACGTTATTACTATTTGAATGATTACATTTATCACAAATATAGGACTCCATTTCTATTTCATTTTTATGCAATATTATTCCATTAGATTTCAAACATGTTTTATGAAACTTATTATTGCATTTAATACATTTAATTCTTGGCTGTTTTCCAAATATAAGATCACTGCAAAGAGCACATGGTGTACCTCCCATAGCATAGCAGAATAATAATAATAATAATAATAATAATAATAATAATAATAATAATAATAATAATAATTATTCAATTAATTTATTTATGTGCTAAACAACACCATATAGACAAATACAGATTGCAATTAAAGTAGTAAAGGGAATAAATATAATGCATAAAACAATAACAAAAAGAAAGTAACTAAAAAGCAAAAATATATATAAACAAGTAAAATAAATTTAAATTAATCAATAGACATTTTAATTTTAAAATATTACAAAATTTCTTATAATCTAAATTAAAATGATTAGTGTTATTACAAATCTGATTAAATAAAGAGGGTAAGCTGAATAAAGGAGAAAATTTAAGGACATTGGAATGACAACTTTGAAAATAACAGACAAAAGCAGACTGAGTATCATGCACATAAGACCTAATTATAATAGTTGAAATTATATCTGATAGAAGAACTTATTGATTTATAATTTTGTAAAAATATTGAGATCTCTATATTTCCATATAGAAGAAAGATGAACAACTTTATTTTCCAAAGGAATGTATTTGAAGAATTTATTAAACACTGATTTGAATAAACTACATCCTTATTTAGAGTTAAGATTCCAAATGATTGAACAACATTCAATGATGGTAAAAACCAATAACAAAAATAATTTGAATTTTGTATCACTATTGAAATGATAACAATACCTAAAGATGCACTCACAATTTTAAAAGCTTTGTTAACAATTATTTCTAAAACATAGAGGCAAAACTCTCCATACAGTAGTGCCACTCAGTGCCAACCAGAGTAATCAATGGATGCAAGAAAGTTTGTGCATAAAATCCTTATCTAGTGCCTATTCATCCAATATCCCCAGCTTGTGGTTAAATGAGGAAGAAAAGACACATTACTCAAAAATAAAATTCCCAAATCTTTTTTGGGATTCAACATAATTAATTTTGTGAGAAGTAATAAAATAAAATAAAAATTAAAACTTTAGATTTCTAAGAATATGAAATAAGGAAACATTTATCAAAATTATCTGACATATTATTTAGATCACAACAAGCACTAAAGTTATCAATATCTTTCTGAAAAAGAGTGAAGTCAATCACTGATGTGATTCTTCTAAAGATTTTAATCATCAGCATAGTACAAAAGATAAGATTTCAGGCAATACTTAAGATCATCATCATCATCATAATAGTTCTGTAATTAATCTTAGTCCTGTCACCATGTTCATTCCAGGTGCTCCTGTTTCAAATCCTAAGAGTTTACATAATATTAGTTTTTTAAAAGATAAATTTCAAGTCACCACAAAAAACGAACTTGATCTAATTATATGATAAGGCTAGTTATAAAAAATTTCCATGTGTATAATGGATAATTTGTCAAAAAAAATATTTCATTAGTGTCAGTAGACTTTAGCATTCATTGTTAAGCAACAAGAAAAATTTCCAGATTTAAACCCCCAAAAGACCACCCAAAATCTACAATATTTCAGGTAAATTTAACATATATTGAAACAATTTAATAATTAACTATGCCACACATCTTTTCTAAAATAATTTTGAATTTACAAAAGCTTTTTTTTTTTAAAAAAAAAGACATTTTAAAATTGCTAAACCTAATAAAAATGGCTGCCATAGAACCACATGATCATCAAATGGTTGGCAGCAAAATCTATTTTATCATATTTCCAGTTTTATCTCATAAAAAAACAAATGCCAGCACCCCCCAAGAACAATTTCCACATCAGCAATAGCAAAGATATTTCAATTCCATTAATGAATAAATTGAAGTTTCAGGACAACCAATGCAAAAAATATTTCAAAACCCAGGCTTCCAAAACACAAGATTGTACCCCCCCCAATGTGTGGTGCCTAACATGCTGACAATAATTTGTCAAAATTTACTATTACCATGCCATGGAATATTTTGCATTAAGACATTTTCTCTTCAAGTCCATCATTATATTAGCCACAGATTTCAACTTCTCTCTATATCACTTCCATCCCACACTCTGGAATCTTAACAAGCTCAAGTACCTACCATGCAAATCCAATGTCACAACCAAGTGAACTCTGGAATAAATACTGCAACACTTGAGAGTAACACAATACATTCTTATCAATCCACTGATCCAAAGAAGTTTACAATATTATTCCAACAACTTAACCTCAAATGAACTTTAAATGCCCATCACATGAACAATAAAACTTAGCCTTTAACACCTATAGTGTTCACCAACTAATAAGCACAATTTATGTACCACCATGTACCAATGGATCACTAATTTTATTCACCATCCCTAAATGTGCTATCAAATATCACCATATGCTTTCACATATTTATCTCATAATACTTTTGTAAAATTTATGTAAACTTAATTTGAAATATGTATCTTGCTATGCAACAATTATTATTCACCTCTTTTTAATCATAAGCAAAATTGTAAACCCTCATGTTTTTCACATGCAATTTACTATAATCCTTCCTACCAAATATGCCCAATTTATATACAATCATACCAATTCCAATCCCACACCTATATATATTTTCCCTCGTATGATCATGTGCTTCAATGTACTTTTCTCAAGATCCCATTTAAAAAATCTATGTAAACCTAATTTGCCACATATATGTTATGTAATAATCATTATTCTTTATATTAATGGAAGTCATATTCTTTTGCATAATATTATATATTAACTTGTATCTAAGACCTTATGTTTTATATATGTAACTCATGTAATCTTTTTTAAGTCTTAATAAAGTTTACCTTTGAAATATACAGGAAGTCCCCTAGTTATGAACACTCGAGTTATGTACAGTAGAAAGAAATGGGTATTCAAAATTGTAAAGTATTTTAATACTTTAATAATTAAAAAAATTCCTTTTAGTAATTAATGCTACTAATGAAAAAAACTATTTACATATGTTCATAATTAAATTTTTTCTAAAGAAAGATAAAGTTTAGAATTTAGAAAATAATTAAAAGTATATTTTAGAGAATAATAAGAACTTATATAAAATACAGTAAATCTTCCCATCTCTCTGACATTAATTAGTTTTATTTGTAGCATTGTAACAGACTGTTTTGAACAGGATCGTATTTGATTAGCTATTGTTTTTAAAAGTAGTTTGTGCATGATTATGTTACATACACGCCGTATATATTTCTGTTTTGGTTATTTTTTTTTTTCATTCTTATTAATTAAAAACACGAGTGAGAAAGAAAAAAACAGCAGTGTTGATACAACTAAAAAGAAATCAATGTCTCATAAACCGCAAACGATAGAGACAAAAATGAATATAATTAGACGTTCTGAAAATGGTGAATCTTTTGCTTCAATTGCATGTTCATGTAATTTAAACTGATCAACAATATATACAATTGTGTAAAATAAGAACAAAATTAAGGAATATGTTAAAAATTGTGCAAATATTTCTTCAAAGATTGTTTCAAAAAGACATGGCAGAGTAATGGATGAAATGGAGAAATCTTTGGCTTTATGGATAGAAGATCAACATCAAAAAGGCATCCCAGTGAGTTTATCAATTATTCAAGCTAAAGCTCTTAGTTTGCATGAAGATTGAAAGAAAGAATTAAAAGAAGACTCTGCTGAATTTGTAGCAAGCAATGTCACTGATGAAGATATTGGTGAGTTAATGCAATTTCACTCAGAACCTCTGTCAAATGAACACTTGATTAAACTATACAAAATGAAAAAGAACCTGAGAATGAACTTATTGTTAAGAGTTTGACAATCAAGAATATGTATGAAGCCTTCATACATCTTGACAAATTTTTGACTATCATGGAAAAATATGATCCCAATGGAGAGCATATCTTGTGTATGAAGGGCAATAGAAAAAGACTCTGAATGTTACAGAATTCTTTATCAAGAGAGAAAAAAGAATACAATTCAATTAACTCTTGATAAATACATAAACAAAACTCCAGAAACTAATCAATAAAAAATAAATATTGTATTTTGAAAACCCTTTTTGATGTTTTTTTTTTACATACCTCTACTTTCAAACAATTTCAACTTTCAAACACATCAGGAACCAATTAAATTCATAACTAGGGGACTGCCTGTAATAGCAATAATAATAATAATAATAATAATAATAATAATAATAATAATAATAATAATAATAATAATAATAATAATAATAATAATAATAATAATTTTTATTTGTCTTAGAGAGTTACAAGAGTTTTACATAGCTTGGATTGCTCTGTTTACATCGGCAATCCATAGTTGTAGGTTTACATTTATGAAAGTTCATTTATTGGTTTACATAGAATTGTGGGGATTTTTACATGCTGTGGATTTGTTACAACAGTTTTACACAGTTTTGATTGCTGTGGTTCCTGGGGAATAAAAGTTGATTTATTGATTTACATGAGATTACAAGATTTTTTCATGCTGCGTATTAGTTACAAGGGTTTTACATAGCTTGGATTGTTGTAGTTATATGGGAAATTCATAGTTGTTGGTTTATATATGTAATTGTAAGTTTACATATGTAAAATTTGATTTATTGATTTATACAAGATTACATATATTTTACATGCTCTGGATTGCTGTATCTACAGATGCAAATCAGGATTAGTTTAGTATATGGTTAGGTTGCCTGGGTAGCTAGCATAGGTGAGGACTAGCAATTTCTATGGTAGTCGAGCAATTCACAATTCTTTGTGAGGTCTGCATTGGTATGAGATCAGTGTCAATTATTTTTGATTTTTTTAGGGTGCTGAATCTTTTTTGGATGACCAGGTTTTCTCTTAGTTTCATTTGCAATATGGGTTGGAGAAGGTGTTGGTGTATTGGGAAGTATGTTCAGGATTGCTTTCACAAATAATAATAATAATAATAATAATAATAATAATAATAATAATAATAACAATTATTATTATTATTATTATTATTATTATTATTATTATTATTTAAAATTGTAATTGTAAGCATTAAATATATATTCAGTAAATTAATTTCAATTACAGAACCAGAATTAATACAAAATGACTGTAATAAATTAAAAGTTTAATAAAATAAACTTTCTAATTAATTCATTAATTTAAAAATAATATGCAAATAAATAACAAATAAAAGTTAGAAAAGGAGAGGACCCAGTACAATATAATTTCCATCAAATAAAATAAAGTAGTTAATTTTGTTAGCAGAGAAATAATAAACTCTTCAAAAATAAATACTGATTTAGTATGCACTCACAGTCATTTTGCATTCTAAGAATTTCCCAAAATCCCTGCAGGCAAATCCAAGTGATAAATGACATCAATTAATCTACATGTGGTTGCCATATGACCATTTGTTACAAAATCGTAATTTACATCAATAATTAAAAAATTAAAGCACAAATTCTGTAAATTTATGCTTGATCTAATCACATGACTAAAGCATACAAAGTCACAATTTACATCAATAATTCTAAAATTAAAACGCAAATTTTGTACAACTATGCAATCATGACCCCTACATTACAAAATCACAAATTACATCAATATTTAAAAAATTAAAATGCAAATTTTGTCCAATTATGTTTGATCTAATCATGTGATTAAAACACAAAAAGTCACAATTTACATCAATAATTCTATAGAGTCCATGTGATTCAGGCCTTATAAAAATACTTTATTAATGGCAAGTTTTGCTGATCTTTATAGAGAATGATATCAAAAGAATGATCAGAAAATATTTATTTGCAACTTTTTGTATTTACAATGGCCAAAAAAGGAGAAAACAATAATTAAAAAAGGAAATGCAGAAAATAAAAAAAAAGTTAAAAAATTAAAGTTGAAAAAAAAGAAAGAAGGTATAATTGCAATGTAAAATAAGAGGGGGAGGCAGAATGTAGAGAAATTAAAAAAAAAAAGAATGAAAGCAATAATAGTAATAAAATTCATTTCAGTTGTAAGAATAATCAGTAAAATAAAAAAATTTGTTAATTAACCAAAGAAGGAAAATGAACATCTTGAAATAAGGATTTGTTTTTTGAAAATAAATAGAGATGCTGTGCTGATATATGTATAATTTAAGATATTTTGTTAAACAAAATATCTGGTGGTCGAGAGGTCAGCGACAGCTGCTTTACAAGCAGTTGTCCAGGGTTAGCGGGTTCATTTCCCGGCTGATGCTATGACACAAGAGGAAAAAAAAATCAATAATTAATAAAAATAATGTGAATGGTAAAAGATTTTGTAAATATTATATATACTGGGATTTGAAATAAAATAACAACCAGTAAAATACAAAATGTTTTAAAACTTTGTCTGCATAATATAATATGTTTTAAAAAATAATTTTCAAATTTAAATAACAAGAATAATGATAATTTAATAATAATAAAAAAGTAAAGATAAATACAAAATATACTACAGTAGTGATTTGCTAATATACGTCTGTACCCCTATATTTTATCCAAAGGTATTGTAGAAAAGTATAAATGATGTCTATTAGCCAGAAAATGATTGGTGGGATTCAAGCAAAATGTTATAATGTTAATATTAACAGAAGCAAATGTATATATCAAACAATCCAAAATAAATATTCACATCTTTTACCCATGAAAACATTCACTTTAATATATGGTACTATGGTATGAGTAGAATAAATTATGGAATTATGGGAAAAATGAACATTTCCTTATTAAAAAAATCTATAAAAATTTTAAAGAATTACTACACCATGTTCAAATAAGAGATTCAATAAAACAACAATCAAATAGTAGACTTATGCAATGCACTGTTAAGTCAAAATATAAAGAATGGATTGCTCAAAGACAGTTTATTCTGAACTTTAAAATGCACAGATTATACTCTTATATTTCTAGCATGTGAAGTTCTTATAAACTCACAATCACTATTATTATTATTGCAAGTATAAAAATTAAATATATTTTCTTTAATTTATTATTTCAATATTATTTATTTAGAATTTTATAATTAGCTTTTTTCTTCTTCTTTGTTTTAAATACTAATTTTGCATAAAAAATATAATAAAGAAAATGACTATGAGAAGATTGTATTAATAGTTTTTATCTGAGAAGAGTTTTTGTAAAATAGTGGAAAACTATTTTAATAATAAAATAAAGTTTTAAAATTATTATACAAGATGTTGTTTTTAATTATTATATTCATTTTTTTTACATGGGTGCATTTTTTAAGCAAACATTATCAATAACTAATAAATACATAAATAATAATTATTAATTCTTTATTAAATTAGGTATTTTTATATCCTGTTTACTCTTAGATAAAGACTTTAAATTTAATAAGAGCATGAGAATCTTCTTTTTTTAATTTTTACCTGTAGAGTTTGTTCTTAGAGGTTGATTTGGTAATAATACATTTACCATTAAAAAAAAAAGATAAGAATATCAAAATATTTTAGAGAGTTTTTTAAAATGTTTATTTAAGATCATACTTCAATTACTGTATTAGAATTAAAAAAAAAATTGACATGACATATTAAAACAATTTTTTATAAAATATCTGCAGTAGAAGATTGGTCAATTCTTACATCTAATGCAAGACTTAAAAACTGCATCTTTTAAAATTGTTGAGTAAGTTATTAGTACTTAAATAGAAGGGTCTCAGAGTGTAGAGAGAGCACATCTTTCTGCTATTCCTATGACTTAGAATTCAAATCTATGACTAATTAAATTCTTTTCAAGATATTTACATTTTTTCTCTCAGGTAGCTGGCTCATAGTCCATTTAACTAATCATGTAATGTTGTGAGTAAATGGGAAACTATCAATCTTTAGTTAAAGGATAGAAATAAGGATGGAAAAGTAATCAAACTCTCACAAGCTGGCAATCAGATAGCCTGGAATATGTAACTTCTTTTACTATTTTTCTAGAAAGAGCTATTAAAAAAATGTTTGCCTTGCAGAGAGCTATTTATTAAAGAAAATAGATTTAATTATATTTAAAATAGTCTAGTAAACAAAGTAAGGCATATAATAAGAGAAAAATATATATTAAATAATAATATATATTTAGTTTAAAAAACAAATATAAAACTAAAAAGTACAGAAAAATGAAACAAAACAAATTAAAATATAATAAAAATTTAGACTAATAATAATAAAAAAATCATATGATTAAGTTATTCTTTCTGCTTTTTTTTTTTTTTGCGGCAAATAGCTTAATAGTGTCTGTATAATTTATTGTTTTAAATATAGCAGGGGTGGCCAACTTTTGTGTTCATTAAGATCTACTTTTTATTTTAAAAATGTGTTGCGATCGACTTGTCATAGGCATAGTCTAAGTGGAGGGAGGTGTGAAACACATACTATTTTTATATATCTACCTAATAAAAAATAATTATTTTCAATAAGGATATGGTTTAGTGGACTTTACCTATCTGGAATTGAAAAAAAAAAAAAAGAACAAAAACAAAAATAACATGAAAATCTTGACTTAATTTGTTTCACTCGCTACACGGACAGCTCTTGCCAGATTGGTCTCGAGATCGACCAAAAATGGCTTTGCGATCAAACGGTCAATTACAATCGACTTGTTGGACACTCCTGAGATATAGCCTTTTCTATAGATATGATTATTAGATCACTTAATTGATCTTAAATGTTGTTTAGTAAAAAACTTTTTTAGATTAAAAAACTGTTTTTAGCTGCAACTACATTATTATCATCAATAAAAAATCTTTGGACCATAACAACATTTAGAAATATGATTTTGACAAAGAAACTTCTAATATAACAAAAAGCTTTGCTAATTGCTCACACAGCAAGAGAAAGCATTTAAAATATCTCTATCTGAAAACCAACCCCCACCCCCTGACCCAAAAGCTTGAAACCATGGTCAGGGGATGAGGGTTGGTTTTCAGATAGAGATATTTTAAATGATTTCTCTTGCTAAGCATTTATCTCAAAGCTTGTTGAGAAATCAGCAAAGTTTTTTGTTTATATTCTGCTAACTTAAAAAAGAAGTGGAGTCATGTGATATATGACTATTTTTTTTTTTTTTCTAATATAACAATCTCGATTCAACTATTCATTTCCCTTGAGAGTTGTTATCTGCATATCTTTATATTGTTTGTTAATAATTATCATAAATAAATACAAAATACTAAGTAAAAGTTTTCTTGCTCGGTAAAATGCAAAGATGGTGAGGAGAACAGTAACTGTTTCAACCCTCGACACCCCCAAACTCATAGTTTGATTTATAATTTAAAAAAAAAAATATTTGGTAAATTGTGGCCTTGTTTATGAATTTGTTTTACATAACGGTAGTTACGGATAATTCAACCGATGACGTATTACACATACCGATTTCCCTTCCGGTAGACATCGTCAATTTTTGCATGACAATGTTGTCATGGCAATCAAGTGACTGGCGTGATTAATCCATCAGAGAGTCAATTTTTTTTTTTTTCACCTGCGAGATTTAAAATTCGTAGAGAGGTTTGGGATGCCCCATAAAACTATCAAAAACATATTTGGGTAAGCCAGAAGAGAATATACAGTTTAAAACTGAAGACTATATAAAAAAGCTTAATCAATACCAGATTCATGCCATCCAGATCTCCATGGTATACAAAAAATTGTCTATCTACATCTTGGCAACTTCATAGGAAAATTAATGGCAAATATGGCCAATTACTTATCAGAATCCATATATGAAATTCAAGGTTTATATTCAATATCACTTGTGCCTTTTCAACAAAAAAATAAATAAAAAATATCAAATCTAAATAATATAAGACCGATATCTATGAGCTCATTAGACATTACAGTAATTGAATCAGTATTACAGGATAAAATAGAACCACATATCATGCCAACAATTTCAAATACACAATTTCCAAAAAAGGAATCCTCTATGAACCAAGCAGCTTTCCCATTTAGAAGTCATAGATTCAGTTAGAAAGAGAAAAAAATGCAGTCCAACAGTGGTTCAACTAGACATTCAAATAGCTTTCGATATGATATCAATTGAAAATCATTTAAATACACTGCAAAAACCAACATACCAAAAAATATGTTTATCTACTGATGAATCTAATATTAAACAGGAAAATACATATAACATTAAATGACAGAATGGCACCTTCAATCTCACCTAACTATTCAATCTCACAAGGCTCATCAATTACTTCATTGTTATTTATAATTTACACTAACCCATTGCTTAAAACAATAAAAAAAGAAATAGATGGTTTATTTATTCCAAAGTTACAAACAACCATAAAATGTATCACATGTATAGATGACGTCTTGGTATTTTTACTCTCTAAAAAACAAATTCCTAAACTACAAAGCATACTGGATGACTATATAAAGGAATATAAACTAGTTTTTAACATGAACAAGTTCTGTGCATGGCAAATATACAAAGATATATGTTACAACAATCACTTCAAGGGAAGGCCTGCTTCTTTTCTAGGGTTTCCTTTTTTACTTAAGTCATACACAAATGAGAATAACAATCTCAATAATAAAATAGAAAATATAATTAATGCACTATTAAATGCATATCTCTCTATATATGCTAACTTGTCACTAATCAACACATTAATCATTACCAGAATTACATACTATAGTCCTATCATTTTACTTATAAAAAAATTCAATAATGACATTTACTCCCTTTGTAGAAAATTATTATGGAGAAAAAACATGCACAATTCCCTTAGGGAGATTAAGTGATCACTCAATGAATTGTTTGCATTTGCTAAATACATTTAGAATTAAAAAAAAACTTTAAACATTATTTCATCATGTACAATAAGATTACTGCATCTAAAAACAATTATACTCATTATTCCAATTGATAAGCCACTTCCACTTGAGGGATACTTAAAGTCACTTGAAGACCCTTTCTTAATAATAAAAAGTTTAAATTTCATTCCATCAGGAAATAATATTCAATATTGGGAAGTTCATAAACTAATTTTTTCTCAGCCACTACAACAAGATAAAACCATACTAAAGCTGACTAAAACAAATTTGTAAAAGATTCAAATATTAATCACTTGAACCAAAAACATTAATTTCCTATCAAACCTGAATCTAGAAGCACTCCTACACAAAGTAGTTCATTAAACATAAAAACATATTCTGAACATAGATGAAATGTGCAATTTATGCCACAGAGAAGAAAATCAAAAACATGTTTTTTTTTTGACTGTCCTTTTTTTGAAAAATTCAGTTTGATGATTCCAAATTTATTCAAAAATAAAAACATTGAGTTAATGACAATATTTGAATTTTTTAATGTAGGTCATTTTGCAAAAATAAAGGCAGCCACATTCATTCTTTATGCATTGTGGTGTACAAGATGCACACATCTTTACAATTAAAACTATGGTAGGCACACTAGCACATTTATCAATAAATTAGAATTTATAAGGCAAAGAGATAAAAAAATAATCAGTAATAAAAACGACATTGAAACCTGGTCATTAATAAAACAACAATCAAGTTTATATCATGACAATCAAAAGTTTATAAATAATATCACCATGATTTTAAAAGGGAAGAAAAGAATTGATAGAAAATAACCATGCATATCTCTAATGTTTTTCTCTGTTTATATGACATAAAACATGATAATGACTAAATTCAATGGAAATAAAAAGTAACTGATTTCAAATGTAATTCAATGAAAAAGAAAGAAAAAATGTAACCCAAATGTTAATAAGAGACCATTGAAATCTAATTTTCTGAACACAGCAGCTTTACTCAGTTGCTAAATCTGCTGTTATCACCATCAAAATACAAACATTATCATTGGTGGTCGAGAGGTCAGCAACAGCTGCTTTATAAGCAGTTGTCCCAGGTTAGCGGGTTCGCTCCCGGCTGATGCTGACACATGAGAAAAAAAAAATGCAAACATTCTTATAAAGCAAATATTATTTAAAATATTTTCTCAAAAAATATTTGTAATAAAAGAGAGAGAAAAAAGTTTTCTTTTTCATATGAATTACCTTAAATTACTAGTTGAATGATGTAAAAAGGCAAAATATTGAAAAGAATGTTTTGTTTTAGGGTAATAATTTAAAACTTATAAATAAAATTAAAAAAACAATCAAGAAAACTTTAGCATTTAGTTTTACATATTTTTTACTACCTATTTAGCTTTATATATATATAGTTAAAATAATCATAAGTGTAATTGTTTTGCTTTAGAACTTTGAATTTTTAGAAAATCATCAATTAGAGATGTTTAATATTATTTTAATTAATAAAAATATTGAAAAGATAGGAATATCTGTCTGAACAGATTATTTACTAAAAATATTTTTAAAAATTTATTAAAATAAGACACTATAATTTTATGTAACAATAATTGAAAAGTAAAACTGATGTTTTTAAAAAGAATTTTTGAAATTAATTTTCATTTCAGATTTATGTTAAAATAATTCAATGCCTTTATTTTAAATTACATTCACTAATAAACAAGATTATTTAAAGAACCATTTAACATATATAAAAATCTAATTATATATTATACCGAGACAAAGTCGGTATATGTAAACACACACACACTCAAGCAATGTAAAATACTCTATTTTATTTTCTTACAACTTATGATAAAAAATAGAGATAGTTTTCTTTCCATACTTTCTAAAATACACTTGTAAAATAAAATATTAATATGTCTAATTAAATAGTTTAAGGCTTTAACATAATTTACTAAAATAATATTCTCTAAAATGAAAAAAATAATATGCCATTATAAATATCAATAAATAATTTATACTTGTATATGCCGCGGGGGTAACTAAAAAGGGATCTTTTAAATTATAATTGTAGTAAAAGTAAAAGCTTATAGAAATGATTTTGAGAAAGATTAAATGCTCGACTTTAGCTAATGTAAATTACATTGTTCTCGTAAGACACGCACACACGTATGCATCCAAGGTGTGAATGAATATAAGTTTGTTAACTGAGATTGCAATATGAGATTGCCTAAACATAAGATTGCCTTAAGCACATGGATTGAGTAGGACACGGACCCCAACGACAACTCTAAGAACATGGAACTCTGGGGGGAGATTCGATCCTCAGATAAAATCCAACCCATATAAATATCAAGCAAAATCTAGAGAGAAAAAAATGTTAAGAGAAGCTAAGCCAAAATATCAATTTTTTGTTCAACTTTCTCAAAATTCAATTTAATTCAAATTACTTCGTTTGTGCTACCCGTTTTCCAGATGATCGATATGAAATTAATATTTAGAGCGTCTACTGTCATGAGGGGCTAGGAAACCCTTCAGTGATTGATCGACGCTCCGCCACCAGAACATCTCCGTCGCTATGAATACTTAATCATATTACCATCTAAAATTAGTGCTCCAACCAGTTCAATAATGTTCCGTGAAATACATGAATCATCCTGATTTATTACGCTCAACTTTAAAAGAAATAAACAACCTTCTTATGGAAAACATCATCTCCCATGTTCAAACCTCCACTTAATTAGAAGCAGCGGAAGAATAAGCCAAAATCCTAGGTAAACACTTTATTTTTTTTATGCTTTCATTCATTCCATACGTAAACTTTTAAAAAAGGCAATCTCATAATTAACTAACTTTGATTTCATAAATTAAACTATAAAATATTCCGTAATTCATTATATTTAAAAACTTATTATTATAACTTATTATTGTAATCTCAACCTTCGTAAAATCAAACACTATGCAATTCCTAAAATTTAAATCTCAGGACTTTTCAAATATGAACTTTGACCCTAATTATTATCTTATAATTTGCAACACTTACCTTCAAAAATGTAAAAAAGGAAATTTATATTCTATCATCCATATTTTATGATATATACTATGTTCTTTTCTGTGCGAGTGCGTAAATGCGTGTGTGTGCGTGTAAATAAAACTTTTAACCAATGTGCTTTTTTTTTATATTCAATAAATTTGTTCAGTATTTAAACAAGTCGAGCATTTTTCAAATCATTTCCTATAATTAAATCTTTATTCTATTTTCGTCTTGATTATTAATAAAATTAGCATTTATTCGTATAATTAATTATATTATTTTAGATTTATATTTCTTAAACCTTGTTGCTTTTTAAAATGTCACTTACAAACATCGTGCCGTAAGTCACGATGTGTATTTATTTATTCCGTAGTTAAGATAGATTTAAGAGTGGGGAGGGCCTATTATAAAATATAAATAAATGTCAATAAGTTGTAAATATAGCTGGAGTAAATAATTCTACCGGACGGTATAATATAGGGGGGATGATCTTATAAGCTTCTAATTGTTTAGAGATATAAACGAATAATCGTATTGGTCACAAATAACCAATGACCCGGTCCAATGCTTGGATCGATCAGTTAGTTAATCAACCGTATCAATCTAGATCATACCCGATCCCCTTTCAATACCGGTCAGAGATAGGCAAACAGATAAACAACATGCTAGAATGGGGAGTAATCTCAAAATGCTCCTCACCATATAACAACCCCATTGTGATAGCAAAGAAGAAGGATGGGTCGGTACGATTATGTTTGGACGCGAGACACCTCAACAAGATCACGATCGCGGACATAAATGCTCCGCCCCCCATGAGTGAATTAATAAATCGGTTCAATGGGAAAGGCGTTTTTTCTACCCTAGACATGACCAGTAGCTACTGGCAGATTAACCTACACCCAGATGACCGCCAGTATACAGCATTAAATGCCTTCGAAAATTATTCCAAGAATGTCGAGAAAAGGGAATCAAAATAAACCTGGGAAAGAGCAGGCTCATGACACCCGAGGTGAAGTTTTTAGGGCATATTATTAGTAAAGAGGGAGTATCACCTAATCCGGAAAAAATACAAGCCATACAGGAATTCCCAGAACCCAAAAAGAAGCGTGACGTCAAGGCTTTCCTCGGACTGTGTAATTTCTTTAAACAATATTATCCAAATTTTTCAGAAAGGAAAGAAACACCATGGGCATGGAAAGAAGAACAGGAGGCTAGCTTCCACCGAATAAAGGAAGGGTTCTTAAGACACGTAGTGTTGGCACACCCAGACTTTGGACGTACATTTTATGTACAAACGGACAGCAGTGGAATAGGAATGGGGGCAATGATGTTTCAAAAGGATAGTAATGGACAGAGCAAAGCGATCGCCTTCATAAGTAGACTTTTTACAAAGGCCGAGCAGAACTACACGGTCACCGAGAGAGAGGCCCTGGCCATTGTATGGGCTTTCAAAAAACTGAGGCAATACCTAGTAGGATCAAGAGTGGTGGTCGTGACCGATCACCGAAGCTTAGAGTTCCTGAACAGGAGTTTTCTGACGAATAGCCGCTTAGTAAGGTGGAGCCTCACCCTTCAGGAATTTGATTATACGGTAGAATACTGTAAGGGGAGGGACAATATAGTAGCAGATACCCTTAGCCGATATCCCATAGGACGAGGCCATGAGAGAAACGAGGAGCCATACATAGCGACGACACAAGCCCAAAACAGGGAACCTTATAACCTTCAGAAAATTAAGGAAGCGCAACGGGAAGACAGGGAATGTAAACAGGTCATGGATTTTGGCAGGAACCACGCGGTGCGAAATAGTCAAGGAAATACGTTATGGGCCCATCGAAAAAAATGCGTTATCAGAAATGGACTTCTTCAACGACAAACCGGAAATGGGCAGAATTATCGGGTGATAGTACCAAGAGCCATACGACAGAATATTATAGCGCTGGCACATGATGAAAGAGGACATTTCGGGGGCAACAAGACCGCCGGATGGATTGAACAATGGTTTTACTGGCCAAATCTCCACCGGGATGTAACGCAAGAAATAAGGAAATGTATGACATGCGCCAAAACAAAGCCAATGAATAGATCGAATGAGGGAATATCGACACCCATCCTCGTATATGAGCCAAATGACACAATAGCTATTGATTTCTACGGGCCACTACCGATGGCAAATGGGAAGAGGTACCTGCTGGTGGCATATGACTTGTATTCTAAATTGGTATCAGCTTTTCCGATCAGTCAAGCAAATGCAAAGCAGGCGATTCGAGTTCTGGAAAATCGACAATTTAGGGAAGTGGGAAAACCAAAAAGAATTTTATCAGATAATGGAACTCCATTCGTATCCAAAGAATGGGCACAGTGGATAAAAAAAAATAATATTAAGCATGCCCTCACGTCTATTCGAAATCCTCAAGCCAATCCATGCGAGCGAATGATGCGGGAACTAGGACGACTTTTCAGAATATATGTGCGTGGAAACCATAAGGCATGGGTAAAGGAAACGCCCCGGGTTGTGAGCATGATAAACGAAACCCGGAATGAGTCAACTGGGTTTGAACCCGACCGCCTGCACTTTGGGAGAAGGAGGCCATACCCATATGCCCAAGGACCCTGGCCTCAAAGGGAAAGAATAAATCGGACAAGGGATGCCCAAGAAGCCAAACGGCAACTGCAGAAAATGAGCCAAGTCCGAAAAAAAAGACAGGGAGTTGTGGTAGGAATATTCAAGGAAGGAGACAGAGTCATGGTACGGACGAATCCAGTCAGTCGGCCGGAACAGGCCATTTATAAAAAATTTCAACCCTTATATGAGGGACCTTATGTCATAGGACACGCATATGGGAACAATGCCTTCATATTGTATGAAGGGACCCGAAGGATTGGTACATATAATGCCCGGGCCTTGAAATTAGTGAATGAAGTTCAAACCCCTCACCGTACGGAGGAGGAGCGGAGCAAAGAAAGAGGGAGAGAAAGAAAATAAATAATTTTATTGTGAAAAAATTAAAATGCCAAACCTCACATTTTAATTTTTTTTGGACGGATCGCGGGGATATATACCGAGACAAAGTCGGTATATGTAAACACACACACACTCAAGCAATGTAAAATACTCTATTTTATTTTCTTACAACTTATGATAAAAAATAGATATAGTTTTCTTTCCATACTTTCTAAAATACACTTGTAAAATAAAATATTAATATGTCTAATTAAATAGTTTAAGGCTTTAACATAATTTACTAAAATAATATTCTCTAAAATGAAAAAATAATATGCCATTATAAATATCAATAAATAATTTATACTTGTATATGCCGCGGGGGTAACTAAAAAGGGATATTTTAAATTATAATTGTAGTAAAAGTAAAAGCTTATAGAAATGATTTTGAGAAAGATTAAATGCTCGACTTTTAGCTAATGTAAATTACATTGTTCTCGTAAGACACGCACACACGTATGCATCCAAGGTGTGAATGAATATAAGTTTGTTAACTGAGATTGCAATATGAGATTGCCTAAACATAAGATTGCCTTAAGCACATGGATTGAGTAGGACACGGACCCCAACGACAACTCTAAGAACATGGAACTCTGGGGGGAGATTCGATCCTCAGATAAGATCCAACCCATATAAATATCAAGCAAAATCTAGAGAAAAAAAAATGTTAAGAGAAGCTAAGTCAAATTATCAATTTTTTGTTCAATTTTCTCAAAATTCAATTTAATTCAAAATACTTCGTTTGTGCTATCCGTTTTCAAGATGATCGATATGAAATTAATATTTAGAGCGTCGACTGTCATGAGGGGCTAGGAAACCCTTCAGTGATTGATCGACGCTCCGCCACCAGAACATCTCCGTCGCTATGAATACTTAATAATATTACCATCTAAAATTAGTGCTCCAACCAGTTCAATAATGTTCCGTGAAATACATGAATCATCCTGATTTATTACGCTCAACTTTAAAAGAAATGAACAACCTCCTTATGGAAAACATCATCTCCCATGTTCAAACCTCCACTTAATTAGAAGCAGCGGAAGAATAAGCCAAAATCCTAGGTAAACACTTTATTTTTTTTATGCTTTCATTCATTCCATACGTAAACTTTTAAAAAAGGCAATCTCATAATTAACTAACTTTGATTTCGTAAATTAAACTATAAAATATTCCGTAATTCATTATATTTAAAAACTTATTATTGTAACTTATTATTGTAATCTCAACCTTCGTAAAATCAAACACTATGCAATTCCTAAAATTTAAATCTCAGGACTTTTCAAATATGAACTTTGACCCTAATTATTATCTTATAATTTATAACACTTACCTTCAAAAATGTAAAAAAAAGGAAATTTATATTCTATCATCCATATTTTATGATATATAATATGTTCTTTTCTGTGCGAGTGCGTAAATGCGTGTGTGTGCGTGTAAATAAAACTTTTAACCAATGTGCTTTTTTTATATTCAATAAATTTGTTCAGTATTTAAACAAGTCGAGCATTTCTCAAATCATTTCCTATAATTAAATCTTTATTCTATTTTTCGTCTTGATTATTAATAAAGTTAGCATTTATTCATATAGTTAATTATATTACTTTAGATTTATCTTTCTTAAACCTTGTTGCTTTTTAAAATGTCACTTACAAACATCGTGCCGTAAGTCACGATGTTTATTTATTTATTTATTCCGTAGTTAAGATAGATTTAAGAGTTGGGAGGGCCTATTATAAAATATAAATAAATGTCAATAAGTTGTAAATATAGCTGGAGTAAATAATTCTACCGGACGGTATGATATAGGGGGGATGATCTTATAAGCTTCTAATTGTTTAGAGATATAAACGAATAATCGTATTGGTCCCAAATAACCAATGACCCGGTCCAATGCTTGGATCGATCAGTTAGTTAATCAAGCGTCTTCTCCATTGGTTATCATAGCGTCTTTTACCAGAATAGTAATTTTGAAAACAATTACATCGCGACCCTGAGTGACCCTATTGGTCCATGCTGGGAGTTTGAGCTTGTGGGCGGGATTAGACTTCGAAATCGTTTTGATATGACGTAAGGTGATGCGAGAAGTTAAATTGTAATTAAATCATCGTATCTGGCGCCCCCTTGTATTGATAGTGAACAGTTATCGATATAAGAAAATAAATAAAGCTTTACGCTATGTCATGTTTGTTTCGGAATCACAATCCCTACGTAATCGGATGACCAAGCGTCCCGATTGCAATATATACACACCCACAGAGGCAAAACTCTGCATACAGTAGCACCACTGCAGTGCAAGCCAGAGTAATCAGTGGATGCAGGAAGGTTTGTGCATAAAATCCCTATCTAATGCCTACTCATCCAATATCCCCAGCCTAGATTTCTAGCTTGTGGTTTTCATCAGTGAGGAGCCTTGGATCTGAGAGTACTGCACCTAGATCTTAGGATTTAATGCAACCCTCCTACAGTCACCTTTTACTTTATTAGCTAACTATAAAACTTTTAGTTCAAAATAAAAATACAATAATGTTTTCAAATCAAGCTCATTAGCTTGTATATTCATATAGATCTGAACTCAGTTCAGCATTCATACTTTTTGGTGTCTTTGGTTCGTTAATAACCATAGTCACCTTAATCCTATTAGGCAGGATTGGTATTGAACCACTAAACATCATATGATCACAATTCTTTATACTTACAGAAGCTGTTACAGCTAGCTAATAAGGTAAAAGGTGGCTGCTGGAGGGTTACATTAGATCCTAAGATCTAGGTGCAGTGCTTTCAGATCCAAGGCTCCTCACTGATGAAAGTCACAGGATAGAAACTAGTTTGGAGATATTGGATAAGTAGGCATTAGATGCAGATTTTAGACCCAAACCTTCCTGTGTCCATTGATTACTCTGGCCTGTACTGAGTGACATTACTGTATAGAGTTTTGCCTCTGTGTAAACAGCTTGTACAAGCATAAAGAATGGTGATCATGTGATGTTTAGTGGTTTTATATATATACAATGTTATTTTAGAGCTTGAAACATTCTAATTTAAATTACAAATTCACAAATAATTTTTGATAAAGTTTTAATGCTAAAAAATATTGTAGTAAGACTTTGAGAAAGCGAATCAACATTTCTGGTTGTTTTTTTTTTTTTAAAAGAAAGATGGCATTTAGGAAAGCTTAAGCAGAAAATCTTTCAATAAAAACTTATAAAATAGATGTAATTATAGCAAAACATTTAAAACTGGAAAATAAGTTATAGGCTGAAGGCTATCTTACAGTTACATTTTGTACTTTTACTGCTAAAAGAGATAGAATCCATTTATTGATATTTCAAAAATGCTATATTTGAAAACTACTATATAAGTGACATATTTCATATATATGAATCAAAAGCAGAAAAAAAAGGTAAATGACTCTGAGATGCATTTAGTTTTGTCAATTGGCCCAAGTCATAACGCCCTTCATCATTGTTCATTTGTATATTGTCACATCACAATTTACAAGAACTATAATTGCAATACTCACCCACAGACAATTTCAAAAAATGAGATGGAATAAAATAAGAACAATAACTGAAATAGTATTAACCATTTAATATGGAATATTTTTTAATTTCCATCCTTTTATTGTGTGAAGTATTTGTTTATATTATTCCTTTTAATTTATAACTTAACAAATATTCAGGAATTTGTTTAATTTGGTTATTTAATTGATCAGGTTTTCATTTTAAAAGAATGAAAAACTCAGTATCCAATTGCCATAAATATTTACAATATATTTTACCAAACATGAACAAACGATTTCAAAGCAAGTTTTAATGCAAATATAACAGATGAAAGTGTTCTTGGTAGAATTCTAATTTTAAAGTTGATATTTTCAAAATTTAAAACTATTTTTTTAGAATAAAAAAATAATAAAGAAAATGCATTCATAAAATCAAATCTAACACAATTAAGGCATGATTTTTGCAGTGGTAGAATATCAGACACTGAAATACATGATTATGTATCAGACAGTGGAGTGTAGAGATTTTTGGATCGATTTCAGATCTGGCACTTTGATGCTCAAATTTCTCATGAACTTCTGAGTGATAAAGTCATTTAATAATTTATTTTTAATGTTTATTTTACCTAGAGATTTCCAAAAATTTATCTTATCAATATATATATCTGTACATTACTATAGGTAAACTATCTCATTTTTTTTAAGGTATTGCCATCATTATTTATATATATTCAATTTATATAAAACATAATATTTGTTATAGTGTTTAACAAGATGAAGTAATTCAAAACATTGCATTCTAGCATTTTATAAAGTTTTCTTTTAGTACTATTACTTGTTTCATTAAGCAAATATTACACATCAATTAATTAAACATTTCATAAAATGTTTTATCTACAACAAAAAACTTTTTTTTATATGATCAATTTAATTTTTTTAAAGTTAAACAAATATTAACATTGACAGATGTTACTTCACAAACAGTTATATAAACAAAAAACTAATATCAATAATTTCAATAAACATCAAAGTGTCATTTATATGAGCATTCATCCATAAACAGCACCACCTAACTATATACATCTGTGCACATTGGTAAAAAAAATTTTAAGATATAAATTAATATATTGAAACCAGTTGGATTACATAGCACCCAGCAACATAATTGTGTGTGGGCATATATATATAATGTAAAGGAAAAGAAATAAACATAGACAAAAATTTTAGATATTTTCTACTTTCCTGATATAGTAATCAGGGATTAAATAATTCTGAATTTAAAATGGAATTTAATTACAAAATAAAACTTTTAAAAGAGTCTAATAAATAAATTAATAGTGATTCTGATTTTGAATTTAAAAACAAGCATGATTTTTGAAAAATCTTTTAATTAATGCTTGTGCACAATTCTCTATCTAAGTAAAAACATGTAGATGACACTTTAGTAAAAATCTAAAAGTAGCTTTTGATTAAAATTGTTTTTAATCAAGATAAGAATTAGACAGAAAAAACTGTTTTTGAAAATGTGTTTTTATCATCTCAGCAATTCAAGACTATAAAAGTTTTGGATAAAAAGATTAGAACAGTCTTGGCTAATAATATTTTTGAGAAGCAGAGTAGCTAACTGCAGAGTTGGACAGAACTCCCATGAAGATGTAGCAGAAGTCAAGACAGGAGAATGCAGATCCTCTACAGTTTAATGATAGAGTTTAAATTCACATGGAGGAAAATTACCTACTTCTTTGTGTTGAAATTCATAGCTACAGATGTGGGCTAAAAGGATAGTTGCTTACCTGAAATCTATCAAACTGAGACAACTTGCTGGTCTGAAGACCATAAAACTCTAGACAAAAGGGAGCTCATGGTATGCCAACAAATTACCAGAATTATACCTATCTTGATGATGACAATCACCAAAACCAAGCTCATCAAGAGAAAGCTTGATGAAGAAATTGGTATATATATGCTGCTGTTTATCTATACATGCAGGGAACCACAGATATATAATGTGTCATGTGTATATACAGTGAGTTATTTTATTTTAATATTCTTTGGTCTGAAATATTTTAAAAATTAGAGATATAAAACAATTTTATTTTTCATTTATTAAAAAAAAGGAGACATTTTAAAAGTGAAACAAAGGCAAATAATTTTGCTTAGATTTAAAAATCAAAAAGTAAAGAATAAATGATTCTAGAAGCTAATAATTAATTAACATAATCTGTTAAAAGCGGATTCTATTTTTTTTTAAAAAGAGAGAAATCTAAAACAAATCTTTTAGAATAATCTGTCAAAAAGTATTAAATAATAAAATATACCTGCTAGAGGATTTAACATTTATCAGGTCAAGAAATTGATATTTTAAGAGAAAAAAAGATATTGAACTGTTGTGAAATAATTAAACAACATGATTTTATATACTTTTAATATTGAATTAATTATGAAAAATATAATCTTTATTATTGTAACAAATTAAAATATATGATATAAACATTAGTGTGTGATTGCAATTCAATATGCACATATGTGTATGTTAAATATGTATAAAACTGAACTTCATTTGTAGATTTATGACAATATTAAATAATAAAATATACCTGCTGGAGGATTTAACTTTTATCAGTGGTAAAAAAAAAGACTTTATTTCTTTTTAAAAAGAAGGAAAATTCTGTAATCATTAAAGATAGATTTTGATTTTATTAATACATATGCATATATATGAATTTAATGTATTTTAACCAAGGAATTAATTATGGAAAAAATACTTTGAATAATCTTTATTATTTTGTCAAATTAAAAACATCAAATGATGTAAACAGCAGTGTGTGCATAAATGACTAAATGCACACACATATACGTAAAATGTAATCATTTTTATTATTCAATATCAATTCAAATATGTCCACTTCTAAATTGTACTGCACTTGTATGCATATTTATATCAATAAGTATCAAATAGACACTTATATATATATATTTTAATCATTTTTTGACAATTCAAATGTATTCATTCTAAACTGATCTATCACACATCTGTGCAAATTATATATATATATATGAACCCATTAAGAGATATTGTAAACCATAATAGTAACTTGAATTTTGTATAGTAATCATTGTAAATCACAATGTGATAATTTGAATTTTATATATTACTCAAAATCAGAAGACTTAATTGACATGTGTATAGCCATGTTCTAAATCATTTTTTATTATTATTAATAAACTTGTATTCAATTGTTAAAATTATTCCAGTTCTAAATAGTTTTTAGATTATATTACATATTGCATCATCATCATCTTGATCACTGTAACAGTAATAGAGCCTTGTTCTGAGCTAGATTTGTGCATAATAGTCTGGTATATATGAATGGGGATGTATTTTAGTGCTGTTGGGCATCATTATCCTGGTTAGCACATAAGATTATATTCTTTAAAGCCCATGTATGACATTTTATTATAATTTAATCTTATTAAAAATTAAGTTTATAGTTGGCCAGTACATTAAAGGTATTAAGTGGCCAGAGCATCGATGATGATCAATATGTTTTAATATCCCAGTATTATTTTTTATGATTATGTATCTAATGGATGAGCACTTTCTGCATACAAATTATGTTTAAATAATTGCCCCAAGCTGGCAATGGCTCAATAGTTAGCCTGATCTACAGAAGACCCAATTCAAATCCAGTCACAAGATGGACTATTGATTTATTGTATTGATGTAGTTTGATTGATGGATCATTCATGATGATGAATGATGAGTACTTATGCTTACTTATACTCATTTATAAAGATGTTTGCTGTATGATAATGATATTTATAACTGACCTAACTGGGCTGATCTCTCAGAGATCTTATGATCTCATGTTTTCTTTAATATACAAAATTGCTTATGTATTTTTTGGATATTAAACACTCTTTAATATTACTTATCTTTAATAATTCTTTATCTTAAATATTATATCTTATATTAAATTTCATTATTTGAAATATTGGTAGGTATGACCACCCAGATCCTTATCCTGTTATAATATATATAGAAACAAACCATGTTTAGTAATAAAAAGAAGTTTGCCTATATGATTAATACATAAGTTTATGTTATCTTGGTTGATAAATGGTGCATATTATGTTTCTTTTTGCAAAACAAGATAATAAAAAATCCAGCATTCAATATAAGAGAATAAAACTCATATTTTAATTAGGAAATTTTGGTCACACAATAGAAAGATTAAGAAGCTTAACCATATACAATATAACCATCTGAGAAAGAAGCTAAGTAATACTGAGCAAAAGGTATGAGTTTCTTACCTAAATACATGAGGTGAAATAAAATCTAGGATAGAATATAAACTGCTATGTTAAAATCTGCTTCCAACACAAAGTTTTGAGACTGTTTTATAATGAGATCTAGAATTTTTTAAAATTATATTTTGATTTTCATAATCGTAATAATTAATTAGATTTAAATTCATTTTTAGTGCGTTTATATCACATATAGTTGTATCTTAGCTATAACCAATTGAACATGAATTTTAAATTAATACTAAATCTGAACCAAATATTCTAAAAACTGTGAATTCATAGTTTAGTCAGCATTCTTTTCTATAAATAAAATTTATTTTCGAATGGCATCATGGAAGGATTTATTATGAATTATTTATTTATTTAAGATTTCAGTGTTTTATCCTTCTTAAAATGCCAAAAATGAAAAAAATGAAAAGACTATTTAAAAAAGGACAAACGTCTCATTATTTCCTTGCAGGTGTGTGTGTGTGTGTGGGGGGGGGTGAGCTGACGTAATTTTTGCTTTTTTTTTTTTGACAACAAAGTTAATCAATTATTTCTTTCCTTTATTTTGAAGTTACAACAAGGTTATTAAAACTTAATTAAAACTGGTTTTTACTTTTTCAAAATATTTATCAAATAAAATGAAAAAGTTTTAATATTAATTTGCAAAATATTTAATTTTAGTTTTAAAAATTATGCTTATGTATTTATTGTGCTAGTTTTAGTATTAAATATTCCAGAATCTTTTGATTTCTAAAAAGTAGTTTATTAAAACAAGAAAGCCATATTTAAAAATGTATGGTATAGCACTATATTTCAGTTTCAGTAATATTTTTGCATTATATCAGTAAAGAAGTATCAGGTGGTTGTTTTCACCTTTATCAGTCAAAGGAATAATATTATATGTTAACGATTATTTTATTAATGTATAAACTTCAGAACACACCACACTTGTTAATTATGATATTATCAATAGATAAAAAATATTTTACAAACCAAAAAGTCTCATAAAGATTTCAGTAGAATCAATACTTTTCCTTCATAAAATATTTAAAAATTATACCCTGTGAAAAACACCTGTTACATTTTCTTCTGACTTCTTGGTTGCATTTGATTAATGAAATGCAGAAACTAACTAATGTAGATTTCCAAGTTTTAAACACATCTCAATTTATCAGTAAACAGACACAAATTAGTTTACTTCTCATATATATGTATATAAATTTGCAGGTATGAAGCTTAATATATTTGTCTATGATCATAATTTGAAGTTTGAATCTTTATGGAACTTGAAAAATTGTTTGAAGTAGCTGTGAGTTTTTTAAATAAGTCTTGGTCTCTTTTTAAATAGCCAATTAGCCCATAATTAACTTGGGTAAACATTCAATTATTGATTGGTAAATGGGTATCTATTAATATGAACAAGAAGTTAATTAAAATAATAAAAGAAAATTGAAAACTTTACAACCTAGCATTTCATAAGTCTGATGAGTATTATCTTTTACTTAGAGCAATGAGCACTTCAAAGGTTATTTATCTTTTACCTAACTATATCTTATATCACAGAGGCAAAACTCACCATACAGTCACCACTCAGTGCGAGCCAGAGTAATCAATGGAGCTACTGTGTGAAGAGTTTTGCCTCTGTGAAAAACAGCTTGTGTAAGCATAAAAAACGGTAATCATGTGACATTTGATGGTTATATCTTACATCACTGCATAACAAATAATCATTGCTGACTTTTATCTGGAAAGTTTCTTAACTTAGGCTACATGTGAGCATTGTTACAATTTGATAATGGTTGTTATGTTGATGTTAATTTCTACTTATTCCATAAAATTATGAAATTAGGTCAATTCTAAAATAAATAAAGCAATTTGCCTGCTTTAGTGATATCTGTATAAATTGTGACAAGTTAAATTATATTGAAACCAAACACGTACATATAGCATAAGCTTGGCAGTAAAATTATTTCTAAATGTGTGATAATTGTTTAGTTAATTGATCTCTTTTCAGACAAAGCAAGAATAAATATAACTGCTAAACATCACATAATCACCATTCTTTATGCTTACACAAGTTGTTTACACAGTGGCTAAACTCTTCATACAGTATCGCTACTCACTGATGAAAGCCACAAGCTAGAGACTAGACTGGTAATATTGGATGAGTAGGCACTAGATAGGTATTTTATGCAAACACCTTCTTACATTCACTTATTACTCTGGCTTGCATTGAATGGTGATATTGTATGGAGAGTTTAACCTCTGTGAAAAATAGATAGACAGAGTTCAGGTTGAATGTATTATAATTTGAAATTTATAAAAAAACAAAAAGTTATATTTTTATTGATGATATTCAAGATAACTTAAAATAAAAGTGTAAAAAGTAAATAGGATTATAAAAATGCCAAAAAAAAAAAAAAATTGGCATCAGAAAAAAATTATTTAAATAATTATTAAAATAGAAAATTGAAGATATTTTCAATTTATCTTGCTAAGAACATAAGTTGCTACCAGATATTTCTCTGCAACTTGCCAAATATTATCTCATTTGATGAATAATCATTGATGTCATGATCAAATTGATTATAACAAGAACATTATTGACATATCATTCATTACAAACCAACAGCTTCAGCCAAGGAATAAATCAATTTTTAATATTTAAAAGAAAAAAAAAAAAAGAACCAACCACAACTAGGTTAATAAAATTTATTTTCTTTTTTCTAACCATTTTGTTTAAAATAATTCCTAAAAATATTAACCCATAAATTTTGATTTTCAATTTATATAAAAAAGAATATACCCTATATATTATAAAAAAGAATGAAATGTTAGTTTGGAATACTGAAATTTTATAATAAGTAATGATAGTAAAAAAATTAATAATAATTAGCTCTCTCTCTATATAAAGAACAATAATGTTAATAAAATAAACATAAAGATGAATAATACACTGTTAATGATAAAAAAAAAAATCTTGTGAATAAATTTTATAAATAAGAAGATCAATACATTATTATAGATAATACAGATATCATTTGCACAGTAAATATATAAAAAAAAACATTTTCTATGCCCTCAATAGTTAATTTAGGAGTGATACAAGATCTAAATGATGATGGATTAATTCTCATTTGAAGGTAATGGGAGGAGAAGCTTAAATTTGATCAACATGAAATAAGCTGTTGCACTAAGCCTGACATTGTGCTCTTTGGATGTCCTTGAATTTTATGGCAACTGATTAAATCATAAGCAATCATTCTCTATGACTATATCTTCTTTTGCAAAATAGTTTATTATATCTTTTTATTTCTTTAAAATGTTTTCTATATTTGAATTGATAGTTGAATCAATTTCTTATACTTTTAGTTAAAGATAATCATCTCTATTTTTTACCTATTTTTTAATATTTATATACTATTTAACTACTGATAATAACATTAACATTCAATCATAGTATCTTTCTTTTGTTAGTACAATATTTATTTATTTATCATTTGATCAAAGCTATTCAGGAAGTCAGACATCATTCAATATCAAAGTAAGAGTCTGCAAACAATAATTTTCTCATTATTTGATCAAACCCCTATATCAAAATTTTTATTTTATAGAAAATCAATCCAGGAACATCTAACTCTAGAATAAATCACTCTTATTTAAACTTTGTTTTTAGTCATCTAAATGCATGCAAAATCAAAAGCAAAGGTTTCTTGTTTGAATATTAGCTGAAAGCAATTTTTAAAATAATATTCTAATTACTGTTATACTGTTAGTGTATTGGTAGAGTAATAGGGTGAATCCTAGACTCAAGGACCATAGATGGCTATTTCAGCCATGTCAGTTGTATTAAACTATCACTATGATGCACGAACATCACTTGGCTTTTTTGTTTAGATGATTGTTATTATTTTATTTAAGAGAAAAAGGGAAGTATATTGGATATATTTGAAAGAAAGGTCTGTTTTTAAATGTCAGAATTTGTTTAATACAATTCATTTTTTAAGTGATATTTTATTCATATGATAATAATGACATTCGTTTTTTTTTTTTTAAAAAAGTAATTAATTCAAGGCTGCAAATTCTAATATATAAAAAGTTATTTCCTTGATTCTACGAAAAATAAGCTACAAATGAGAGATAATATAATAATAACAGTCTTTAATCTGAGATTTTTATTTCTAAGTTTATTTTGTTTTATAATTTAAAAAAAAAGTGAAATTTAAAAAATAGTTTAATTTTTTATTAACGGGTATTCAAGTGAATGTGATTAATTAAAATTTTGGCTGACAATGAAAGTTTGAGATATTCTCATTTTGTATAATTTAAAAAGTGAAGTGAAAAATTTGTATAATTTATTTTTTCCCTCAAAATCTTTTTCCAAGCATATCATGTTCAAAATGAAAAAAAAAATACAATGCATTAAGTTTATTCAAAAGATTTTCTGTTTTCTTTTTCGGGAAATGATTAATTTTTATCATTTTTACTCACTATATAAATAGATTTATCAAGTACTGCATTTACGATATCAACAAGGTCTACAGAAAGCTGATTATGGAATGAGTTTTATTTATGACTTAACTGAGAATAATAAATAAGCAATGCCTGATCAAGAATATCTTGCAAAATAAGATATTCCATCCTATAAGTCTAGGTCTAGTTTTTAATACAAACTTTTGTATATTGTTCTATATATATTTAATAAGTTTAGCTATTTAAGTTACTGTAAGATCTGATAAATCCCCACACATCTAATGATATTCTGCACTGATTATGCGTCCACAACCACAGTTTCATCTTTTAATCACATGCATAAAAATTATGATTCTCTACCTTTTCCTTTTTCTTTTGTTTCCAAGCTCTTAGTGCTAAGGAAAGACGGATTTAGTGGACTGAGAGTGCTAAATTGTAATTTTTGCATGAGGCAATATAATCAATAAGGATTCATTTTGTAATTGACTCTCAGCTTGGAAAAGGTAAGTTTAAGAAGTTCTTTTTAGAAAACCTACTATCTCCTGTGACAGTGGAATGACTTAATAAAAGTAGTCTAAAAATAACCTTTCTTGAACAATCTGGTTAATCATCATGTTTGGTGAATATTCATTAAAGCAGCACAAATAATTGTAAAATAAATCAGCAATGGTAATGATTGTAACAAAAGTGGTTACTTTTTTTCTCTTTCTGAATATAGGAATTTTGTTTGATATAAGCAAAGACAACATATATAATGTTAAATAGTTAATATTGATAGCACCTCTAAGACTTTTTATAAGAGTGGCTTAATTGAATAGGTAGATGGATATCAATTTCTGAAAGAACGGATCCCTAATTATTGATACTGAGAAGTTTAATTTGGTATCTTTTATTCCTGGGATTAACTGTGAAAGAGCAATGGAATTAAAATCTGGTTATGCAATGATATTTGTGCCCATCTTACCAGTGTTTGTTAAATTAACATCATTAAAAGAACAAAATTTTCTTTTTGGAGTCTTTAATGCATATGTTAGTAAGAACAATAAACTTTGATGCAAAGTTTTTGGAATTAATAATATTCATATTGTAAATGCAAGTAATCTACTATTTTTAAATTTTTACATAATATATGGAGTAATTATCATAAATACTTTATCTAGAAAATTTACATAATAATTAAGAGTCAGGATGCAAAACAAAGGCTAAAAAGATTTGAGATTTTTTTTGTCGTATTCAATATTGATGCTATTCTAAACATGCTATATAATTTGAGAAGAACCAAATACTGTCCATGATAAATTTAAGCAATTACTGAACAATTAAGTGCCAATTTGAGTTTTTAAAACTGTTATATTACTGAGGCATGAAATTTTTTTAAAGAGTGTTCTGTTGATTCATGTAAGTCTATTTTTGAGTTTATTAAAAAGAAAAATATATTTACTGGCATTCTGGCAATGACTCAATAAAAAAAAAAACATGCATTTTTTGCTTGACAAATAATAAAAGTGGTGCTTCATAAGTAATATAAAAATTTGAAACAGATATCTAGTAACAGATAAATAAGTTTAAAAATTGTTTGATTAAAATTGCAAATGAGACATGTCATTTATAGACTGTGGTATTTACAAATTTTTTGATGCACTAAAATAATCTATAGATTTAAAAAATATTTTATATACTCATTTATATAATATTGGTGATATTCTTCGAAACAGAAAAAATATTTTAACCATTTTTATAAAATATTTATAAAATAAAGTTAAAATAAATTTTTATAATCTTAAAAAAAGAGCTTCAGGTTCCTGAAATACCTAAAAAAGTTTAAAAGTAAAGTAAAGTTTTAGTTTCAAGACTATTTAAAATGTTTAGAAAAGTTGATCTTAAGAAAATATGTCACCTGATCTTAAGAATGCTTTTATTATTTCAACTTATAAAGATTCACTAGTGACTATGAAATTCTTCTATTCTTCCAGTATAGCCATAGATTTGATAAGCATTAACTATGCAATTTATAATTTCTGCTTGTCCATATTTAATAGACAAGTGGCTGTTAAATTTCTTTTATGAAACAGATGAGTGAAATAATCATGGATGATCCTGAATATGTTAATGAGACTCTAATTGTGTCTGCAAAGATCAAATCAAAATTGTTTTATTGTTGTATCTGGAAAAATAAATTTGTTTGGAACCTCATAAGAATTCCATTTTTTCATAGTTCTGTAGATTGGTTGAGCATCTCGATTTGAATTGAATCCTAAGAAATAAAACTATATCTTGGGTTGCTATCAGATCTGATATGCTTAAAGCTTTTTATATATTTTCTAGAGACAACCTCTCTTTTGATATTTGCGAGTGGAATACATGTAAAAATGAGAAGCCATTGCAGAAAAATAAATTTGAGTTTGCCAGTAATTTTTTTTTCAGGGTAATATTTATTTAGGTATCTAAAAATTGAGTGTAAATGTTTTCTCCAACAGAGAAAGAATTTTCACCAGCAGAATATATGAGTGCTAAGAAAGCAGTCTGTAAAATACTTGCATCACCACCACAAGTAGTATTACTCAGCTTTTCAAAGAGTTTATTCCTAAAAATAAATTTTGATGTGACTTTAGATAAATGAGAAAAATAAGTTAGGCTATAATCCAATCTACTCCTAAATAGTGTGGGTGTGATTGTATTTCAGTCTAATATTGCAAATTGTTTAGATGAAAAATCAAACAAATTGCTTTCATTGCATTAGGAATAATACTAATCTTTAAAAAAGATTTGGAATTTTTTCATATCTTTATTGAGAGATTTTCTATTTCAAGAAAGGATCTCTTTTGAAAAGTCAAAGCAATACCATCATTATAGATGAATTTCCTGAATTCTTTATCTGGAAGATCATTAGTGATATAAAGAGCAAAGAGAACTGAAGCTTGTGGTACAGAATTCTGTAGAATTTTGTATCTATAATTTATTTCCAGTTGAATTTTTCTATTGGATAATATTGTCAAGTAAACAAAGATTTTCCTGTGCATAAGTCTTAAAATGTTTTAGAAGCACAATATTTTTAGAACAGAATCAAAGGCTGAAATAAGATGAATAAAGGTAGAACCAATTTTCAGTTTATTTTGAAAACCTTTTTGGATATGATCTGTTAAATATAAAACTTTTTCACAACAGCTTTTTTCTGGTGTAAAACCAGATGGATTAGCAATATTCTCATCAATGTGATTCTTTCAAAAAACCTGTAGAGAACCCATAATAATAATAATGGCTTATAATTTTTGGTTGTTGTTGGGGTTATATGGTTTTAAGAGCACTATAGTTCTGATTTTATAGAATGTTTTCTGTATTGGTGAATAGTCTTTTTAACCATACTTTGTAATTAGCCCATTTTTTTTTTTAGAAACTCCAGAAATGTTATTTGCTTTTGATGTATTTCCTAATTTAAAATAATCAAGTTCATCAATATTTACAGACTTTATTAGTTTACTATCAGAAAACTATTGTAAAAAAGAAGTCTGCTTTAATATTTATTTTTCAACCTATCAATCTAAGGATTAGAAGGTTGATATATATATAAGATTGGCAATCTGATTAGAAGTGACAATAATAATTGTTTTAGAGGAAAAATCATCAGGTTTACTACTACACTTTGTAACGCCCACCTCCCCATGGTCTTTCTCCCTTTTCTGGTATTATCAAATGTTTTTTTATAAGTTTACAGCAATTTTGGATTATTGGTAGGCAAAATTGGCTATGTAGATTACTGCTGGTTATTTCCCAACTTGAAATAATTACTTTTGGTATTCATAAGATAGATTCTC
The DNA here is from genome assembly GCA_028023455.1 of Epiperipatus broadwayi. Classification (NCBI taxonomy): domain Eukaryota; kingdom Metazoa; phylum Onychophora; class Udeonychophora; order Euonychophora; family Peripatidae; genus Epiperipatus; species Epiperipatus broadwayi. The sequence goes on from JAQFVV010000004.1 coordinate 23,702,760, forward strand.
TGGTAGCTGTTATTTATACCAAGAAGAAATTTGAGAGACTATTAATATTTTGTTACAAGACTCAGTATAGTGATTCTAATTAGCTCTTCTTAAAATCCATCTCAGAAATAAATAATTTTCAACTATAAAAAAGAGGATTCCAAGAGTGATAAAAGACTTGGTTTACATTGACTACATTAATAGATAAATAAAGGGGGGTAGACAGGAAGAGGAAGGGGTGTGGAGAGATGATCTAATAGCAGTTCAGCAGGTAATGATGGAAAAGTTTCTAAGTCGCTTCATCAAAATGCTATATTACATTGATGGATTTGGGCCAATTAAAAATAAGTTTTTTTTTTGTTTCTAGATTTAGAATATGTTGGTATAATGTTATGAATACAACCTATGAAACTATAGAAACTTTGTTTTAATATTAAAGACTTAAAAAGTTCTTTATCATCGAATTATATATAAAAAATATCAGCAACTTTTACTTTGGGTGATTATCAATTAAAAAATGTGAATTCATTTAAATATTTTGGCAGCTTTTTAGACAGAGAAATGGATTTGGATGTTGACATGCAATTAATTTTTTAAAAAAAATATAATTATTGTTTCATTCATTTATCATCTAAAAATAAAATCTTAGTTCCCAATTTATTGATATTTTAAGAAGATCCCCCCCCCCACCCCAAGATTTAAGATCAGTCGTTGCTTATTAGATGTGATAATAACGAATCATATTGTAAGGTATATCTTCATTAGATTGGTCACAGGTTAGTGAAAACATAGCAATGGATGACCTAAAAAGTATTTTGTGATGAACTTGAGCATGGTTTTTAAGATTCGGAGTTCTTCCTCAGTATCTTAGAGACATTCTATAAAATCTGTAATAATGATGGCTTTCTGGGGAAGATATTGCAGAATACAATGGAATAATGAGCTATAATAAGAGAAAGCACTGTAATTTTTGGAAAAAGTGTTTTATGAAAAATAAGTTAAAAAGATGATTATAATATGATATATAAATAATTATAGAGCTAGCATATAATTTCTCTGATTAATTTGAGTTTCATGTATTTGTATAATCATTGGAAAGTTCATCTTTAATTTTATATATATATATTTTTTGTCTTTTTTCCCCTCATGAGTTATAATGATCACTAATGATATAAACAACTTAAGTTAGTGACTTTTCAATTTTGTTTAACTGAATTGCAATGAGAATAGTTTAAATTTTGTTAATAACACTTAATATCTTGCAGTCGCTTCCTTAGAATAATTTTGCTTTGGTAAGGTTAAATTCTTTTAATTGATGTTACTATGAAAAATCTTAGCATATTTTTAAACACTGATGCAAAAAAAAAAAAAATTCTATCATTGTAAATTAATTACATTATTTTGCCATTTATGCTACCAGAGTATTTAAAAAATAAGCTAACAGTTTCACTATCTGACAAAAAAAAACAAAACAAAACATTTTTAGAAATCTATTCATGGAAAAATGAAAAATTTTAAAAGTGATGTCATTCTGTGAAGTAAGAGGTGGTGTAATATAAAGAAAGAAAATAAAGAAACAGCTCTCATAGACTAAAAATATTTCATATGTCAACAATTGAAAATATAAAAAATTTCATTTTGAATTTAAAAATACAAACAAAAATGCAAAATAATAACAGCAATTTACTATGATATATATTCAGTATTTTTATTGAAAATTGTAAATTATTGAAATTGATTGTTCGATAAAAAGACAAAGTAAAAATATAAAACAATTTTAAATAACTCATTGTATGACAAAAGCGATATGGCATACTTTTACTCAACAATTGTGAGAGAAACAGGCTAGCCAGAAACTAATTGTATAGAATAATATTTTTGGGCCAAATGATGAGTGCTGGTTCAGGACGAAATGTGTATTTTAAGGATTATACAAAATTTTCACATCTGATTACACTCCTCCACAAGATGTTAAAAATGGATAAAAACCATTCCCTACTTAGCGTGAGAGTAGTGTAGTAGAAATTACACTAAGAAATATTATTTAATATTGGATAATCTCTAGTCTAATGAATGACTAATAAAAATTATTAACATACTTTCATTAAGTGATTTGTGTCAAAACTGTGAGGGCAACACATTTGACACATCAATTAAACTAGTAATTTGCTTGCTTGCTAGCTACCTAGCTGCCTGTCTATCTACCTACCTATCTATCTGTCCTTCTGTTTGTCTGTCCATCCATCCATCTATTTATCTATCCATCTCTCTATCAATCCATCCATCTATCTATCCATCCATTTATTCACCCATCTATCTATCTATCTATCTATCTATCTATCTATCTATCTATCTATCTATCTATCTATCTATCTATCTATCTATCTATCTATCTATCTATCTATCTATCTATCTATCTATCTATCTATCTATCTATCTATCTATCTATCTATCTATCTATCTATCTATCTATCTATATGTCTGTCTACCCACCCACCCACCCACACACCTATCTATCTATCTATCTATCTATCTATCTATCTATCTATCTATCTATCTATCTATCTATCTATCTATCTATCTATCTATCTATCTATCTATCTATCTATCTATCTATCTATCTATCTATCTATCTATCTATCTATCTATCTATCTGTCTATCTATCTATCTATCTATCTATCTATCTATCTATCTATCTATCTATCTATCTATCTATCTATCTATCTATCTATCTATCTATCTATCTATCTATCTATCTATCTATCTATCTATCTATCTATCTCTCTCTCTCTCTCTCTCTCTCTCTCTCTCTATCTCTCTATATATATATACTGAACAATGATAAAAAATGTTAAGAAATTGTGATCTGTGCCAACTGATGAGTGCTAGTTCAGTATGAAATGTGCATCTTGGGGATCATAGATCTTTTTCACATAGCTTTAGTCATATGTTTATGATTACATCCTTCCATACAATGTTAAAAGTGGAAAGAAACCAGTTCCTATCTTGAATGAGAGTGGTGTAGTGAAAATTATACTTTAGAAATATGGTTCATTAAGTGAACAATCTCTAAGTCTAACGAATGAGTAATAAAAATTATTAATAGCTATAGTTTATAGTTTTTCTTTCTTGTTTTAGCTTTTAGGTAAGAAAAACCACATATATATTTACTGAAAAATAATTTTACAGTTGTACTGATTCACTGTAACAAATAAATTTAACAACATTTCAGAAATTGGATGTCTAGAGAATGTACATAATGTGAAAAAATATTTTTTTAAAGTAATAATAAATAGTGGCCACAAATTATGGGTCTCTTGAAAGATATGACCACTGATTAAATGATTTGCAAAAATTCTCCATTTATAAATCAAGCAAGATTTGGAGACACAAAATAATTTTCTTCATGATAAGTTAAATATCTCAATCAGGGATAAACTACTTAATAAAAAATATTTTTCAGCAGATAGGTAGTTTGGCATCATAGAAGTTAACAAATTATATAAAGCACCAGATAACAATCTCATTCTTAAAAAAATATCTTGATTATAATATTAAATAGAATTCTACTACAATATGTTCCCTTTCAAAGTTGAGACTTAATGAAATGAAGATTCACTTTGAAGAATTCTGGAAGTTAATTTATGTGAAAACCCCAAAATAAAAAACATATTATGTGAAAAATTTATAAAAGATTAAGAAAAAAATTATATACAAATGACATTTAGATGATTATCATCATCAAGTCAGTAAAGACCTTATTTGCAAAAATACATAAACTTCAAAAGATAGACATAATCCCAAATATATACATTTTATATTTAAAAAATTACATTTGAAATTAAAATAATAAAAAAAGAATAGACATGACTACTGTAAATATTGATTAAAATTTAGTTTGAATTTTATTAAATTATATTGAAATGTTTTCATTAAGAATAAATGATAAACATCACTTAGGGGGAGGGGATATAGACTCTTTCATTTTTTTTAAATTAAATTAATATTTTATAACTAAAAACTGAAATAAAAATTCAATTGGAAAACTTTTATCAAAATAATAAATTTATAATAAAATTCTCTCACAACCATGGTTTTATCTATTAACGAAACAGATCTTTTCAAGTGAAAATCAACTAAACTTAATACACACATATATAAAACAAGACTCAAATCTTTAATATCAAAGGAAGTTTTCAAAAGATGACCTCAGATCATCAGAATTTAACTCTTTTTTTTTTTAATTAATTTTTTTCATAAATGATAACCTCTGCAGTGTCAAACAATATTTTATGATTTATAATCAGTTCATGAATATACAAAGCTGAGTTGTAATATTTATTTTTAATTCTATTCTTACAAATTTAACTCTTTCATTAAAAAGATTTCATTTACTTTGACTTATATAAAGTTTATTACAACTGAAAGGAAATCTTATAAACTGTATTAGAAATACATTTATTATCAATGGACTGTTTTGAATTATTTAATAATAAACTTAAATCAAGGCCTTTCTTGCAAAAAATGTTCATACTACACAATAAGTGATTATTCTTATAAGCCAAATTATAAATTGCAAGACTTCTATGATAAAAATTAAATTCTTTTTTATGCTTTACATTAAAATTTTTATTAAAATCAGGCTTGTATTTTTATTAAATATAATATTCTTAATAAATCAGAAATAAATCGACTTCTTTGAATATAAGACTTACTTGCAAAATTATTAAGTCTTTCATTCCTACAACAAAAACATAATAAAGCATTTTTTTAAGTATAAAGAGCAGATAACTGTCAGACTTTATCATATTTTTAAAAATTTTTATATTTAATAAAATGACTATAAAGTGGAATATCAACTTTATCAACATTTAAATCTAAAAAAATTAACTTGACAAAATTAAATGTATCTTCCTCAATAATATATACATTATAATCAAAACCATTCAATCTAGCAAAATAAATTCCTATAATTAATTTTTTTCAATAAACAAACAATCATCAACATATCTAGCAAATAATTTAAAAAAAAACAAACAACAACAATAATACAGACAGAGAACATTAAAAAAGAAAGAACATAACCAATAATAACTCATTTTATTTTAGTTTTGTAAAACACATTACTGTACACTTAAATGCTCAAATAATAAAAAACAATCATAAATAACGTTAATATTTTCAGGTTTTCTCAAAACAGAAAGACATTCATTCATACTTTTTAATCTATCAACAGAACAATACATATTTTCAATATGTGAACTAACAAAAACATTAATTTTATTAAAAGCTTCAAAAGAAGAAGTGATACAAAATTAATATACTTTTAAAAAAATTTTATAAAAAATTTTGAATTTCAAAATTTTTATCAAAAACACCACCTTAAAGAAAAATTATTTTTATGAGACTTAAGATTAAAGAAGACTTTAGGTGAAATAAAATCACTAGGATAACAATTTAAATAAGTAAATCTATCAAAATTATTTAATTTTCCATAACTTTCAAAATATCAATTAACTTAGATTTTATTTTTTTTCTAGGATAATTATTTTAAAATAAAAAAAATATATTTTCAAAATTATCAATTTTAAATTTATTCATAAATTGTACATTTTGATATGTCTATTTTAAAATTAAAACATTTTTAATCTTCTAAACATAAAATTATAAAAAGAATGAGGTATAAAGATATTTACTAGTCATTACTAATGACAGTTTTTTTTTTCAAAAATGGAAATGCTTCATAATCTAATAAAAGATATATGTTTAGGTGATCTTTCTTTTCTAACAAAATAAATAATAATTATGTAGTAATTTGTTTTAAAGTATTTATTTTAATAAAGTTTTTTAAAAATAAAACTTAACAGAAAAATTTGCAAAAAAATGTACAGACATAGTTCATGCTTCTTTTTGTTTAAAAATATGCTTTCTCAAATATAAATAGTGCTGATAGTTGATTGAAAATAAAATCAACATTAAATAATATCTAGAAATAGAGAGTTTAATGAATAGACAATCTGCTAATATAAAACATAGAATTGTAAGAAATTTGAATGAATTGAATGATGGGTAATATAAGATTTTTATTTTGTGTAAATTTGTACTAAGTGATGGTTGATAAAGATTATCAGTGTTACAATAGAAAGTACTTCCAGTAAAATATATATTTATTAAAATTTGGATACTGTGTTAAATAGATTTATTTGAATTATTATATATAATATTTTATAATAAATACTTTTATTTGTTGTTGTTTAAAAACCATTGGGGGTTTTATATTTAACTTGAAATAAAAGTATGGAGTATCCAAAAATTAATTAATTCAATCCCTTGTAAAAAGTAGCGATTGAATTAATTAATTTCTGGACACCCCTACACTTTTATTTAAAGTTAAATATAAAAAACCCTAATTATGATTGAAGAAACAATTATTTGTAAATTTTTAATATTCTCACAATAAATAAAAGCATTTATTATAAAATATTTTTTTATATATTGTTTTTATTTTTTTATTATTTGAATATTTTTTACAATTATTCTAACCATCACAGTTTTCTTAACGATATATATTAAAGATTGTTTATAATATTGTTTTGTTCATTTGAAAAGTGTTTTAAAAAAATCATTTCTTATAATCAACAGAAAATAATAAAATTTTGACATTTTTTTAAAAAGGAAACTCCTACAATCAAGAGAAATCAAGATTCATTTTTATTTTAATTTTACTAGATCATTAGTATTTTTTAATCCATGCTTTTAAATATATATATAGATCTCTCATGTACATCACTAAAAACCTACTAAGATGATATCAATGTATTTGAAGTTTGATGCACTAATACCTCTACAATAAAGAAATCAGGGAATTAACCTAAAATATTTAATTGTCATTGATTTATAACAAATGTACAAAATTTGAAGGAATTTCATTTGAAAGAAATATATTAAATGATTTCAAAATTTTTCCTAAATAAATAGAGTTTCTAACTTAAATAAACGAGTTTAACAAGCAATTCTTAACAGAGCAAATGAATAAAAAACAAGGAGGAATATCCATATTATTATCAATAATAAAATTTTAAGTATTAAAACATATTCCTTAATTCCTTTCAGCTGTATTCTTCTTGCCTTTCTTACTTTTGATATCTACTAGCCTTCAAATTTCTTGTTATAAGTTTTCACATCTTTTATAAAATATATAGTGCTATTTTTAAAGCAATGGACTCCTGAAAATCAATAACTGATCAGATTGTAAAAGAACATCTTTGGAAGATTGATATTATGATTTCTAATTTCATAATTCTGAAGTTGACAAAGGACAAATTTCTATTCTGTGACTGATCACATGATTATATTGCCTTGCATGATCTAGGAACAGTTCTAAAATAGAAGATTCTAGAGCTCAGGGTCTATGAACTTTAGCTCAATTCTTTCATTTCCAGTGCTCAAACTTCATATGAACTTCCATACAAAATTATTCAGTTATTATCATAGTAAAATTGCTTGCACAACTGAGTACAGACGTACAGTGTACAACTTGGGACGATTCTGGTGTTCCTACGAATTTCTAAGCAATAAAACCATTAGCCATATTTTTTAATAATAAAATTAAACTTTTTCAATTTATTTTTTAAAATATCCATCCAATCAATCAGTATAATATTTAAAAATAGATTTTTTTTTTTTTGCAAAGGCAATTTTTTCTCTACTAAAATTTAAAAGTTGGAAATTCTGTCTTGGTTTTTTGGCTTATCTTTAAATTAAAAACTAAAATAAATACTATTCAATATATTTTTTATTTAATTACCTTATCAATTTTTTTAACAGTAAAAACCTACCAATATTTTATAAAACTTATATACATGTACACAGGATATGTGATGGAAATGTATGTAGCAACCTCATTTTAATTGTTCTTATCTGCTTATAAATTATTTTTTAAGTATTCCCATTAGAAGTAAAACTTTGCACATTAAATTTCTTTCAGAGATCTTTATTACCGTTTCTTCTGACTATATGTCAATGGTGTACCATGCCTTTTGTGCTTTCACACAGTGATAGAATAATTTATTGTAGAGTTCAAGGTTTCTGAATTAAAGTTAAACCCATTACTTTTAATGGTCAAATATCATACGATTTATAATTGTTTGCCATGATTAAAAAATATTGAATATACAATTTACATTCTACAGGTTGACAACATGTGATGATTCTCTTTAATGAATAAGGGTATTCAAATTAATATCATTAATATTTTATTGGATGGATTCGCTGAGCTCAATCTACTCTTTTAGACTAAAATGTTATGTAATCTCTTAAGCAAATAACTATACAATTATTTTTGCTTTGCTTAGTTTAACACAATAGTTGAGTGACAAATACAAAGACTAAAATATTGCGGGATTTATATCGGCCAACATATATAACATATGATCCGACTGTCATGTTTTATCCTATTGCTTGAATTTTTGAATTATTAACATATAATTATATAGGTATTATTACTCTATTTTGTTTTTTACAAAGTAATTTTTTATTCTAATTATTACAATGGATTCCATTAGATTTTAAAATTTAATGTTTTAATTATTAACATTATATACATTTTTGACATTAAAAACTTACATTTACAAAAAGAAACACTATGGAAATGACATTTTAAAAAGAATATTGAATTTAGACATTTCTTTAAAACAATTTGCTCAAGTTATTTGTTTTTGTTGTTTTTCTTTTTTAAAAAAGCATGTTAAAAGAAAGGCACATTAAGACAGGAAACACCACTGATTGATTATATTGGTTCTGACAACAAAAAAGCAATTCAATATATTTGCCAAAACCATGACAGACATTTAAGGCAAGGAACTTAATCACAAAGAAAATTCTCATGATCTGGAGTGAAATATACAGCTTTTCACTTTTTTTGTGTATTTTTATTTTTTAATTCTTAAAAATTACTTTTAATATTTCTATACAGTTACAAACTTATATAAATATATCAATAGAAACTGAATGTAATTTTTGTATATATGATTGTTTGATGTCAAGAATATGAGATGAAAATCACTATACATAAACAATGACATATAGGGGGAAATTTTAATAGCAGTTTGATCAGATATGATCAACATAGCAGATAGATATGTGGCACTGGGCTTTTTGAAAAGATTTATTGCTGTCATTATTCAATAAAACATGGCATCTGCCTATAAATATACCAATAAGGCAAAACAATGATATGAAACATATTTTTTATTTACTTATATCAAATCTCCTAAATACCAATAATATAAAACAGATATAATCAATCATTGTAATTTATGATAACCAATATAAAGAATTCTTCATAAACACACCAGATATCTCATCAATTCAGCTTATTTGTGACCATCATTGATGCCTAATTATCATCAATAAATGCAAAATATTATTAATGATTCCATCACCATAAAGTCTGATATTTTCAATCATGGTAAATATAACTGAAAGAATTTTATAATTGTTGTATGGAATTGAGTGATACATTTAGCTCAATATTTGATTAGCAGTATGAATATCCTTTCTCATTGTTACCATCTGTCACATGATATTCACAATCAAATCTTTTAGAAGGATCTTTTAAACTGCTGTTAGTCTTACTAATAAAACCATGTTGACATTTTTTCTTCTTGAAAAAATATTCAATAACTTCAAATTTTGATATGATATTCCATTTGATATAAAATATGACTCAAATATGTGAACTTTGATAATTTAATTACAATAAAGATATTCAATTCAGTTGACCATGTTACATTATAAAATGTTCTTAGAAATATAAGTATATGAGAACACTGAATTCTTCTAACAGAATTTCTGTATATAACTACAAACTGCAGTTGAAAAAGCTATAAGTAAAACAATGTCAAAGAAATTAACAAGATTGCTTATTATGAGTTTATCATTTTGATTTGCATACTGAATATGTGATAAAAAAAATGAGGCTAAAAAAAACCTAAATGCAAATTAAAGATTTGTGGAAGAAACTGAATGGCTTCACATCTGTAGCTGAAAATGGAGAATATCTCGAACTTATGAATAGTTTTAATACCTCTAATTCATTCATTTATTTGATTTCCCTTTAATCAGAGAAGATTGTTGCAGATATGCAATGAATTGAGTTGCAATGAAAAGTTTAAAAAAATCTTTAAATGTAAAACCATCTTTAAAAGATGAAGATCAGCAACTGTTCAAGTTATGGTATTCTCTGCAGCTCTCTGTGGACATAAAAGGCAATGACTGAAGAATGTTAAACTGCAATATTGATGAAGACACCCATACTTTTTATTGTCACATTAACAACTAGGTTAAAATTAATTTTATTTTCCACACATTAAATCTTTTTGTACTTCATTAAAAAAGGGTATAGTGTTCAAAAACATTCACTGGTAAAAAAAGAAGATATAATCAGCATTAAGCTGGATGGATCCTATCATCTTCATAATGAATGTAAGATTTGAAAAATCAAGCAGATAATAAATCATTGGAAATTTGATGATGACCTGGCAATATTTAATAATATTGTAATTTTTTTTTAAAAAAGACCTTATGTGGTTTTTAATTTTTAAAAATACATTTTCAATAGTGGATTGTGCAATTAATTGGTCTTTGCCAAAAGATGATATCAAAAACTGGCAAAGCAATATGGATGATATAACAAGGAGGTATAAATTTTAACCCCTAGTTCCCAAATAAAACCACATAGCAAAAATTATGTAAATGTTAATATTTCCTTTTTTTTCAAAATCATTTTTATGATTTTGTTGTTAATATTTTATAATTAATTAAAAAATGGCAATATAATTTTCAGAATCAAAACAGAAATTGACTTTAACATCAATATTATATTTGGATAATATTACAAAATACTATAAAAAGTCGATTTTAAGAACAAATTAAAATAACTTTTTTTTGACACTGAAAAATTATACGATCTAGGGTCCATTGATTCCTCAATATTAGATAGGATAGCTATTAAACCATCAAACATCATATGATCACCATTCTTTATGCTTATACAAGCTGTTTATCACAGATGCAAAATTCTCCATACAGTAGTGCCACCAATACAAGCCAGAGTAATCAATGGATGCAAGATCTATATGCAGTGGTCTCAGATCCAAGGCTCCTCACTGATGAAAGATACAAGGTAGAAAGTAGTCTGAAGATATTGGATGAGTAGGTGCTAGATAGGAATTTTATGCACAAACCTTCTTGCATCCATTGATTACTCTGGCTTGCACTGAGTGGCACTACTGTATGGAGAGTTTTGTTCTGTGTTAAATAGGAAAGAATAATAGTCTTCAAGTCAGGCCATAAAATACTGGGAATCTGTGGAATACTTGTCAGGAGTCTTCAGGCAGTTTTCTGAAATATTTAATTTTATTACTTAGCAAAAATTTTAATTATTCTTTTTAAAGCTATATTAAAATTTAATAGAAAGTAATAAATTTGTGCATTGAAATGTTGTACTGTAATGATTCTTTAAAAAATAATTAAATTTTATAAAACTGCTATTTTAATAGAACTTTTCAAATTAATATAATTAAAAATTGTCAAATAATAATTCTACATCTCCAATCTAATATTTGAAGATTATCTTGAATAACACAACACTGTTTAATTATACTGTATTTTTCTCATAGCTTTGTAGCTGCAGACTCTCACATATAAGATAAAGAACTTTTTTATTTTATATTATTCATATTTATGAAAATATTTTTTATTTAGATCATGAAAGCCCTGTTAAAAAACTGAGATAGGTAAGTTAAATGATTTTGTTTTTAAGAGTATATGTTTTTACTGATATTGTAATAGTATTTAATTATCTATTTTATTCCAGAAAGTGAATTGTTAGTTAGTGAGCAATAATACTTCAACAAAGAAGAAATAATTAAATCATCTCATAATGATATCATATAAACCAGTAAATATTTTTTTCTTCAAATGAAGCTGAAAGAATTACAAATGAATTAACAACTATGAATGATAGCAATAGTGAATAGGTCATTATTACATCTTATAAGATGTCTCTCCTTATAGATAAATCAGAAAAATCTCCCATAATTGCAGATAATAGTTAAAAATAAATCCATGAAATATTTAAACTTAATTTTCTTATCAAACACTACCATTAATGATTTAATCACAGATATCTAATAATATTAAAAACCAGTTGAATGAATGAATATGAATGAGTTAGAATTATTCATTATCACATAATGAAAGCATGAATTTTTCTAATATTGTTAATTTAATAGCTTGCATTCAATACAAATATAATGGCAAAATTCATAAAGATTTCTTATTTTATGAATTACTTCAAACTTGCACTTCTAGAAGACCCTTTTTAATTGTTTATATGTTTTCATAAAGAAATAATGACTTGGAATGTCAAAATGTGTTGGTATTAATATGGATGATAGTTGAGTTATGACTGGAATAGTGACCAAGCTGATTAGTTTTACTTGAAATAAAATACCAAATGCAATGTGAACACACTGTTACATTGGTTATGATGCAGAAGAAATTTAAAAATAACATTTTATGAAGATGCATCCCAAGTGAATTTTTTTAAGACTAGTTTAATTTAAAGTATTATGTAATGAAATGAAAAGCTATCACATACAACTTCTACATATTGAAGTATACTGCTTATTAGATACAAAGATTGTAAATCAAATTTTCAAACTTCAAGATGAATTTCTGTGAAATAGTTTAATGATTTCTCTTGGCTGGTAAAGTTGCATATTTTGCTGATATTTTTTCTTAAATAAAATAAATACAAGTTTACAAGAAAAAAATTGTAAAAATTAAAGATAAAATAGAAGCCTCAATTTATAAAATGAATCCGAGGAAGAAACTATTTAAAAATAATGTTTTTGAATTATTTATAATTTGTACAAAAGTTTGGAGAAAAAAGGCAAGAATATAGCTGAAATGTTTAAAAAAAGAACACATATAAAGTACATACTTTTCCATGTATAATTTATTCTCTTGAGTTTTCTCTATATTGCCATATATATATAAACAATGAAAATGATTAAATGTAGAACTTATTCAATCTTATAACTAGCAAAAAATATAATATATATATATAAAATAATCTATTGCAAAATGAAGATCTTTGCTTTAAGTCTTAAGTGATATTATATTGCTAAGACTACTAATACATGATTTGGCTGAAGATCTCTCAGCCCCATATAGCTATTTGAATTAGATATCTGGGTTTGAAGACATTTGAGTGTATGCAAATTTCAGATTTTCTCCTCAATGGTTAACTCTTAGAAAAATGCTGGCTTTGGGTTGGTATTTTTAGATCTACTGTCTGAAACTACCCTAGCACCTCTCTGAGGAGTGCCAAAGCACAAATCATTGGTCAGGGGTTTAGGTGTGGTTTCTGATAGAGATATTTTAAATGCTTTCTCTTGGTTAGCATTTATCACAAAGCTTGTTGAGCAATGAGCAAAGCTCTTTGTTTAAGCTCTTTCCAAGTTTCATCTAATTTATTTAATCCATAGCCTTTCCTTATTTCATGAATGTTTCTCACACTGTTGCTTTCTAGATCTTCTTCAATCATTGGAATCTAATTTAAAACTTCAATTATCCACCTACTTATCATCTCTTCTAACAATATTTCTAGCCCACTAAATATTTCAGTCTCTTACTTCTTTTAATAATGAAAATGATATCTGTTTTGTCTTCTCATTTATGTGTTTCATTTTTAATGTCTTCTCGTTGCTTCTAATATACTTATTTCAAGTGGTCTTAGATTCATAGTCTTATATTCATAAATAAGACACTGCTAGAACACATATTTCTTTTTAATACCAAGTTATTTCTGCCAAAAAAGACTCCATCCAAGTTTAATTCTATGATTAATTTCATCCAATATGTTTCCAATATATATTTATAAAGTGAACAAGGTATTTATAGTTGTTAACTTCTAATTCATAATTATCAATTTTTCATTTTCTTCTTCTAAGGAAATACATATTTGAGTTTCCTTTTTTAGCTTTTTTCATTTAATCCTACATCCTTACTATCATCTGTATATAACACTTGCAATATTTCCTTAAACTCTGAAGCATTATTTGCAAAAACAAGCTCATTATCTGAAAATATAGATTACTTAAATAATATGCATTTATTTTTATACCGTTAACTTCCCATTTTAATTTAGAAAATATTTTTTGCAAAACTGCTGTAAAAAGTTTTAAAGATACAAAATCATCTTGCCATACACTTTTTTTTAGTGTTGATCTTCTTATTCTTAATCCAATCATTTCTAATGCAATTTGATAAATATTCTTTATCAGTTCTATATCTTGACAAATCAAAGCTTTAATCATAAAAAAAATGTTTATGGACTAAAATATCTTCTCAAGATTTAAAAATCCAAAGCATAATATCACACACTCATTGATCCTTTCTATAATTTCTCTCAATATTTGAATGCGATTAAGGTGTGCTAAAGTCATTTTTAACCCAGCTTATTATTATTATTTTTTGAATGGCTAGAATTCAAAGTTTATTGTAAATAATTGTAACAATCTTGGTAAAAATTTTGGATAGAATTTATAGAAGACATAGATTTGTAATTTTTAATATCTTTTTTATCACTTTTTGTAATATGAATATTATTAAAATACATTCTTCCAATTATCTGGTATATTTTTGTCATTTAAGCATTTTGTTTCTAGTTTTATCACCAATTTTTCTATTTTGTTATTTGCTTTTATTACATTATAAAAAAAGCAATTTCATCATTTCCTAAAACTTTTTCTTAGACACAGATTTGATTGCAGTCTTAATCTCTTCATTTAAAATACTTGATGTAGGAAATTCTTTGTTTTCTTATTCTTTATTATTATGTAATTCTTTATAGCATTCTTCAATATATTCATGATGTTATTTCTCTTTTTAGTAATGATTCTACCTTTATTTCTTATTGCCAAAAAAGGTTTCCTTCCAATATCAAGACATTGTTTTATATTTATGATATTTTTATTCTTATTTATAACTTTAATTATATTTTCTTCTATCATTAAGGTTTTTTTTAAAATCATTTTATAACACTCTATTCAATTTTTCTTAATACACTTGACACATAATGAAATTAAATTCTTAGTTGGAATAATTATTTCTCATGGCTAAGTGCTTTCAGGAATTTCTTCACCATATTCATAGCCATCAACTATAATAATTTATGCAAATCTATGCAAATTCATTCATATAGTTCATCTTTTTGAAATAGAAGAGCATGTATCTTTTCTGTTTATTGCATTTATATCTCTTGCAATAAACCATGCCTCCTTAATTTTCCTCTTGATATCATTCCTAAGAATTTAATTTCACTATATGCATCAAGCATATTAACTATTAAATATTTATTAATGGTGAAAGAAATTCGAAATTTTTCTTAATGGACCATTTTTAAATATTATCATATTCCAACTGGTTTTCATACATTATCTTGCCTCAATAAAATTTTTACTGTAAATTGCTGCATTTTTGTATCAGCTATGCTTAGTGATTTTTAATAGAGTATTAGTTATTTTCTCACTAAATTAATTTCAGTCAAATCAGAACGATTTTCAGTTTATTAATATTTTAAAATGATTTGTAAGTTTTAATTTAAATTCACTGAAGTATTTCTGAAAGTTAGGAATATCATTTGTTAATATATTAATAGTTTTTCTATTTCTATTTACTGTATTAACACATATCTTACATCTCACTAATCATTGAATGATCCTTTTATGTGTTGAATCTATTAAGAAAATTACAAACTTGAAATATATATTTTCCATTAAGTCAAAATATGATCTAATTCTATGTACTCTCATTTGGATGTTTCAAGTTCATTTATATTTAGCATTTTTATCAAAAAAAAAAAGAGGGGATTAGAGAGGGAGGGGGAGAGGAAGAGAGGGAGGGAAGGAAGAGAGAGAAAGAATTTATAATAAATATATTTTTCTTTTTCTGTAAGCTCACAAATATGTGTTTTCTCTCTTATTCCATCACTATAAGTTTTCCATGACAATTTTAAAGTGTTTGGTTCTAATAAAAAAAAAATTATATATTATATAAAAATACTCTACTTCTTCATTATAGTAAAAACTTCTTAAGACATAAACCTGAATTATCTATATTTGGCATCTTCCACTAAGTTGAATAAGTAATATTCTCATATATCACCAATCCCACTACTTATATTTACAATATTTGTTCTTTGAAGCAAAGTACATGTATACTTCTCAAATCAATTATCTCTTTGCCTTTTTCATTTTTTTAGCTTCACAAGATCCAATAATGTCTCATTTAAAGTTATAATATTCTTTAATTCATGCAAATTCAAAAATAATTGTAAGTATATTTAAATAAAAGGGTTGTCATTGAATGCCAATCTGGATCTGTAATCAGGGGATTTTTAACATCCTTTGCCTATGATTTTACAACCTTCTGGGAATAAGGGCCATAGTATAGTTTTATTTGTCATGATTAAAAAGATCATTCATACCAACATTCAACCTGCCTTCATGAAAACTCAATGATATTTCTGTTAAGAACTATTAGGCAACAATAAAAAAGACTATGTTGTTCTTGATCTTAAATTCAGAGATATAAAGTCAATGAACTTATTCATATTGGCTGAACCATGTTAAGTGAGTGGCCCATTCATGTTTATTTCCCACATAAATAATCACAAAGTAAAAACAGCTGTAATTCCAACAATGTATGAAGTGGACATCAGGAATTTGTCCTGCTTAGTTCCTTTAATGTCTTAAAGAGAAATCAAAGGGATCTCCTTTCAGTTAACAGAAAACTCCTTTCTGCAACAATATATATATATATATATAAAATTTATAAATATTTTTCTGCAATATATATATATATATATAAAATTTATACTTTATGGTTAGAATCTTTATATTAATATGCTATTGCCAATTAAATTATGATTAAAATTACAAACAGAATTAGATCCTCACTTAAATTGTATAAGATTTTGGCCATAATGTGGTTATCAAATTTTAACATGAACTCAATGAGTTCTTAGTCTGAATATAAAGATGATCACAAAAAAAATCACTGAAAGATGCAATTTTGGCAAAAATCAAGTCAGGGCCACAATATTAATTAACGATTAAAAGAAACAGCTGAAAATAGAAATCCCAGAGAATATATCTTTTATAAAAGAGATTGATATCTTTGAAAAGTTTTGGAATTATTGGTGCAAAACAATTTAGAATGGATTATTCCTGATAACAAATAATATTCAAAATATTTTTAGTGATATATAGTAAAACTTCATATTATAACATTGATAAAAATTTATGTTAATAATAAAGAAAAACTGCAGAATATTATAGAGATGGCACTCTTTCTAAATAATTTGTTAAAATAATGCTAAGAATAATTTTGTCTGCTTATATTAAAGAAAATGACTGTGATTTTAAGTCCTAATTTATTATTTAAAACTTAGATCTTGAATATAAGTATTACAAAAATTCTATATAATGAAAATAATTATAAAATGATAATTAAAAACTAAAAATAAATTAAAATTATATAAATTTTTAAAAAAGTGAACCCTATTTTATTATATAAAAATTGAAATTTCAACTTGACTTAGCTTTACTATTTGATATTCAAAAGGCTTATTGCTAAAAGGTCAGCACTGGTATCGATCCTAGAACATCCACATTCCTGAGTACGACAATCTGTCATTATGTTAAACTGCAATGGGCATTTGATATTTATATAACTGAACTTGACAATTACAAAATGGAATAATACACAGTTTTACAGAAGATAAATACATGGGGGAGGAATTAATAATAAACTGTAATATAAAATATAAATATAAAATAAATGTACATTTAAAAGAGAAGAGTTGGAAAAAGATGTAGGAAAATACAGAAATTTCTAAAAAAAGGTTTAATTTAAAGCATAGAAAAATAAAACAGATTGCATAGATAACTGAAAATAGAAATGGTGAATTTTTAATTAAATTATCAACTTGGTAGGAAAAAATGGGAAAGTGTAAAATTTGAAAAAAAACTGTTGTAAAAAAACATTAATTCAATGAAGTGATGCATAAGAATTTGATGAGGTTCCTAATTAAAGGTTTTGGTAAAGTAACTGAAAATGAAAAGATTTCAACAGTTATAATTTAAGTAAAGAAATAATCTTGTGATGAAATGTTAAAAGTTGAACATTTTAAATAGATATAAAATTAGACTTTGTCAATATGAAAAGAAATTTAGATTTCAATTTAGGAACTAATAGAGACTAAAAAAAAACAGATGGATTGATGAATACTATTAATAGATAAATGAAAAAAAAATGAAGGCAGATAAACTAATGATAAAATGAATTCTGGATTACTTCATAGCAAAAAAAGCTATAAATTGGAAGAGACAATTACTACGTAATATGTTTACAAATCAAAAGATATTTAAGTTTAAATATTATTTTAGAAAAAATAAATTCTTTTTCATGATAGTTTAATAATGAAGGTGCTAACAAAGTGATTGTTGTCTTTTTAATAATATTCCAACCAATAAAATATGGTTATTGCATCCACTCCACTCTATCATATCATATAAACAAAAAAACAAAAACTTCCGTATCTTAAAATGATCAATTTATTTATTATTTATGTAGCATATAGAATTTGTTTTAGACAGTTTGTGAATAAAATATCAAGGAATAGATTCATTAGTGACTTAATTAAATCATTCAATTCTGTCACTGTAGCCACAGATTCAAAGTTTAAAATTAGTAATGCTATTTCCAAACAAATAATTTTTAAGTAAGATATAGACATTAAAAATACTTTATATCATATTAGTATATACATGAAAAAAATAAATAAACATAAGCAACTTCTTAAATAAAAATTCCTATAAAATTATACATGATTTATTATGATATAATTTCAAATAAAACTGAAGGAAATTCCAATTAAACACTGCCTTTTTCTTGATTTAAAAAGTTTTCTGTTTGAGTTTCACTTTCATTTGTTTCTTTCAAATTTTCATTATTGGGAGTTTTGCTATTATTATTGTTTGTTTTTGTTTAAATATTTTATTTAATCAGTTTCAATCTAATTTTTCCAGATGATAAATTCAAAATTGGATTTAGTTCAAAAAACCATTCATAGATGGCTATACAAATATATTTGCAAAATTGAATGTTTTTAAATAGGTTATTTAATTAATACATAATAATAAAAAAGTAAAAATGAATAAAGCAGAGACTAAAAAATTGAAATAAATGTTGAGGTACAACAAAGTTAATAATATATATATAAAACAAATTGAACCTATAATCAAGTGCCATCCATATTTTAAACATACAGTATATATATATGCTTTCTATTCAGAACACATTCCTATTACTATTTGAATAATTTTAAATCATTCCAAGCCTTTTAAATCATTAATATTTAAGCAATTTCTTTAAGTATAATTAAAAACTCAATAAATAGATAAGTTTCTTATTGTATCATCAAATTCATATAATATTAATTACATGTGTTATTTATTACTTTTTACAATGCTGTTGACAGTTTTGATTGCCAGAGCAATCTTCTTCAGAACTTGGCAATAAAAATAGTCAATAGTGGGTTGTAAAAAGTAATAAAGAACATAAATGATATTAATGTTAAATAAATAACAACTTGTTATAATTTCTCTACTTATTATCTTACATTTAGTTTTTGTTTTTTTTTATTAAAAGAAATTTATTCTTGAAAACAAAAATACAATAGCATTGTAGTCAGTTAGAAAACATGTGATAAAATGAATATTGAGTAGTTTGTTAATGTTCGCACAAGGCTGTAGTTAGTTCCATATGTCATAGCATCGGCCGGGAAGCAAATCCGCAACAACCGTCTGCAATCAACTGCTTGCTTGCAAGGCAGCTGCACTGACCTCTCGGCTAACAACGCTTGACTAGGACATAGTTAGTTGATGCTAAAAAAACCTATAAATGGCAAAAACTAGCTAAAACCATTACAAATATGCTTTCTGTAAAAATAAAACTATTTTTACACTTTCAGTTCAAGTCTATCATTTTAATATATACTATATATTTTGTTTATGATTTTTAGGGTGAAAATGCCTACTTGCATAAACATTATATATTTATAAAAAATAAAAAAAATCAATCATTGTAAATAAATACTTTTTATCATAACTACTTAACATCACACAATTTTCATTTTTACATAGCTGTAACATCAATCAATTTATGATTTTGTTTGTATCTACTCATTGACATCACATGAGCCTTTAATTTAACTGAAAACTTTAAAAGTAAACAATTTACTAGTAACAACTCTTGATAGTTGATGATATTTGCTCAAACTGTTTTATTAATTTTTAAAGTCATTTAAAAATTCAATTGAAACATAATATTGATTAAATTTAACCCCTTTCAAATGATTAAAGAAAAAAAAAACAATCACAAGTTTATAAAAAAATATTAATGGGTTAGATATGTTGTATATTATTAAGGTAATATGTAAACATACAAGTCTGTTGACTTATAAAGGGTTAACTTTCTCACCAGATGGATTTGGATATATGATTTTTTAATATCCAATATAAAATAATGATATTCTTAGAGAAATGTAAATAAATAATATTTAAACATATAAAATAGATCAAAAACACTTACAATTGTAAAAAATAAAATAAAAATAAATGTAGAATAGTTATGCATCACATAACAGTGGTAATAATAATAATAATAATAATAATAATAATAATAATAATAATAATAATAATAATAATAATAATAATAATAATAATAATAATAATAATAAAGCACTTTTTATAAAGGGTTTAGATCAATGTTCATCTTTTTTTATAACTTCATTGGGTTGTTTTGAGTACTTGTTATTATGTATGTTAAAAATTTATTATGATAAGAAGCATGTAATGCACAAAAGATAAAAAAGTGGAATAGACAGGATGCATGATTGGAAAAGATGAAACAAATTCAATATAAAATTATTTCTAAGGAATTATTATTATTATTATTCTGCAGTAAAGTGCCTAAACAAAAACAATTATTTCATTATAAAGCAAATACACTTGTACTTATAATTTTCATTGAACATTTCTCAATAAAACTTAAGTTTCAATGAGACCGTGGATTATAATCATGAATTATTACAGGTCAGATAATCTTAATTTAGTGCATAATTTTATGGCATAAATTGTAAAATCAATTTTATTCCAAATGTATATTCTAACCTAAATATAAATAACCATTTTTCCAGAGGAACTTATTCAGACTGCCTGGTACAAATCACTATAATATTTGTAACAGTGATACTATTTCACAACTGTGCAACTAAGCTCTGAAAAAGGTACACACTTATTGCGAGAAAACATTTCATCTCTTTATTAAATCCAGTACAATTTGTTCAAATGCAATCAATGGAATCATGGTACCTGCTAAATTTTGTTAAAAGATCACTTGGGAACATTATATTCTTTATAAAATAGCTCACATTTTTAACAATAGAAGATATTGTTTATTGAAGTGCATGTGTACTTTTCAACATGATATATATATATATATATTGAAGCAATGGATCTGGAAGTCCGATCCATGCTCCACAGCCTTCTATAAACTTACCAATATTGTAAACCTGGGTTAAATTTATATCAAAGTATCAACAGGGTTTTGCATTAAATATAAAATTAATGTGTTTCATTTTGTACAGTTAATGCTTATTAAATTAGCTATTTTACTTTAAAATATTTCTTATAAAATAAAATTCTGTTTAAGATTACATTGTTATTAAAATTTCCTTTTCAAAATTTATTAATCAAACATATATATACGGAAGCGTATGATTAAATGCAAAATTCTGTTGAACTAAAATGTTATTTTATTAAAAGAAATATTTATCTAAATCGCATGTTGAAAATTGATAATAAATTGAAAGTATGCTAGCCTTTCTCACATGCGCAATTATAACAGAGAAAGCCAATCAGATTTTAAACAGATAGCTAATAAATAATCAAGCTTAGACACGAGACAGAGATTTTGATAGAAAAGGTTGATACACCTTTTCTAAACTTAACTTTTATATATATAAGCCAGTCTTAAGCATCTTAGCCTGAAAGCTTTAAATATATAAACAAATACAATTATCATTCATTGTGTTATAAATATAAGATATTACGGCACGAAATCTCAGATTTACTATACCGTAATTTTCATAGCAGCAACGTTTGTAAACAATATTTATCTAAATCGCATGTTGAAAATTGATAATAAATTGAAAGTATGCTAGCCTTTCTCACATGCGCAATTATAACAGAGAAAGCCAATCAGATTTTAAACAGATAGCTAATAAATAATCAAGCTTAGACACGAGACAGAGATTTCGTGCTGTAATATCTTATATTTATAACACAATGAATGATAATTGTATTTGTTTATATATTTAAAGCTTTCAGGCTAAGATGCTTAAGACTGGCTTATATATATAAAAGCTAAGTTTAGAAAAGGTGTATCAACCTTTTCTATCAAAATCTCTGTCTTGTGTCTAAGCTTGATTATTTATTAGCTATCTGTTTAAAATCTGATTGGCTTTCTCTGTTATAATTGCGCATGTGAGAAAGGCTAGCATACTTTCAATTTATTAAAAGAAATAATAAAATATTTTTCTTTTTAATTTTTGTTAAAAATATGGCATATGATTTTATTTTAAGATATGCCTGCCAGCATTTCTAAAGTAATGGTATTTGTTCAATTAGTAGTCCATTCAAGGTAAATTAAAGAGATGGCCTTTTTTTAAAATTAAATCAAATTCAAAGTTAAATGCAGAATTCGATAATAAGAAATTAAAGTTTATTTTTAGCAAAAAGTTACTTCAAAACAAAGGAGCGTAAGGGGCTTATCAAGATCTAAAATCATACGCAAAACAATAGAAGAGTATCTCCAGAAAGGTATAAAAGGTGGGGAGAACAAAAGACATTCATTCAGATTTTGCTTTTAAAATCGGTCAGATGTTGTTCCTGAATTTATTCAGATTTTGTTCGGTTAAATTATTCTGATTTAGTGCTTGAAGATTTATTCAGATCCTGTGCTTTGATGATTCGGCATTTTGTGCTTTAAGTAATCCTCCTAAGTTGCTCTGAAAATAAATGTGGAAAACAACAGAGTCCTAGTTTTGCAGAAAATTCCTGTTATGAGTTCCAACATGTGATCTATTAAAAGTTCTATTAATTTGGTGGACGTGACTATGTACGGCGGCTAGGCTCATCAGCTTTGCCTGCCATCGGGGTCCTAAATCCATCAAAATGCCATAACATGTCAAACCAATAGTAAACCCGAATTGTGAGCCATGTGTGTGCCCTTCATATAAAAAGGTTACATATTTCAAATCCCTATGTCCGGACAAATCACTCTATGTACGAATCAAGCCACGGATGTCGAAGGAACTGGATCAAAAAAACAAGGACTGGTAACTTTATATACCTTTCGTTGTTTCTTTAATTTATATTCATAATGTAACTGTTTTTCGCTTATTAGACTAATATTAGATTTACATTTATCTTTTGTTTGATCATCTATTTTATACTTAAATTTTTCCCCTTCGCTATTCCTCATTTAGTGTTATATAAATGTTTTCTTGTTTCATTGCAGTGTAAGTTATTTTTCATTTAAAAATATTTCCAATTTAAAATAATATCTGTAAATTAAATACTAGTTAGGTTTCCTTTTGTTTGCCAACTTGGTCTCCTCGATAACGCTTACTTTGTTCACTTTTAGTCCCATAGTTAAATATTAGTTATTTATAGATGTCTTTAAATATTGTAAAATTATTTATAAAGCACAAAGCAGCTAGAGAATGTTTTGTGGAAGAGTTATTTCAATTTTGCTTTATTGAGGGTACACGAGTTAATAATTTATTCAAATTGGGAAAGTAATACTTAGACCGCAAAATATTACGTAATTGCCATCCGCCTCATTGTAAAATTATTTATCAGTAATCAAACGAGGAATAGCGGAGATAGTTCAAACATTCCTAATATTTTAAAATTACGTTTATTAAAATATATATTTAAACTAAAAAGCTTAAGCCTCCTAATGTTATTTCAACCTTTTATTAGCTTAACCTTTTATATAACTTGTCCAATGATTCAAGCACGTACCAACACTCAACTCATATTATATTATATGCACATTTAACTTAGCTAGTTCTGTAAGTATTCTAGTCCATTGTCTCTCCCCGATGCTAAACTGTGGGCCAGGGTAATAAAATAATTTATGCATGTCTCAGATATGTTGTTGGTTTGTGGTTAGACTCAAAAATAGACGAATAGGGCAGAGGCCTTAGTATTCTTGATTTTTATATCTCGCATATGAGTGGCCTCGAGGTACTTTTGCCTAGTATTCGAACTGGGTTAAACCGATAAACATCATTGGACTGGCACAATATATATATATATTGTACCAATGAATCTCCTCTCTTATCCTGTGGATTCTTTTCATGCACACAGAACCAAATATGAAGTAACTGTTGTGCATCAGAGTATGGCATCATTATCAACTCAATAATACATTAAGGTATTTAATACCTTAAAGTTACCCTACTGAATTGTTAAATGAAAGAGATCAAACCAAAACTGGTTATATTTCCTGATCCCTCCCTTGCTAAAACTCTATTGCCATGCTGATGGATATCAATGCATTGGTCACTGCATAACTTTGAAAGGCTAAACTTGACCCTGGCCTTTACACACCACTTCCAGAAAGAGAAAACCCCTCCCAAAAGAATATACAACTACCAACGAAACATATAGCATAAATGAATAAAGAAAGATATCCACATACATCAAATTTTTAACCCCCAATAAAGTAGTGTCCCATGGGCTAAGCTCAGACATCTCTTTATCCCAGGTTATTGGTGGATTAAGCCACTATCAGAAATATATGCATTTAATATTGTTGGAGAGAGAAAAATAAATGAGACACTCACAAAGACATAGTTTATGAAATAAAAAACAAATATTTATTTACCCCAAATAACCCATCATCAAATACATGCATAAAGAAAAATACAAAGACAATTAATCTTAATGTTTATGCAATTTAGATATGGAACCCCCTCCCTTATTTCCTATAAATACCTTTGAATGAAGTGGTCTGAGTTTCTACCCACACATGCACATATTAAGTGTTAGTTATTTTACATAATATCAAGAAAATATGGTTATACATGTATGTCTATTTACGTGTCCTTTCCATTATTTACATAACATTTTATAAATGTGCGCTTGTATACAAATCAAGCACATGCAGAGACAAAGCAAAACTATAATTTAAATCCATTTTACATTTCTTTATGCTATATGCATAAGTGTGTTATAAGCAACAACAAAAAAATAGAACACACACACATACGTATCCACATCTAGGCGTATTAAACTTAAGATGGAAAGATGGTTTCACATGAACAATCCTGTGCTTTGCGGAAAAACAATTCAACATACATGTACTATACCAAAAAATATATATATCAATAAGATTATTTTTCTTTTATTAAAGCATCTGAACAATATTTAACTAAAACTGGTAAATGAATAAAATAAAATTTATACCCTCCGGCATCTTCAGACTTCATCTGAATGTGCTACACAATTGGACAACAGGGCAGTGAGGACTTCACTTCACTTTAGTAAGATGTAGCCATGGAGATCATCATCAGCTGGAATTAAGTGGCTACATAGTGATGGCTTGGAAGGAATTGGGTGAGTGCACTGAAGCAGGCTTCTACTCTATATTCATTTTGCTGGCAATGTTGATATTTTCATCTTCTTGAGGTATCTACTCAATATTTTTTTTTATGGCAGCATCAATATAACTGCAACTTTTTTGAATAACTTGTTGGGACTTTTATTTGAAGCCAAGATCAGCTTTATTCCCTTTTCTTATTAGTTTCTTTAATATTGGATGATCAGCATCCCCTTCTTAGATGCAGCCTTGATAAACGGCCTCAGCAGTTTATAGCTGGTAATCATCAATCAGATAAAAGGAACTTGGCACAGCAATGCCATACTTCTGCAACCATGATTTTGCTTCATATCTTCATGCTTCTATATTAGTCAACAACAATAGCAGCAAGAATAACAACCATACTAATAATCGTAATAATAATAACCTCAGCATCTGGCAAACAGATTATATAGCACACTCATTGCACTATGAATTTGAGTATCCCCCTGTAACTATTGTATCAGCCAACTCTTCCTTTGTGGCTAATGGATTAGAGCAATGCATATAGCTTTTTACACTTTAAGGTTATAATCACTTATTTTAATCTTTTAAAAGTTTACCTTTAAATTTTATCTTAGTTTAACTCAGACCACCTTGATTGATTGAGTGAATTCCATTTACAATTTTCAATTTTGACATAAAGGAAAGTTTTTCTTACTTTTTCCTTAAGAAAAAGATCAAAACTAAAAAAAACACAAATCAAAAATAAAATCAGATGTTCTCTGCTGATCTTGGCATCTCATTGCCTCAGAGTCTTGTTCTTAAAGTAAAATACAAAGCAGGATGACCATTATTACATTAGTAAAACTTAACATTTGATAAAATAATAGCCACCTGACATTGCTTTAACTTATTAGCAGAGAAACTATCTGATAACAAAAAAATATAAATGCAAAAAAAATTACTTTCAATCATTTTTTAATATGTTCTAACATGTGAACAGACTTTAAGAAAAAATTACAAATGTGAAACATCTGTGACTGTTAAAAATAAAACAAAAATATTACTCGCATATATAATACAATTATGATATGCGTAAAATTACACATTATATATTTTTCCATGTGGGTAAAAATATATACACAGACCATCATTCATTTCACAGTACATTCACATAATTCGTACTTAATTGATTGTGAATATAAGTGACAAATGCACTCTAGATTAATATACACTATTTTCTTATATACATGTGTTGCAGCCTTAGCTACAGTCACCTTGTGCACAGCCACCCCAAGAGTGCCTGTTACAATATATATATATATATAGCACAAATTATTTGTTACAATATATATATATATATAGCACAAATTATTTTTTATGAATATAATATGCATATATAAATTAACATTACAGTATAAACTATTTTTTAAAAAATGTAGTTATTAATAAGAATTGAGAAAATACATTTACATATATATTTTCTGTCTATACATTTGCTCATTTATATTCATTCAAAAATTAAAAATGAAAAAATTATTATACCGAATCTTTATTTTTTTAAAAAATAATATAAATAGTGAAGTATCAGACTTTTATTTTTTTATGCTCTGACTAATATCCTTTTTTTTCAGTAACTTTTTTTTATTATAAGGGCATTAAAAAAATTTCATTTAGGATACTCCATAAAATTTTTAAAATATAATGGCAAGATCAAAAAGCAATCAATATGCTGTTCAACTTGCTAGATGTGATATTATAGAGTCCACCATTGGAATTTCACACTTTTATTGGATTGGATATATAAAACAAATGAACAATGAACAGTGCTGTCTATATTATAAGGATTATCTCAAAGACATATTATCCACTGTTTCCATTAGGAAGATATGGCAAAGAATAGAATATATTGAAAAGCTACAATAAAACATGGTATTGATGTGGACATATACATGGTTTACATATTGATTTGTATAGCTATTGCAAAACTCATTTCTAGAATATTTTTCTTCCTTTCTTTGTTTCTTTCTTCCTTTCTTTGTTTTTTTCATTTGGAGTTGGTATAGTCACACTCATTTGTGATTAGATATTCATTACTATTGGCTTTGATATTTTAAGACCATAACTGTAACTCATACTTGCTGTTACACATTTCCGATTTTTAGTTAAACTTTCAAACTTTACACTTTCTAATGTAATACAAAACCATTTTATAATTTTTTTTTGCTACTCTTAAATGGATAACTTTTATTATATCATTTCCATTCAGAAACCATTTTATTGCATAAAATACTATACCCCATCAAAATGTGGAGGGAATAAAATAAGCAAAAATAAATGTGTTAATAATATTAATAAACATGACTTCCTCACAGTGCTCTAAGATGTAAAAATGTCTGTTGCTGTATCATAAAATTTATGACATTTATGAATTTTAATTTTATTTATTTACATTTTTTTTGTTTATATATATATTTGGATAGTATGTAATAGTAGTATATACTGATGCAGGGCATATAACAGCTTACCTGTTTTAGTTATTTCTAATATCAATTTGTAAGTCCTGAGTATTTCTCTATTCTAGGCTCATCTTGTTAATTTATATCTTTATTTGTATTTAACTATATAATTTCCTGTTAATAATCTAATATTTATTAAGCTAGAGCTACTAAATTAAACTGTATTTTCTCTTCTAATTATTTGTATATCTATATATATCACATATATATTTATCCAAGATATATATTTTATTTAAAATATTTAACTTTTACTTTTATTTATTGAGTTAAACATTTTTTTATTGATTAAATTATTTTAAAAGTTAATTATAATCATTTCTTTTATAACTTTTATTATGCTACGATTTTCAATAAATTATTTTAGATCTTGAAAGATCAATTATTTTTTATCCCTATGCCATTTTTTGTTTTGTACAAAATTCATAAGAAAAAAAATCACATTGACTAATTCCAGCTTATTCAGAAAGTTTCAATATCAGAAGCAAAATAACCCCTCCATATCACTTTATTTTTTTATGATTTAAAAAAAAAATTCAAATAAACTGTGACTAGTCATATATATAAAGTAAATATGATAAATCATATGAAATGTAAACAGAAATAAAGTATCTCCCAGTAATCTATGGATAATCATTCATATATTAGTAAACAATATTCACTTATCCTTTCAGCTTTGGTTGCAAGTTTTTGTTTGCTAACATGGCTAAAATTCAGATCAGAAAGTATAATTAGTCAAATTTAAATGCAGCATTAATCATTTTTGAAATAATTGTTCGAAAAAAGAATAGACTGAATCTTATTTTTTAATATATTCTATAACAGTAATGAAATACTTCACAAATGTAAAATCCAAATGGAAGTAATATACACCCCCTTTTGCGCATGAGCTAAGGATAAATAAAATTTATACATCAGCAAAGGATAAAAAATGGAATGCATTCATCTATCCTTCCAGTTTTCAATGGTAGTAAGCTTTTATTTGATAATACTGCAGTAAATTCTGAAAGGAAATTATATATTATCCAGATTTAAATGAGGATTATTTATTCATAGCTTATTGGAAAGATAGTTTATTTCCATTTAGGTTTCATAATATCTTAAACTATGTGCATTTGATATTTACATTTACAAACTGACATTTGATTACTATTGTAGATTTAAAGTGAGAATCAGTATCTATTCCGTAAATAATCAATTGGGTTGTAATTTCAAAATGAACTTTAGTCAATGAAACCTTATAAAGACCACATATCTGAAAGAATATGTGAATTCATTCTATTCTTTATTGTTTGCTGATATATGAGTGTTTTTTTATCCACAGCTTATATGACAGTTTACTTCCATTTGAATTTCATATACAATAATATATGCATATTTCATATGGAATATATATATAAGTCAATACTATATAAATATCAAATTCACTAGGCATTATTTTGCTAATGCACAATTATTCGAGTTAAAAAAACATTCCTGTCTTTCAAATAATATATAAAAATGTTATAAATTTTTTTAAAAAGTTATGTACAAGTTCTGTGGTTACATATTGTTAACATTATTAACAAGGCTTACCAATGTTTAGAATACAGAAATTGTTTCTGTGGCTTCTATTTTTTGCAAGATCTTTCTAAATTATAAGAAATGCTGGCTTAGATTTCTTTCTGGAAACATTAGTGTTGCTATGGTGATTTTCAAAAATGCATTGGCAGTTACTATCATTAGATATTTAAATTAATTCATTTTATTATAATAAAAAATATTTGTATACAAATAGTGAATGACCACTGGCATGGATTTCAAAATTTACATACCCTTCCGTCTAAAATATATTTTATAAAAAAATCAAAACTGATAAATTTATTAAGCAATTCTTCCAATTTATTTTCTTAGACTATAAATAAACAATCATCAATATACTTAACCAACGATTTTTAATTTAGACATTCATAATTAATGATTTTTCTTCCAAATAAATAATATAAATTGAACAAATTAAAAATGAAATAGTATATAATCTATTATCCACTTTTCTATAATCTTACAAAACTTCCCATTAGTAGTAAAATGCATAAAGTCTTTTAACAAAAAAAAAAAAATCTTTAATAAATATAACTTTATTTCCAGACAAAGATCTATTTCGGTCTAATACAAAAATAGGAACATCATTATTGCTCAATTTATTAACAAACTGATATATATGCTTTATATCAAAATTACTGTTTAAACAATTATTTTCCATCTTAAATTTATTAATCTTTTCAAAAATTTTAAGATGAAATAATATAAAGAAACTTTTAAAAAATTATTCAGAAACTTAGAAATCCTTCAACAACACTATTAGAAAAATTAAAAATAGATGTAAAAAGAAAAATCTTAATGAGTTTTAATATTTAAAAACAATTTTTTAAAGGTTTTTAACTTTTCTATTTTTTTTCATAATACAAATTAAATCCCATTTATAAAATTAAAATACTAGAATGAATAATATTTCTATAGTGTGATTTTCACTATCCCGTTATCATGCAAGATAAGGACTGGTTTCTATCCACTTTTAACATCTCGTGGAGGGGTATAACCACATATATATGACCCAACACATATGAAAAATATGAATGATCCCCAAGATGCACATTTCATGCTGAACCAGCACTCATCAGTTGTCACAGATCACAATCTCTTATACATATCTTTATCATGTAATATATAGATAGCAATTATTATAGTTTCATTGATAAGTGTCAACTTTAACTGCCCTCACAATTTTGACACAAACAACTTGGAGAAAGTATATTAATAATTTTTATTAGCCATTTATTAGATTAGAGATTATTCACTTAATGAATCATATTTCTGTAAAGTGGAATGAGATGACTAATAAAAATTATTAATATACTTTCATCAAGTAGTTTGTGTCAATGTTGTGAGGGCAATAAATCTGACTCATTAATTAAAATATAATAATTGGCTATCTATATATATTACAGAAATATTATTCATTAAACAGATAATCTCTAGACTAATGAATGACTAATAAAAATTATTCTTAAACTACCAGAATGTTTTTTTTAAACAAATATATTTACTATTATTCAATTTACTTATTTTTTTTATCTATCCTTTCTCTAAAATCAGCAAGAGTTTTTCAAAAAAAGACTCTTTTTTTTCCATCCAATAATTTACTGGATTTAATAGAGGAAATTGCATCTAAAATAATATTTTTATCACATAAAGGATAAAATTAAAACTTTTATCAAGAATTTGCAACTGTCTTATACTTAAACCAAACGGTTATTCTCCTATAAACATATAGTTATTAAACGCAACCTTATTAA
Source organism: Epiperipatus broadwayi (assembly GCA_028023455.1). Lineage (NCBI taxonomy): Eukaryota > Metazoa > Onychophora > Udeonychophora > Euonychophora > Peripatidae > Epiperipatus > Epiperipatus broadwayi. The sequence continues at coordinate 23,734,382 of JAQFVV010000004.1, forward strand.
TTTTTCTAAATCAATTTAATTTCATTCATATTTTTTTTTTAAAAAATCTAGATCTATAATCTTTAAATTGACCCATAAAACAATTTAAAATCAAATAATTAAAATCTCTTTTTTTAATTTAAATTACTTCTATTCTTTTTAAACTCAGAAATAAATTTAAATAACGGAGTAAAAATATTTTTCATAAAACCATTTAAAATAACAGTCTGTAAATTTAAGATGAAATCTGTATTATTAGTTATATATTTTATTTTTACTAAGGTTAAATCTACAATTTTTGGGGGAAAACATTAAATTCCCGATATCTTTTAAGGAAATAAATTTATCATCTTATAGATTTTATTTTATCACTTAATTTAGTTAAAATCTTAATCTTTCTAACGTCATTCAAAGAAAAATTCTTCAATACTAATCCCATAGTACAATAATAATATACTCTTAATTTTATATTAAAAACTAATTAACCAATATATTATCAAAAAACAAACAAACAGTGCTTTCAAACTATAATATATATATATTACACATATTCTAGAAAAAAAGAAATTTAATCAAAAAGTAAAAAACAAAACAAATACAGACATAAACCATACCCTCCCTGTACACATATCACTCCCAATAATACCAATATATATAAAAAATGCTAAATACTAAATAAAAAACATGTAATATTAATCCAACATTTATTTAATAGCTGCTCAATTATACATATATAATAAAAACTTTTCTATATTAGTGCTACTTAAAACTTAAATAATAACTTGTCAAAATGTAAAGTAATAAATACCAAAAGCTAGATAAGATAATATAATAAACAAAGTACACTAGTTCACAATTAAATCATTAGACAAAATTAAATTATAAATTCACTAACAATGGACTTATTATTGATAAAAGATTTAAAAAGTAATAAGTGTTTAGTATATAGTTATATTAAAAAGAAAAGATTTAAAATCCATTATTAGACTTGATAACTATCAATCTATTACTCAGAAAATAGCTGTTTTATTTTTAAAATATAGTTTTGCTTCTAAGAAAACAATTTTTTTAAAAAATAACATAAAGAATATTTTGTTTAATAAAAGTTGTAATAGTAGTAAGAATATTTTTAAAAATAATATAAAAGAAAATTATGATTTTATTTCTTTGACTTTTAAAATGTCTTCTTATAAAGTTTCAAAGATGAATCCTAATATTTTTGCAATTATAACATCTTATGAAAGTATGATGTTGCTCTGAATAATTTATTGAATAATACAAAAGAGATGGTTTTAGAAAAAGTCAGATATAGGTCAAAGAAGGTTGAGCTTAAAGAAAGAATGAACATTCATAAAAGTAAAAAATAAATATTTGCAGTATATATTCACAAAAAAAAATGCATCCATAATACTAAGTTTGAGTTGACTAAGGTATTAATTTTAGAAAAAATACAAAAAAAAAAAAGAGTATCTTTTAATATAGATTTATGATTCTGAAGCTATTAATTTGTTTAAAAATTCTTAATACTAAAGGTAATCAAAATATGATTTGGAATTGTGGGAAGACAAAACAATATATATTTATTTTATGTTACTTTAAACTTTTGAAAAAGTCTGCCTCAATAGGGAAACATCATTGAAAGTAAATTTATAATTTATAACTTTTGCTAGTGATTTAAGGTGATGTGCTTGATTTAATATACATATAAAAATGAAGTCTTATTTGTCTTATACTACATATTATTTTGTTTTAATTTTTGATGTTTTGATGAAATAACATTCAACATGTAATTGTGAAACTATTTGGTAATATATATATATATGAGCACAAGATTGTAATCAAGACAACTTCTATGAATAAAAGACACACACAAATGTATATGTTGGAATGGTAACAAATGGGTGCAAAAAGAAAGAGCTTGCAAATGGAAATCGATATTCTTTAAAATTATCTAACACATTGAATGCAAATGTAACAGTAACAAATTCAATGTCCAGGCTAGCCAAATGCAATAATCAACAAATACAAAATAGATACCCTCAGGGCTTAAACTATTGTGAAGTGGAATATAAGCAAATAAATACTTTAAATTATTAAAATACAGTTTAAATTAGAAAGGGGATTTTAATGAACTCAAATTGTATCTTTTAAATATATAATAAATACTTTAATCTCTCTGTATCATTAAAATTATTTACTCCACCTGCCTATTAATAATTAAAAATATTAATTAACTCCTGACAAAATTCATTACCAGTTACAATATATTAAAAATGTGAATGAACAATAAATAAATGGATGTGAAATGAATATCACAGAAAACAGATTAGTTAAATAACAATGAAAATTTATTTAAATAAACAGGCATATGACTTTATTGTTCAAGAGTTCATAAGAAGTTTGAGTGCCAGGATCGAACCTGCAACCTCTAATCCAAAGTCGCATACTCTACCTACTATTCCAAAACACACAGGGTAAATGAATAATGAAATATTCCTTGTTTAAAAGTTTACGTTTAATTTGGTGTTTATGTTTAATATGTTTATTACATCAATCTATGTGTTTCATTACCATGTTCTACAAACAACACACTGAGCTGATATTTTAAGTCAGCTCATATATATATAAGCTCACATATTTATAATTTGTCATAAATATTTTGAAGTTAAATAGTTTGTAAAATGAAAAAAAGAATTAATTAACAAATGGTTTTGATTTAATGGAAAGAGTAAAAATTTTGAACTTTTATTTTGAAATAAACAAATAAAATTGAATATAATTTATTAAAAAAAAAAAAAATGTTAAAAGTGTTTAATTAAAAGGGAGAAAAATTCGAGAGATAAAAGGGTGGGGAAAAGAAAACAAAATTAGATTCTTGGTAGTAATTATACTCTATTGTTGAAACTTTCACAAAGTAAAAATATTTGGTTAGTAATTGCTATTACGCTAATTAAAAGAAAAAAAAAGATAAGAAAGAGTGGAGATAAGATCGCTTTGAAGAGAGAGATCAGTTGACTTGACTTTTAGAGACCAGCAAGGACAATAAAGAAAGCAGCTGTGTTTCGAACAATAAAAATTATTATTATTGAAATTTAATTTTTGCGGACTCTTGTCAAATGTATAGCGGCTAAAGTTATCACAACCTTCCCCTTTGGGGAATTGACCACCACTCCATCTGAAGAAGCTATCGAGAGAGTTATGGAATGGAAGAAACGGATATTGCTAGCCGGATAACCAAAGGAACACTCATGGAATTCGCATGTACAAGGACAAAGGCACGACCAATGGAATGTAAAACCTATGAAAATCAGGCCACTCCGCTCTGATCGATCAGGGTAATTATAAACTTTTAATTAATGAGAACTCTAAGTAAAGCGTAATAGAACTTTATCTTTAATTTAATTTTCATTTATTATGTTTATTACGAATGTTTCAACAATAGAGGGGGGAAATAAATTTGTTTAATATTGCAATCTATTAATGTTAATTTCCGTTCAATATTTTTTATGAAATATTGGAATAACTGTATTTAAATTATTTAATATCTATTCGATCTAGAGAGTAACAACAGGGTGGGGGTATAAAAGTGCGTCGCCAAGTAACAGGGAACCTTGGGGCGTTACTCGTTTGTTAGTAGAAAATAAGGAAAGAATTGAAAGTATAAGAAAACGAAAGACACTTATACGTTCATTGTAAAATTTTTGCAATTTATTTATTTACCAAAGAAAGTGGAGTTTAAAAATAAACTTCGGGAAAGATTAAAAATACTATAAGTCATCTTATATACACGTCTGCTAGAATTCGCAGTATTAGTGTAGGCACGAGTAAATCTATGGTAAATATTTGGGAAGCATAATTAGAAAGTAAACAGAGGGAAAATCAGAAATTGTAAGTCAGTTCTTTCTGGATCGGATAGAATTATAAGGTTATTAATAATAAATAGTAGTAAAAGAAATTAAAAGTTTTTTTTTTTTTGTCCAACGTATTCTTGAATTCTTGAATTATTTATAATAATTAGTGTTCTTAAAGGAAAACCCCTGTGAGATTATAATCAAAGTTTATAATCAGTGAATCATCGTTCGAAAATAAATAAAGACCAGGTTTATGTAAAGTTACGTGACCAGGTTCCAAGAGAGAAATCCTTGGTGGCGCCCTCGATGACGATTCTAATAACTAAAATTCAGTTAGTAGGGGAAGAAAGAAAGTTGTTGTGTCACAGAGGAGTGAGGGGGGAAAGCTAGAAAATGGCACTTCCAATGTGTCGGGCTCGTTAACAAGAGAAACGCCCAGAGATTAGAGTTAAAAGAGAGAGTAAATTTTTTAGTAAGGGGGTGGATTTCAGATGGGATTACGGGGTCAGGACTCCATCGGGGGGAGTTAGTACTATAGGAAATAATTGAAAATATAACTCGAGTAAAAATGCAAGACGGAATGGAGATAATAATTTTCGAAGGGAAAAATGAGGAAACATTATTCGAACACATAGAAAGTTTAGAAGAGTGTTTTGATATATACAAAGTAGGAGAGAAGGTAAAAATAATCATAGCAAGTAGCTATCTGGAAGGCACAGCAAGAGAATGGTGGAGAACTATATATGAGAAGCCCGATAGCTTTAAACAGTACACTAAAGCTCTGATACGAAGATTTTGGAACATAGAAAGGCAAGAAAGATTACAAAGGGACGTAGAAACGGAAAAATATTCAAAAGAAAAGGGGATGGGGTATAGACAATTTTTCTTGAGACAAATGACGAAGTTAAGAAGAGTAATTGAATATCCGATTCCAGAAGGCCAGATTATGAATATAATAAGCAGAAATATGCCAAGAAATATACGGAATAGGTTAAAGACGTGCATACACGAAGGGTTAGAAGAAGTCTTGGAAGCACTAACGGATGAGGAAAACATGCAGCAACAAGAAGAGGGAGAAGAAACGCATCTCAAATTATTAAACGTTATTATAGAAGAAGAAAAAATTCAGACAATGGCGGAGCAAATGTGCCCTGTAATTGCAGTAAAATTACAGGGGATTGAAGTACAAGCTCTGTTGGACTCGGGAAGTCAGGTCTCCATAATCTCGAACAAAATGCTCAATCAAATCAGAAGTCAGAAGGGATCACTGCATACCTTACCATTAAAGAAATCGGAAATAACTATGGCAAATGGGAAAAAAGTCAAACTCGACCCCGTGCAAGTATATGGAGAAATACAAGTGGGAAAAAAAATATAATACAACATACGCTATTATCTATGCCAGGTTTAATAGAAGATATGATACTGGGGTCTGACTTTATGTATCAAACGGGGACAAAAATCAATTTTAATGAAAAGGTAGTAATAATAAAAAATGAAAAAGTACCCTTTAGTGATCGTAATAAACTAAGCAATAGGATAGCATGTGTGAGAGTAGATGATATTGATATGGAGATAGACGATAAAGTAAGCAAGTTAGAAAAGGATAATAGTGAAGGGAAAGACCAACTTAGAGAGATATTGCAGTGGCACAAACAAGTGTTTGCTACGAATCCTGGGATTATAAAGGGCTATACGCATCGTATCAAAGTAAAAACAGAGACTCACTTCCAGGGCAGGTCATACCCCATTCCAGTTAAATATAAAAGTGAAGTAGACAAACAAATACAACAGATGGAAAAATGGGGTATCATAAAAAAACAGCAATCCCCATATATAAATCCTCTGGTGATAGTAAAAAAAAAAGACGGTTCAATGAGAGTGTGTTTAGACGCGCGTCAGTTAAATGCCATTACGATTCCTGATAGAGATGTGCCGTTGCGTATCACAGACTTACTATTGGAATTCCGAGAGAAGAAATATTTTTCGTCTTTCGATCTAACATCGAGTTATTGGCAGATGCCATTACATATAGAAGACCAAAAATACACCGCATTTAGATATGAGGGATATACATATGTGTTTCAGCGAGCGCCATTTGGGTTAGTTAACAGTGGGTCGGGGTTGCTTCGATGTTTGGACCAGGTGTTATCCGATAGGGTAAAACAACTTATTGTATATTATATGGATGACGTTGTTATAGCATCACGGTCACCTCAAGAACATTTGGAAAGTTTAAATATATTTTTTCAAGAATGCCAGCAGAAAAATATGACGATAAATCTAAAAAAAAGTAATATATTGCAAAAAGAAATTTTGTTTTTAGGGCATCTCGTTTGTGCTCAAGGAGTGAGACCTCATCCTGATAAGATTGATGCTATAAGTCGTTTTCCTCAACCTAAGAATAAAAAACAAATTAGGTCATTCTTAGGCCTATGTGGTTTTTATCAGAGGTTTTACGAGAAATTTTCTGTAGACACGGAGGCACTTTTACAATTGCTTAGAAAAGAAAGCAGGTGGGAGTGGACTAAAAAACAAAGCGAGGCATTCAGCAAAATTAAAGAAAATTTTGAAAAAAACATCATACTCGCATACCCGGATTTTAATAAACCTTTTATGCTCCAGACTGACAGCAGTAAAGTGGGGTTGGGGGCTGTATTATTTCAAGAGAATAAAGAAAAAAACCCGCAAGTCTTGTATTTTTTAAATAGAAATTTAAACTCTGCAGAAAGAAATTATACGACTACAGAAAGAGAAGCACTGGCCATCATATGGGCGTTAAATAAACTTAAACATTTACTATTAGGATCCAAGATTATTATTATTACGGATCACAAGAGTCTAGAGTTTATAAATAAATGCTACTTAACAAACGATAGGCTTATAAGGTGGGCGTTATATTTACAAAGATTTAACTACCGAGTGGTTCATTGCTCAGGGAAGGATAATATCGTGCCGGACATATTGAGCCGAAATCCGGTACCGGATACAGGCCAAAATTTAACATTAGAGGGAGCACGGTTAACTCCACTTATAATAGATACGGATATGTCGATGGAAAGGGACATGAAGAGGATAAAAATTTTTCAGTCATCCGATCCCACATGCAAAAAGATAATACAACGTTACAATGATACCGACCTACGCAAGCAAACCGACGCAAAAAAAAAATAATAATAGAATAAATCGGTATAAAATGATAAACGGAACGTTGATGTTTCAGGTCAAAGAAGGAACCGATTACTGGAGAATAGTCATACCCAAGAGCTTAAGAATGAGCTTAATAAATTATGTACATAGGACATATGGACACTATGGTGCACTTAAAGTGAATAAAATTTTACAGAGGTGGTATTATTGGCCAAATATGTATAGGTCGATTATTAATTCACTTCAGATGTGCCATTGATGCAGACAAAATAAACCGGCGAATAAAAATTATGCGGGAATATTGACTCCTATTATAGCCCAAAACCCAAATGAATTGTTGGCCATCGATTTTTATGGCCCATTACCTTCGTTTCGTGGATATAAATATATCTTGGTGACGTTCGATGTGTTTTCGAAGCTGGTACGGGCTTATCCATTGCACAAAGCCGATGCAAAAAATTCTATTGCTGTGTTAAAGAAGAAACAATTCATTCAGGTGGGAAGACCACGTGCAATTTTGAGTGACCATGGGATGCCATTTATATCCAGGGAATGGAAAAGTTGAATAAAACAGGAAAACATACACCATATCTTAACCTCTATAAGAAATCCCCAATCTAACCCGTGTGAAAGGGTTATGAAGGAATTGGGAAACTTATTTCGGGAACATTTGAAGGAAAATCATAAACAGTGGGTGAAAGTACTTCCTCAAATAGTGAAAATTATTAATTGCACATACCACGAGTCTACGGGGTTTGCCCCTGAACGATTACATTACGGCCATCTGGAACCTTCTCTTCTCAAGTGTCGTTTGCCCCCCGAGAATGAAACAGTGGACATAGTGAAGGATCGAAGTTGCGCCAGAGAGAGATTAAAAAAAAAAGCTGAACAGCGAAAGAAAAGAGGGAATAATAGTCCAGTACATTTTAAGATAGGAGATTGGGTTTATGTCAAAACCCAGCCTGTGAGTAAAATGAGCGAGAAGCAATATAAGAAATTTTTCCCTTTATTTGAAGGTCCGTACAAAATCATTCAAAAATGCGGTCCCAATGCATTCATGATTCTAGGAAAGAAAGGTAAGAAGGGAGCGTATAATGCAAGATCTTTAAAACCTTGTAAGGGGGAAGGGGACAAGTCACCGCGGGGCAATTAAATTTTTTTTTATTGTTTTTTATGACAAATGGGGCAATGAGCTGATATTTTAAGTCAGCTCATATATATATAAGCTCACATATTTATAATTTGTCATAAATATTTTGAAGTTAAATAGTTTGTAAAATGAAAAAAAGAATTAATTAACAAATGGTTTTGATTTAATGGAAAGAGTAAAAATTTTGAACTTTTATTTTGAAATAAACAAATAAAATTGAATATAATTTATTAAAAAAAAAAAAAAAATGTTAAAAGTGTTTAATTAAAAGGGAGAAAAATTCGAGAGATAAAAGGGTGGGGAAAAGAAAACAAAATTAGATTCTTGGTAGTAATTATACTCTATTGTTGAAACTTTCACAAAGTAAAAATATTTGGTTAGTAATTGCTATTACGCTAATTAAAAAAAAAAAAGATAAGAAAGAGTGGAGATAAGATCGCTTTGAAGAGAGAGATCAGATGACTTGACTTTTAGAGACCAGCAAGGACAATAAAGAAAGCAGCTGTGTTTCGAACAATAAAAATTATTATTATTGAAATTTAATTTTTGCGGACTCTTGTCAAATGTATAGCGGCTAAAGTTATCACAACCTTCCCCTTTGGGGAATTGACCGCCACTCCATCTGAAGAAGCTATCGAGAGAGTTATGGAATGGAAGAAACGGATATTGCTAGCCGGATAACCAAAGGAATACTCATGGAATTCGCATGTACAAGGACAAAGGCACGACCAATGGAATGTAAAACCTATGAAAATCAGGCCACTCCGCTCTGATCGATCAGGGTAATTATAAACTTTTAATTAATGAGAACTCTAAGTAAAGCGTAATAGAACTTTATCTTTAATTTAATTTTCATTTATTATGTTTATTACGAATGTTTCAACAATAGAGGGGGGAAATAAATTTGTTTAATATTGCAATCTATTAATGTTAATTTTCGTTCAATATTTTTTATGAAATATTGGAATAACTGTATTTAAATTATTTAATATCTATTCGATCTAGAGAGTAACAACAGGGTGGGGATATAAAAGTGCGTCGCCAAGTAACAGGGAACCTTGGGGCGTTACTCGTTTGTTAGTAGAAAATAAGGAAAGAATTGAAAGTATAAGAAAACGAAAGACACTTATACGTTCATTGTAAGATTTTTGCAATTTATTTATTTACCAAAGAAAGTGGAGTTTAAAAATAAACTTCGGGAAAGATTAAAAATACTATAAGTCGTCTTATATACACGTCTGCTAGAATTCGCAGCATTAGTGTAGGCACGAGTAAATCTATGGTAAATATTTGGAAAGCATAATTAGAAAGTAAACAGAGGGAAAATCAGAAATTGTAAGTCAGTTCTTTCTGGATCGGATAGAATTATAAGGTTATTAATAATAAATAGTAGTAAAAGAAATTAAAAGTTGTTTTTTTTTTTTTTGTCCAACGTATTCTTGAATTCTTGAATTATTTATAATAATTAGTGTTTTTAAAGGAAAACCCCTGTGAGATTATAATCAAAGTTTATAATCAGTGAATCGTCGTTCGAAAATAAATAAAGACCAGGTTTATGTAAAGTTACGTGACCAGGTTCCAAGAGAGAAATCCTTGGTGGCGCCCTTGATGATGATTCTAATAACTAAAATTCAGTTAGTAGGGGAAGAAAGAAAGTTGTCGTGTCACAGAGGAGTGAGGGGGGGGAATCGTCGTTCGAAAATAAATAAAGACCAGGTTTATGTAAAGTTACGTGACCAGGTTCCAAGAGAGAAATCCTTGGTGGTGCCCTCGACAACGATTCTAATAACTAAAATTCAGTTAGTAGGGGAAGAAAGAAAGTTGTCGTGTCACAACACTAAGATACCAAAACAGGTTATAAATTAGCACAACATTTATGTAATTGGTAAACTTTAACTAGTATGTTCCATTTGTTTCTTATCTAAATCACAAAGCAAACACATGTTTTAAGAAATTAATTATATTTCATACAGATACTTTATATTATTCATTGTTGCATTTAATATCTATTAATTAATTAGTTTATAATATACTTTGCATTTAAAATTTTAAAATATTCATCTTTAGTAAAATATTTAATTTACATATTTTAAATACATTCTACATTTGTATTTTAATAATAATCAGATATATAAGTTTTCTTTAATATCATTTATAACTATTTACACAAGAAAACTTATTTTTATACCTGTAACATATATAATGAAACAAAACATACTTTTCTGTAGATAGAACTATATAATAATAACTACTAATAAATATTATTTATAATTTATTTTAACCTTATTTGGTAACTAACTTGTATAAAAACAAATCTGATAAACCTTTCTTTTATTCACAAGAAATGCCAAATAACCTATAATTTTTTTTGTTGATGGTACAATATTTATATCATTTATACAAATCCTGCACATTTTATGAAAATAAATAAATAAAATAAATTAAAGTGCAAAATCCTATAAATTTTCTACTGAAAATCCCACAATATTGTCTTTTATACATTGATGTGTTATATATATATAAATGAATACACCAAAACTTCTTTTTAAAACTTGCTTTTTATATGACTACTATAAAAATATAACTACACTCCAATGCTTCAACTATTTTATAATATAGTCTTTTTCAAGAAAAACTGAAAAATAAAAATACAAATATATAATAATAAATATCATATATTCCAAGCAAAATTCAAAAATATGTGATGTATTTTTATTTTTCAGTTTTCCTTGAAAAAGATTATATTATAAAATAGTCGAAATGTTGGGATGTAGTTATATTTTTATAATAGTCATATAAGAAACAAGTTTAAAAAAAAATTGGTATATTTATTTATATATATTGAAAATTATGAAGTATTTTTGGGAAAAAAAACTGTGTAGATGGTATTTTATATTCATTGATATGTTATATAAACTATCATTATACCAAGCAATTAGGATTCCATAAAAACTATCAATTTTGACAATTTTCTTTTTTTTTCCTCATAAAATTGATTTCCCCTAGTCAGTATGTTATAACATTTCATCCTGTTTTTTCTTGAACATTAGTTATAGTTTTAAAAATATTTTGTAAAGTTATTTCACAATACTTTATTTTTATATAGGATTACTCTACATAATGAGATAGTATTATAATAGATATTATAATATCTCAGAAGACAGCAAAGTCTTCTGAACATATGTTTTATGACTTTACTCCATCATATTCATACCTGATCCAAATAAAATTACTTTTATACATTCATTAAGTTTTGTGCAGGCTTAAATAGTTTTCTCCCAATGATGTCACTCCTAAATCATTATCATGGACATTGTTTCTATGGTATTATCCTGTAATTCCAATTTCACTCATTTCCATGGTCTTTCCTTATTTAGAGTTAAATACAGTCTTTTATTTACTCTAGAAAAGTTATTTAGTAGTAAAATAGTGTTTCATGACATTAAAATACCCTTTCAAAAATACTTATAAAATAATATTACATATGTTTTTAAAAATAGCAATATATATTGTAATCTTCTGAATAGGCACAAGAAACAAATTTTAAGTATCAGTAATAACTAGTTGCATTTAACTAAAAAAAAAAAAAAAGAAATAATCTGAAATTTTAAGAATTTTTCTTTAATAATCCAAACCTTGTTTAGAAAGTACATGCCGATATTATTTGGAAGTTTTAAGACATTTAATAAAGGGGGGTGGCTTGTCACAGAAATTGTTGGTGTATAGGTTGAGTTGATACAGATTTGTCTTATTGGTCTGTAAGACAGTGGTTGATATTTGTTTACTGATTTTCTGGTTTATTTGCTCATTGATACCACAGCCCATAGTATAATTAGTACAGTAAATTTGACTCACGGTCATAAAGGCTTCCATTTGATCAGATTGGTTTGGTATTTATAGTGTAACATATATGTGTATGCATGTATGTTTGTGCCATCTTACAATTTCATTTTTCCTTCATGTGCTTAATTAAAATACTGAATAGTATGTTTCACAGTGAAATATTTAAATTTACAATAAATGTCTTTGAAAACCAATTTAAATACATTTTGAGTGATTAATGGATAAATGGATCAGTGAATTGTCAGACAGAACAAATACCCTATCAACTATTGGTGGTCGAGAGGTCAGCGCGACTGCCTAAAAAAAAACTATTTTATTTGCTAAAGAATTATTTTATCTTATTCTTCTAGAAATGCAGAATATATTTTCTTTATATTGATTCAAGTTGATTAATATTATTTAGAAGACAAAATGATTTTTTTTTTCCAAAAGAGAAAAAGTTATTGAATATTTTCAGCTAATTATCTCAGTGCAAATGGTGGGATTGATCTTTTGAAGTTGACCTTTGGGGGGAGTAATCTTTTAATTGGTGGAAAAAATGGATATCTAAGAAATAATTGGTAATAAAAGGGGGATAATACATAAGAAAGTAATCTGTATTTTATGACAGTCCTCACTCTACAAAGTGGTTCTCCTTCCAAAATCAAGTGGTTAATATTCGATTAAAATTAAAAAGTATGATTTTTTTTTAAATATTACTTTTATTATATGAAACTAGTTAAAAAAATTTCCCCGGAAGATAAAGAAAAGGATGGAAATGTAATATCAACTTCAAACAAGATATATCGCCATATGTTTTCAATTAACTAACTTTAGATTTAATATCATCATTTAAAATGCATATGTGTGTCTATAACTCCAATTCAAATTATCTAATCTTAACCTTTAATATTAAAGAAAAAATTAAATTGTATGAATTTTGCTATTTTATGGGAAAAGTTATGCTGAACTTTTAAACAAAACATTTCATAAACTCTAGATTAAAAAATTCTTCTGGCTATAAAAAAGTAAAATTCAAATGGAAGGATGTGTGTGCTTAATTTAGTGTAATATGCCCTAATTGTTATTATTGAATGAAATTATATCTAACCATTCATGTCTTATAGGATTAAGGAATTGAATGTGTGGTTTATATAACTAATGGATAACTAACCTATATTCAATGTGCACATAACTTAATACGAGTAGAAGGACACAAATATCAAATGTGTACATTTTCTCATTGATCTCCTCATTTATATTTAATCTATCACTAAAATATATTGTCATTTAAGGAATTATGTAGACTTAAGTAAATATTATAGATTAATTAACTATTTGCCTAATGGATAGCCTTTGATAATTTATTACAAGTTCGTTGATAAATGTAATTATAATCAATGTTAGTTGATGAAAAACTATTGTTCCTTTTAAATTTGCAAGATGGAGTGCTGAGTTATAAAACTATAAAACCACCAATTAATTAAATGGTAAAATATTACTAGAAATCTGCAGCAGTAAACATTAATTTGTCATTATTGAAAAGGAAATGTATTGAATACATCGCATGCCATACCACCAGCAATTTCAATTATTTATTTGCTAAGAATTTGAGAAACTGCTCTTCAATTGAATCCAGAAATGTGTACTGTCCATCCTGCAGGAATTTGTTTATATGTCTACTAATGTCTATCCATTTTATAATTATTGCCACTATCTCCGTATGTGCCTAAGAAGCATTAATCGCAGACTGTACAAATGGACTTCTATTTTCCAGCTAGAGAAGATTTAATCATTTCTTTTGTTGTTAGTACATGGTAGATAGGTCGATCAATTTATTTGTCTTTATTTTTTTATTATTTTCTTGTGCTCCAAGATGATCTCAGATATGTATAAAAATATTACACTGGAGTAATTGATCATTATTTCAATATAATTTTTTTGTTTTATACATGTATTCTATATGCTTATGTTAGTGGTAGAAATATTTATTTGCTATTATGAAGGTAGCAGCAAAGTATTCTTATCTTTGCATTTTCAGAGGAAGGGGTCTTTTTAATAATAATTATTATACTTCAAAATTTAAAAAAATAATTCCTCATAAAAAAAAAAAATTATATTCGATTTAAAAAGGGGTAAGTATATAAAAGTACTGTCTTATCTTTGCATTGTCAGATGATGAGGTCCATTTAATAATAATTATTATACTTCAAAATTAAAACATTTATAGTTTGTCATAAATTAAAATTTTATTTTGATTTATTAGTTAATATTAAATACACAAAAGTGTCATTTTATCTTTGCGTTATTAGAGATAATGAATTCTGTTTAATAATGATTATTGTACCTCAAAATTTGAAGCATTTATAATTCTTCATGAATTAGAGATTTATTTTTGATTTATTAGTTAATGTTGGTATAATATCTAAGTATTGAATAAGATTTGAAATTATTTGGTGCATGGTTTTGCATGTGTGTGCTGTTTTGTGTGATTCATTTATATAATTGTTATATTTATAGTCACTTGATTTGTAATTTTCCAGTCATTTTTGAATAATGTAATATGCCAAAAAAAAGTGAAAGAATTAAGAATTTATCTAGGAATGAATTTTTTTTTTAATGTTTAGAATGAAATGTGTTAAGTAGCTATGAGGAAAGAAATCATTTAGGATATATATTATATTGTCAGGGATTGAAAGAACTCTCCCTTAGTTTTATTTAAATACTTATCATGAGTGGGTATTTTCTAGATTAAGCATTTATACATTATGATGATTATATTATAAGGCATAAAGCAGTGTATTTCCCTTGTTTTTGGTGATGAGACTGACTCCACACCAATATTGAACTTCTGAGTAAGGTTAGGGAGTCACTATTTTGTTGTTTAGATTATTAGAATTAAAAAGATCTCCTTGACCCTCATGTGTCCATTTGGAATGTTTTCCCATCGTATATTCATAGTTATGTGTAATGTAGCTTGCTTATAAAAATAAAAGGTAGGATTAATTTCTTTTATGGAACATCTAAAGCAAAAGTCATTGGTTGGTCTATGGCATCATCTGTATTATATTTTATCTCTTAATTTCATAAGTAAACCAATGGGATGTAGCTGTGTTAATTATAATACATGGCATAATACAGAAGCACACATGAAATACTATTGATTCTGAAAATATGAAAGAGATCTATCACTGGATTTGTAAGTTTTGGGTAAATATTTCAAATCATATCATAATAATTCATTTTAAATTTTAAATCATCAATTCCTCAGAATGATTCATCCTCATTTTGAATGAGTGAACAGAATGAAGGGGAAAAAGAAAGTGTAGCTAGTTAATAAAATTGTTCGATTGATTTATAAAGAATAGTGTGACCTCTCTAACTCATATGTTTAGATTGATATTGTATTGTTTAATTACCCGAGTGTTGGTTTGGTTGACATAGAATATTAGAATTATCTGATAACACGTATGTAGGTGAAGCAAAAGTATAAAGATGTTTCTTTTAATGTTTAATTTCTCCAGTGTTAGTTTGTTAATAAATGTAATAAAGCATATTAGAATTAGCTAATAACATGTATATATTTGAAGTAAAAGTACAAAGAAGTTTATTTTAATGTTTAACTACTCCAATGTTAGTTTATTCAGTAATGAATATTGGAATTGGCTAATGTATATGTTTGAAGTAAAAGTACAAAGAAGTTTATTTTATTGTTTAACTACTCCATTGTTAGTTTATTCAGTAATGAATATTGGAATTGGCTAGTAACATATATATGTTTGAAGTAAAAGTATAAAATGTTGATTTTGACTATATAATGTAATAAATGTTTTATTTATTAAAAACTTTGTTGAGAGTTGTTCTTTTACATGCATTTGTATTCTTAGTTTCCACACCTACATATCCAATATGACATAATTGCACTATTCCATGAACTTAATAATAAATATGTTCAAATCTGATATTATTTTCTCCAAATGTTATATGAAATGCTTAAGTAATTTGAACAGGCACTAACCTGTATTCAATGCATTTTAAAATTCGCAATAATCAAACATATTTTGCGATAGAGGGATCTTCCAAACTACGACATAAGATAGCGACTTTTATAAAGATAAGAGCGGCAGTCTTATCTTTAACCTAAATGTCCATTTATATAAGCAAATCCGAAGCATCATGATTTGGAAGCATAAAATAATTGTTTTCTCCACTATTTAGATCCACTATTTCTTTTACAAATTAACCCACGTTAAATCTAGCGATTTACAGTGAATTAATAGTGTGATCTTAATGTTGGAAATTCTATAAACTATTGAAGAGTAATAATTAATTTATAGAGTGCACAGAGAGCTTATGTAAATAGTCTGAACAGGCACTAACCTGTATTCAATGCGCTTTAAAATTCACAATAATCAAGCATATTTTGCTGATAGAGGGATCTTCCAAACCACGACACAAGATAGCAACTTTTTAGTTATTATTTAAATAATGATTTGAAATAAAAAGGCACCCTATTTCTTTCGTTGTCTAACTACTATTCCATTAGAACAATACTCAATTCTATAGTTATTATATAGTAGGAAATTTTAAATAAGTTATGTAATAAAATCCCCGAGATATTCCCTTATTGTTTCAAAGTAGATCTTACTTTAGTCACTTAAGTTAAATTTATTACAGAGTAAAAGTTGATTAGTGCTATATCTTTGTTTTGTTTAATTTAAACTTATATAGTAAAAGTTGAGTAATGCTATATCTTTATTTCATTTAATTTAAACTTATTACACGGTAAAAGTTGATTAGTGCTATATCGTTGTTTTATTTAATTTGAACTTATTATATAGTAACGGTTGATTAGTGCTATATCTTTGTTTCATTTAATTTATTATACAATAAAGATTGATTAGTGTATTTAGATGATGGGAGGAGATAAACTTGAATCATTAGTTTGGATGGAAGGAACTTTATCAATTTAAATTGCTTATTTATTGCAAAACTCAGCAGATATTTTACTCTTATTGATTCATAATATTTCCTCTTGTATTTTATTTGCTTTTTACATATTATGGAACTCTGTCGCCCCCACTGAGCTAAGCTATAGTTGGACAGTATTCTAAGAGTCTCGATAGTAATTCAAAGTAGTCAGATTAGTAAATTATTCTATTACCAATAGAATTGGCACTCTGGATATTTATTCATAGGAGATGTAGGATTGGTGTTGGGAGAGTGTTACAATATATAATTTTACAAATTTAAAAAAACAAAGTATATTGAAAATCATATATTAAAATAAAATAGACATTCCTTTTTATTTATTTATTTTATATCGTAATCATTTTGTTTTTTAAATATCGATTTTAAATAAATTAAATGTTTTTAAAATAATGTATTGAATATGCAAAATTTAATGGGTACTTAAGTACTAGTCGATACCATTTAATGTTTTTCGTTTACTTATACCAAAACATATAAACCCAAATAACTGCATACACATACTTTTAACAATAGTCTAATTAATCTATTTATTCATGTTAAAGATTATTTTTGAAATGTAAGCAGTAAATAAAAGACAGATAAGGTACTCTTTACATTTGTGCTATTACGATTAAATATATATAAATAAAACCATCTATATACTTTATTAATATTTCGAATATATATATACACGCTATTGATTCTATTATATCCTCCTTGAAATAGAATAGTCAACATAAACCTTAAAAACTATCACAGAATTATATATATAAACAACAACAACAACAAAAAGATACATTGACTGTTAAAATATATATATAACTATTTTGTAATTTTAAATATTTAATACACTTATCTTTAATTATTGTAATTCTTATAAACTCATTGTAATCAGTATTAGGAAAAAGATGAAATTCAAGACTTTTATAATGCACTGCGCATGCTTTCAATAGATCATTATGATTCTGGCAGTAAAGCATCTTAGTGCATTATAAAAGTCTTGAATTTCGACTTTTACTTTTTTTTAATACTGGATTACAATGAGTTTATAAGAAATACAACAATTAATAACACGGTAAACCAATTAATTTAAATAATTTTAAAGTTAAAATTAGTTTAAATCTAAATTCATCCACTACAATATATATATAAACATCATTAAAAGCCAGTCAACACTTAGATAATCCTAATATCAATAACAATCAACAATTTCAAACTATTGTCAAGGCAACCTCCTTTTAACAATAAAAGTGTATGCATACGTGACTGAAAATTATATATATATAAAGATGATTTGAACTCAGATTTTCAGGCACCCTTCAACTATCCACACTATCTCATACAACCAATACACATAACCATACACATGTAGAAAAGATAAATAACCACCAATATTTGAGTTCAAATCCCCTATACTTACAATTAAGCTCCCATGTTTGTGAAGAGTGCCTGGTTTTCAAATATTTATATGTAAAGATGAGCAACAATAAGATCAATAAATTTGTTATGAGATCCAAAAATATTCTGAATACATAAAATCTATATGATCTGGGCAAAACTGACAATCTTAGAGCACTTACAACAAAACTAATACATATAAATTATAAAAATATCTTTTTTACTATATTAGATAAAGCTTAAATAAAATTCCATCCCCAAAGGAGGATAAAGTACTTTTATTTTTAAAAATATATAAAACATTAAATATTGGTATTCACATTTAGTAGTTTTAAATATATTATTTTAAAAAATACAATGAAGTTATTTTGAAAGCATTGAAGCATTAGTAATTGTCAACTGCTGTTTAATTAACAACAAAAAAGGTTTTTTAACATTTCAGTCTCATGAAAAAATTACATTTACAAGTGAAATTTTAACAAATCTGAATATCGATATAAAAGTAAGTTTACTTTAAAACCAAAAATTGTAACAAATTAATTGATCTTATATCAGTAACGTCTTTTTTTTAATTAAAAACTTTATTTTTGAATGCAAAGATGATTTTAGACTATTTAAGAGATAACAAAATCACAATTACTTAGGAAAATAAATAAAAGAGTAATTAATGAAAAATGTTATAGCATTTTTAAAAGGTTTAGACTATAAATAATCATAAACATATTACCAAAATCATCCTTTTCTTTATTTTGCTGTAATATCCTATATGAATACAATTTATTCAAACTACTTCGAACACTTTGCAGCAAAACTCTTTATTTGTACATACATTTCAACTGTCCTGCAGTCTTTTTCAGAGCCAATTTACTTTAATCTCTTAAAAAAACGTTTTTTGGCTCCGAAGAAGACTGCAGGATGGTCTAAACATAGGTATATGTATATATAAAATACAAAAACATAAAACAATACAATACTAGATAAAAATCCAAACTTTACCAAATCCCTACACAACCATGGTCTCATCTACTAAACAAATAGATCTCAAGTGAAAATCAAACTAAAGAAGCAACATATATATATACAAAACAAACAAACCTTCCCATAATTCATTTCAAAAACCAAATTCCCTTTATATCAAAAAATATCTTCATAAGATTGATAACCTTGGATTCAAGAAGTTTTATCATTAAAGTTTCCTTTATTCTTCTCTTTAATTCATTCTTTTCATAAAAAATAACTGTTGCATTGACAAACAATATTTTATGACCTATATTCAATTCATAAATATATAAAACTGAGTTATGATACCTATGTTTAACTCTACTTATATGAACTTCAATCTTTTCATTAAGGCTAAATTTACTCTGACCTATATAAATCTTATTACAACCACAAAAAATTAAAAGACTGAGTGAAATTGGGCTGGACATATTTCTAGAAGAAATGATAATAGATGGACAATTGAAATTTTAAACTGGATTCCAAGAGATTGTAAAAGACCCAGAAAGAGATCACATGTGAGATGGATGGATCAAATAAGAAAGTATGCAGGGGTGATATGGAAAAAAGAAACTAAAGATCGGAGAAGATGGATTGAACTTGGAGAGACCTTCATCTTGCAGTGGATTGATAATAGTTGATGATGACAACTACAAGGAAACATAAATAATATCAGGAATAGATTTACTACCAATCGACTGTTTTGGAGTGTTTTTAAAAAAGGCATAATGTTTCTTCTGTTTTAAATTTGTTTAATTATGTTTTGAATTTATTTGATTTGGCTATTTTAGGTAAAGGTCCTGGTTTTGTTTCTTTTACCAATAAAAACTTAGTTTTTGATTTTATTTTTGCTATTGAATGTAGTAGTAATATTTCTGATGAAGATAGTGTCTTTACAGGTTATTTTGAATAATCAATTGCTTAAAAGAGAAAAATGTGTTTTTGCCCCTAAGCAAATTAGTTTTTTTTAAAAAAAGATTGAAAATCAATGATGTTATCTTGTTAAAAGAAGATAAAGGTGGCTGGTTTGTATTGTTAAATGATATTGATTTTGAAAGTAAAGTTTCTTTAGAATTAAATAATGGAAAGTATGCTATTTTAGATTCTGATCCTGGTAAAAAAATTAAATGTAAATTGATTAAAATTATGAAAATTATGGAAAGTAAAAAGATTTTTGATAGAGCTATTTATTTAAGTTATCCTAGTGATTATGTGGGTCCAAAGGTTTTCTTTAATTTGAAGTCTCATAAAGATATTTTCCTTTAAGATGTATTTTTGATTTTGGAGGAATTGTTGATAAAATATAAAAAATTTTAATAAGATTTTTTAAAGACTATATTAAATTAGGTCAATTTTGTGTTTCTTCAAATAGTTTTCTTTTAGATGATAATTGTGTTTTTGGTAGTTTAGACATTGAAAATACATATCAATCAGTTGATAAATTAAAAAGTATTGGTGTTTTTCTTTCAATTTAAAAAAACAAAACAATGTTTTTTGGCAGATAAGATTAAGATTATTCATGATTTGCTTTTGCTGTGAGAGGATTCAATGTATTTTATGTGTAATTATGTTTTTTTATAAAATTAAAGAGGGCTGGGTTATTGGTTATGTATTTCTTCTTTAATGTATTCTGTCTATATTGATTTTTTTGGAATGTAATGTTATTAATCAATTTTCTGTTTCTTTAAAATTATTTGTTAGGTATGTTAATGATTGTTTGTTTGTTATTCAGAAAGGAAAATTAAAGGAGTTTTTAGATGGATTGAATGCTTTGATTCTAGTATTAATTTTACTATTGAGGGTGGTAGTTTTGATTTTGTAAAATTAAAATTTTTGGATTTAAGTGTTGGGAAGGTTGATAATGTTTTATTTTGTAGTCATTTCATAAAACCTAAGAATTTGAGAAATATGATTAGCCCTGATAGTTATCAGCCTTTTATGCATAAAAAATATCTTCAGTGAATTTTTGTTGTAGGAATAAAGGGCTTAATAACTTTAGTAATAATGCTGACATTCAAAAAGGTCAATCTACTGCTGATGAATTCATTAAAAACATTGTATTTAATAATAATATTTATAGTCATGACACTAATAGAAAAAAAATTATGGTTAGTAATGATAAAGAGTTTGGCTTTATCATTTAAATCATCAATTTATCATTTGGTTTATAAGAATAGTCATTTATTGGGAGAAATGAAGGTTGCATGGAAAAAAAGGTTCTTGTTTGAATTCTTTAATGAATGGTTCGAAACAGTCAATTGATAGTAAATCTATTCATGGTATTATTTATAAGATTCCTTGTAGTAGTAGCAAGATTTATATAGGTCAGAGTAAATTTAGCCTTAATGGAAGAATTAAAGTTCATATAAGTAGAGTTAAACATAGGTATCATAATTCAGCTTTATATATTCATGAATTGAATACAGGTCATAAAATATTGTGTGACAATGTAATGGTAATTTTTTTATGAAAAGAATGAATTAGAGAGAAGAGTAAAAGAAACTTTAATGCTAAAACTTCTTGAATCTGAGGCTATCAATCTTATGAAGATATCTTTTGATATAAAGGGAAGTTGGTTTTTGAAATAAATTACGGGAAGTTTTTTTTTTGTTTTGTGTGTATATATATATATTGTAACAATATATAAATATGTCGTTACATTTATTTAAAATAAAAACTTAAAAGTTCGCAAATAAAAGGAAAAAACTAAACGCTAAAATTAAAATGTTTGTTAAACATATATATATTCGCACGGATGCTAAACTTTAAAAATATTTTTTTCATAAACAAGAAAAAAAAGTATTTGAACGTATTTTTTTAAATAAAAAAATACAAGATTGAAATATAAAAATATTTTAATAAAAAAATAACATAAGTTAAAATAAAAACAGGTATTAATTAATTCCTGTAATCTGTAAATGGAAATGATTGTTTATTAATTATCTAAAAGCTGTTTAATTAAAAAGTCAGATGAAAAGTTAGATAAGAGAAGAAAGAGATTTTAGCTTGACCAATGGAAGCAAATAAAGGCCCAGACCATAACGAAAAAAGAGAAAAGTGACGTTTTTGTTCATGGAATCCATAGGAGGACTATAAAAAGAAAAAAATATTGAGTTCCGGGCAGTTTTTCCAACTTGATTTGATGACAACGGTAAGACGCACTTGCCGTTCTCTCTCATTTTTTTTGTTTGTTTAAAAAAAAAATAAAATGAAAAGACTGTGATACCAGAATGGAACCAGCTAATGCTACCTCCAGAACATTTTCTTCCAATGGAGACGCCGAGGGAATTGCCAACAGGAACCTGGACTCTTATACTGTAAGCTATATTGACATGAACTCTAAATTAAAAAAAATAACTAAGAACTTTCGTTCAAGCTTATGAACTTCTATCTGACTTTTAAGTTTTTAAATCAAATTAATAATGTTTAATTTTATATGTTTCCTGATTGACAAACATCATTTCCATTTTTTTTCCTTATTGTAAAGATTATTTAAATGTATGAAATTTAAGTTGTTTATAGACGCTTGCATGGATTCGTTTGCGGTTAATTATATTTTGGTTTTCATATTTGATCAAAATATATAGACATTCAATAAATAATGATACCTTACGGTGAGTATCTAAAATGTATTTATTCAGATGTCTTTTAAGTTATTGGTGACAACGCAAGTATCTTATGGTGAATACTATTGGGTTACTTATAAGTTTCCCTCTGCGATTGTCGGTATCAATAATTTTGTATTTTGATCGTTTATGTTTATTTTGAAATGTTTTTGACCGTGGAATCTATGTAATCGATCTATACCCAACATTTTTAAACAAATCTGTGCGAACGTATTTAAATGTTAAAATTAAGTCGGGCGTGAATGGCTATATAGTTTTGTAAAATTGTATTAAGGGAGGGTAATCTTAGGTTATTCATTTCGTAGTTGAATTGGTTCAATGGATTGGATATATTTGTGTAATTAGTAGATGTAGTATGAGGTCCGCTATGGGCAGGATTATAGATATACGCCACACACCCTCTGTTTGCCTATGGATGGGTTTGTAAGTCGGCAGAAGACCGCAGTCCATTCCTATGGAGTTTTTTGTTTATTGATCTACTTGCCAACAGATGTCACATTCCTGTTGGTGGAGAGTCGATGTCTTCTCTATTTCTACTTATTGTTCAGATGTACATTCCTGACAATATAGTATTTTGTGTTGTCGTATCATGCTACATTGAATACATGAATGTATCAGATGGATTGGTGCCAGTTGATTGCGAAATTTGTTGCCTAAGGTTAAATCAGGGAAGAATATTTTCCTTTCAAATGCAGACCTATGTAGTCCATTCATACTCGACCCTCTAAATAAATAGTAAACTCATTATTTGCAATCTACTTAAATTTAGAATTAAAGATCAATATAAAATTATAAACGTTAAATTTATTCCTCAAAATTTAAATATTATTTTATATGTGCGTAAATAAATATTTTTATGTGTTAATTTCTGGCAGTGGCTTTTATTCTTTTATATTTAAGATATAAAATTTATAGATTTTTATCTCTGCGTCTCCGCTGAGCTAGTGACTTGGGCTAACGGTCGGAATATTTAAAGAAAGTGGAATCTTAACAGCGCATATCTGCCTACTTTATAAATTTTTCTAGGCTCAAATGCCTAGATGGCGCCCTTGTAATGCAGATATTGTTTTTGCGGTTAGATTCAATCTTCACTTTCATTCCGATTGGTACAATATATATATATGTTGCTTCTTTAGTTTGATTTTCACTTGAGAAGGTCTATTTGTTTAGTAGATGAAACCATGGTCATGTAGGGATTTTGGTAAAGTTTGGATTTCTATCTAGTATAGTCACAAGTTATACTGTCTCTAACTACATGATTTCAATTATTAGCAATACAAAAAAAAATGTTTAGGAACAAACAAAAATATAAGTAAACAAACAAAAAAATAAAATAAAATTTGCAAATTTTATGATAATCCGGCAGTTATTTTAACTTTTCTGCACACCACATGCAATTATGTAAAAAAAATTGTAAACTCATTTTACAATATGTCAATAGTAGTTTTTCTGTCTCAGAGCTTCATACATAATTGTGTTTATTAATAAAATTTCTTTGGTTCATTATTGAAAGTATATACATTTTATTCTTCCCTTATTATTATTTCTGAATTTGACATGCAGTATTTTGCATAATAAAATATTTTCTGAGTGTAATGCTAAAAGTTTTATAAAATTTTAGAATATACTAAAAGTTGATACTGATTTAAAAACATCAAAACAATTAGAGACATCCTAATTTCTTATAACAAGATATTATTTTTATATAAGATAAAAAAGTTATTGAAAGAAAGAATATCAATCAGAACATATTTAAAAGCTATGAAAGTCAGATATTTCACTATTTACTTCACAATACTTTAAAAATAAAAATACAGTAGGAGTTTAGTTTTCCTTCTCTTATTCTTAATGCTTACACAGAGGCTAAACTCTCCATACAGTAGCACCACTCATTGCAAGCCAGAGTAATCAATGAATGCAAGAAGGTTTTTGCATAGAATCCCTATTTAGGGCCTACTCATCCAACATTCCCGAACTAAACTATACATTTAAAAAAAATCTCAGTAGCTGCTTTCCAATCATTTTATGCTAATTTGCTTTTAATAATATAGCTTCCATAAACAAAAAAATCCATCATTCAATGGTAAAGAAAATTTTAATCAGCTAAAGAGGAAGGGTCAGTTCACTTTTCCCTTACTACAATGTTAGTGCAATAATAATTTACATTAGTAGTGACATCCAAAAAATGAGCTATTTTGGATAGGGAGTGATCTCTTTCAAATCCAGCTTAGAGAAAGGGCCAGCTAATCAGAAACTATAACTGGGTTTTCTCCATCCAAGAGAGTATATTATAGCTTGGTAAATCTAAAGAAAAATGATAAAGTGAACAAAGAAATAAAAAAGAATAAAAATTCAAGTAATGAGAAATTTGAAATAGAGGAAAAGTATCTCCTAAACTCTGTAAAGATAATACATAATGAAACAGAAAGGCATTAATAAAAGTGCAAGACAAAGTGCATAACTTTCCACCACAACTGGAGATACTCCAAAATGAAGGAGATAAGTAAAAAAAAAAAAGAACAAGACCCTGACATCCAAAATACAGATATAATGAGAGGTGGAGTGTAAGTAATATGGAAATTAAAAAAATATATAAATGATACACAATCTGAATATGAGATCATAAAAACAAATATGGAGGCGAATGGACATAATTATGCATCCAGTATTGTGAGCCAATTTCTAAAAATCTTTTCTGGTCATACTGGCATAATGTATGATCAAAGTAAGTTTTTGCATATGGATTGTAAAGAATAAAATTGACTTTTTAAAAAATTTTGTCATAAAAGAAAGTTCTTGTTGTCTTGCAAGAACACTGGATACAAATTAAGAAAGTACATTGACCGTATTTTAATTCTATAATCAAATTATAATTTTATATACTGTATAAAAAATAAATTTTATACTGTAAATTTTTAGCATGATAGTATCCATATTTTCCTTGGATGATATAGCTTTAATGTACTCATTATCTTATGACACCATCAATCTTACAAAATGGCTGCCATTTCTAAAAAAAGATTTCAATTTTTTTAAAAAAAAATTATTGTAACGAATAATCAATTGTAATCAAAACAGTGGTATAAATTGATGTGATTGCCTTAGCAAATCCTCACATAAAGGTCTGTCATACTCAGTAGATAATGGTATATTAAATTAACATAACTGTTAAGTAATTTTTTTGTAAAATTATTGATAATATGTGATAGAAATCATTATTAAAGTTCTTGCAACTCTAATGAGAATTAATTAAAATGCTAAACTTCATGTATTTAATTTTTTAATTTGAAAACAAACAAACAAAAATATTTTGAATAATAAGTATAAAATAATGAAAATATAAAATCTATAATAGGAAGTTGATATAACAACCAATGTAGCCAAAATTATTAATTGCTATACTGCAGAGCCACATTTTACTTTCTAATTCACATTGATTAATTAAGTTTACATTGATATGATGATAACAAGATTCATCACTGCCATTATATTTTAATTAAAAATATAAATTTACATTCCCTAAGATATGTATAAATACTTGGATCACATGGTTCAATTGTATAGAAAAAGCTTAGAGAGGTGATAGATGAGAAATTTTTAAGCAATTGAATTTTTCAAATAACTCCTATATTGCTAATGATGTTAGAGATCCTATAGGGATAGATAAATAAATATTTAATTATTTTTGCATATGGAAAGGGGGTAAAAGTAATAATAGAACCAATTCCTATTAGTCAGGTGAATATTAATGCAATAATATAAAAGAATATATACTATTACAGATACAATCATACAACCTATGTTTCACTTTTTACAAGGACAAAAGATAGTTTTTGTGATCTTCCACAAATAATTTCTTGTCATTACAATTATATAGCAATGCCATTTTTGTTGGTTCTCACCCTTATCTGGGTAGTGCAAATGATTAAGTAACCGGTGATGTTTTTAGAGACACTTAAAGTTTAAAAGTTGATTTTGTGTGTGGATATGATGTTGATAAAAAATTTATTTATGTAGGCAAACTGTTTAGAATTTCACCATCCTCTTTTATTGTTTTGTGGCAGTATAGTCAGACATGAATAAGATTTTTAGTATAAGAAAAATATATGACCAGTATGTAGAACATGTAGTAAATGCGTATAGTGACAGTGTTTGTTGCTTTACTAATTTATTCATCTTTTTCAGTTCTGGTGCAATGATTGCTTTTATATAATTTCTTAAAATTTGTTGAAAAGTTTTACTGCTAAGTGGTTTATAATTTTAAAAAATTAGTTAGAATTTTTTAGAATACGTTTATGACATATACTTAAAAAATAAATCATTTTTACTTAAAAGTGACTGCATATAATAATTTAACCTTGAAAATGATCAAAACTGAATTAAAGCAATGTGAAAACAAACATTATATAATTTAAAATATGAAATTAGACAGGCATGTATGAATATGTCAGCTGAAATTCATATATAATGTACTCATATATAATTTAAAAAGTGAATTAGAGAGATGCACAGTTTCTTAATACTTTCAGTAATTTAGTTATAAACTGCTCTGTACAATAAAAATTATATTATTATTTTAAATCTAAATATATTATGATAAATTTTTGTATATTATCATTTTTTTTATAAAATAAATAATTGGATGATTATTTGTCTAGAGGTTATGTCTCATCAAAACACTAAAATTGACAAGTGGAGTTTCAATCAGGGAGCCTTTAGGTCTTAAGTCTGTCATGTTACCATTGAGCCAAACTGCACAAGGTATCATTTCTATTAATCCAAACTAATTAACAGTCATAAAAGTGAAATTGTGAGAAAAAAAAGTTTCTAATAAAGTAATCGAATAGCTGACCACTTCCGATAGTTGAACCATGATCTATTGACTTTAAGCTCTCTGGTCCACACTAAAGCTGTCATTCCAAATACTTATAAGCAGAAATAAATCAAAAATGCACAAACATTAATTTTATTAATATTTACATATTGATGAAGCTTTGGTAATATCTGAGTACAGTTTGACATTAGGTTCACTTGTCTTATAAGATAGAGAAGCAAATGTAAATTGATTGATTGTACCATTGTAAGTTGATATCTGACAGAAGAGGGCAGTGCACTGAAAAAAGTTTCTAATAAAGTAATCGAATAGCTGACCACTTCCGATAGTTGAACCATGATCTATTGACTTTAAGCTCTCTGGTCCACACTAAAGCTGTCATTCCAAATACTTATAAGCAGAAATAAATCAAAAATGCACAAACATTAATTTTATTAATATTTACATATTGATGAAGCTTTGGTAATATCTGAGTACAGTTTGACATTAGGTTCACTTGTCTTATAAGATAGAGAAGCAAATGTAAATTGATTGATTTTACCATTGTAAGTTGATATCTGACAGAAGAGGGCAGTGCACTGAAGAAATTTATCTGGGCATAATTGCTGAGATATTCTTGACTTCGTTTAAGGAGAAGCCAAAAATACATCACATCACATCACATCACATCAGCAGAGAAAGTTTATCAATTTTAGTGATTATAATAATGTTTGTACATTTTGTGCTATTCAGCATTATGTTTAAAAATATTTATTATTCATATTTGGATTTTAATGAACTAAATACCAAATTGCAAATTACTAAAAATATAATTACCATTATCATATTATTAAATCGTTTAAAACTGTAAATTGTAACTTATTTTCCAAAAGCTTTAAATATTTTTCAAATTAAAAAAAAAAAAAAGATTGATGACTAAAATCTCATATAACATTCAAAATATTGTACTAATTAATGATTTTTTAAAAAAGTTTATTCAGTTTAGAAAACTTATACACACATAAAAAGTTAACTTGATATTTCAATGGGCGAATTTAGATTTTGAAATGTAGTTGGTAAATAAATTTTCGTCTCAGTTCTTTTGAAAGCAAATTGTTGACTTAAAGATCTACTTGGAAATAAAATGAATAAAATCGCTCAACTGAATTAATAAATAGAAATTTTAAAAATAAAATACATACTGAGAACTTGAAAATGCTAGCCCAGAGAAAAATATTGTTTAAAAAAGTTAGCAATGCAGTTTTCATTATTTTCTCTTCCACATCCTAATCATTATCTAATGAATGAAGTTTTATTAAATCAAATTTGAGAGGTAGATTAATAGTGCTGCTTGTAATCTGATAAAAAAATTAACAGGACTAAAAATCTCATTACAGATCACTTAATTGCATTTTCAGATATTGCAATGCAAAATCTGTTTTTAAATTAGTGGTAGTATTGTTAACATTAGTATATTTTGATATACATTACTAAAATATTTTTTCTATTAATATTACATTATTCAATAAATATCTGAATTTTAATTTATTTCTTATCAGTTGATATTGGTGCATTTTTAGATGCAATTTTTTCTTTGCTTTTTAATTAACCTATGATATCATGTTTTTTTTTTTTTTATATGTCCAAGGCGTTGACCAGGAAGCGAACCCGGGTCAGCTGCTTGGAAGGCGGCTGTGCTAACCAGTAGGCTATCAACCTTTGACTATGATATCACGTTATTAATAATTATATACATAGCATACAAATTTCAAAAAGATTGGTCACCCTAACAACATACCATGCATTTACAAAAATAAAACTTTAATATATTATTTGAATAAAATTGTTTGAATTTCAGTCATTAAACATAACCATTTTAGTTAAGTACAAAAATAAATTAAATAGGGAACTATTAAGAATCCATACTAAACACAACATGAGTCATATTTGATTACTATATTTACAACAACTTTTAGCAATGTTTTTTCTTTTAAAAAAAAAGCAAAACAACATTTACTAAATGATAAAGTGTTGAAGTTAATCAATATACTAAAGAACAATAATAACTTGAGAAACTTCACTTTTTATTTAATCAATATCCAATAATAGACTTTAAAAAATCAATTGATTACATTCAGTATTTATTTATGAACGGTCTGGTAATGTAACCATATATAGATTTTTTTATTCATTTAATGGCATTAAATACTTACATAGCACTTTAACTACATTTTCCAGACACAATACATTCAATAATTTTTTTCTTTTTTGAATTTTTCTGTGTGTGTTGTTAAAAATATTTCTAATAAAATTTAAAGAAATAAATGTGCTGCAATTTGGTAAATAATTAAGTTTATTTTGATGCTAATGAATAAAAAAATATTTTTTTAAATTTTTTTTTTCAATACTGTTAAAATTCAATTATTATTCAACTTTAAATAATATGATAAAGATATAAATCTATAGATATATTTCTTCAATGATGTGAAAAGGATACTTTTAAAATTATTACCATAATTTTTCTAATAATATATAAATTTCTTCTATAATGTTGCAAACTACAATGAATGTAATTGATTTCAGAAACTTTATTATAGCATTCGTTCACTTAAGGATAATCCATTCTAAACCCACAGCTTAAATGCAAAATTTTCAAGCAACAGAACCATTTAAATGGAAAAAATATAATACAAAATAAAATATATAAATGAATATATGTATATAATTAATGCAGCCTTTAATATACTATACTATAAATATAAAGTCAAAGTTCATCTTTATAAAAAAAAAAAAATTGCTTTTTGATTTCATCATTTCAAACGTAGTGTATTCAGATGTTTGATAATTTTTCCACTTTCTTATTAAAAATTTCTTTCTTTAACATTATGTATTTTAATTAACTGAATAATTAAAAAAAGAAATGCAACACTATTTTATTGCTAATGGTGCAAATAAATAAAGTGGAAGTACTCTGAGACATCTTGAATAACATTATGTAATGTCAGCCAATGGCACTCATTGTAACATTCATTCATTAAAAACAATGAAGGCAGAAACTTTCTTTATACTATAACACTCTTACAAAATTTTATTTTATAAAACTCAATCTGTTTTTTGGTAAAAACTTTATTCCTGTATAGTATATATATATGTTTTCTGCTCTTTTAAAATCCATGATGAATTTATGAATTATTTCTAATCTTATTATCCATAAAGTTATCTTAAAAACCAATATCATCAAATAGAACAGGCATTAGTAACCCATGACCTGTGGGTCACTGAGTGACCATTTGATAATTTTAAGTGACCCACATGAGTTCTGCAAATAAAGTATAATACATAAAAATAAATTATAAAATGTAAACATGAAACAAACATTTGAGAAAATATAAATAATAAGATTAACATTTTGGTTCGATAATAAAGTTGCAGTAAAGAACATAGGTGGAATACGGCAACAGTATCCTAATGAATCTTATCATTATTTGATGAGCGTGTCATTCTCTCAGTTGTAGCACTTGTTCAGTTGTGCGAGAATAGTTATTTAAGTGAAATAATTACCTCAGTGAAATAATTATTATTCAAATAAATTATTACCATGGACAAACAAAAAGCAAAAAAAAAAAAAAGATTATTTCAAGATATGTGGACTAAAAAGTATGGATGCATTGAAAATGTTGACAAATTGATATGTTCTTTATGTACAAATATAATTACCACCAGAACTTACAATATTGAGTTACACTTTTTTTTTTTTCAAAACATAAAGATGTGAGTGAAATGCCAAATAAAGAAAAATCTGAATGCTTTGCTAAATGTGTATTAAATTTTGGAAAACAAAATAAATTGTTAGAGTTTTATTATCAGCCACAATCAAATTACATCTGCCAGCATTGTAGCAGTTCTTAGCATTGGTCCACATGGAAAACCATTTATAGATGGCAAATTTTTGAAAAAACACATTTATAAATTGTTCCAGACACTTATTTAATGACTTCACAAACAAACAATAAATAATTGAGAAAATTAAAGAAATGCCATTGTCGGTCAAAACAGTTCAGCATTGCATTGAAGATATGGCCAACGAACAGATCAAAAATGATTTGTTATCCAGTGATGTAATTAGCATTGCACTCTATGAAAGTAACAATTTAAATAGTATGAGTAGTTTAGCAATTATTATTAAATTTGCATCAATAAATAGTCCAAACATCAATGAAGAGCTATGCGTTCTTCCTTCAATGAATGACATGACCAAAGGCACTAACATTTTCTGTCAAGTACAAGAGTTACAAAATTGATTTAAAAAGTAAATTGTTTTTCATAACAACTGATGTTGCTCCAGCTATGAATGTTGGATTTGTGAAACTAATGGAAAATAAACTTGGCTGCTCACTTTTACTGTTCCATTATATCATACATGAAAAAAAAAAAAATTTGTAAAAGCAGCTATGCAACAACTTAAGGATGTAATGGAAAAGATTGTTAAAATTGTAAACATGACAGCAGTACAATTAACATACAGGAAATTGAATCAAAATATGGAGATTTGCTTTTACATTCTGAAATACAATGGATAAGTCAAGACAAAGTTCTTAATAGAGTTTGGAGTGTTTTGATGATATACAAATATTTCTTTACAAATTCAGAGAAAATGATCTCAAACTCAATGACAAACACTGGTTTTTAAGATTTTTGTTCTCAACAGAGATAATTAATTTATCCATTATATAATAAAGTGTTTTTCTCTTCACCAATAAAAATTGTAATTATACATATGTGATTTTTTCGCATGCATTAGTGAATCTGTAATTATACTATAATGTTTAATATGCCCGCTTAGCGCTTTCGAGATTTAGTACTCTAATCTCATAAGCATAGCTTGACAAATGTATGATTTCAACATACAACTCCAAGGAAATAAACACAATTTTGAAAATGTATGAAGAATGGAAAGATCAAAATTAACCCTCAACTGCTCAATAAAAAAAGTAATAATCCAATAGATATTAATAACAAAAGTAGCAATATGTCAACTATTCCCAAGTCAGCTCCAAGATATAGAAAAACCACCCCTCATGACATCAGAGAACTGGACCTCAATATCCAAGAAGGTATAGTGCCCCCTTCTATAGTTTGGAACACACATGCTCTTGTGATAACAAATAAAAGGTTCAACAACTCGATAACAAAAGGATTTCTTGCAACATTGACCCAAACATAAACATTTCTCTATATAAATTTCCTAGGCAATTACTATTTGAAACAATATCCTTGCAAGGACTGTGGGACACCATTGCACATATTGCTGACCATCCAAATCCCAGGTATTTGATAATCAAGTTCTTTCAGACCACACAGAAAGACCAATTTCAAACACAAATAAAAACTGAAAACTTTGCCTTAATTACAGTGGATCCAAATTGCTACAACTATATCATAGTGTGAAACAGGAAGATTGCTCTGCAAGTCTTCGTTTCACCTTTCTCTTACATTTCACCTACCCTTATACCTAAATTCGAATCCCAAATCATTCGCAGTGTGTCTGTATGGCCATTTATATACTAAAATCCCACCTAAAATAAACCACGTAGGCATTATTACTCGTGGAGTCCAATTTTCAAGCCTTTATTTTTATTGATATATAAATGTCGAGTATGTGCATGTTTACATATTCATTTAAAAGGTTATATAGGTAAAACTACACACAGACTACGATGATAACTGTTAAATATTAATATCAATCATTGGAATTATATTATTGGATTGTGGTTGTTGAGTTCATTTATTTTAAAAATATTGTGTTGCAATATTTATTTTCTATTGTAGGTAAAATAATAATTATTAAAAGTAGTTTATAAACGAATTCATGCAATTGCAATCTAAATGTGAAATAATTTAATATTTTTCTAAAATTGTAGAGTTCCCGCCATTGAAGATTATATAAATATAAAATAAGGCTAGATTGAGAATATAATAGATTTAAAGTAAAACATTTTGGATTATAAATTCACACTTCGTATGTCTACTTAGGAATTTCCAATTAGCAAAAGTCTTCAACAGAATGAAATAAATGTTTTAATCTTCTTTCAATCTGAGCATTTACTGGAATTTATAATTGTAAACTAAAAAAAAAACCTTAAAATGGATTCCTTCTGATGTTCAGATAAGAAATAACTAATTGATAAGAATGCAAAAGGTTAAAGGTTTGTCATGCCCCAAGGCAGGTTCTTTTATAAGATAAACAGTATATATTGAATGTTTTTCTTTTGTTTTGAAGAGAGGGAGGAAACAAAAGCTGATTCGGATTCTGATGCTGTTTTTCTGCTGTTTGATTTTGCGTTTTGATTTTATTTTCTGAGGTTATAATTTTTTTTTATTCTGAGAACTCGGACGGTCTGAACTATTATTTTCGGAATGCTGATCCTGATGTTTTGCTGACCGACCATCCGTGACTTAAATAATCCGCTTTCAAGAAAATGTACAAAATGCTGACCTATCATAGAACCGCCAATATGACTGAGTAGAGTCGGCACCGTGGCTATTTTCCTTTCGGAAATAGCTGGCCGCTGCCAATGTACCATCTGACGCATCACCAATATGCCTTAAGGAACCGCCTATGCTGCTGCAAACAGAGACTGAATTAACATGCTGCTAAATCTGATCCACTCCTGAAATGTGCTCCAGCTTCAACCACCCAAGCAACTGAAAGGTAATAAAATTAACCCAAGAGCTCTTGTGATCTAAAACCCGCTATAGCAAAACAAACTCCTTTTTTTTTCTCGCCACACTTATTATCATGTATGTTTTAAAATGTATATTTAAATTTATTGCTCGATCTAAACCTTGGGTTAATATCAAATTTAAATTGTTTTATTTGCGTATTTTATGGGCTTGCATAGCATCGACCGAGCGAAGCAAATCTTAATTAATGATACTCCCCATTCCTTTACAATCATGAGTCCCTCCCTTAAATGAGATTTAGTAAGCCGCTTGTTCAATGACTATATTATTTTCTTTATAATACCTAGATTTGATTCATAATCTTCCAGGATGTATGCAAGGTATGGGAATAACTATTGGCAGATGTGGGAGTGCGTGGGTTGATTACATTTTACTTAAATTCTCACGCTCACACCGTCCTTTTAATGTTAAACCCCATTATTTGTTTTAAGTATTTCTATTGTCATTCTGAGTTTGGGAGAGTGTAGACGCTTTTCATCAAGGCAGTGAATTGCTTATGTGCCCAATCTTTCATTATGTCCCC
Source organism: Epiperipatus broadwayi (assembly GCA_028023455.1). NCBI lineage: Eukaryota > Metazoa > Onychophora > Udeonychophora > Euonychophora > Peripatidae > Epiperipatus > Epiperipatus broadwayi. Next base: position 23,769,408 of record JAQFVV010000004.1, read on the forward strand.
CTTTTTTTTAATCGATTATATATATATTTTAGTGTTGCTGGCAAGGGTATTCGATGTTGAGATCACTTTGTTCTTTAAAAGGGCTTTAAACAGCCAAGTCCATTTCCCCTTTACTTCTTCCTGCGGTTTCCAGTCAATGTGTGTACCAGAGCGTCACACCTGGGGATGCTGATGCAGTTCTTCGCAGCCATATGCTAGCATACTCCGATCTTTAGGGCTACGGCCGAGACCAATGTGGGGTGCAACATATGCATCTGATTTTATGATTTATTTCTTTATTGTCATCACAAAGTTCCTGTAGTTTAAATGGACTACCACCCTCCATCGTTTCCTAAACCTTGCAAATACCACTGAATCCCTTTTTAAGTACTTTAAGATAATATCATACTCACACATATATTTCCGCACTAAGCAAGTCGCTGCTGCCAAGCTCATTGGAGCCGCTCTGCATTTATTCTGAAGTCAGCCTTTATCGTAAAACTATTTAATATCTTTTATTATAAATAATTCCAGTACTCTTATTCTTGGGCTTCGCATGTATTCAAGGTTTAGTAAGGCACAGTCGTAAGCGATAATTGACCCAGGTTATAAATTAATGAGTAAAATGATTTAATCAATTCTTTACGTTAGTGTTTATTTTCTGATTCATCTCATTGTCTCGTACTGTCTGGGTTATACACGTATCTATTAAGACTTTCCAAACGCTAGCTGTTAATTTATTTATAAATCTCACGTAGTCTCTTCTCTCTCTCTGACCACTGCAGCCTGAAAAGATGTTGCTATTGTGATGGCGGGTTCGGGCTCCATCGTATTTGGTTGCGCAGTCGATCTGCTATATTCGAATCCGGTATGACAGGCCCTGAACCCACTTGTGGTGCTGCTTTTCGAGTGTGGTGGAGAAACTGTGCAACTTGTTTATGAAATGTGCGAATTCTGACCGTTACATAGTAAATTTTTTTTTGAGACTGGCGCCCAACGTGGGGCAACGAGATAAACACCCACATTCCCTGAGTAAATTTTTTTCCCACTGTTGATATATATTATATTAGACATGCAAATCCCTTATAGTTGATATTTATTAATGTGTGCTTTATATCATATAAAATAATAGTGTAATTATTTAAATCTAAACCCCATAATGTTTTTCCAAGTCCCGTGAGTAATTTTACTCTTAATAAGGATTAATTGAATATGTTTAAGACTTCCTTGAAAATGCAAAAATGTGTATATATGTTTTGTTTGACTCGGGCGTTTGAATATTAGTTAAAGATAGACAAACCATTAAACTTGCTGTAGTGCGTTGCGAGCTGATCATGAGTTATTACTGAACAATTGAAAGTCACGCTATCATAATGTTTATTATTTAAGAATTTAAAATCACGCTATAAATATGGCGTTGAATATCTAATGGTTATTCCAAATGAAGAGTTTGACAAAATATATGTTGTAAAAGTTTTTTTTTCTCTCTTGTCTTTTCCTCCGTGAAATAAGTTAGAGCTCGAGATGCAATACAGTGAGAATACTTCTGTATGATATAGCCTAGACAAATAGGTGACCTTACAATGTAATAAATATGCCCATAATTAAACAAAAGAAATTTTTTTTTTTTGCAAGACTAAATCTATATAACAGTCCGTATTTTATTTGAACTGATGACATGGCACCCTGGGATAGTCTCTATAAATGAAACTATTTCTAAAACAAATTTTTGTTGTCGGTTTAAAAATTTTATTGATGTAAAGCTTAAATGTGTATATTATTTTGAGAATCAAAATGCGTTATAAATGTGTTACCAGACAGTCAGACATGAAGGGATCGGGAGATAAACAATTGTCCTTAAAATAAATGATCGTAAAAATATTTTGTTTTATATATTTGTATATATGACTTATATAGATGCACGTTTGTTTTAAATGAGGGAAAATAAGATAAATATGCCCGGATCTAGCGAACATTATATAGATAAGAGTAGGAGATTGGGAAAATTAGATTGAAGTAATAACAAAATAAGCAGCATATTAAATATATTTTTTTTTAGATATTAGCACTAAAATAAGAGTTAGTTTGCAGCAGATGGAAAACTTTATATGATATAAATTTTATGACAACAAAAGTTAGTTAGGGCTTTGGTGATATAAGAAGCAGCAAATAGGCCAAAAGATCGGAAGGGAAATAGCCGATTAGCCATTAGTATAGAAAAATAAAAAGTAAACCGCACAAAATCCTGAATCCAAATTAATATATTGTACCGAGACAAAGTCGGTACAGGTATATACGCACACACATGAGCAATGTAAACACTCTATATTTTTTTCTCTTCTTTCACTTTCAACTTATGATAATAAAAATAAATGTAGTTTTCTTTCAATGCGTTATAAAATACACTGTAAAATAAAATGTTAGTATTTCTGATTAAATAGTTAAGGCTTTCATACAATCTTCTATAATAATAATCTCTAAAAAGAAAGAAAAAGTAAAATATAAAATACTACTAATATGCCATTTTAAATCTCAATAAGTGATTTCTCCTTGTATGTGCCGTGGGGGTAATTAAAAGGGGTTTTGTTTTAGATTATAACTGTAGTGAAAGTTAAAAGCTTATAGAAGTGATTTTGAGACAGATTAAATGCTCGACTTTTAAACTAATGTAAGTTAAATTGTTCTCTTAAAACACGCACACATGTATGCATAAAAGGTGTGAATAAGTATGAATTTTTTCTAACTGAGATTGTAATATGAGATTGCACAAACCTAAGATTGCCTCAAGCATATGGATTGAGTGGACATTACGTAGGACACGGACCCCAACGACAACTCAAAGAATATTGAACTCTGGGTGGAGATTCGATCCTCAGATAATAACCAACCCATATAAATATGAATCTAAATCTAAAGAAAAGTCTTTTTACACCCCCTTTTTTTTTGTTTTCGCTTATGCTTATAGTTTTTTTTCTAGATTCCTCCGGAAGCTACAACTAGAACTTTTCTTTTTTTGCTATCCGGTTTATCCAACATGATCACTGTGAAATTAACATTTAGAGCGTCGATCGTCATGATGGGCTAGAAAACCCTTCAGTGATTGACCGACGCTCCGCCGCCAGAACATCTCCACAGCTATGAATGATCAACAACAATACCGTCCGAACATAGTGCTCCAATCAGTCTAAGGACGTTGTTCCGTTTAATATACAAGAATCGTCCAAACATACTACGCTGAACTTATGTGAAATGAATAACCATGTATTATGGAAACATCATCCATCAGGTTCGAACCTTCACCAAATTAGAAGCAGCAGAAGACTAAGCAAAATCCTAGGTAAACATTTTTTTATAATGCTTTCGTTCATTCTTTACGTAAACTTAAAAGGCAATCTCATAATTAATTAAATTCGACCTTCGTAAAACACATATAAAATGATCCGTAATCTCTCATATATTAAATCTTATTATTTTAATCTCAACTTTCGTAAATAAAAATATCAGATGCTACATAGTCCATCATATTTAAATCTTCGGACTTTTCCAGTTATGAACTTTGATCCTAATTATTATTTTCTTTCGCAGATAAATTATAACACACACCTACCTTCAAAAATGTAAAAGAGGAAATATATTGTATCACCCATGTCTATTATGCATAATATGTTCTTTTCTGTGCGAGTGCGAGAATGCATGTATGTGCATGCAAATAAAGCTATTAATCAATATTTCATTTTTTTATAATCAATAAAATTTTTTTTATCTAAACTAGTCGAGCATTCCTCAAATCATTTTCTATAATTAAAATATATATATTTTTTTTGAGGTTATTATTAGTGTTGGCATTTATTCATGCAATTAATTATTTTACTTTTAAATTTGTCTTTCTTATATTTTTTTTTGTTTTTTTATCTCTTTTAAATTTCATTCATAAACATCGTGCCGTAAGTCACGATGTTTACTTATTATATAGTTAACATAGGTTTAAGAGTTGGGAGGGCCTATTATTAATAAAGATAAGTAAAATGTCAATAGAGCTAGTATAAATAATTCTATTGGATCGTATGATAAAAGGGGGATGATATTATAAGCGTCTAGTTGTTTATTCTAATGATGCCTCAACCGAACATTCGTATTAGTTATAAATAACCAATGATCCCGTCCAATGCTTGGACCGATCTGTTAATCAACCGACCTTCTTATCCATTGGTTAATATTGTGTCATTTGCCAGAATAATAGTCTTGAAGGCAATCACATCGCGACCCTGAATGACCCTTATTGGTCCATGCTGGGAGTTCGAGCTTATGGGCAGGGATTAGACTTCAAAATCATTTTGATATGACGTAAGGTGATGCGAGAAATTAAATTATGAATCAAATCATCATATCTGGCGCCCTCTTGTGTTGATAATGAACAACTATTGATATAAGAAAAATAAATAAATCTTTACGCTGTATCATGTTTGTTTTGGAGTTCACAATCCCTTTTAGGGAGCCGGTGCAAGGGAAAAGCGACCAACCGGTATAATATATTTTGTAGTAAGTAATTTAGAATTGAATTGTAGAAACCATCATCAGTAGAGACAAAACAAAGATGGAAGACCATCAATACGACCACGGACCAGATGTAAACTCAGCCGAAATTGTGGAATCTCCACCAGCAATAGTAAAGCCTGAACAGAAATCTGGAATCAGCAATTTTGAAATTGCGTACATAATAAACATGTGTAAGAAGAGTGAAGAACAAGCAAGGAGAAGGGAGGAGGAAGGACAAGGAAAGGACCAAGAACGCCAAAGATTTATGAAATATGCTTTAAAAGAAATACGAGATATAAAAAGGGAACAAGCAGCCCTTGCAATCCAGATAGGAACAGATGACACAGACCAAGATGCCAAGACCACCATCTGCAAAAGTGATGATTTCTCACCCACCCAGACCAGCAGCAATAGTACCATATATGCTGACATTAGCAATAGTCGCAAAATTATACCACTCGACATAGGTACTCAAACTCAACTACCCAAAATGATAACCATTAAAATCTTCTGCAGTGATATTGGAGAAAGTCCCCACCCGCATCTAAACAGTTTGAAGGGTTTTTTTACTTCTATAGAGCCAGCCCACATGAACAGATTACAATAGCCAGGCACCATTTACGTAGTTATGCAGAGGACTGGTGGACTATGTTAACGGCCAAACCCGATGACTTTACAGCCTACACCAAAATCCTTTTAAAGTATTGCTGGAGTGACGACTGGCAGAGTAAAATATTAAATGCAGTCAGCCAAGAACAATATGGGACCATAAAGGAAACTCACACTCAATTCTTTATACGGCAGACCAATCGTTTGAAAACATTAAATGCATTCGCATTTTCTGATGCCCATATCATCGGCACCATCCAACAGAATATGCCGATAGCCATCCAACAACTAATGATAGGGAGCAGAATTAGAAACGTGGAAGAGATGGCTGAATTCCTGACTACGTTGGAAGTCAACCAATGGAACCGACACAAAAGAGACACCATAATCTTAAGGCAAGCAGCCAAAGACCCGCATGGTCAGCAGGTGCAAAATAAAATGAGAGATGGAAACCCCTCGGCCCATCCTCATCATTCTCACCAGCTTATGGGAAGACCCCATCTAAGCAGTTGGAACCCGACCACAACGGTGATCCAAGAGGAAGACGCCCCATGGGGACTCCCCATTAGTCCATGTCCAGTAGTAAACATTAAACTAGAAGCTACTGAGGTGGCCGCTCTCATTGACACTGGTAGCCAAGTTTCCTGTATTTCAAAGAGATGGGTGTTACACATGGAAAAATCTTGCAGTTGTCTACCCAGATTGCCATTTCATTCCATGCAGATGAAACTGGTAGACAGAAGGAAAACCAAAACAGAAAATTATCAGGTGTGGTTGGAGATAACTCTTGGACAAACAACGGTTGAACACGTATTTCTCATAATCAAAGGATTGATACATGATGTTATCATAGGAGCTGATTTCCTAAACCAGCACAAGTGTATCCTTGACTGTGGTGAAAATGTAATCACATTCCGGCAGGAGAAAATAAGCATGAACAAAACCAAGAGTTTACCTGAAATCCAAGTCTGATGCATGGAAACTAGCATAAGTGAAGATCTTATTAAGAATAAAATCCAGGAATCGACTCTAGAAAAAATGAAAGAGCAACCCCAATTACACCGGCTTTTGATGGAAAATCAGCAGATATTCTCCCCAATCCCAGGAGAAATTAAAGATTATGTCCACCGGATCCGTGTCAAGGAAGAAATGCACTTTCAAACCTGCACATATCCCATCCCTTTTCAATATCAAGATGAAGTGAACATGCAAATCCAACAAATGATTGAGTGGGGTGTAATCGAAAAGGGAGCATCACCCTATAACAACCCATTAGTGGTTATTCGAAAGAAAAATGGATCTATAAGACTATGTCTCGATGCAAGGAAACTCAATAGTATCACTATACCGGAAAGGGATATTCCCCCCCAGTGCAGGATATTTTCATGAGGCTTTCGAATAAAACTATCTTTTCCATGCTAGATTTGACTGCCAGCTATTGGCAGATGGTCCTACACCCCCAAGACAGGAAGTACACAGCATTTCGCCATAATGGACAGACACATGTCTTCAAGAGAGTGCCATTCGGACTAATTAATAGTGGTGCCGGGTTAATGAGGTGTCTAGACCAGGTGCTGTCAGAAGATTTAAAAAAAAAATTGGTCTGCTATATTGACGATGTCGTCATTGCATCCCGGAGCACTCAAGAACATCTGGAACATTTGAAGCAATTCTTTACTGAATGTGCCCAAAAAAACATCACAGTAAACCTAGAAAAAAGCCATTTCACCCTGAGAGAAATTACCTTTCTGGGACATATCGTCAATGGGCAGGGAATTCGTACCCACCCTGATAAAGTAGAAGCCATAGAGAACTTTCCGAGGCCAGCAAATAGAAAACAAGTGAGATCATTTTTGGGCCTTTGCAACTACTATCAAAGTTCTACCCAGGGTTTGCGGCGGACACCTCTTATTTATTGGAACTATTAAGGTTACACCATCGGTGGGAATGGAGCGTCCAGCATGAACAAGATTTTAAGAAGATCAAAAGGAATTTTCTCCAGACGGTGATGCTGTGCTATCCTGACTTTACCCGCCCATTTTACCTCCAAACCGACAGCAGCAAGAAAGACTTGGGTGTTGTGCTATTCCAAATTGATAAAGAAGGCAAGCATCGTGTCCTATATTTTAGTAGTCGCACCTTGAGAGGTGCAGAAAAGAATTACACTGTTACTGAACAAGAAGCCTTAGCAATTGTATGGGCCTGTAGCAAGTTCAAACAGATTTTGTTGGGCTCAGAATTAATCATCATCACGGACCACCGGTGTTTGGAATTTCTAAATAAGAGCTATTTGACTAATGATCATCTTGTGCGATGGAGTTTATCATTACAGAAGTTTCACTATAAGATCCTTTACTGCCCAGGGTCAGAGAATGTGGTAGCTGATGTATTGAGTCGCCACCCTGTAGAAGTTGAACCATGCAACCTACTGATAGAGGAGCAACCACTTATAATCATGGCTAACGTATTGGATCAGGACATTGAGCAGAAATTGAAAAACCTACAGTATTGGCAGGGAAAACAGCCCCAATACCACAACATAATGCAAGAGGTGGAATGACAAGGGAACCCCCTTCAAGGCTGTACTATGGGCAGAGGAACCAAGAAATACAAAATACAGAATGGACTCTTGCTACAGAATACTGAAAAGGGCGATCGATCCTGGAAAATTCTCATACCGCCCGAATTGAGGGATCCCTTGATAAATTACATACATAGATTGGTGGGACATTACGGTCTGAGGAAAACCGAAAAAGCCCTGAGACGGCAATTTCATTGGCCGCAGATGTATTATGATATCCTCCAAAAGTGTACTATTTGTGCGAGAAGCAAGCCTGCCAATAAAAATTTTAGTGGTGCTCCTGCCACCATCATCCCAACAGGACCTAACAAGATATTAGCCGTCGATCATTACGGGCCATTACCATCGTATCGGAAGTATAGATATCTTTTTGTCACTTATGACGTTTTTTCCAAATATGCTTGGGCGTACCCAGTCATAAGGGCAGATTCGAAAAGTGCCATTAGGGCATTACAGCAAAAACAGTTTGTAACCATTGGAAAGCCTGAAGTCATCCTATCCGACCATGGCTCAGCATTTACCTCCCAAGTATGGCAGCACTGGATCAACGGGCAAGGCCTCAAACATGTCATGACATCCACTCGAAACCCCCAATCAAACCTTTGTGAGAGGGTCATGAGGGAAATCAACCGGCTTTTCCGGACTTATATCCATAATGACCACCGGGGATGGGTGAAACAGACTGTGAGCATTTTTCAATACATCAACGGAACTATAAACGAAGCGACTGGATTAACGCCAATCCGCCTCCATTTTGGTAAACCAGAACCGCCACTAATCAAAATACCCTTACCAATAGATGACCCGAAAGTCAACACTGAGGATGACCAACGGGCAGTACGCCATCGTTTACAAGCCCGAGAGAAAAGAAGACAGTTAAAGGAGATTGGGTCGTACCAATTCCAAGTTGGGGATCAAGTTTGGGTGAGACTTCCAAAGCCCAGCAACCGAGATCTAGGGAAATACAAAAAAATTTTCCCACTATATCAGGGGCCATATGTAATAAAAGAAGCAAACAGACCAAATGCATATTTACTGAAAGATCAAGGAATTATCAAGGGAACGTACAATGCCAGAAGTTTGAAACCTGTTTATAACCGAGCCAATCATCACCCAACAGACCCAGGAGCATATTAAATGAAGAAACTCATGGACATGGACCTGAATTCGGATGTGACAAAGACAACAATGTTTTTTTTTTCTCTCTGTAAGATTTAGAAGTTAGGTAGTTTCAATGTTATCCGTGCGTAAGTTAGTGATTAGTTTACCAAAATATTCGTTAGAGTTAAAACCCTAGTAAAAAAAAAAAAAAAAAAAGATTGATCCGGGTATATATCTGTATATAATTGTATCTTTGAATTTATCCCCTCATTTAAAAAAGGAAGGAAAAACAAAGATGTATTGTTACCTTATATTTTTTTAGATTTCTGTTGGGCTGACTTGGCTAGTCAATATTATTTGTTTGTCAAAGAGATTCCTCGGTAGACCTTTATGTAAGACCTTTTTTTTTAAAATTTTTTTTTCGTAACTAAGGGAATGTGAAACAGGAAGACTGCTCTGCAAGTCTTCGTTTCACCTTTCTCTTACATTTCACCTACCCTTATACCTAAATTCGAATCCCAAATCGTTTGCAGTGTGTCTGTACAGCCATTTATATACTAAAATCCCACCTAAAATAAACCACGTAGGCATTATTACTCGTGGAGTCCAATTTTCAACCCTTTATTTTTATTGATATATAAATGTCGAGTATGTGCATGTTTACATATTCATTTAAAAGGTTATATAGGTAAAACTACACACAGACTATGATGATAACTGTTAAATATTAATATCAATCATTGGAATTATATTATTGGATTGTGGTTGTTGAGTTCATTTATTTTAAAAATATTGTGTTGCAATATTTATTTTCTATTGTAGGTAAAATAATAATTATTAAAAGTAGTTTATAAACGAATTCATGCAATTGCAATCTAAATGTGAAATAATTTAATATTTTTCTAAAATTGTAGAGTTCCCGCCATTGAAGATTATATAAATATAAAATAAGGCTAGGTTGAGAATATAATAGATTTAAAGTAAAACATTTTGGATTATAAATTCACACTTCATATGTCTACTTAGGAATTTCCAATTAGCCATGCAAGCAAGTAGTTGGTTGCAGACGGTTGTGGGTTGACACATGGAAAAAAAAAAAAGTCTTCAACAGAATGAAATAAATGTTTTAATCTTCTTTCAATCTGAGCATTTACTGGAATTTATAATTGTAAACTAAAAAAAAACCTTAAAATGGATTCCTTCTGATGTTCAGATAAGAAATAACTAATTGATAAGAATGCAAAAGGTTAAAGGTTTGTCATGCCCCAAGGCAGGTTCTTTTATAAGATAAACAGTATATATTGAATGTTTTTCTTTTGTTTTGAAGAGAGGGAGGAAACAAAAGCTGATTCGGATTCTGATGCTGTTTTTCTGCTGTTTGATTTTGCATTTTGATTTTATTTTCTGAGGTTATAATTTTTTTTTATTCTGAGAACTCGGACGGTCTGAACTATTATTTTCGGAATGCTGATCCTGATGTTTTGCTGACCGACCATCTGTGACTTAAATAATCCACTTTCAAGAAAATGTACAAAATGCTGACCTATCATAGAACCGCCAATATGACTGAGTAGAGTCGGCACCGTGGCTATTTTCCTTTCGGAAATAGCTGGCCGCTGCCGATGTACCATCTGACGCATCACCAATATGCCTTAAGGAACCGCCTATGCTGCTGCAAACAGAGACTGAATTAACATGCTGCCTAAATCTGATCCACTCCTGAAATGTGCTCCAGCTTCAACCATCCAAGCAACTGAAAGGTAATAAAATTAACCCAAGAGCTCTTGTGATCTAAAACCCGCTATAGCAAAACAAACTCCTTTTTTTTTTCTCGCCACACTTATTATCATGTATGTTTTAAAATGTATATTTAAATTTATTGCTTGATCTAAACCTTGGGTTAATATCAAATTTAAATTGTTTTATTTGCATATTTTATGGGCTTGCATAGCATCGACCGAGCGAAGCAAATCTTAATTAATGATACTCCCCATTCCTTTACGTTCATGAGTCCCTCCCTTAAATGAGATTTAGTAAGCCGCTCGTTCGATGACTATATTATTTTTTTTATAATACCTAGATTTGATTCATAATCTTCCAGGATGTATGCGAGGTATGGGAATAACTATTGGCAGATGTGGGAGTGCGTGGGTTGATTACATTTTACTTAAATTCTCGCGCTCACACCGTCCTTTTAATGTTAAACCCCATTATTTGTTTTAAGTATTTCTATTGTCATTCTGAGTTTGGGAGAGTGTAGAAGCTTTTCATCAAGGCAGTGAATTGCTTATGTGCCCAATCTTTTGTTATGTCCTCCTTTTTTTTTAATCGATTATATATATATTTTAGTGTTGCTGGCAAGGGTATTCGATGTTGAGATCACTTTGTTCTTTAAAAGGGCTTTAAACGGCCAAGTCCATTTCCCCTTTACTTCTTCCTGCGGTTTCCAGTCAATGTGTGTACCAGAGCGTCACACCTGGGGATGCTGACGCAGTTCTTCGCAGCCATATGCTAGCATACTCCGATCTTTAGGGCTACTGCCGAGACCAATGTGGGGTGCAACATATGCGTCTGATTTTATGATTTATTTCTTTATTGTCATCACAAAGTTCCTGTAGTTTAAATGGACTACCACCCTCCATCGTTTCCTAAACCTTGCGAATACCACTGAATCCCTTTTTAAGTACTTTAAGATAATATCATACTCACACATATATTTCCGCACTAAGCAAGTCGCTGCTGCCAAGCTCATTGGAGCCACTCTGCATTTATTCTGAAGTCAGCCTTTATCGTAAAACTATTTAATATCTTTTATTATAAATAATTCCAGTACTCTTATTCTTGGGCTTCGCATGTATTCAAGGTTTAGTAAGGCACATTCGTAAGCAATAATTGACCCAGGTTATAGATTAACGAGTAAAATGATTTAATCAATTCTTTACGTTAGTGTTTATTTTCTGATTCATCTCATTGTCTCGTATTGTCTGGGTTATACACGTATCTATTAAGACTTTCCAAACACTAGCTGTTAATTTATTTATAAATCTCACGTAGTCTCTTCTCTCTCTCTGACCACCACAGCCTGAAAAGATGTTGCTATTGTGATGGCGGGTTCGGGCTCCATCGTATTTGGTTGCGCAGTCGATCTGCTATATTCAAATCCGGTATGACAGGCCCTGAACCCACTTGTGGTGCTGCTTTTCGAGTGTGGTGGAGAAACTGTGCAACTTGTTTATGAAATGTGCGAATTCTGACCGTTACATAGGCATACTCAAAAACACCTACTTGAGATACACCCTTAAAGATTTCCAGTGTGTGATGCAACCACTTGGCAAAGTTATAACATTTCACCTCATATATTTTAAGGATAATCCTATACCCATCCCAAGTAACAGCTATGATTTCAAATTACAACTGCATCATGGTAGAGATCCAAACATAATTACAACACAAATCCTTGATCAAAAAGCTACCTTATGTCTATATATCAGAGGATTAAAACCCCAGTGCTACTCCTGTTACCAGGGGTCATTTAGCAGTGCAAGGTATTAATCTCCAAGCTTCATCTTCAGGAAAAGCAGCTAATCACTTAAATCCCAAGTCAGCAAAGAAGAACCAATAGCAAATCTTTCCATGATTACATCCATAAATAGCAAAGAGTCTATCCATGGACATACTACCTATCCTATGTATTCATCCACACTTAACCTTACTCTACTACATACTGATTTGACACTCCATGGAGTAGATAATGATAATTGTTCCAACTTAATTAATATACAAACAATCCATGACTCAGATAATATTGTTTCTGAAACTTCTCCCAATGCAACAATCAAAGACAACACTGTCTCAAATAATAGTACCCCAGAAGCTCTTATTTATAATCATACACATAAAAATGATCAGACTATTCAGAATAAAATTTCAACACATATCATGGCAACAATTTTTCCATGTTACCACCAATACCAACTATCTACCCCCTTGCCCCCAAAATTATTACTGAAACAAAATGAAAGGCAGAACTGGATGCCCCCTGAAAAAAACTTAGAAACTTAAAAAACCCAAAACAGATATGGTTGACCTATTGATGCTGGACATGGATTCTGTAAACTAAATGCCAATCAACATCTACTGCCCATAAGCAACAAATGCATTCAACCATGACTAGTATCTGTTGACTATAATATCTGCACAAAGATTCAAAATCCAAAGCAGCAACAATTCATTTGTTCACAAACAAGTTAAAGAGCTCTAGTTTATCATGCTCCAAAAGTACTCAAAACTAAGCCTGACAGGAAAACAATATGGAGACAAAGCCAGCACACAAGTGGATCTCACAGACAATTTCCACACTTCAATGGAAATTTCTAGAACCTCACCTATGTTATGGTGAAAACCCAACCATATAAAATAAACCTGGTTTGCATTTGTAGATACAGCAGTCCAGAGCATGTACAATTTATGTAATCATGTGTAAATCAATAAAACAATTTTTATATATGTAAACTTGCAACTACAGACTGTCCATGTAACCATAGCAACCCAATATAAAAATTCCTGTAATCTTATGTAAATAAATAGATCAACTTGCACATACATAAACCTACAACTACAGATTGCCTATGTAGCCACAGCATGCCATGTAAAACCCTTGTAACTAATCCACAGCATGAAAAAATTGTTGTAACCTCATGTAAATCAATAAATCATCTTTTACATATGTAAACCTACATCTATGGATTATTCATGTAACCACAGCAATCTCCACAATATGTAAAAATTCTTGCAATCCATGTAAACCAATAAATCAACTTTTATATTTGCAAATCTACAATTACAAATTGTCCATGTAAACACAGCAATCTAAGCTATGTAAAACTTGTAACTCTCTAAGTCAAAGTTTATCATTAAATCATCATCATCATCACAACAATAACAACAATTAATAATAATAATAATAATAACAACAACAACAACAGATATTTACATTTGTATTACTTTTTTTTTTTACTATAATGGATTTAAGTGATATTGAATTGTTTTATTTTTTCTATTTTTTAATTAAAGGACATTTTTATTTGTATTACATATATAATGTATAATAATAATACATAGATTATTAATCAAAATTATCCCAAATTCACCACTAAACCAGACTAGCCAAAGAAAATAAACTCTAAAACACAATCAATGGTTTCACTGCTACAAGCAAACTTCTCAAATGTAAAGGTCTAAAAGAAAACAACAAATTTATACTAAATATCACCCACAATTTCATTTGCATCCTACACAATCTTAATATTAAAAAAACTTTTAAACAAGTTATTTGCTTAAGAATCATATATTTTAAATAATAAAGATTCTTGAATTCTTTTTATTTCATTAGTATGGCCTGTATTTTTTTCATGGATATATCATTATTATCGTCAACCATTATCAAACCACTTCAGGATGGTCCCTACAATCCATCTTCTCTGATCTCATGCCTCTCTTTGCCACATCATCCTTACACACTTTCTTATTTCATCCATCCATCTCACATATGGTCTCTTTCTAGGTCTTTTACAATCTCTTGGAATTCAACTGCCCATCTATTATCTTCTCTTCTAGAAATATGTCCATCCCAATTTCAATCTTTTAATCCTTTCAATGATGCCAGTCACCCATGTTTGTTCTCTTATTCATGTAGTGCATTTTCAATATCTTTTTGTTACACCTAACATGCATCTCTCCATGCCTCTTTGAATAGTCTGAAGTTTCTATATTGCTCTTCTATTAAGTGTCTAAGTCTCAGAACCATAAGTAAGAAATGGTAAAACACATTTATTAAAAACACCTAGGCATATTTCCTTTTAATATTAAGTTATTTTTACCAAAAGCACCCCCAACTAAGTTTAATACTATGGTTAATTTGATCTATTATGCTTCCATCTGTAGTAATAGTCTGACCAACATATTTGCAGTTGTTAACTTTTTGTAACTCATCATTATCAATCTTTATTTTATCTTTTGAGAAAATACATTGAACATTACTTTAGTCTTTTTAATATTTACCCTTAATCCTACTTTCTTACTTTTATCTGATAACTCTTGCAACATTTCCTGAAGCTCTGAAGTGTTATTTGCAAAAACAACTATATCATCTGCAAAATCTAAATGACTTAAATTATCTCAATTTACTTTAATTCCTTTAACTTCCCATTTTAATCCACAAAATATTTCTTGTAGCACTGCTGTAAAGAGTTCTGGAAATATGGAGTCACCCTGTCTTACACCCTTCTCGATGTTAATCTTCCTAGTATCATTATATAATCTAATTACTGTTATTAATTTTTATAAATATTCTTCAGAATATGACAATATCCTGGATCTATACGTTGATGATCCAATGCTTTAATCATCGAAGAAATGCTTATAGAATCAAATATCTTTTCATAATTTACAAATCCAAAGCATAAAGGCAACTCATATTTATTGGTCCTTTCTATAACTTCCTAATATATAAAGTTTTGATAAAACAAAATACATTTTTTGAAATCATTGATATCATAATATAACTGGTACAAAAAGAGAAAGTAATTGGGTATTTGGTAGTTTGAATATTGAGAATATGTATCAATCTGTTAATAGATTAAGTAGTATTGATGATGTTCATATGTCTGTGTTAATTAAAAATGGATTTTTCAAAGAATAAGCCTAAAGTTATTAAAGATTTCCTTTTATTATTGGAGGATTCTATGTACTTTACTTATAATGGTAACTTTTAAAAAATTAGAGAGGGGTAAATAATAAATTATATAATTTTGCCTTTAATTTTTCCAGTTATTATTAAAAAGGAATGTATATTTTTAAATTTATTAGTTAGGTATGTTGATGATTGATTCTTTGCAGATGAAAATGATAGATTGAAGGAGTTGTTAAATGAGTTTAATTGTTTTGATCCTTTTAAATATATATATTTTAGAAGGAGGGGAGTTAGATTTTGTTGAATTAAAATTTTTAGAATTACTACATTAGGAGTAAGGAGTTAAAATCTATAATTACCTGATAGATATCAATCTGTTATAGAAATAAGAAATTAAATAATTCTAATGAAGTGACTTTGTTTCAAAAAGGTGACTTTTATAAAGATTATTTGAATGTTAGATACTCTGATAAATTTACTAAAAGTATTTTATTTAATAGTAATTGTAATAATGTCAAGGATAAAAAAAAAAATGTGATTTTATTTCTTTGCCTTTTAAATTGTCTTCTTATAGAATTGTATGTAAAAATAGACATTTGTTTGGAAATAACAAAACTGCTTGGAAAGGGGTTATTTCTTGGAAATAATTTATTAAATAATACAAAGAAATTTTTGATAGAAAGACTATTCCTGGAGTAGTGTATATTATCCCTTGTGTTTGTTAAAAGATATATACATAGATTAGAGTAGTCTGAGCTCAAATGAAAGAATAAAGGTATATAAAAGTAGGGTTAGAAATAAATATTCTCAGATCTGCTTTATATATCCATGAAAGAGATATATAAGCAACTGTTAATTTTAATGAGGCTAAGGTTATCTTCTTTGAAAGAAATGAAATAAAAAGAATTAAAATTTTGATTCTGAAGCAATTAACTTATTTACAATTTCTTTTAATACTAATGGTGTGTTGGATATAAGTGGAATTGTGGGTAATATTTAGTATAAATATGTTGTTTTCTTTTAAATCCTTTACATTTGAGAAATCTACTTGTAGCAGTGAAAAAGTTGGTTGCGTTTTAGAGTTTATTTTCTTTGGCTAGTCTGGTTTAGTGGTGAATTTGGAGTAATTTTGATTATTTTATTGACTAGTTTAGCATTAGGCTTTTAATGTTTACAGATTATTAAGTAAATATAGGGGATTTGATTGTGAAGTACTCTTTTTATTATGATGAGATTCCAATTAAGTATTATTTCTATTATTCTTATGGTAATTAGATCTCTTTAAGTGGGTTCACAATCAATAATATTTTTATAGTTCCAATTCACCATTTAAAATAAATAAACAGGTATGATGTTCAAAAAGTACATGAAACATATGTCAGTAGATATAATTTAAATAGTTTCTAAAATGCATTTTAATCGGTTTATATTATTCATGTAACTAACTATAAAGGTAAAATGTAAGCATTACTCTTATTATATATATTTAATAGTACAAAATCAAATGAATGCATGTGAATAGTTTATTTATTTAAAAACATTTTCTTTCACCCCCACCCCTCTCAACATATTACGGTTTGTTTATTTTTTAAATCAACATCAAGATTAATTTTAGAGTTATTAATATTTTTTTAACAATTAATAAATAACATTAGATTTTTTTACAAATTAAAAATAAAATTAATGTCAATGTATTTTAAAGTATTATCACTGTCATATACTAATATGAAATTCTTTTAAATTATGGGAATCAAAATGTGTAAAATGATTTATGCTTTAACTGTGACTTATGTCAAAAAATCGTGTAAAGAAAAACTAAATAATTTATACCGTGTAGAACAAAATTACTGTTGATAAATAATTGATTTGCGTTTATAATTAAGAATTTATCTGACATTCAAAACAATGTTCTAAATATTTAATAAAAATTATCAAATTCATATCAATGCACATATATATGTTTGCAATAGAAACTTCAGCAGATAATGATAAATAATTTAATTTATAGTGATATATATTTTACTGAACGTTTATTTTAACAAAGAAATCTATTTTTACTAGTTAATAATTTTGAATAAATTTCACTGAGTACAGATCAATCAGCTGTCTGCATTTCATTTTCTCTTTAATTGTGTCTTTAAAACACTGATTTGATATCATAAAATAATACTGGCATGACTGATTGATTAATTGAAGACAAAGGAATTTACCGTGTAATACTACATGATTTGCATATTCAAAGTGAAATCTAAAACCTCTTATTACTTATCATTGACTTTTTTTTCTTTGGTGAATTTTTAGTATTATTTATCTTTTCCATTTTTTTTTTTTTAGTTTTGAGAAAATGGGAAAGGCTGGGGAAGTAGGAATTTTTTTATCGTAATACTATCCAATACTGATTTATAAAATTAATTAAAGTATAATTTCAAATAACCTCTTTTAGTATTTGTAATTGACAGATTTGTTTTGGAATTCTTATTACATCTATACCTCATTTAGCACTTGACCTTTATGTGAGGATTTACAATAGTGATCATCATCAATTTGACACTATTTTCATTTACAATCGATTATTAACTATAACGATCATTAAAAAAATATAGAATTTTTTTTTTGCTGATGATGTCATAGAATAATTATTAGCATTATGTCATACTGAAATTGTACAGCACAGAGTTTATTCATTATACACAACACTAGACTTGTATACAATATTTTGATTATAAACTTAAAATATAATTAATGAATGTACAGTACAGTATTTTATTTAATTTTCATCTAACATCTTTGCAAGACAATCACTTCATTAATGATATATCCAAAGCAAAGTTTTTCATTGTTAATGATTAAAAAGCCCCCCCCCCCCAGTGTTTCATTCAGTATAATAAATAATCAAAATCATATTTTAATGACATACATCAACCAAATATATTAATATGATATTAAATTTTAAAATGTATGCATTAGCTTAAAAACAGTATACTATATTTATTTATTTTTAAGGATTAAATTTTTTACTATTAATAAATACATTGCTTGCAGCAAAAATTAAATCATAGTATTGTAATTTAGATATGTAATTGTTATTTTGAAGGGGAAAAAAGATTCCATAATAATAAACTTTATATGATCGAAAGTTATTAAATCTAAATTAAAAATAACCACCTAAAACATTTTATTATGTTATCATATATGTATAAATATGTAGAAATAAAAAAAAAATATATTCAGCATAAAACTGTTATGTAAGCAAAATTGCATACCAATAAACTGAAAAAGATTCATACCTTTAATACTTATTTAAACAGTTTCTATATTTGTCTTCACAAGTACCGCCCTAATCAAACTTTTTTAGGTCATTTCAAAGGAAATGCATAAAATGAGACAGCTCATGGCAAAAAAAAAAAAAAGCCTCAGTACCATATTTGTATACAAAGTGCTGTTTATTTAGATATGCCAAGTATATAATGTAATAAAAAAAAAGCCTTGAATATTGATTACAATATGCAAACACAGAATGCATTAGATACTTTTTTTTTTTAAAGTTAATTGCGATTAAGTTTTGAAATGTACAGAATGCTAATTTTGCTCCTCTTACACTAATGAACAAGTCTTTATGATCAATTAAATAAGTTATTACTGAACATTTTTTTTTTAAGTGTCATAGCATCAGCCGGGACGCGAACCCGCAACCTGGGCAACTGCCTGTAAGTGCAAGGCAGTCGCGCGCTGACCTCTCGACCACCAATGCAAGACAATTCTAGATAATTTTATGTAACAATATAATATAGCAGGACAAATTTGGAAAAAGTAAAATTTCAGTATGCATAAAAAAACACAAAATATTGTTAACTGTTAGTTTACTTTTATTTTTTTCACCCATTTTGCCATACTTTTGGACAATTAAAAGCCTTTCCCCCCTAGAAATTCTGTTTAAAAGTTTATAGTTACATACATTTTCAATTAGAATCATGGCTGCAACTAATATGACCTGAAACAATTAAGAAAATCTCTGAGCTTGGAAATAAAAATGGATATCTTAAATCAACTGGAAAGAGAAGGAAATCATCTTCTATAAGTTTATCCATGTTTATCATTGCAACTATTTTTAAAAACAAAAACCAAATAGAAAAAATGCTCAAACTATCATAGGTGTATTCAAACTTCCCAAAGTCATGAAATCATGGCATCTCATATGTAACAGTAGCCAGGTTCAAACCCTGTTACAAGGAATTTACATAAGATCTCCCAACTGCCTAGATCAGCATGAGTCCAATAAATTGGATTCAGTGTGTGAGTATATATATAAAGAATTAGATATATATGTCAAAGAGAGAGATAAAGTTGAAAGCTTTTTTTTTATTATTTACCAAAAAAAAAAAAAAAAAGAGGGAGAAAGGTGTATATAGTTATAGTTATTTGTTTTAAAATACATTCATAAAAATATGCTAATAAATTGTGGGAATGCAGTTATACGCAAATATTTAAATTGTCTTCTTGTATTATTAATTTAGGTCAAATGTATACTTTTCTGTTGTTTTATTGTATATCACATTTTAATAAGAGTAACGAAAGAACTTTTATATGTATACCTGGAGGCAATTTTGTGTCTTTTGTTCGATTACTTAGCCACTCAAAATTTCAAAGGAATTTTAAATAAATGTATGGCAGAAAAAAAAATGTTAAAAGCATGCCTAAGAAATAGAGATCAGCATATTGATAAACTATTTTGGGAAACAAAAAGAATTGGAGAAATTAGGGAGTTAAAAAGAAAAATCAGAACAAGCAAGAGTGGTTTTTTGAACTGAACTGAAATATTAATATTTCTTGTTGCTAAATTGACTGATACAGCTATGCTCGTATTATAAAATGAAACATTAAAACAAATCCTTCAGTTAAGCATCAGGAGAAGAAAATGGATTTAGATATAGTAACTCAGACCATCGCTGCAATTGGAATGCAGGAGTAGAACAATATGTGTAAGGCCACCATCCTAAGTTCTGAATATGTAGCTGTTGCTGTTAAATGCTTGCCCCTGTAAGAACCATAGGGACCTCATCGATACACCACTAAAACAATCCAGGAAGGAAGAAAATATCGAATTGTGTACAATAAGAATGCCCCCAGTAAGCCATCATTATTTCTTAGATCCAAGTAATACCACAAAATGGACGTTGTTTTATTCTTCGACAGTAAAAGAATACATAAATTTCAGTTGGATTGTCAAAATCAAGCTTACGTGGAAATAAACTTATCCATATTAAAAATTCTGGATACTTCAAGGTAACTATAACTAGTTTTATTATTTTAAAAGAACTGAAAATTGTTTATCATTACTCTCTAAAGGTGCAGCCATTATGTAAAATTATACATCTTAATTTACAATGTATAAATGCATTCCCACACATGTGTTTAATTATATGTTCTTTTATAATTTATTAATTCTATTTTTTGTCTTTTACATCATCATTGATATATAAATTATATATATATATGTTTTTCTTTCTCAATATTTAATTAGCCATAGTAATAAAATTGTCTACTTACGTTAAAACAAATTGTCTCTCATTAATGAACATATTTATCACTTATATTGGCCTAGTTTCCTTCCTGGTAGAATATCAGAATGAATGAAGTATGCTTATCAGAATAGGTGACTATGTTACATGTAATTTTAAATTCTAAACCCAGAGGGTTGATAAAGAAATAGATCGCGTATAGAGGGAATAAATGTGTAGAAATAGGGAGTTCAACAGTAGCTAATTTTAAATATGCGATCTAATTTAAGGGGTATAGAAAAGAAACCGTTACTAATAAGTAAGTTTAAACATATGCATCTTAAGTGAAGAAGTATATGAAGCAGGGAAAACTTGTTTCAACTATGCAAATTTAGCCATTACTTCCGTTCAGCCTGATGGGTATTATTACCTCCCAGCCCTGGGATTTGAGCTAGCTAAAAGGGTAGGGCACCTAATTAGCAATAATTTTAAGATATCCTAAAAGGGAAAAGTATAATTCTTATGGTACTAATGAGATTGGTGCTTGGGGTCAGTTTATTAATTGAGCTTATAAATATACTTTTTCCGAAGAAATTGTTGTTTGTCTTTTTAAATGAAATAATGGTCACTAGGTAGATTTTTATATATATATATTTTTCTAACATATATCCTGATATAGGATGCATGGATTTTATTTCTTAAGATATATTTAAGAAATGGATTTGTATTCGAACCCAATACGGTGGATAGTAGTCAAATTCTATCTGCAGGTGTTATGGTGACTATACAGTCATAGTTTTGCATTTACTACCCTATGTGGTCAACTTTTTGATAGACATTTATATAAACAACAAAATTAATACCGGGGTTACCTGTTAAACATATGGAAAAAAAATCCAAAAAGCACATCAATAATCCATTCTAAACCTTTTCTCTAGAGATCCTCAGTGATAATCAAAAGATTTAGAAGACAACAATGGACCTTAGAATAAGCAATTCATGATTCAGAAAATTAGATAATTATTACTGATGAATGGATCACCAGAAAAAAACAACAACTTTAAGATAAATGGTTTTTAAACATAGATTTAAGTTGCATTATAATATATATAGATTTTAAGTGCATACTTGCATAATACACATAGCACAGTTTCCATAAGCACATAATGCACATTAACATACTTTGAAAGTGATTCAGATTTGATCAAAATTAATAAGTGATACTTGATATTCTATTAAGAACTGTAAAAAAAATAGCAAATATAAAAAAGCAGCAATTTCTTAATAAATTTTCTATTGACACAAGAATAAATATATGAAAAAACAAAAATATAATATTTTTTTTTAAAATGATAAATTAAGACAAAATAAATATTTACAGTTTTGCAAAATGATGACAAAGAGTTAATAATGGTATAAGAAAATACAATTGTGAAATGATAAGGAAAGACATGAAAGGAAATAAAAGTCTTAAAAGAATTAAACAACATCTTAATATTGGAAAGAAAATTATTTCTGCATTAAGAAAAAAAAGATGGAACTTTTATTAAAAAGAGAGATTATATCATGAAATGTGGGGAAAGCCTATAAAGAAATATATAGCAATCAAGAACAAGGAAACAAAATTTCTTATACAGTTATTATATCTTCTGAATTGACCAGTATTTGAATTGAAGAAGTAACATATGCAATTAATTGTATCAACAGGACAGTAGCTCCAGGAAATAATGGAATTATAATTGATACCTTAAATGAAATAGGTGAAGAAATAGGAAAAAAATGTTAGCAAAGTTATATTCCAAATGTTTAAATGATAGAGTCATGCCAGATGATTGGAAGAATGCAATAGTAATATTGATATTTTAAAAAGATGACAAAGAAGATATTACTAAGATACACAACTCATCTCCAGTAAAATTTGGATTATAATCAAACAAAAGAATATATTGGTTTTAAAGTGATTTTAACATAGTGGATCACATTAAAGTATTGAGAGAAGGACCAATGAATATGAATTGCTATTATGCTTTGCATTTGGATATTATGAAAAAGCATTTGCTTTTATAACTATTTCTAAGATATAGATAGACCACAGATATCATATTCTAAGGAATATTTATCAGAAGTGCGACAATTATGATTAGATTACATGGTAATACTAAGAAAATTAACACTGAACAAGATGTAGATCAGAGTAATTTTATATCTCCAAAAATTTTACAGCAATTTTATAAGTATTTTGTGAATTAAAATGGAAAACTAGAAGAGTAAAAGCAAATGGAAACTTATATGAGTTATCTAGATTTTGCAATGATGTGGCTGTTTTTGGAAACAATGCTTCAGAGAATCAGGAAATTTTGCAAGTTATCAGATAAAAAAGATTAATATAATATCTAATAAATTTTCTGTCAAGAAAAAAAATAAAGATAGATGATCATGAATTAGAAAAAGTTAACAACTACAAATATCCTTGTCAGATTATTAATATAGTTGAAAAACATAATGGATAAAATCAATCATGGAATAAAACTTGGATGAAATGCTTTTGATAGAAATAATGTAATAGTAAAATGAATACATTTATGTGTTTGAAAAAAGTTTTTAGATATGTTTTTTATCAGTTTTTATTTATGGATCTGAGACTTGGAGGACCCTTAACCACTTAATGAAATATGGAGAGGTACATGTTAACAGTAACAAAAAGAGAATAAAAAAAAAATTCATAGCTGAGAATACAAACTGATATCATTGAAAGATTTAAAAGACTAAAATGGAATTGGGATGGGCATATTACTAGAAGAAATAACATATGGATTTTAAATTGGATTCTAAAAGTTTGTAAAGGATTTATAAAGAAACAACATATGAGATAGATGGATGAAATAACAAAGCTTGCTAGTTTAATGTGGAAAATCTAGGAATTAAAATAAACTAAATTAAACTCAGTAAGATCTTCATTTTAAAGTAAACAGATAATGGCTGAAAATAATGCTAAACCCGTAAATCTTTTAAGATGCTTTGGTTTTGAAAATCTTATATATATACATTTTTTTCCATGAAAGGTTACATGCAATGTTTATTTTGAATCTAATTTTTTAAAAGTTTATTTATTATATTAATAGTTTGGATAACAAATGCATGCTGTATTGTGAAAATGGGCTAAAAATTCAGGAAATAAATTCTTTATTAAAGAATAGAAATTCTTTGTATAATTAGCAATGCATGATAATATTCAGATTCTATGTCTAATTTTTTATTATGCAAAATAGAATAAATATTAAATGTTAATCTTTAATTTCTTAAATATATTCTATGTTTTTAATTTCTAATATATCAAGACTTCTATGGTTCATTGCACAAATTTAATCATAAAACTTTTTAATGTTATATTTTTTCAATTAATGCAACTTTATATTCGAATCAATATCAAACTAATAAATGATGAAAAATCTGCTTCCAAGCAAAAACAGCTAAGAAAATCTTACAGTTTTAAAGAAAGCAAAACTGTAATGAGCAATGTTAGCCTCAATTCTATTTTTAACAGCGTTTTCAATATAACATATGAGTTAGACATGTCAATAATTTCAGAAAAAAAAATTAAAAGCAAATTTTTTTGTTACTAATGAATTGGATGAAGCAAAACTACTAACAACAATAATAAAAATGAATGACTATGGAAAATAAAGTAAAACGAAATTATCAATAAATATAATGCTTTAAAACTATATGCAATAAAAAATACTTAAAAGATCCATGAGGGCAGTCCAGAACCTATATCAGTATATATATATTTAATTCCGTAGTTGAAAGTACTTCTATTAAATTGTGGTATATATTTGTTGTTTTTTTTAAATATTTTTTACTGTATTAATTATTGTATTGTTTTGAATAATTATATATTTAATTACATAAGAAAAATATTAATATTTATTTTGTGTTTATTCTGATTAGGAATAACTAACCTTAAATAAATATATGGTATTTATTTTGGACAGTTTTTACGCTTTATGTACTCTGCAGTTTTGAAAACCATAGTCTTATTCTAGTTAGTCCAAAACTAATTAATTAAAATATATAATTGTGCAAACTTATATTAAATTCATACTTAATATGTTAGAGAAGTAATTAATGAACAAAGTTACTTTGTATGATAAAGAATTTAAAATGTTAATGTAAATAAATGACAAAAATTTAATATTTGGAAAATTTGGGTAGGGGTTGCTTTTGAGACCTGCATTAGGGATCAATTATTGTAATTTCACCATCCATCCATAATGCTATGCTAATGTTGAAAATATTTTAGAAGAAAAATTCAAAGAATTTTAAAAATAAAAATATTAAAATAATATTAATTCACAGGCTGCAATGGATTCATTAAAAAAGTGAAACAAGTAAATAAATTTTTGGATCCCTATTAAAAATTAAAAAAAGGGTTTCTTTTAATATAACACATACTTTAATATTACCATTAATGCTCATTTATTTATTACCATTAATAAAGGACAATAAAAAAATCCCTAAAATCAAGAAGCCAGAGTGCACTGTCTTCAATTGAGATAAAATATATTATTCATAGAAACTTTTAAAATATTACAAAAATTTACTGTTATAATAATTTTTTAGATCTCTAACCTTTTATATTTTAAATTTGATTTTAAATATGAGAGAATTTCATGAAACATATCCCTTTTTAATATTAATTATGTGATTAATTTAACTCTTGCATCATTATTATATTAATATATATATATTGGAATAAAAAAAATCTACGTTTAAAAATATTTTTAAAAAAAATTGTTACATTTATTTAAGTCTCCTAACTATTATGTTTATTGAAAACTAATTATTAAAAATATTAATAGCACATATTACACGTAGAAAAAAAGAAATAAAGTTGAATTACTCCGTGTGTCTGATTAAAAAAAACAAATATTAATTTTTAACTGAGGTTTAAAGTTTATATCTGTTCAAAAATAATCTGTAGTTAATAAATGTTAGTGATGATTATTATTGAATTTATCTAGAGTGGATCATATCGAGGTTGTGAGTAGGATAAGTTTGACACTTGTAAATCAAAATGTAATGATTTATAATTCATTTATTGAACTTAAATATTATATAATATCTATCAAGTAAAATTTTTGTGATATAGCAATCCTAATTGGTTCCTTGTTATTACTTTGGTGCGGAGTAATACATATTTTAGTGAAATTGCTTTCAAATATTGCTATGATGTATCTATACTCATATATTTATAATTTGATGAATATTGTAAATAATAACTACTATTTAGTTTAATAAAATGCTAAATTTATATACGATAGCAAACAAATACTTTTGTTTTTAAAAAAATTGGAAAAAAAATTTACTCAATAACATCGGGGGGAATAATTGACATTTTAGATTCTTATATATATGCGAAGCTTTGAAAGAAAAAAAAAGGAAAATATGAAACTTAGAAGCTTTTGAAATTTTATTGTTAGATTATATCTACTGCAGAATATATATATATAAAAGCAATACATATAAATCTAAAATATTTTTTTACTTTAAATAAATTCTTCGTTATAATACATTTTTGGTCAAAATTTATACGGATAAAAACAACAGTAACTAAATATCTTGAAATTTTAGAAAATAAGTACAGTAATAGGTTCAAGTTACGAAATGAGAACATAAGCTACACAAATATGATTCAACATTAGAAAGGAAATTATCTTCCAATTGATTAATATATATATACCAACTTTTTCTACAAATATAGTTCTAATAATAATTATTATGAAAGTAAATATTTATTTAGCTGGGTTATTGAAGATATGGTCTATATAGTAAGTTATATCTTAAAATATTAGTTCAAGAATTTTCGATCCAATACTGCATTAAAAATAGATACATTTAATATATAAAAAAGTTGTAAAATAAATGAAAAGGAAAAACTTTTTTTTAAAAAAAAAAATTTGCAATCAAAAACTTAAAAAAAAGTAATAGAAGGAGTATTGTAGTCAAGCAATAATACTTGACCATCATTAACGGTATTTTGTCATTGTGTTCCACTTTTCGAAAACAAGTTATAAACTTTAATGAATATCTCTACACATTCAAGATATAGATGATGAATAGAAGGGATCTTCTCTTGCCGTTTGCTAATTTAACTTCCATATACATGCATATATTTTATCTAATACTTATTAATATAGATATCAATTTTATTATAACTTGCCTTTTGCTAATTTAACTTCCATATACATGCATATATTTTATCTAATACTTATTAATATAGATATCAATTTTTAATTTTATTATAAATTTAAAAAGGAATAATAAAAAAGAAATATTTAATGGATTTTCTCAAAATATGAAAATAAAGATTGATTATGATGAGTTAGAAGAAGTTAACAGTTACAAATACCTTGGTCAAATTATTAATACAAATGGAAACATAATGGATAAAATTAATCATAGAATTAAACTTAGTTGGAGTGCTTTTGGTAGAAATAACTTGATACTATAAGGAAATATGCCTATGTATTTAAAAAGGAAGGTTTTTAATAAATGTGTTTTACCAATTCTTACTTATGGATTTGAGACTTGAACTCTTAATAGAAGAGCAGACCACTCAAAGAAATATGGAGAGATACATGTTGGAAATAACAAGAAGAGATAGAAAACACAGATGTTACTGACCTCATTGAAAAAATTAAAAGACTGAATTGGAGTTGGGCTGGACATATTGCTAGAAGAGATGATAATTGATAGACAATTGAAATCTTAAACAGGATTCCAAGAGATTGTAAATGACTCAGAAAGAGAACACATGTGAGATGGATGGATGAAATAAGAAAGTGTGCAGGGGTGGTGTGGAAAAGAGAAGCTAAAGATCGAAGAAGATGGATTGAACTTGGATAGATCTTCATCCTGCAGTGGATTGATAATGGTTGTTGATGATGATGAATAAAACACCCCCCCCCTTTCCCTACATTTTGTATTTAAAATTCTCAGTAACAAAAATTCTAAATTCACTTTATGATTTATGGTTTATTTTTTTAATTATATAATTGAGAAAGCAGAGATGTAAATTTAACACACCAGCTGATAAACATCACTCTAATTATATCCGATTGCATATAAATGTCATTATTTTAAGAAATATAAATTATTAAAATCATCAAACACTTTAAGAACACAATGATATAAGTGTTTTATATCATTATCATCTTCAAACATGATCTTCAAGTTTAATTCAGTTTCTGTGATCCATCTTCTCCATATCATACCAACAAATTTCCTTATTTTATTTATCTATTTCACATAGTCTACTTCTAGCTTTTTTATAATCTCTTGGGAACTAATTTAAAACTTCAACTGTCCATCTATTATCATCTCATCTATCAATATTTCTAGATAGCTTCATTTCAGACTTCTTTCAAATATATCAATAATATTTGTTCTTTCACTTGAGTGTTTTACTTTTGATTTCTTCTTCTTATTACTAAGATACAACTCTCATAGAATTTAGTGAGTGGTCTTTCCTTTTGTGTTAAGTGCCTATCCAAGTTTTATATACATAAATAAAAATTAATAAAATGCACACAGATATTAATGACTTTCCTTTTCAAATACTTAGGCTTATTTCTTTTTAATATTAAATAATTTTTATCAAAAGTTCTCAATTCAAAATTATTTCTATGATTAATTTCATGCAGTATGTTTCCACTTGTATTAATAATCTGATTATGATATTCGAAGTTAACTTCTAAATCACAATTATTATTGTTTATTATTTTTCTTCCTGAAAAAATATATTTCAAGCTTATTTTAGTCTTTTTAGTATTTACCTTTAGACCTAACTTTTTTATTTTAATATAATAACTGTTGCAATATTTAATGAAACTCTGAATTATTATTTATTCCCTTTATCCATAAAATATTTATTGTAAAACAATTGTAAAAGTTTTGAAGATATGGAATCACCCTGTTGTAAACTCTTCTCAATGTAATTCTTACTATCACTATTTAATCTAACCATTGCTATTACATTTTGAAAAATATTCTTGAGAATATGATAATATCTTGGATCTACCTTGATGATCCAATGCTTTAATCATTATAGAAATGCTTACAAAATCAACTGCCTGGCAACTCATATTCATTTGGTCTTTTTTATAACTTCTCTCGATACTTGACGGTGATCTACTGTGCTAAAACCACTTTTAACTTATTCTTTTGGTTGGTTAAAATCCTAAGATTGCCATATTATAACTGATAGGTCTGCAATTTCTAATATACTTATATAACTTTTCTTAAATATCATTACTACTATTGCATTCTCCCAATCACTTGATACATCTTTATCATTTAGATATTTTCTATATAACTTTGTCGACAATGTTTCTATATCTTCACCTAAAATATCAATAATAACCATCATTTCCTAGAACTTTATTCTTCTTTACAAAAATTGCATATCTCACCTCTTCATTTCAAATAGTCAGCAACTCAGAAGTTTTAATAATTCGATTTATTTTATTTTGTTGTTTTGCATTATTTAACATATAATTCTTTGCAGAATTGTTCCATAAAGTTCATGTCAACCATGTTTTTAGTCATACATCTTCATTCCTGCATTCCATTTTCATTTGTGTAACTGCCTTATTCCTCTTAGGGTTTGTGTTTACTCTCATATTTTTCCATAAAATACACAATAGAATGAATGTGGGTGAGTTAACTTTGTGACACTAAATGTAGCCAGATTCTTAGATGACTACCTTGAAGAAAGTCCATTGGCTATGTTGCAGCAACAAATGCAACTAAACTCCAAGTATACAAGATAATGACCAACTGACCTAAACATACATTATGATGAGCATATTGAAGGACATTATCATTAGTTTAAAGCCTACTGCTGATAATAACTTCTCAACAGTAATATTTTCTGTTCATCATATGAATATAACTTATAATGCCTGAGCTAGCTAGAATGTTTGTTAGTTTGGGCTGGTTATGCTATTGTAGGACTCATAATGGTGTCATTAGCAACCCAAATTTGAACTTAAACCATTTAGTAAATACTGCATTAGCAATGAATCATAGCTTTGGGATTCATGAAACCCATTTGCAATGTTGCATTACTTAGCTAACTTGGTGAAATGCAAAAACAAAAAGGGAATAAAACAAATTTATATACAACAACAATTTTTATTCCCAGTAATAGTAACATATAAGATATCTCTACATCCTCTCAAGCAAGGGCATACAACTCCTGAGAAGGCATTGGTATCACTAGATAATGATAAATTACATTACACTTTTTTTATATATTAATTTAGATAAAATATACAAAAAAAATATTTTATTACCACAGATGCTTGATTAATAGATTGTTAACAATATAAATATACATTTTACTCTAGGCAATATATATGTATATTTATAATAGGTAGATTAGTATAAATAAAAATTGATACAAATTAATGGTTGACCAACTAAGAAAAACAAAATATAATAACAAAAATATTATCTCTTACTATGTTAATCCATTTATTACTTCTATGAATTTTCCTGACACAGATGAACAATTAAATTCACAAGATTCTTTACACAGTTGTTGAAACTACAGAGTAACAGAATAGAGCACCTTGCTCTATTTTATACAAACAGTTCATGGTATTTTTCCACTAATTGGTTCCACAATTGATTCACAAATTTATCATAATTTAGTTGCATCCTTATCAGCAGATTTTATCTTCTTTCTTGGGTGAGGCACACATAAGTAAACACATGGATAGAGATAGAATGGAGTGATTATGCTTCCTTCTTTATATTAGGTCATTTTTCACTTAAAGGTTGAACATTACTTCTTTCTTCATGGCCCTGCTATTTCAGGAAAGAGATGGACTGCAAAAGCTTCTAGGAATCAATACTGGAAAAATTTAAATCATATATGTATGAAATCATCACGTAAATAAATAATAACACAATCTTTATAATATTCCTTCAAATTTTTGCATATAGATATGCTGTCATAGGATGGCCTTCACTGTAAAATTTTCTAATCCACTCTTTCTGCCAGCAACACATATTATAAACTAAACGTACAACTACAGCTCTTTTTATAAGTTATCAAACATTTTTTTTTAAAAAATAACTTAATTGATTCCATCCAAACTTTATCTAACTGCCATCTCAATGTTGTAGTTGTTGAAAAACAGCTTAATCAACCCTGCTGCCCTTCCAATGGCATGTTTTTCAAAAAGACAAGAAAGAAAACAGATGATGATAATTCAAAATCAGAAACAAAAAAGAAAAACACAGAAAATATGAAAAATATTACTCTTTTTGATAATACAAATTTATATAAACAAAATTTAAATACTTGAAAATGTTAACACAATTGCTTTTGGAATCTAATTAATTAACAAACATTTAATTTTTTTCTTTTATATACATGAATATTTGTTTAAGATAAAATGCTAAGACAGCCACATATATAGCTACCAGAACTAAACTTAACCCATGATCTACTGAGCATTTTGAATCAATAAAATGCCATTATTTTGTTATTGTTACATTTAATACTTGTATTTAACTGACTATGCACTGCTACAATATAGATATATTTCAATTGTATTAAATTAAAATCCAATATCTAAAAATGAATGAAATATAATAAATTTCTAATTCAATAAGATTGATTAATCGTTTATTAAAAAAAGTTTATGAATATATGCAGACAAATTAACTCATATAAAAAGTTATTAATTAGATCAGAATTAACACTAACTCTAGATATAATTTCACTATCTAAAACAAACTCAAATCAACATCTTTCTCAATGCTCAATAATTCTTTCTAACAACTAAAGAATCATAATAAAAAATGTACTGTAAGATTCCAAATAAATTTATTTTCCTCTATCCAACAGTAAAGTCACCTAGATTTGATTTTCCTAGTCATTATTGGCATCTCATCAATAGACTTACGATCATTCATGACTGTGGTGCTTATTTTCTACAGAAATAAAATTAATAGATTTAATTAAGCAGTTGGTATGTTCTTAAATCACTATAGGATTGCATGACCACCATTTCTTATGCTTACACAATTCTCCATATAATATTGCTACTTAGTGTAAGCCATAGTAATCAACTGATGCTAGAAGATTAGTGCATCAAAATCTAATTCTTACTCATCCAGTATTCCCAAACTAGTTTCTAGCTTATGGATTTCATCAGATCCAAGGCACCTATTTGAGAGAAACCATAAGGTAGAAACTAGTCTGGTGATATTTCTAGATAGGGATTTTGATGCACTAAAACTTCTAGATTCTATTGATTACTATGACTTGCATTAAGTGGCTATACTATATGGAGATAGTTGTTACTGGTATGTTCTTTGTTGGCTTCTTTATAAATCTCTTTATATTTGTTAATAGTTATCAATCTAAAAATAGTAATAATAATAATCTGTGCATTAGTAGAGTAAATTTGTATAAATCAATAAATATAAGACAGTGGTGTGTGTCATTTAAAAAAAACTATATGAGACATGGTCTAATTAATTTATTAAAATTCATCATAGAAAACATTAATTATAAATAAAATCAAACCACACAAATAAAAATAAATGAAAGGTTAAAAGACAAAGATTATCAAATATCTACAGCAAATGACAAAGATGATCAAACATCTACAGAAAATTTTTTACAGCTCATTTAAACTTTAAAATAAATATCTATCTAAGATTAAATAAAAAAATTTATAATTTCTAATCTAATACTAAGAAAGAATGATTAATTTTTGTTTACATTTTTATTGAAAAGAGATCTTTATTAATAAATACTAGCTAAATATATATGTGTGTATAAAGTACACATACAAAATATTTTCTAAGTTCTGTAAACAATATTTTTTCCATCTAAAATTTAATAACAATTCTATTAAAATAAAAATCTCATAAATTGTTTTTATTTTATGATTTAATAAAAAAAATTTTTTATTAAATTTTTTATAAACTCAACATTATATATAAAGAATTCATTAAAGTTTAGATATTTAGATGCTAAGATAAATTATGTTAATAGTATGATAAACTACCATAAAAAAAACAAAAAAATATTATTGCCAAATAATTCAAATGGTCAGTTTTTTTCTCTCTTACTCAGAATACGAAGTAGAACCTTTTGGTCATTTGTAAGATACTTTGAAATTCAGTAAACTGCTTAGTTTTCTTTATCTGCTTTAAATGATTTTCATAAGTTAATAATCATAAAATATTAAAATTTTTGTAAATTAAAAAACTATATGTATGCAAAAGCTAATTATTTTTAATCTAAAGCAGGTAATCACAAATTTTAAATTTAAAAAAAAATATATTCATAATAAAAGTTGAGAGACTAACTTCTTTAAGAATTATATAATACACTTTCTAATTATAGACAAATAAGAATCAATATTTTATTCTTAGATTTATCTTCTTCAATGTAATTAATAAAAATTAATATAAAAGTGAAGGACAAACTCGAATTATTACATCATTGAGTAATCACAATGAATGCAAACATTAATAAAACAGATCTATAAAAAAAGGTTGTGAGATAAAAGCAAACTTTTAATTAAAAAAAAATTCTTAAGATGTAAAAAGAAAAAATAATCTTTAAAATAAAATATATTGCTAATTAT
This sequence comes from Epiperipatus broadwayi, assembly GCA_028023455.1. NCBI lineage: Eukaryota > Metazoa > Onychophora > Udeonychophora > Euonychophora > Peripatidae > Epiperipatus > Epiperipatus broadwayi. The sequence continues at coordinate 23,803,083 of JAQFVV010000004.1, forward strand.
ATAAAAGGTTGACATGTGAGATGCTTTTTGAAGAGGAAATAGATAGAAGCTAATAATTTTATAATATTACCTGAAACCAAAAAAGATTAACTTTCTTATAATCATAAACATTTTGCTAAATATTTATAAAATTATTTTAATTCATATTAAAAAATTATTAATTTTTGTATTATTATAAAGATTTATTCTTTTATTTCCAACATTACTTGCTTTAATATAATTATATCTATACTGTAATATTTAAAATTTACTTTCTATTTTATGAAATAACACTATTTCTGATATATCCATGGCAGCACAGTAATTTAATATACATGTGGATATGTGCATTCATAATGAAAATTTAATAGACCTAAATTTTTCCTTCTTAGTAACCACTATAAATGAATATGCTGTCATATGAAATATACTTTTCTAAAAATCCTGCACAAATATGATTTATATATATCATATTTGGATCTTTAATCTAACATTTAGTTTATTTGATATTTTACAATGTTTACCTTTCAACTTCTGCAGCAAAGATTTCAACATATTGCTTAATTGTAGCTTTCCTCTGGATTCCATTCTTAACTTATTATCATACAATGAAAGCAATATTGTATTCAAAACATTAGTAGATTCTGTAAATCATCCTTTGAATTACAAAATATTGGACATTTATTACAAGGCACTATGTCTAAAATTCAAAAAGATCTCATTTTTGTTTTTAGACATCCGAGTTACAAATTCATTTATCAAAGCTCTATTGTATCTTGAAGCCAGTTCTATAAATTACTTGTAACCTGTTCCAAAGACCACTTTCATAAAAATGGAAAAGAATGTTAAAGACAATACATTTTGAAATAAGTTTTCACTTTAAGCATCTCACATTTTTCATCAGCAATAATAATACTTCCTTTTTCATATCATCATCTAAGGCTGTATAATCTATATTATTTTATAAGAGTTTCTCCATAAACATTAAACCTGCACTCTAGGAAAATATTTAAAATTAAAGAAATAAAAAAAAAACTGCAGATATTGACCTTCATGAGTTGTTATCACATTCTAATTTGCAAGATTTAGATTTTTTAAATCACATTATAACAAAAAGTTGCATGAACTAGAATATAGATGCTAACATGTTTTACTCACTATGGATGTCACTTTAAAATCAGTATTACATTTACATTCACGAAAATGCTTTTATCAAATTCACCACTTCCTTTATTTTATTCTTCCTTGATATTAAATACAAATTATCCACTACTTTGTACATGTTTTAGCAAAAACCTTTAATTGACCTATATTCATGCACAATCTTATGTATTGCAGGACAGTCAAAACATAAGATTGTGCATGAATAAAAGTCAATAGAAGATTTAGACTAAAAAGTGTTCAAAGTAGTGGATAAATTTTTAAAAATTAGAATTAAAGTGACTCTGAAGAAGACCACAGGACAGTCAAACCGTAAGATTGTGCACGAATATAGGTCAATAAAAGATTTTTGCTAAAAAGTGTTCAAAGTAGTGGATAAATTGTATTTATATAAAATGCTTTTATATAGATAATTCAGAAGAAGGCAGAAAAATATTTTTGTATCATAAATTAATTCCAAAAAGTTGGTTTAATTCATAAAAAAATTAATTGTTGCATGAATTGGAATAAAGATGCTAATATTACTGACCTACTAATGAAACCATTTTAAAATCAGAATGTTTTTATATAAATACTTTAAATGGAAACAAAAAAAAACATTTTTGTAGTGTATGTTAATTCAAGAAGTTGATGACTAAAATAGCAGTTATTTTATTTATAGATGAGGTCTTTATTTGCCTACCAGATCCTGCTTTAGTTTACACCGGATGTTCCAGAACTATTAGTTCAACATTTTTAAAAATTGGAGTGAAAAATATCACAACACAGAGAAAACTTAATAATGAAAAAAGTATTACTGACAACATTATGTACCATAAAATTTTTGGAAGAATTTCACAATGTTAACTTTTTATAATTTTAAATTAAAGATATTTTTTTTCTAAAAAATATTAAATAGTTAATTTTTTTAAAGCTGAGTACTTGTTAGATAATCAACTATTTTCAAACACCATCACAATCTATATTGATGAAATAAATGAAATAATTTGACAATATTGCTAAAAATAATAACCATTCATCTATGAATGAAAACAATCTATTCAATAAATTATTTAAAATGTAATAGACATCAATAATATTCCATATAATATAATGTATTTTTTAATTCCTATTATTTTTTTAACTTGGAACAAGGAAGTATCCTTATGATCAAGTGATGCATATATGAAGGTCTATATCAACTTAACTGTGTTCTCAGAGCATTGGTATTCTATTAATTCATTATAATAAATCCATGAAATAATGAATACAGCATATTACATAGGAAACTATAATTAAACAAACAGCAAAAAATGTGCATTTACAATCCAGATGAGATGTAACTGGTATTTTTGAGAGACCGGTCTAAGCAAATATCTTTAATATAATCATTTATTGCATTTGGTTTGATAAAGTCTATTTTTCTGATATGTATTTGATTCATGTATTATATATAAACATTATAAGTTAAAGCTGTAGAAAATATGTAAAAGATAAATAATAATAAATACGACTGAAATAATATATTTAATGATCTTCAAAGTCAACTTTCAACACAGAGTGTCTATATCAAAACATAACAGAGATAATTAGCAGAGAATGTCAATGTTTCCAATTATAAAAGGTTGAACTAGGGGATGTTAGATTTGCATAACTGAATGTATAATAGGTGGGTTATTATGTATAGCCTATCTTCAAATAAGATATTTTACGTATAACATGAAGTTATACACTTTTTTGTTAATAACTAATTTCAATAATGAAGTTTTTAACATATAATAATCCTTAATGGATATATTTTATTATTAAATAAAATCATGATTCTGATCAGAAGTGGAAATAATAGTAATAATGTTGTTGGAAAGGTGTCTCATACAAAAAACAAAATTATATGTGGTAAAATAAAATAAAAAAATAATAGGCAATATTTGGAAGACTATTTAAATTTTGTCTTCCATTGGATGGATGAGGAAAAATGTCACATTCCATAGTGATTTTGATAAGTAAAAATGAGGAGAGAAAAGAAAATTTTGCTTGAGAAATAGAGCTGAGGAAATTGGTTAATGCTTACCAATATCATAAATTTTCATAGAAAAAAAGTCAAGCAAGTTCATAATAATTTGATACCATAAAAACTAATATGCAAGAGAAAGTATTTGGGAATCACATAAGAATGAGGGTGAATACTTTCACATAAAGATTTCAGTTTAAGCGTGATGTCAGACTTTGTAATATTTGTGACATTGATGACTTTCACCAAAAGCAAATACTGGAAATTGAGGAATAGGTGTTTTAATTTATCACAAAGCACCATTTAATTTTTTTAACATCCTTTATCTTGATCAAAACATGATTGTCATTTCCTTTCACCAAACTGCCCTTAAAGCAAACATTATTTATCTTTATTTATATAACAGATTCATTCTTATACATCAACTTATATTCCACATTAATCTTATTCTTTCATACAACTCTTTTCCTACTCTTCTTTTTGGTAACTTTGATATGCCTTGTACTGAGTTTATAGCTAAATACTACCATCTTATTAATTATAAACCGGTGAGTCGTGAAGGCTTTTACCCAATAATGCCTTTTCTTTCTATACTTTAAAATATTCAACTCTCATTGACCTTTTGTTTTATTTGCATGATTTGGACTTCTCTTTGGAACCAGTTGTTTTTTCTGATCACTTCATACTCTCCATGCAAGTTGATATTGATTTTCATAAACAACCTGTTTTTAACTACAATGATACATTAAAAATATTTGCTTAAGCTACATATCCAAAGGCAATAATCTCATTTATTTAAAAAAAATTGATGTTCTTTCTCTATAACCTACTGTAGTTTGGTTCTCTTTTACCAATATCATCCAATCAGTCGTTGGACATTACACTAGTAAAAACAAATCAATTACTGCTTTAGTTAAAAAACTTGTTGCTATTAATTTGAAATTGAAAGCCACTTGTTGTGACTTTGCTTATGTTCTTTCAATTATTTCACTTAAGCAGCAATATAAGCATACTCAATCTATTTTAGTTGCGGATCTTTCTACTAAAAAAGCCAAAATCTTCTTAGCTCAACCTCATAATGGACAAAAAAGTACATCTGCTGGGCTCTTTCTTATAAAAATGAAATGTCCATTCTTTTTTTACTTATTGCAAATAAACATTTCTGCATAGGATTCAAAATGTTATCTTTTATTTTTATCACTTTAAATCTAAGTTACAGGCTTTCAGCTGTTCTCTAGTTATCTTTTATTTTCTTCTTCTTGCTTTTATTGCTTCTTTCTAAAAAAGAGAGGTCTGAATAATTTCAGTCTCCATTTCACCATCAATGGACCTGGATTCCTATGTGAGAAGACCAGCAACAATTTTTGAAGATGGTGATATACCAGAAGTTTAAGAATTTTCATGAAAAGGAATAGAAAATTGTTGAGTAACAGACTGGAGCAAATCTTTGGAACCCTACTGAGTTTTGAACATTTTCACTCCACACTGTTAGAAAAATCTTGAAGGGCCATCCTTAACAATATGGGTTCTTGCTTTGCAAAAGAAACATTGAAGTGAAACTCCTCTAAAGGTTATTATCAAAGGAGAAAAATCAATGGTATGAAGAGTTGAAAAGTCAACTGCAAAAGTTCATTTCTTTAATGATGTTATGTTGGTTAACACTGGATCACTACTTTGCACTTGAAGTTTGATATGGTCCCAAACTTATTAATCAGAAACTGAAAATCTGTATCATTGAATTCAATGGAACACTATTAATTTGATCAGTACGCAACAGATCAATATCAATATAACATGACAATTTATTGTTTAAAGAAATAATATTTTTTTAAAAATAAATCTTTTTGAATAGCATTATGGAATTCTACACAGACATATCTATTGTTAGAGTGCAGCAAAACTTGGTATAAAATGTTCCATAATTATTTTCCAGTAAGAATTGCAGTAAATACTTCTAGTAAAAACTTAGAAAACTCACTTTCTGCATTTGTAACTGTAATAATGAGCATCTTAGCACTATGAAACTTTTTAAAAGATTTAAGCAAAGCGAGGAGGTACAGGTAAATTATATTTGTTTGTATACTCTTGATATAGTTATTAATCAATAATCATATAGTCAGAATTGGATTCATTTATGAATAAAATTTCATTTACATCATTGTTTAGCTGATTAAACACATTATTTTCATTGGCTTGCAAACTCTCAATATTTACCTGAGGTCTCGGATTGTGAATTTGCATCGCATTCACGCAACTATTTATTTTCTTTCATTTTGAATTCCTATAAGAGAGTTAGCATTTGGCAAGTCAGTTCTACTATTTTTACACTTATTTAACATATAATTATTATTTTTAGTAGTAAGTGATTTGCAAAGTCTAGGGTTAGATTTAGATGAATTATTTAAATTAATACTACTACGTTACTATTACATTAAGCTGGAAAATCTTTCATGTTATTAATATCACTTGCAAATGAATTAGAAATCAAATTTTTTTTACTGCATCCGATGATTTCTCTCTATTAGCTGAAAACTTGGCCTTAGTAGTGTGTAAGTGAGGGTAATCAACAGAATGTAATGGTAATGCAGATGCTTCACCATCATTTGAAAGTGAAAAAATTGAATCATCCACAATGGTTGATCTGTCAGAACTACTCATAGTCATTACAAATGAAGAAAAATGTCTTTGCAGATATTTATTTGTCATTTCAGAGTTTATTAGAAAGTGGGGAGTTTCCAGTTCAATCATTAACAGATCAAACTAACAAACTCCAAGCTTCTTTAACAAAAAAAAACACACACACATCTTAATACAGGATCAGAAACATAAACAACTTAATCAAATGGGCAACATCTAGTAACACAACCATGATGTTTTACATTTATAAGAACACTTTTATTCTCTTTTACAGCTTTCTTTGCCAATTTACAATTATATTTTTTTATATCATTATTAAACCTCTTTTTGCATCACTTCATAAAAGTTCAGATATTTAATACTACTTAAAGAATCATTTTTAAAATTTTGATATTTCTTCTTTTTCTTCATACATTGTGTTCACTCAGTAAAAAATTTACTACTAAATTGATGCTTTTTTGTACCATATATCTTTCTAACAGTTCTTAATAAAATATCACCTATAATTCTTATTGATTTCATTCAAGTCAATATCATTTTTAAAGTCTGTTAATGTTTTAAAATGATTGGAAAATTCTAATTTAGATGTATATTGGACTATTTCTGAAGGTTAGGGATATCAACTGTTAATGTTACTTAAATACTTTTTGTCTAATTAGCTTTACATTAATATAAATCTTATTTTCATTGATTGATAATCACTTTCTGTTTGAGTATATTAAGAATATTACAATCTTGAAATATTTATTTTCTGTTAGTCAAAGTTTGATTGTTTCTATGTCCATTTCCATTAAAAATTATTATTAAAGATATAATTCATAATATATATACTGCAAACTCCACACACCTATATCCTCTATCATTTCTATCAATATAACCACCACAATAAGAACTTGGTGGAGCATAAACATTGAATTATCTGCATTTGATATTTTCCATCTGGCCATTCTGTTTGATATGCCATCAGCCTCTACAATGTTGTTTCTATTGCTTTATTTATTCACTCCATGTGTCCTGTAAATATTTGTGAATCCAAAGTTTATATTTTCATATGTATTAAATTACTTGAATCAAAGTTATTGACTAATTTTTTTATACTGGCTGTAAGTAATCCTTTAATGGTACGCAATGTTGTTAACCTCATATATTTTAAAGTTATGAAACACTTGGAAGACAAATACATTTGACTTAAATTACTCACTTCATTTTATTAATATGATTTCTTACCTACCATAAAATTCTTGAACATATGAATAAAAATTTTAAAAAAGATAAATGACTCCTAAGATGCCTTTCATGCTAAATCAATAACTGTCATTTGAACCAGATACCAATATCTTACACAGATCGTCATCACTTGTTCCCTATTTGTTAATATCAATTCATTACCATTTGATGCAATCCATTTTATGTACTTTGTATAAAATGCTTATATTTTGTATATATATAAACATTATAAATAGTACAATTTTAAAAAAATACAATCGCAAGATTTTATCAAATTGTTTGAAACTTTCTGATAATGATAGTAAATAAAATAAATCTTGAATCTACATTTCCACATCCAATCTAGCTTTTCTCATTATATATTTGGTACACAAGTTGAGTAACTACAATGATCTTATGAAACCCTTTTTAACTCAGTTTGATAATGTGAATCCATTCCGTTTGGCTTTTATTGGAAACACTTCAGTTAAATTAAAACAATTGACCTTTATACCATATCAATAACGCTTCACGACATGTATATATATTTTGAGAGTAAAAGATATCTGGGAAGGGGCAATGATAAGTAAATTAAAAATAAAGAATGACTAAAAGATTCTTTAAAATCGTTAATTAAAACAAGTCAAGCCAATAAATTTGGAAAAAAAAAATCTAAAAAGTATTTTTACGCTATTTGTACCCCCCCCCCCGCGCCAGTAACACACACGCAATCATTTTAAATTCAAATAATAAGTAAGACGCTGTATAAAAAAAGTATTAAAAATAAAATGAAATCATATTAGATGTAGAATAAGAGATTCATTGAATTAAACATAATTAAATGTTAATACCATGCCAACGATGTGTTAATGCTATTCCAGGCATTAACACAAACATTATATTTTTACTTTTAAATCATCATTTTAAATTTTAAAAAAAAAACAACAACTATTTTAAATGAAAATATTGTATAAAAACAAATAAAAAATAAAATAAAAACAAAATATACGTTATGCTAAATTATATAAATAGTTTGTATATTAAAATAGTTTTTTTATTTTTTCCAAAGATACTTTTTCATATAAATAATAGTATTAAAATAAACAAATAATCGAATGCGAAGCTTAAGATGCATTTATGGATCTTGAACTGTATGTAGTTTTTTGGCACCCTGTTGGGGGGGGGGGGAGGGTGTTTGAAGTGTCAATTCTAAAATTCGAATTGTGGTAATTCTAATCTCAAAATTCTGATAAGATACATGATCTCCCAGAAAATTAAGAAGGAATTAATAAATAATTTATAAAACTAAGATAATACATTTAAAATCAGCCTTTCCAAGCTATTGTGCATGCGCTTTTTTACGAGTGTTAATAATAAATGAATACTTTCACTCCCAACACGAGATATAGTATTTAAGAAAGAATAAAATGAATCCACTTATTCTTTCCAACCCAAATGCTTATATATGGGCAAATCTTAAGTACTGGAAGTGAAAGCGTGAGGATAGACCACTCACTTTAAATTACTGTTTATGATATCTGAATGAGTGATGCAATGATAAATCAATGAGATGCTTTATTTTGCTAAAATGTTTGCTATTATCATTATTAAATAAGTTATTTCAAAAAATTATCAATGAATTTTTTATATAGATTTCAATAAGACACCTAAAATTATTAATTATATCCATAAAATTTTTCTTTAAACTATCAATTCTATTTTTTTGCCGTTGAAGAATACTTCAATATAATTTTTTTTTGCAGAACATTAAAATCAATAACCATAGATACATAAAACAATTCACCTATAAACTTAACAATAAAAATATTATAGCAAAATATTTTTATTGAAATTTATAGATCACAGAGGCATAGTAATCCATTTTGCATTATTATGATAGTAAATAATTATTTATAATACATTTAAACTAATAATTAAAATATTAAAAAAAATGAAGATAGTAATTATTAAAGTAATCAGATTTAAAAAATAATAGATTTAGGTTTGATATGTTACTATTTAACCATCATGAAACTTTGATCCATTATTCTTCAAGAAAATGAACAAAAATAATAATCATGAAAATTTATATATAAAAACAATCTAATGATTATTATTCACTGAGTCACATACAAAGTAGGCTTAACTGTTAGCTTTAAGTATAACTCAGATTTTATAATTCATAATATTCCACACCTATCATTTGCAAAATGTGTAGGCACATATAATTTAGTATTACAATATAAATACTGCTTAAAAATAAGGGTTGTCTTGCATTGGTGGTAGAGAAGTCAGCGCAACTGCCTTGCACTTGCAGGCAGTTGCCCGGGTTGCGGGTTCGCGTCCCGGCCGATGCTATGACACTTAAAAAAAAATAAGGGTTAATATTAAAAACAGTAATAAGATATTTTCATGTTGCAAATCAATTATATTTATGTTCATAGCAATCTCAATTTTAATTTTTGCAAGTAGCAAAACCTAAGTAAAAAAAATCTTCAAAAATATGCTTCAAAATCAATTTTTTTTAAAGAAAATTTTAACTATTTGCTGACTGATGTTTATTTGTTTTATGCAAACCTTAAACTTTCAATTCAAAAGATGATCTTTCAAACACTTTACAATCAATTTTCACTATGCTGTAAGCATAAGCAATGTAATGTCATATAGCTAATGTTTAAACACTTTTGTTTTCCTTTAACTCTTTCTACATTTTTATAAAGTTTGGCACAAATTCAAGTTCACTGCCATCTCAATTTTATTTAATAAAATAAATAATGTCCTATAACAATAACAGGAATAACTACAATGAATCAGGACAATAAATGAAACTATGATGCATATAAGAAGGCACAAAAGCAGTTGTAATTAATTAAAATCCAAAAGTAATATAACCATTGATGATGAATCCCAATTGTCAAGAATAGTACCAGAAAGTCTTCATTTAATCCAATAAAAAAAAAAGATGAACACAGAATAGCATGGTGTTTAAAGTTTTAAAACTATCAATGTGGAAAAATGCTGTAATAGGATCACAATTTGTCAATAATTGTTGCTGAAATTTGTCATAATGCTACTGATTATTTAAAAGAAGTTCACAAAAGAGAAGTATTCTAATAATACTTAAAAAAAAAAAAACTGTTCTATATATTATAACAGTAAATGTAATTAAAATATACTTGTGCAGATTTATTTCACACAGTTATGAAAAAAAAAAAGGTAGATAAAAGTAAAAAATATTACATATTAATATAATATTAGAAATGTTGATATTAACTTATTATAAACAGCAACAATAATAATAAAGCAAATTTATAACATTATAATAACAGGAATAAAAGAAAATCACAGGACATCAAAAAAAAAATAATTTCAATAAATGCAAAAGCTTGGACCTAAAAACTTATGTGATGGTTACAGAAGATAAGAAATGCTAGTGATGAAAAACTAAATTTAGATTTCAAGATAAATGTTATCAAAAACACGAGGATTTAGAAATATCATAGAAAAAAACCCAAAGCATACTCTATTATTTACGGACAGAGCAAAATTATGGAGTACAACTAAATAGTAAATGAAGAAAATGCTGAAAGATATAAACCAAGCTGAGAAATGAGTATTGGTTATTTTTATTAGAAAATGAAGATTCCATAATAATCAGAATTCATTAGATAAGTATTGATTTATAAATCAGAAAAAAAAGACAATCACAATATAATGAAGTTTTTTACTATTGTAGTTGGAGAAATCACACAGAAACTAAGTTTATCTTTTATCTTTTTACTTTAAATAAATATTTGATAATTGTTTCTGCAATATGTTCACAATAATGATCACCAATTCAATCTTTGGCTTAATGGTCAATACAAACTGTATAGAATATTGATTTATTAATGACAATTTATTAAAAACGGATGACTTTAAAAATATTATAAAATATTTATTAAAACAAAAATCAAAGAATCACAAGAAAGAATATAAATAAATATTATTATCATTATCTTTAACTACATAAATTTAAAGCTTCTATTTTCTGAGCACTTTCAAATCAAAAAATATGATACTACAAAAATATGATTCTAATAATGTGTTTGTTCATATACTAGATGAAATCTTACAGCACATATTAATTCTCAGCTAAAGGAACAATATATAACCAAAAAAATTGGAAATCTATGCTAAAGGCTAATTTTTTAATATAAATAAAAACAATAAATATATGGGGGCAACTTTTTATGTTACTGAATTTACCAGAGAAATTAAAAGCAAGTGCTCTAATATTTTATAAAAATGTTAATTTACCTTTTAAAATTGTGTGAAATTTACAACTTCATATAATATCCAAAAACAAAATAGTATAGAAAGAAGATAATTTTGTTTTCTGCTTAATTTAAATACAAATTTTTTATAAGTAGATAATAAATTTAAATTTATTTATTTTTTATTAAATTAACTTTTCACACCACTACATTGCACTGGGTAATTAAATATTTTCTATTATAATTATAGGTAAAAATTTGAGTGACTGTTATTTTTGTAAATTTCACAAATCCATGAAGGGAGGTTAAACCAAGAATTTTAGAATAATAAGATAAGATCTGTATTAATTTTTAAATGCTGATAAAAAATAGACTCAAATAACTTTAATTTTCAAGTGTGCAGCACAATAAGTTTTCATTGTCCTATAACACTTTTCAAGTAGCAATCAAGTTTTAATATTTTTTCTATTTATAAATAATTATTATGATAAATGTATTTATACCAATTTTCATTACTCATTTAAAAATTTAATGCTAGTTTTAAAAAACAAAGAATATAAAGATACAAAAAAAAGCACAAGAAAAATAGTAAATAACTTTCCAAAATAATTGTTGTTACCATATCTTTACATTTTTCAAAAATTTTTCTTTATTTTGCAATTATATATTATATATCTATTTTTCTTGAAGTCATTCAACATTTAAATGAACTTCAAACTCTTTTATAATAATTTCTAAATATATATACAGTTTTTTGTTCCAAATTTATGTTTCAGGAATCACGATATTTTTTTAAAACAGCAACTTCATATCCTATTGACATTCTAAAGTATAATAAACCAGAAATTCCCAATAGCTAACTGGTTTCCAAATATATTTCACAGCATTCTAGTCAAAGCTTAATAAACCAACAGAATATCCACAATCTGTTGTCAAGGCAACATCTGCAGAAATTCATTTTTTATCTACAGAGCCTACCTTGACAACAAATTGTGGATATTCTATCAGTTTATTAAGCTTTGGTTATTATATATATAATAGCAGTGGTGCGCAGTACATGTATGCAAGAGAAGCATAGCTTCCATTTAATGATGATATTTTTTAACTAAAAAAAAAAGCCAAAGTTAAGCATTCACATATTAAAATTATAAAAATAAGCAAATCAAGCATTTTCTTATTTTAGTTAATATCCCTTGTTATCCTTTTCATTATTGTTTGTAATAAAAACCCTTCATTTGTTTCTTACACAATTTCAAGACTCCTCATCAATAATATTCTATCCCATTGACAGGTCCAGAGAGTATTCACATCACCTATTCATTCATTTTGAACTTTTCTCTTCATTGTCCAACTCTTCACTTCCACTTAACTCATTCCATCTCTTATATCATCCAACACTGTTAATCTTTTCTGATCTTTCTTCTTGTTTCTATTCACCATTCCCTTCAAAACATCTTTCATTAAATTATGCTTTCTTCTTAATATATGTCCAGTCCAGTTTCTCTTACCATTTCTAATTTACTCAATCAATCTTCTTTTTTTCATTTACTCTTTTCAAAACTTCTTCATTTGTTATTTTATTCATCCGATTTTTCCACTCTTCTCCATGACTACATCTCATAAACTTACAATCTGTTCGTAATTTTATTACTCATTGTCCACATATCACAACCATACAATATATAATACACTCCACACATATAATTTAATTAATCTTTTCATTAAATCTCTCTTTAAAGTTCTACAAAATATTTTTTTTTCTTAATAAATGCCTCCTTTGCTAAAAACTGCATGAAAGAATTGATAGTAGGAAAAAAAAATCTACAATGTAATTTGTGTGCCTAATTACATGAAAAAAGTCATTCTAAAAAAAACCTTTCAAATGTTATTTTTTTAGAAATTTGTACTAATTTAAAAAGAAATATCATATGCTTATTGAAACAATATCAGTAGATCAAGACATAGAAGGTCTGGCTCCAATATGTTTTAAAAAAGCTATTCTAATTAAGTAACTATGGCTCGGGCTGATTTGGTCTGGTAACATTTTCTTGTACTATCATATCTTTGTCTCATGAAAGCAACTGGTTCATTTAAAGTCATATTGTATTAAGAATTCATGTCACTGTTTGGCATTATCAGGTGACATTTCAGAGGTACTAGTAGTAGTTTGTGCTTTTTTTCTTTCTTGCAGAAACATTCATCAAATTACAGTCATAAATATTACAGTATTAAGTTATTCCAGTGATCACATGACAATAGTTTAAAAATATTTGTAGCTGCTTATGAATCTTTTCTTATGTTCTCAAATAAATTTTCTATTGTTATTCAAGTAGTATTAAAATATTTTATTAAAATTAACATTAATATACAAACAATATTCCAATCTGCTCTTTACTTCATATTGTGTGTATTTTTATGATGCTATATATATTTTAGATTCATTGTAATTTCAAAATTGAACAAATTTATTAATAAATACTGCATAATGACAAAAAGCTTAAAATCAAAAATGATAAATTCATCAATGTGCAAAGGGTCATAGTTTTATTCTGCAAAACTTTAATATATTGATATATGAGCCACATGACAAGGAATGAAAGATTAAGGAATCATATTTAATTAAAAAGTCCCAAGATACAATTAATGCAAAATAAATTAGTTTTCAGATTGGTGATGTCTGATTGTTAAAGTGAGTTTTTAAGTTTGTAAGTAGTCCTTGTTTTACAGAGTTTGCCTTGATAAGAATACGTTAATGTTGAAAGCACTTGGCAATTATTTTAATGGTATATATTAATAATATTATCTCTACTAAATAACAACAGAAGTGTTGGTTTTTATAAATTTAAATAGAAAAATTTAAACGTTCATTCTTCATTTCAGTACTAGTTATTATGACACATTACCCTGGTTAGAGCAGGATATGAAAAAAAATATTTTGTTGGCTACGATTTATTTTTTCTAATAAAAAAAAACCTCATGAAATTCAGGCTGTTTTTTGTTAAGAATTCAAAAAAGACATGAAACATCATTAAATCATCTAAAAACACAATTTCATTTAAAACATTTGGTTTAGTTCATATTGATAATGCTATAAATATGAAAACAATTCAAAATGAAAAAGTTAAAGAAATAGAGATATATTGGTATGTTTAATTAAGAGAATGTGTCATTTGGAAATATATTTATTAGCATTTTGTAACCATGGTAATAACTATTCTTGTAATTGAGACAATTAGACTAATACTATACATTTGATATAAACTATTGCCATATTATTTTCTAAGTGAATATAGAATGATTTAATAGGTTTTGTTGGAAATATTCTTCTTATTTATATTTATAATGAAATAATAAATGCTTTAGCAGTTGCAATATCATTTGATAAAACTACTGATTATAGGAATATTTCTCAATTATCACTGTAATTAGGTATTATTTTAATAGAAAAGTTCATGAACAATTTATAGAATTTATATATATTAACCATAAGTGAACATCATCGCTTTACTTTAAAAAAAAAAAAACATGACTGTAAAGAAAATGTAATTGCATTAACCAATTATTGTACAGCTGTAATATCTGGAATTTGACAGAACTTCAAACAAAGACAAAGCAATAATGTCCAGAAGATCTTTTTGATTGTCACTGAGCTCATAGATTAAAGTGTGTTCTGTCTCAGACTCTTGAAAAATCACAAATCAAAGAAAATAATTAATGGGTTAGCATCCTTTTTTAGTATTTCTACAAAATAAAAAAGCTAAAAGATTTCCATCTGTAAATGGAATAAAGTGGGCATATATTGGATGAATTATGGAAATGCATTTCCAATGCTGAAAATATTTAATATCAATGTTTGAAACAATTTTAGTAAATCTTGACAAATGAAATAAAAGACATTTAACATGTCATATTATTACTTAAAAAATAATTATGTGTAAATATCAGTTTGAAAAGTACAGTTGAGTCAAACAAAACATCTTTGTATATTATATTAAAAAAAAATTACAGTTGAAAATGTGATTTGGAAAACAATTACAAAAGGATACTGGTTTAGAATGTGCTCTCTGCCATTTTGATTTCTAAGAGGAACCCCCAAACCTCCACTGAAACAACCATGTACTAAATAAAATCAGATAATACCATGCATTATTAAAGAAAGTGTTCAATTTATTTTATCCATTAAAATTTAAAAATCAAAATTTCCAACAAAAATTAAAAAATAAACATGAAAATTTCATTGAACTAAGTTCAATAATCACATGATTACCATCTCTTATACTAGCACATAATTGTTATTAAACAAGGCAAAACTCTCCATACAGTAGTGCTACCCTGTGCTAACTAGAGTAATCAATGGATGCCAGAAGGCTTGTACATAAAATCCCTATCTAGTGCCTACTCATCCAGGCACTAGATGCTTAAGAACATTTCTTCTTGTATTAGTTTATGCAATTTTTCTTTCAGCTACCATTCTTACATTAACTCGAGCACGTGGTTACTGCTATATTGTAAAAGTAAAATGTGTTAGTTTATACACAATAAATTGGAACTTTTTTAATGTGGATTTATTCTATTTCTTTGGTTAATTATAATGTTAGAATATTTTAAGGCATAAGCACATTAATTCTTGTGATACAGCATGAAATTTTTCTTTCGGCTGCCATTTTTACTGTAACATAAGCACATGATTACTATTCTATTTTAAAAGTAAAATGTGTTAGTCTGTATACAATAAATTGCAACTTTTGGGGGGATTTATTGTTTTATTTTTTTGTTTAATTATAATATTAGAATATTTTAACTTAAGCACCCTTCTTCTTGTATTAATTATGCAAATTTTCTTTTGGCTGCCAGTTTTATGTCAAGCCAACCACAACCATTATATTTTAGAAGTAAAATGCATAAGATTACACACAATAAATTGAAACTTTTTTATGTGGTTTTATTGTAATTTAGGGGAATTAATAATATCATAATATTTTAGCTTAAGCACGTCCTTTTGGCTGTATGTTTACCACTATATTATAAAAGTAAAATAGTTTACCATTATTTGATTTTGATAATAAATAGTTTTTATAAGTTTGACATTTTGATTTCTAGAGGTATTTGATTTTTTTTCTGTTTTGGTCATGAATTACACTACCATTTTTGTGACTATTTTATTAATAATAGTCACAAAATATTATTTTTCCACATTTGATTGTGTTAATAATTTGGTTTATTGGTGATATGATTATGCTGATTGGCTTTTCTTCTCATTTCTATATTTGCTAATTACCAATATTTGCTAAATGTTGTCTTTGAAATTTTGATTTCTGCTAATTTTTTTTTTTTATTTCTTAGTGTTTGATATTTTGATTTCTGGAGATATATATATATTGATTAAGCTATGTTTATTTTTTATTTTTTTGATGGAAATTGCGATTTTTAAAATGTAATGGACATAACAACTGGAACACTTTGTTTCAATGGTGCACAGTATTATTTGACTTCATTTAGTACTTAGTTGTGTCAATGGTGATTTTGGAACTTCTCTTAGAAACCAAAATGGTAGAGAGTATATTCTAAACCAGTACATACAGGAGACTTTACTTTGAAGTTTTAGTTAATCCTTTAAAATAAATAGATGAATGATTTAAAAACTTGTCATGTTTCCTTTTTTTGCATTAATTAGTTCAAAAAGTCACAAAATTATTGCACAAAAGTCCCTTAAGAGGTTTATGAAATTTTAAAGTTATTCATAATAGATGTTTTTTCTATAAAATGTTATTTACTCTTTAATCTTGACTATATATTCTATTAGTGTATTTGTAAAAACATCCCTTTCAGCACTAAATAAAATTAAAAATCATGCTACAGAAACAAAATTAGCATTAATGTCAATAGTGAAGATCTTAGTTTAATAATCACAAGGAAATGTAAATAAAATTAAAACGATTCATTTTAAATAAATTAATTTAGAACTATTATTTTATAAATAAATATTCAATTAATTATGAAAAGAAATTGAATTGATCCTACTCTCTTTAGTTAATATAACTGACATGATTTTCGTTTTTAATAATTAAACATTTTCGCAAGGTCTTTTTATCACTTTTATTTTTTTCATATCTCACAGAAATGCAGATTAATTTGCAAAAGAGTTGTTAAATTATCATGACTTTTAATTGTTTATTGATTGAGAGTTGAAAAGATTTTAGTCTAGTTATATTTTTAAAATGCTAAATAGATATTTGAAAATCTTGATTTATATTAACCGTTCCTAATCTTAAGAGCTCTTCTGTGAATTTTACCTTTCTTGCAGTTTTTAGAAAACATTCTCATTTCTTTAATCCTACTTTATCAAGCTTACTGACATTAAGATAAATTGGCACTTCATTGGGATACATTGATATATTATAAAACAACCAATGTTCACAAGTAATTCAAAATATTTTTTGATATGCTGACATCTATTAACAGCTGAGTAAACTAAATAAAAATCTAGTAGCTTAAATTAAACTTTTAAAAATATTACCTTTATATTAGTGTAACTTGTTTAAATAATTTATTAAATAAACTTATATAATTAATACAAAGAAGAAATTTTAGAGTAAAAGCATTTATTAACAGTCCTAACAATAGTCAGATAAATCGTAAATGTTATCTAATCAGTAGTAGACATTTTAAAGTAATTTAATAATATTTAGATATAAAAAACTATGCATAATAGATTTTGCTTGAAGTTGATTTTTTTTTTTTTATAATTTTAAAATTAATGTAATAAAAACTTTACATGCATTTTTAATTACATTTTTTTTTTAATGTTTAAAAAAAAACAACAACAACTAATCAATAACAGATGTGAGTTAATCAGAATTATGATTTTGACGAATATTAAATTTGTAGTTAACCAAATAATTTCAAATAGACGTACAGTACTACGAAAATTATTTCTTGCAATTTCAATATATATATAATTTATAAACAGCAAATAGATTTTATACTGGGAAATGGGAGTAGTGCATTAATATGTAAAATTTAAAAATTCAGTAAGTACAAACATATATTTTTATAAATTAATGCATATTAATTTAAAGACAACGGGAATAAAAAAATTCAAATCAAGAGAGATTTCTAATTATAATAAACTTCTTTCATGTAAATTTTTTTTTTAAAAAGGCAGAGGTTGGGGGAATCAAACAAGAATAATAATTTCCACTGTTGTTTTTTTTTTTTTAATTTATCGTAAATATTATGGCAATTTTTTATACTATCTTTATTTCAACATCGTTTTGTGTAGACGACAAATTAAAAAATATATTTCAATATAAACAAGCAATAATATAATAAAATTTTCTCATTCATCAACATAGATCTAGCTGGGCTAATTCCAGACAACTGCCTTTGGAATAAGTTGGAAATAGACATTAAGTTGAGAATATATAAATAAAGACTGTTAGTTAATACTTTTTGCGTCTTATTTCATTGATTGGTTCTGCTCAGAAGAACATTTTAAATAAGTCTTTTCAATAACTTTAAAATATGTAATTCTTAAAACTTGTTTCAGATGAAAACCTGATCAGAGAGACCCTGAGTCATGCTTCATGAGAACTTCTTGACGAAATACTATTATCATTTAGATTGGCAGTAAGGCAAAATTTTACCAAAAATTTTTAAAACTTTTCTATTTGTTTGTTACCTATTACAAAATTTACATGCACACTTTTTGTTTTGACATGAAATATCAAAAAATTTCACCTTTATTTAGCATTATTTATAAAATAAATGAAATGAATGACAGAATATTTGCTTGCGAGTTTGTAATAATTGTATATTATTACATGTGATATGTCGGACTATTTCCATCATCTATGACTGAATATTGAATGTACAGAAAATTTTAAACTTTATTTAAACTTTTCAAATACAACGTGTTAGTAATAACACACAATTAGACAACACAGGTTAGTAATTACACAACGTTTTGAGTAGTTTATTCTCCACTTTTCTTCAGACGTTGCTGACCTGATATGCACAGTGACAGTTTTCACATAGAAGTTGAACTCACACCTTTAGATTCTTGAATATCGAATTTAAGGCAAACACTCTAACCAACTGAGCTATGTGATGACAGGAATGCAGACAACTTTGTTTTTTACTTGATTATTGCTATCTAAACCAGTCTTTAATTATAAAATATATATCTAGATATACAACAGTTAGACAAAATAACAGGTAATCCATGTAGCAAAGTATCATGTTTTGAAAAATAAAATCTAAGAATGCAATTAAATCCTATCTGGCAAAGGCTAAGCACATACTCTTATATAAAAAATGTCACCCTCATTGATTTTAAAATTTAGAGTTCAGATAGTTGGTGCCTAATTAGTTACAGAATTGATAATCTTAAGGTTTTGACAGCATAATTAAAACTTATTAATACCAACTGTAACTGGACAACAATGTGTATTGAAAAAGATTCCTAAGCTATATATATATAAAACAAAATAAATGTCCGCTAATATCAATACAATAACAAAACTTAAATATATTCCAAACAACGGTAAACAATTTATAATACAATATAAATAAAAACTCATAAAGAAATATTTTCGATTATATTCATAATCATTTTCAGCTCTACTAATAGATGATTCCATTTTGAAAGTTGAGTTGAAAATGATTATGAATATAATCGAAAATATTTCTTTATGAGTTTTTATTTATATTGTATTATAAATTGTTTACCGTTGTTTGGAATATATTTAAGTTTCGTTAATATATATATATAAAGGCTAATACGAAAAAATTATGGGGAGACAAAAAAACATCATCCCCAAACATTACAATCCCAATTCACATTATCAATAAATAGTCAAAGAACAAATATAAAAAAAACACGAAGAGAATCAGCATGTAATAAAAATAAATAATTACAATAACTGTAAGTTATCTCATCAGCATTAAACATAAGTAATCAATATTCATCTTTTGTGATTGGATTTGATAAAAATACATTATAAAATTGGATTTGATAAAAATACATTATAAAATAGGCTAATTATCTTCTAACCAATGCCAAACTTAGGACATAATATATTATCTGCATGCACATATTTAAATACTATAGTATCTAAGATAAAAAAGAGCAACTGGGAAAATGATAATGCTGGTCATCATCAATGCTCTGGCCATATGGTATCATGAGTGTACAAGCCAACTATAAATCAATTTAATTTCTACAAATAAAATGCATTGAATGGCTTTAAGGGGGCTAGAACCATTAGGTTTCCAAACACAAACATATACTCCCACATAAATGTATATTAACTGTTATTACTCTAGAGCTAGCTATGAATTAAAGGACCCTAGAGACTATGATAGTGAACAAAAGAACATATAAATGTATATGCTTAATCAACTTTAATTTAAATAGTTTTATTATAATGAGTTACAAATCCTTTAAAAAACTATGCTATGATGAAATCAAGTCACACACACTGCCAATTCATAGAACAGATAACTGGAGGAATAAAGACATTGACATTATTATATTTTTAAACAATTATTTAATAAGATTAACTAATAAATTAATAAATTCTGGTTTATTCCCCCCTTTTTAATAATTAAATCTGAAAACATTTCACTCTAAGAAATATATAAAAAAATTAAGACTAGTTAAAATCTCTTTTTTTAATGAAAATGGGAATGTCTCATATTTTTTTTTATAAATTTTGGAGATAAAATTAAAACAAACATATTCCAACAAAAAATAATTAATAAAAATTGTTCATTACTAACAATTATCATTGATATTAAAAAATATTTAGAAATGTTATATAAATGAAAATGTGTAAATGAAGATATGCACATCAACTATACTTTATTTTACTATGATTTAATTCTTTGTCCTTTTTAGTTATAATTTTCACTTTATTTCATGTTAGTTTTTTTCTTCTTGTTTCTTCAAAGATTAACATTAGATAATAATATCCAAGGTAAGTAATCACAAGTTGAATTTATTCATGATTTCTTGTTGTACTCAAGTTTTTAGATGATGTTTATAATATTAATTTCCAAATTTAACAGACTTCCTGGGTAAGAAACACAGTTAAATATATCAATTTTATAATACAACAATTTTCAGGTTAGTACATACTGAATTTATTCATTTTAAAATATAATAATTTGCTGGTCCAGATTAATACAGACCAAGACAGCCATGCTTTTGGTATGAAACACAATGCTTGTTGCAAATTCCTCACAGGCATATTCTTTTACATTTTTTTCTAGTGAACAAGCTACATGATTAGGATTAATGATACTTAGTTTTTAGCTAAAATTTAGCATAGGATTTTTTTTAAATCCATTGAAAAAAACTTTTTTTTTCAAACTATTCGTGAGATTAGTATTAATTCAGATTACAAGATTATTTCTCACTATTCTTTCACAGCTGGGCTACTCCTTTTCTTTTTCTCTCAAAAGTTGAATCAAGAAAGATTTGTTGACTAGATTTTAGCCTGCCAACTATCTTAATTTTTGAAACAATTTTGTCTCCATTCAATCACATATTTTCTCAGAAATGATAGGATTAAACTCTGACCAATTAAATCTTACAAAAATGCTATTTCACTTCTTTTTTTCTATAAATTAAAAAATTCTAATCATAATTATTGAAATTCCTATGTAATCATTTTTTTTTCTCAATTACTCAAAAACAATATAATATTTTAACTATATTTTGATTTGAACATTGCCTTTTGTTTTAGAGAGATAAAGAAAAAAAGTACTTTAAAACAGTATTTCTTAACAAAATATTAAAACCTTGCTTTTCTTTCTTTTTTTTAAAAAAAATTAATAATTAGTACTTAAATAAAATTACTAAAGCATAGAGAAAAAAATATTAATTTTATTCTTTCATTATGTTTTTTTCATTTCTCTTACAACTATCTATAAAAATTCACATTCCTATTATTTAAAGAATTTTTGGAATTTTCATATTATCTCTTAAGGAATGGAAAATTTTTAAATAAGTTAATAATTGTTATTATTAAAAATATATATGAAAATTCTAAATATATTTGTTTAAATAAGATTATATCTGACATGGAAAGAGTTGACTACTGTATACAATATTACAATATATATGTAAACTGTAACTAAAAAATACAACAAAACAAATGTTAACTATTATATGAAGCTTTAGTGTCTATTAAAACAATTTATTCTTGATAAAACATTTATAACCTAGCTGTCCTACATCAAAATTACTGTTTTCTGATGTGAATGATACTACAATTCTGAAGATGTGATTGATCCACATAATATTAATCTACTTTAAAACCATCTTTGTAAAAATTAGTAATCAATGGACAACAATTGAGCAAAATCCTTATTTCCAAAATAATTTCTCACTACTGATGCCCCTCAATAAAGAGCAATAGATTATAAAAATTCTGCCAGATTTTTATTTTTTCCTGCTATGCTATTAAAATTAATAATTTAAATTGCAAATATGCAAATATCCTAAACTTCTAAATTCAAACTAATTTATTTATCCAACTTAACATAAATGAAAAAACAATGGGCTGTAAAATTCACCTAGCAGGTATTTTTGTTTCCATTATAACTATTCAAACTATTAACTTGAAATTAATCTATTCATTCAGTATAATGAATGTTTACTGTAATAAATAGAGGAATTTGAACATAGGATTTTCAGATGTTCATCTTCCTTTCCATCTCAAACAATTGATACATATGACCACACATATATGAAAAAGATAACTGAACTCTAATATACATATTTTGCGCAGAACCAGCACTCATCAGTTGGGTCAGATCATAATCTCTCACACATATATACAATCAGTGCTCAGCTTATATTAAGATAGTAATTTTATCTTAAACTTCAATGGACAGGCTTCAATCTTGTCACCTTCCAACAATTCAACTATCCATTCCAGTGATAAACCAATGACGGAACACTCAAAACTCTTGGTGGATTTGATATTGTAGTCCAGGGGTCCCCAACCTTTTTGCAATTAAAAGCACATTCTATAATACCGGCCAGGTGGTGGGTACCATTTATTTTTTCAATGTAAATTTATAGTTGGATATTGTTAATAATACACATAATGTACAAAAAAATATTTATTTACGCTGTAAAAATATAGTATGCCCTACAATTTGATTACATTATAATACAATAATTTATAAGAAATTTTAAAAATTAAATTTATTTGTATCAGATAAATAATTTTTTATCATGTTAGGATAGCGGCGGGCACACATAAAATCGTCTGCGGGTGCCATGGTGCCCACGGGCATAGGGTTGGGGACCGCTGTTGTAGTCATATCCATGTAGATATTACATCAATCTAACACCTCATATTATTGGACCATTAATTATCCATTTATATTAATAGGAAAAGGATGGATTGGACTTACATATTATGATGTAACCTATTTCCAAGGCAATATGTAATTAACCTATTCACTCAGTATGCTGAATGTTTACTATAGTAAATAGAGGGATTTGAACTTAAAATTTTCGGTCTATATTCATACTCAATTTCAAACAACTGATTCACATGTATTGATTGTTTGAGATAAAATGGTGGATAAATGTAGACTACAAATCCTAACTTCAAATCCCTCTATATGTGTGACATGCATTAGTTGTTTGAGATAGACTGAAAATCCTAAGTTCAAATTCCTCTATTTACTATATAGTAAACATTCAGTATACTGAATGAATATGTTATGCTTGGAAATAGATTACATCATAGTATAAGTCCAGGTATCCTTCTACTATTAATATAAATGGATATGTAATGGTCTGTTAAATGAGGGGTTAGATTGATTTAATGTTGACATGAGTATGATTACAATATGAAATCCACCAAGGGCTTTGAGCATTTCCATCATTGATTTTTCAATGAAATGGACAGTTGAATAAGAAGATTGAAGCCTGTCTATTAAAGTTTAAGAAATTTCTATCTTATTATAAGCGAGCATTGATTGTTTATATGTGTGGGAGATTATGATCTCCCAAATATATTGAGATCTGGTTCTGCAAGAAATATGTATCTTGGGGACTATTTATCTTTTTCACATGTGTTTGATCATGTACACTGATTGTTTGAGATGGAATGAAGGATGAATATAGATTGAAATCCTAAGTTCAAATCCCTCTATTGAAATTACTGAAATATTCTTAACTTTATAACTCAACAAAATTTAGGTAATTATTTAGTATGCACTCTGGGATTTTTACATACTTAGAAAGTGTAGGCCTTTTGTATGTGCATTTTGTTAACAACAACAAAAAAATTATTGTACTATAATTTGTTCATAAAAATTGTCTAATTTTTTTTAAGCATCTTTCCAATGTAGTATTATTTTAAAAACTCACAAATTTTCAATTCAATAAACTAATATGGCTTTATACATTTTCATCTGATAAAAATAACAACTAATCTTTTTCAGTTTTATATCCATACTATAACTTTTCATGTGATGCTTCAAAGAAAAATATTAAAGACACATTTTTCTAAGGCAAACTATTTGCTTAGCTTATAGTTATCTTTTACAATATGTATTAACTTACTGGAAAATTTAGAAGCTTTATCATTGTCCATACATTCAATGAGTTGTTTGAATGCTACTAATTTGCATAAAGATTGAATATCTCCTTTTGGTTTCTTTTACCAATTACCAAAGTATTCTAATTTGACTTGAAGAGATTTTTTTTTGACTGCAATCTTCAATCCATAATAGTAAAAACTTTGCACATTAAAAAAGTCATTCTTTTAGATGCCTTTCATGCTATTTCAATGCAAATAATATTCCATAATTATAAGATATTAGATTCAAAGTCTCATTCTAGTAAAAGCTCTTTATATTGATTTGACCATTATCTTTGTTAGCCCTCTCTTTTATAGAATATAATTTCAAGCTAAATGCTTTGACAGCGAGAAATAAGAAAAGCTTAAAATGGAATTTTTATATGAAGCAAGAAGTTAAATAAAATTCTTATATGCTTAATATATATAGTAAGCTGAGCATGCTTTCAATATCTCTATAATGATATCATAATCATAGATATACAGCCGCAAAGTGGAGGCAACTGGTAATTTGAAGTATATGTAAATATTATGTAAATGAGTGGGTTTACATGACCCACATTTTGATAGGGTGAAGCAGAATTCTTTTTTGTGTATAATGGTGATAAGCCAAGCTTCTTTTACCTTGCATTTTGTATCATTGCATTCTAAACATACCAAAATCCACACTGATCAAATAAATACATTTTTGTCTAGAAAGAGAACTATCATACCTCCATTTAAAATTTATATTAATACTATACTTCATAAAAAAAAAATCTTCCCACATATCTTTATTATACTCTAAATAGATTTTTATAAAATATTTTTCTTCAAAAAAAAAAAAAAAAAATTGATAAACTGTAACAACAAAACAAAATACAACTAACCTCATACACAATAAAACAATGAACTTCCAAAAATAAAATTTTAATTTAACAAAGCAAGTCTCATTAATGAATTTGTATAATATTAAATCTACTAATAATATTAGTAAATACATAATCAAAATTCACATGTCCAAAGTAATAAACTTATTACTGATCTTAAAATTTATATATGAGATATAATTTGTAATATTAATATTTATTTTTTCATAAAAGTATATGTTATTAATTATTTATTAAAATGATTATATAACATTGATAATATATATATACATCGAAGTTTTACATATATAAAAGTATATTAATGTTGAAAATATGTAAATAATTAATGGTGACAGAAAATAATAAAGATGTCATAAAATAATAGATATTTATGTGTTAATATTTTATTCAAAGAAATAAATAGTTTTTTTTAAAGAAAACATGATTTTTATGAATATTATATTAACAATAAGTTTAGAAAAAAAAATAATCAGAAGAAAAGTGAAACTACGTTTAAACAACAGATTTCAATATAAATCAATTATTTATTTTATTGATTTATATATATAAAAGATGAATTTGTATAATTTTTTTTCTTATGAAAAAATAGATACTATGTGAAATAGAAGTGACACAAAACCATGCACATATTTATAAACAAAATACAAAACTTAAATCTACCCCCCCCCCCAATCAGCAATATAGCATTAATAGTTAAATATTTTTTTAAAAGCTTTTATTCAACTTTTATTCTCTGTATGTTTGTTTCATAAATATAATTTAAATAAGATGCATGAGAGGACAGTATAATTTTTTTGTGTGTTTGAATGTTTTATAGATATAGATAGTTTAAGTAAGACATGTGAGAGGGTGGTATAGAGATTTTTTGGTTTCAATTGATAGATTTTAAAATCCAGCTTTATACTGTTTTGAATAATGACCAATTTGGGGGGATTTTAATTGAAAGCTTGATTTAATGATTTTTTAGACAAATATATGAAAATGTACACTTTCTAAGTCCTGATATATACATAAGAGGTATGCATATTAATTTATTGCATAAATATCAAGTGATCTATATAAACTAGAAATGTCAAACCAATTTAAAGTACTTATGCTATCTTTTGAATGAATAATACTTAAAACTTTAAATTGATTTGACATTTAAAGTTTATATATATATATATATATATATATATATTGTAAGCTTATGAGTTTATATATATATATATATATATATATATATTGTAAGCTCCATGACTGAGTTTACATGCAGAGCTTTTATGTGCACCATTTTTTTATTATATATTCTAGAATTATATTTATTTAATAATAAAATAGTTAAATATTTTAAAATAATATTGCTATGGGAATCAATTGGTAACTATTGGATCATCTGATTTACACAAAAACAGGGAATCGTCTTTCTTCATGTGTCACTTATAAGAGGGAAATCAAGAAAATTACAATGATTGTTTAACTGGATAATGCAGTCACTGGGGTAAAACTTCAGAGTGTCGTATCTTGATTTTTCCAATAGTGTAACTGATTATGGAACTGTAAACAAAGGAATGCCTTAAAATTAACTTCAATTCTGCCAGTCTATTAATTGCTTTCTAATACTGAAAATGGGTGACACTTGATATAAGAAAAATTGCCCTCTAATTAATTGTTAAATGGAAATATTCTTCTATGAAAAGATTTATAAATCTGCAGAATTTTGCTAATCTCAATAATAGAAAAAACTTCATGGGAACAAACTATTATGGAAACAAACTTTAAAAAATTAAAATATTAGAAAATTGCTTGCAAATGTGTAAAATAATGATTTTGATGGCAATATATCTACATTTACAAATTAATGAAATGTGAGCTCATGAAGACATAATAGGTAATTGGATGAACTTAATATAAACTTTTGTTTTATGAATTATTACGAATCAGCGAAGATTTTTCCTATCATGTTTCTAATAGAACTTTAGATGTATACAATTTGTTTTGTATTATTCTCATTTTGTCTGTTAATTAAAATTATTGTTATTGTTAATAATTTTATTGCTTGTTTATTTGTCATCCAAATTCTGAGTAAATTGTTTTCTTTGTCATTATTATTTTTTTGTGTATTCAGTCTAGTTTTTATCCATGACTACTATAAATTAGTCAATTAAAAATAAAATTTGTATAGTCACTTCACTATGTATGTGGTCATCTGTTATATATGTTTATAATTCTGCTAGATTAAAGTACATATGTGCATATATATTTTAGTAAATAATAAATAATACATTATTTAAAATTGAATTCATATAAAGATTCAATTGCAAAATATCTTAATATTAAAAAATAATAGATAAAAAATATGTTATAATAAATATTATTTATCGTGTACTAAAAACCAAAAAAATAATTTTCTTCCATCACAATTGGGTTTTTTAGATTGAACTTAAAATAAAAGTATGGAAAGGGGAAGTTCACATAAAGATGGAGTTAATTAATTTCTGAACCCTCCACCTTTTTATTTCAAGTTCGATCTAAAAACCCCCAATTGTGATTGAAGAAACAATTACTTTTTTGGTTGTTGGTGCATGATAAATAAAAGTATTTATTATAAAATATTTTTATCTCCATTATTTTTTTTAAAACTTCATTAAGTATATTCAACATAAGAATAAAATCCAAGTGGTGACCAAGCATTACAAAGCTACTGTATTTTCCTGAAGGTGTGTGATGATGGTAACAATAATTAATTTGACTGATTTAAAAATGTATTCTATCATTAAAGTTACTAATGATAATCATCTATGGACAATACTTTCACAAAAATGACTATTATTAAATTATTGTACTATTCTTTAGATACAGTTTTGAATAATTTATGCAGTACAGTGTGCCCTCCTATTTATATAATATATAATAATTATATTAATAATTTTTAATTATCTATTGAAGACTAAAATTATCATGAAAGCATATGTATGTTTAAAATATAATAATTAAGAAGTGTGATTTATGTGTACATCTAATGCTAACATGTAAAATTAAGCAATATTTTAAACACAGTACATTACTCTACATTACTCTATGAAGATCTTTGGAAAAGACTGCTTAACAATCAAAATATTAACTTTTCATAATAAAATTTAAATGTTGCTAAAATTAAATGTAGTAAAGAGGTGATTTGTATGATTTTGAATAACTGTACTGTTAAAGGAGAGAATTATTTAAATCATTTATTCTAGTAATGACTGTATACTTATTTATTAATTTTTCCTTTCTAGAAAAGCTTTTTTTCATTATCACTTTATTTTGTTTCAAATGATGGGTCATGAGAAACAAATCCCAAAAGCTTATCAAGTTACTTCATATGGAAAAAACATATAGCAGTTAAATAAATGCTACAGACAAGATTGTAAAGACACATAGTATCCTCTATAGCTTAGAGTTGATTTCATTGATTCCTAGGCTCTTATAGAAAGTTAGTTATTTCTGTGTTTTTCTGGGTCTTTCCTTGTGAAAACCATTTTCTTTGATATTTGAACTTCTTACCTTTCTGCTTAATTAAGAGTGGATAAGTTGCTTGATTCTGAGGAAGCTGAGAACTGTTTTCAGAACCTTCAATGGAACAAGCTGAAGAAAAAGCCATCTTGGAAATGCAAAATAACACAGGTTTTTGTCCTTTGCAGCCTACCACTCCATCCAGAGATGCTACTGTCAATAAAAAAATTACCTGTTCTCAAAAGTTGACCACAGAGGATCCACAGTCCAAATTTCAAACCAATAATCTTCAAAATGAAGCCTCCAGTGAGATCAATAAAAATTCAGATTTCCCAAGCTTGGAAAATATCAACGGTAAAATTTCTTTTAATTTTTCTAATAAGTCAAAAGTTTCTCAAAATATTAACAAAAAAATTGATAAAAATAGCAAAACTAACATAGTCTTCCAATTTAAATGCCTCCCTTCCCAAAATCAACCTAAGATATTAACTAACAGCAAGCCCTCCTATGCTCACATTACACAGGAAGGCCTTAGTGAGCCTAACGTTATGGCATGGGAAGCTTCAAAAAATCTCAGATTTATTCAATTTATTTGATGAAGAGATTGAGAACTTAACTGATATTTGTAGCAATCCCAACACACTCAATCTAAATCTAGAGCAAAAAGAAATTGACTTAATAGTAAACAGATTCAGTAATACTATTCCTCCCCAATTACATAAATCATTTCTTAATTTCCACAGTTAAAACACCCCAATCTTAGCTGTCACTAACACTTCTTGTGATCTATTTAAATTCCCAATTAATGAACTATATTATGAGATAACAAAGAAAAAATTATGGAATCTGATTTATAAAATTCTGCAACATCCCAATAATCGATACTTGGTAATTGAATTCAACAATCCCACTCAGAAATTAATCTTCCAAAATTCTTCACGTATCTTGATGGGGAAAATCATTTGTAATATTAATATGAATTGTCCTACAATCTTGTCAGGCAAAATAAGGAATTGTTACCTTAAATTCAGGGAGAGTGATTTGCAGCAAATACTCAGGCCCTATGGCAAAGTATCAAACTTTAGATATCAACTGATTAAGGGCATAGACCTTCCAGTTTATTTGAATACTGCCTTCTTTGATCTTTCCCTGAATAGGGAATCAAACCCCAATGACATTTCCACCCTCTACTATGCGGACACTTCCCCTCTTGTCATTACCTTCCATGGCATTCCTCCACAGTGTTTCTTCTGCCACCAGAGAGGCCACTTAGTGAGGGACTGCCCAGCCAGAATTTGCCACAATTGCAAAGAATTAAAAGCAAAACTCACCTCTGTAACTCTAATCCAGTGATGCAGACTATGAAGAGTCCCATGTCCAGGCCTGACTTTGTAACATCTGAACCAATGGAAAGCTCCACTTGTCCTCTAACATCTCCAGTGGTCCTTTCAGCATCTGAAACAGTAGAAAACTCCACATGTTCTTTATCGTCTCCTGTTGATAAGGTTGGCCCTGACTCTTTGCCTTTACCCACACTCTCCATATGTGATTTGGATGAGTCTTTTGAGTCAGCATGTTCAGTCATGGAGGAGACTTCCCCTTTGCCTCTGCCCAACAAAAGAAAGGCAAATGAAGAAAATATGGATTCAAAATCTTCAGTGAACAAATTATACTCGAAAAAAATAAACAACAAAAGCATGGACTCCTCAGACTCCGAATATCTAATTGCCCGCAACCTGGGGAAAAATGCAAGCCTGTTCCTAAGGCATATAGTCAAGCAAGAAATTGTGAATCACCCAATAAAGATACAAGCAAACCTAGCCAAACCCCTGTTCCAGGTAAGGACATTAAATTAAAGCTACCTAAGACCTCCAGGACATCGTATGTTGAAACAGACTCTGTTGAAGGCCTGCATTAGAAAGAGTCTGGGGAGGGAGCCTCTGACCAGATAGTGAATCCACAAGAAGCTAATACTGGAGTTTCTTACATGGATGGCTTGTGATCCAGAACACCAAAAGCAAAAGTTGGGATGTCCTCTTGGTAGGACCAATAGTTGCTGAGTGCATGATCACACATTCAAACTCATTTAATCATTTCCAAATTATCACCAATCACCCAATAAATACACAATATCTGTTAAAATAATGCCTCATGAGGCTCAATATAGCGGGACTTAATATAAGGGGGCTAAATTCCCTGAATAGAGTTGATGCATTGGCCAAATGGTTTAAGCAATACTCACCACATATTGTATGTCTCTCTGAGACCAAATTGCACCAATTTTCAAACCCAAAATCCTGATACTCCTTGGCAATCTGCGATATTTTCATCACTCAGTTTCTCCTTCGTCTGCTGTTGGAGTGGCAATCTTAATCTCCAATAGTAGCCCATTTGAATCTTTTAAAATTAACTATATAAACCCACATAATTATTGCCACCTTATTCCACAAAGCCTTTCTTTAAATATAATTTATGTGTACCTCTACCAAAATGAATTACTAATTCAACAGATAATCCAACAAATTAACATCACAATTGCTTCCAACCCCTATCCAACGATTTTCCTTGGGAACTTTGCACCTCCTACCAGGAATTTACAGCCAAATATATACATCGTCTTAATACCAGATTCATGAGTGGAGAGGGCTTCTTCTCTCCGAATACCTTTTCCTTTTATACAAGAAGGTATACCTCTCTCATAGACCTAATCTACTATACTCCTGATCTACACTTTCTGATTGACCCCTCACTCCAACCTATAGCATTTTCTGACCATTTGGTATTATACATTAATCTATCTCTAAAACTTGAGTCATCCAATATTCCAGGACTGAGCACAACCATGAGAATCCTTCTTAAATCCACATCACCTGAAGCCATAATCTCTGAGGCATACATATATTTTCACAAAATTCATATCCTGTATTTGCCCCAGGCAATGCCTGGTTTGCCTTCATCCATATTTTAATGTCATTAATCCCAAACTATACATTACATAATAAAGGGCCATCTTCACTCCTGATGGAACTTGAATCACTCAACAACTCCCTTAAAATCTTTCCCTTGATACAATTCCTATAGAATCCATCATCAACCTGAAATCCCAATACAAAAATAAACAGTTGATTTTGGCAGAGTATCTCTCTAGCAAAAAGTCAAAAATTTTCTTGAACCAACCCCACAATTGGTCTAGGGGCTACATTAGGTGGGCTCTGGGCCATAGAGACAAGAAAACACTCCTTCATCTATTACAGTTGGAAATAATCTTTACTCAGGATCTAACATGCTTCTAAAAAATTTTTTGTTCTTCAGGGAAAAGTTCTCCATTCGTGCATCTGACTCTAAACAGGACTCAATTTGGGAATCTTCCTTCTCTGACCATGGATCTCAGAGAGAGATGTTCTGACTAAGTTAACCTCAATGCCTACAAGTATCCATCCAGGGCTCCACGCAATTCCCCCATTTCCTTCTGCTACACCTGTCTAAATTCTCGACTCCAATCATGTACAACTTGGTTAATCATCTTTCTTCCGGTGTCCACAAAATCGGTGGTCTTTATCCCATAGCAATGGTGCCATTTCTAAAGCACAACATAATTCCTTCCCCACTGGAGAATCTGCGGCCCATCTCTATGATTCCACTGATGGTCAAGGTCATTTCATCAAAGACAAAATTCAAAATTCAAAACAAGATTCTTCCCCTTATTTCACAATATCAATTTGCAAAAAAGGGCAGCTCAACCACAAATGCTATCAATCTTTTTAAAATCATTACTGACCACATCAGATCCCCCAGGCAATCTAGATCAGTGGTTGTGCAGCTCGACATTGCAGCTGCCTTTGATTCTATTCAACTCAATACCCTTTTAAACATACTTGGTGTATTCAACTCAATGCCCTTTTAAACATACTTGGTGAGCATGACATTTTTACTGGAATCATAAATATCATCATAAACCTCCTCTACAATCGTGAATTGAGCATCTCACTTAATGGGAAGCTTTCTCCCCCATTATACACCACATCCTCCATTCCACAAGGCTCTCCCCTGAATGCCTGTTTTTCATTACTTACCTCAACCTTCTGCTTCTTCAAATTGAGAGATCTCTTCCTGGCATTCATATCCCAATTTTAAATACATCAATTCATCACATCATCTATATGGATGACTTGGCCATTTTCCTTCCATCAAAAAAATTAATTCCAAGACTCTTATCAATACTTAAAGAATTCTTCAATCAATCTGGCCTCCAATTCAATATGGCCAAGTCATCTGCCTGGTATATATCTTTGGGTAAGATCATTCCAGGACCATTTGCAGCAAGGCCTCAGAACTTCTTGGGCTTCCCTATATTTGAATCCATTTCTGCCATGAGAAGATCTATCCAAGGAAAGCTACTTCAATCCACATAAAGAATCACATCATCTCTATCCAAAGTTTACATGTCCATGTTCGCCAAGTCCTCCCTCATCAACATACTAATATTCCCTAGAATATCCTATTTCACCCCAGTAGTCAATTTTACCAAAGTCTTCATCAGGAAAACACACAAGATGTGCACTGATCTGATTAGAGGGGGAAAAAGTGCAACCATAAGCTTGAGAAATCTACAGAAACACACAAAACTCAATGGATTATCCCTACATTCCATAGATACTTTTATATTTCAACATTCCTACAATTCTTTCTACAGAATGTGTCTGCAGTCTTCTAACTACTCACATTCCAGAGAGGTCACTCCCACAGATAAACCACCCCCTATTGGTATTGACTGGCTGGCAGCCCTCACGTGTCTTACCTCCAAACATACTATGCTTACTATAAAATCATCCTCAATGAAAATCAAGTTCTGGGATGCATACTACATCCTTAATCCTGATGATTCTGCAGGATCAACTATCCTCAGGCTTAACAACCATCTGCTAATCAAGAAATTTAAGTGATGGTTCCTTAAACCCAAATATTTTGATTTCCTGATGAAGATAAATATTAATGCCTTGCCTACTAAACACTTTCTGGTGCATCACCGAGAATTCTCAAACATAGAGTCCACTTGCTCACTATACCTCAGAGAGGAGAAAAACTTGTCTTCACCTTCTCTGCCACTGTGTTTCCCTTCACCCCTACAGAGTCCTTATAGCCTCTATGTTAAATAATATGCCTGCCCTGTCAACTCTCATTGACAATATACTATGTGGATCCATCCCAGAGATACGAATAACAACATTTGTCCTGTTCTCACTATGGTACACACGGTGCTGGTCACCTTTAATCATGCACTAGAATGTCCACTCGAGCTCCATATTAACAAAATGGAAAAAATTCAGAAAAGGGATCAGAATTTGGCCCTCTTACATCTATGACTCTAAATGGAGGTTATTGATCTGGCCCCCAAAGCTGGTCCCTTTCACTCCTGAATAGAAATCTCCTTCCCAGGAGAGTAATTTGAGGCTGAATGGCCTGCATCTCTTTGTGATAACTCACCTTGCTCTGCATGATTATTGCCCAGACCCTGAGTTGTTACGGAAGCAACCTCCAATATGAAGGGTTGACTTGGTCATGCGGAGCATGGACAAAGGATTAGACCTATCACTGAACTATATGAGACATGCAAGCATGGTCATCTATATCAACAAGATACTATTCCGGACTCATTCCTTGCTGATATGCTTCATATTAGTCCTTTTGGCTAGTGTCAAACAATATATCAATATTGAGCTTTTATCCCCCTGAGTATCATGTAATATATCCTATGTTTAACTATTATCATATACTGTAACCAAATTTCTGAATAAAATTCTATATTTTATAAAAAAAAAGATTGTAAAGACATAAAAGTAATCAAGTAAATCTTGCTATACCAATCCTGCAGTTCAGCTAAATTTTTTTAAAAAAAAAAAGTTATTTACACAGCTTAAAACTACCATCAGATAACTTCAATCTCAATGTCTGATCCACTTACAGAATCTTTTCTATATAACAAATTATTATAGATGTTGTTTTAATAAATATTAATGCAGTATATTCTCTTAAATATTTATGAGGGTATAAACCAAAAGCACATGCATTTGCATGCTTTACTATTTAAATAATTTACTTTTGTAAAAGAAAGATAGATGGAATCTGCATTATGTTTTTCAGTTTGCTTGGTTTTGTTACTGTTACTATGCACTTTGATGAAGGTACAAAAATTTCCTAGGTTAAGAAGCCAGAAAATCCAATGTATTATTACTATCATTGTATGTAAATGTAAAATACATAAAGTAGGCATTAAATAAATAAACTGACAGTATTGATTTACCTTTCTATAAATAATGGTTTTGGAGATTGGGGCTGCAACAAATTATTCTAGTAGTTCTACAACATGAGTGGTCAAACTCCAGTTCATAAACTGTTTGATATGTGATTTATATTGGCAGATCTTGTTTCCAGAACAAAAGTGAATTGTAAACAAAATATTTTTCAAACTTTATAATTAATTTTACCCATTACATTTTTGCCAGTCTCATTTAATATTATTGAAATAGAAATTTGCATATTTTT
The DNA here is from genome assembly GCA_028023455.1 of Epiperipatus broadwayi. Taxonomy (NCBI): domain Eukaryota; kingdom Metazoa; phylum Onychophora; class Udeonychophora; order Euonychophora; family Peripatidae; genus Epiperipatus; species Epiperipatus broadwayi. The sequence goes on from JAQFVV010000004.1 coordinate 23,838,808, forward strand.
CTTAGATATTTCCATTGTTCATTATCTCATTAAATATGTTCAGTATAGTTAAAACAATAATCAATTAGTTTATTTTTTAATTATTGAAATGAATACATATTAACAGTTTAAATCCAGCTTATTTAAATGAATATTATTACACACATGTATTAGTTAAACTGAAAAATACCTTAATTTCACTGGCTATCATATAAAAATTGTTACAAAGCAGCACATCACATAAAAATCTCCAATTAGTCTTACCAAGCAATGTCTAGGTAACATTATGAAAAGATAAAAAATGGTAAATTTTTCATGGCATATTAGAGTAAAATTATAAATCAACTAAGAAATTATTAGAACTTCCTATAAATTAGTTTAGATTAAATGTTTTCAATATACTCTACATTAATGCATATATAATAAATTGAAATATCAGAAGCTACATTGGATGTCACATATAAATTATATCAGACAGCCAGAACTTAAAATCTCCAGCTAAAATTTGCCAACCATTGTCAATATCACATTGCATATCGATAAAAAATAATTTTCTATCCATATATACACTGTTAGATAGATTACAGTACACGCTAAATCAAATAATGAAGCAAAACTATAAATCAACCCGAGAAATTATTACATTTTCATAGAAATCGGCCTAGATTAAACGTTTTCACGGTAGAATTAATAATTAATCATTGTGCTGGATAAATAAGAAATGTGAATATGATAACCGGTGTACTTTTTGGCTTGGGGGTGTGGTTAACTATATATGTATTCATGAATAGTAGTTTGTTTTTAAGATTTTAAAGTGATTAATTAATTATCAATTCTATCTCGAAAATTTAATCTAGACTGAGTTGTATAAAGTTCTAGTAACTTTTTAGGTAATTTACAATTCCCTCAGTATTTGTGTTGGCATGTGTCGCAGTCTATATATCGCAAAGCAGGACGAAAAGTGGGTTATTATTTTTTATTTATGAATAATGGTGACTTATCAATAACAAGATTTAGCTGAAGATTTTAAAATTGTTGCGGCTGGAAGTGTGACATAATTTGTGTATTATAAGTTTAATATACATTATTTTTATTTTCAAAATCTATATGTAGAATGACAATGACTTCTAAATGTACTGGAAATGAGTATAAAACGGATTGACATATCTTCATTAATAAAAATCTAAAAAAAAAAAAAAAAGAATTATTGATCTTTTTTTTATTTTTAATCTGGAGTATTTTTTACTCTTTAATGGAGTAGATCTGTAATTAGTATTTTGCTGTTTTATAGTTTATCTAATCTTAGCAAATAATTTTCTTTTCATTAAATACTTTTTCTCTGACCAAATTTGTAAAATCCTTGTCTTCAAACAGCATTTCATTTATAGGATTATTGAATCAATAATCTACAAATGAAAACTTTTGGAAAATAAGGATTTTACCAGTATAAATAAACAAAGAAAAACTATTTAGTTAAACTGAGTATGAGACAATAAAATAATTATACATTTTACCTTCCACCAGCAAATAAAAAATGTTCTTTGGGGGAGGGGGGGCAATTGTACAGCATGGATTTATGCAATAGCAGAGTGAGAAGCCTTTGAAGCTCCAAGACCCAGCTTAGCTAATTCCCGTGCTCAAACTTTATATAAATTTTCCATTAAATTATTTTGATTCAACAACATAGCATGCACTTTGTTACAATAATGATTTGTCAAAAATACCCCCCTCCCCCCCAAAAAAAAAACAAAAAAAAAACTCTATCTAAAATTAAATTACTCAATTTGTTGAACTATTTAAGTAAAAATATTTTATCTGTCAAGCGTTGTTAGCCGAGAGGTCAGCGCAGCTGCCTTGCAAGCAAGCAGTTGTTTGCAGACGGTTGTTGCGGGTTCGCCTCCCGGCAGATGGTATGATATATGGAAAAATTTTTTTTTTTATCTTAACTCATACTTCATTAAATCATTCAGATTCTATGATACATAATAATGATTTGTGAAACTAACAATAATTATGGTGGAAATGAAAAAACACCGACAACAATATTTTTACCTATTACACATTCATTTACAAATGTTAATTTTATATTCACTACTATGATAGCAATCATTTCAGATAAATGCATTAGACTATTGATTATTCCTAGCCCAGACATACACTTTAAACTTCAGTTAAGGATTAATACATTTGTTTTTTCTTTAATTAAACACAAAGACGTGGAATAACTCAATTTTATCTTTTTTTTGCAAGAAGAATATGTTTCTTAGTATGACAAATGACTCCCAGGATGCATCTTATTCAGCACACTTTAGATGGCCTAGATCAAAACTTTTTACATACATCTTCATCATTTGATTAATATTTATCAATATCAAATTATTACACTATGATTTATAAGTGTTAAACTTTTGGCACATACAACTACAATGCCAATATCTTGAGAAAAATACATTAATGAGTATTACTAATCATATATTAAACTATAAACTTTAAATCACAGTTAAAGATTAGTATATCTGTTGTTTTTTTTATTAACATTATCACAGAATAATTATCTCTCTTTTTCCTTAAGTAACTTGTACTCCTCCACACATTGCTGAAACTTATGAATAAAGGTATATGAAAAAGGTAAATGATACTCTAGATGCATTTCCTAATGAACTAGCACTTTTCAGTTGGCCTACTTATTTAATTACATATATTTTAAATATTTTTCTATAAATCTAAATCCACATCACTTTAAATCTTAAGTATAAAAAAATCTAGCATTCCTCCCACTTCATTTTATTATTATTATTTTTCACTTTGTATATTATTTTTATTCTAAATTTTAAATTTAATGACTTGTTTGAAGTATCTGCCTCTATTTTTAGAATTTCATTTTGCATATTTATAGGTAACTATTATTAATTCAAATTCTTTTAGATTATATAACATGGCATCATAATGATATACATAGAAACTAATTTTCATAGTGTTAATGAAAAATTGAATTGTTAAAACATGTTTAAATCTGAATGCTATATAAATACATTTTCTACATATTAATTTTTAGCTGTAAATGACATATAAATAAATAAAAATGTTGCAATTAAATGGTAAAAATTTATTTCCAATAATTAAAAAAATGAAAGAAAAATAAAGTCACAACTTCTAATATCAAATCACTCTTACTTTAGATGAGATAATAAAAAAATCACATGACAGAGTTAAATCTGTAATTTAAAGAAGCTAAAACTAATCCTTAAGCTGTATAAAATTCACAACTGTAAGCAGTAGTCCAAAAGCAAAAAAATATTATTCCACGCTAAAACTTTATTTTGAACAGTAAATGAAACATCCAGAATATGTTAGCAACTTATAATGTTAGATTACTAAATATTACACCAGACAATATTAAAAGAAAAAAAGATACTGTCAGAGTTTAATACTTGTAATACATCTTTATAAAAAGTTAAACCTATTCTTAAGCTGTATGAAATTATTAAAAAGCAAAAAATTTACAATTCTACATTAAAAATTAATTTTCTTAAAATACAGCTATAGTTTAAGGTTCATGCAAGATTTTGTCAGCCACTTAACACATTTCAATGTAGTTAAACTGCCATATCCCTAACACATTATTTTATGAAGCAATTTATTTTATCCTAAGTTGAATGTATAAATACCTATTTATTTGCAATTCTGTATGTAAGTTAAAATCATTTGTGATTCTATGTTAAAAATTCACCATTTTTTTTAAAAAAGGAAACTAAAAAAACACCAACAGATTTAATGTCTGTGCAAGGTTACACCACTCTAATTTATTATAGAAATATGTATTCAGAATATGGGGTGGTTTCTCTTTATAGAGTCAAAGATGAATTGTTAAAAAATCATACTAGTTTATTTATTATTCATTCTTAATTTTGCATGAGATATAAAACCAAAAATAAAATTTATAATTCTCTACTAAATATTTATCCTCAAAATGTTAACAGAAAACGTTTTTTTATGAGATAATCATTTTATGTTAGATCAGTTTTTGAAAAAGCTGCAAAGAGGTTTAAATTTTTATTATGATTTTTTATTTTTTTAATGCAAACATTCAAATAAATTGAAGTTAAGTAATGCATTCAATTTTTTTTACTTAATTAATTTTTTTTAAGCAATACAGCTATATATTAACAAATTAACCAAGTTTTTAAGTATTTCTCTTATTTTCATCATTTTAATTATAGTACAATATTTCTATTATTATTATATGAATATTCACCAATAAGCTATATTTAAGTTATATTAATGCATTATATTTTATTTTTAAACAGATTTTATTTTACCAAAACAATTACAAGATTTGTATGTGGATGATTTTGTGCACTTCTGAAAAATTTTTGAATTTGAACCCAGAATTTTGAAATAATGTTAGACTACCTGCATTTGTTTTTTTAACTTAAATATATTTGCCTTTGAGACAAAGTAATTTTAAAACTTCCTGAGTTTATTAAACCTGAAACTAATAAAATTTACTTTGGATTAGAGAAGGCATCACTATCAATGGTAATAACATTAACTTTAAAACGTTCTAAAGAATTCCCACTTTTTCTAACACTTAAAATTTATTTCATTTTCTACTTGAAAGTTAAAAAGATACGTTTTTTTAAATAACATTCTAAAAAGCATAATTATAAAAACATATCTAGATATTAAATAATAATTTTATTATTTAACCAAAATAAAAATGGGAAAAACTATTAACACAAAACTTTTTTTGTGTGCAACAGTAAACTATAATATATAAACAAAATTCTTGCCGATGACAACAAATCAAATACTGATTGATAATTTTGTATATTTAATCGGAAATTTACAAAGGTAAATAGCCTAAAATAATCAAACTTTATTACAAAATAATAAAACCATAATTCTTGATAAAATGTCAAGCATTAAGTTCTAAAAATGCGAAATTAAAAAAAAATAGTGGTAAATTTCTTTTAATAAAAAAGTTAAATTGCAATAAAGGCCAATTTCTCATTATTTTCAAGAAATGTTAATAAATTCATCATTATTAATGGATCTATTAATCTAATTGACTAAGAAATTCTCAATCATAGCAGTTCATGGTAAAGTTTCAAAAAATATGCTTCAACTTTACCTGAATTTCAATTATGTAACAGATGTGCAAACAATCGAGCGCTTTTTTAAAAAAATAAAAAGCTTTTTAATTACCTTATAGACTTCTGTTGTTATGACAACAGCAGGTTTGACTAATATTTAGAAGTGAAACAATACGGTATTTGCACAAATTAGAATTTTATATTGTAAAATGTTTTAGATTAATATATTTTATAAAATTCTATATTAAATTACAAGGTAAATTCTAATGGGGGGGGGGGGAAAGAGGGCAATAAGAAAACTTGGAGAAAAAAGTTTATTCAAAACTACTATTCAAAATGTAATTTTTAATCAAAATATGACTATTTCTCTCTTTTTTACTTTTCTGCTTGCAGTATTTTATATTGCTAATACTTTCCATCATAATTTTATATTAGAATCATCATCATTTTCAAGCATTGTCGATCCACAGCAGAATAAAGGCCTCTCCATGTTCAGTCCATCTTCTTCAACATCTAGGGCTCTCTTAGCCACATCACCCCAGCACACTTTCTTATTTGATCAGTCCATCTCACATGTGGTCATTTTCTAGGTCTTTCACAATCTCTTGGAATCCAATTTAATAAGATTTCAACTGTTCATTTATTTTCATCTTCTCTAACAATATGTCCAGTCCAACCCCATTTTAGTTTCTTACTTCTTTCAATGATGTCAGTAACACAGGTTTGTTATCTTATCTGTGTATTTTATTTTTGATCTCTTCTTGTTATTCCTAACATACATCTTGGTAACTTTGTTAAATAGTCTGAAGTCTCTGTATTGTTCTTCTGTTAGGTGCCCAAGTCTCAGATCCATAATGATTCATCATTATCAATCTTTATTTTCTTAGTTTGAGAAAATCCATTGAATATTACTTTAGTTTTTTTAACGTTTATCATTATTCTTATTTTCTTATTTTCATTTGATAACTTCTGTAACATTTCCTAAAGCTCTAAAGCATTATTTAAAAAAAAAAAACAACTATATCATCTGCAAAATCCAGATGACTTAAATAATCTCATTTACTTTTATTCCCTTAGCTTTTCATTTTAATCCACAAAGTACTTCTTGTAAAATTGTTCTGGAGATATGGAGTCACCCTGTTGTACACTCTTCTCAATATTAATATTTTTAGTATCATTACGAAATGTAATTATTGCTGTTGCATTTTTATAAATATTCTTCAAAATTTGACAATGCCCTTGGACTATATCTTGAGGATCCAATGTTTTAATCACTGATGAAATGCTTACAGAATCAAATATTTTTTCATAATCTACAAATCCAAAACATAATGCATTGGTCCTTTATAATTTCTCTCACCATACTAAACTACTTTTAAATTCAGCTTGTTCTTTTGTTTGGTTAAAATCCAAAGTTTGCTATAGACGAGTTGTAATTATTTGGATAAAATATTTATATAGAACTGATAAAAGACTGATAGATCTGTAATCTCTAATATCTTCTTCTATCCCATTTTTAAAATATTGATTTACATCTTTACATTTAAACATTGAATATATAACTTTGCCAAAAAAATTCTATCTCTTGTAGCTTTCCTCTTTCTTCATAAATTTAATTGCATGTCTCACTTCTTCATTTAAAATTCTGGGTAATTCAGAAGATACACATTTCACGATGTTCATCTCTCTTTTTATTAATAAATCTATCTTTTTATTTATTTATTGCAGAAATAAGTTTTCTAGCAATACCAAGATATTATTTTATATATTTTTAAAACTTATATTCTCTTCTACAATTTTCCTTGCTAATTCACAATTATATTTTCTTATATCATTATCAAGACTTTTTTACATCATTTTACAAAATTTGAGATATTCAATCCTTGTTAATGCATCATTTTTATTTGCATTCCTTCTTCTTATCTTCATAAATTGTCTTATCTGAGTAAAAATTTTAGTGGTCAATTACTGCTTTTTGGTACCAGTTCATTTTTGTTGTAGATTTTAAAAGTGTATCAGTTATCTTTTTGATTTCATTTATATCTGAATTATGTTCAAAATCTATTAATATTTGAAAACAATTTGCAAGTTCTAATTTAAATTCAGTGAAATGTTTCCAAAGGTTAGGAATATCTGTGAATATTGTTTTTCTTAACATTTATCTCACATACCACTAATCAATGATCACTTCCTGTGTTCAATTTATTACGAACATTAAGCAATCTTGAAATACATATTTTCTGTTAGTCAAAATATAATCCAGTTCTAGACTTCATTTGAATGCTCCCATGTCCATTCCCATTTAACATTTTTTTAAAAAAAGAAAAATGTAGTTTTTCTTTTTCTGCAAATTCTACAAGTCTATGACCTCTCTCACTTCTATCACCATAATCAATTTTACCTACAGCATTTTCATCTTTCAATTGTTTATCAATTCTAGCATTAAAGTCTCCCATGACAATTTTAAAATGTTTTTGTGATCAAAAACCTTTTGTACACCCATTTAAAAATCCTCTACTTTGTCATCACAATGAGAACTTATTGGGGCATAAATGTGCATTTGGTATCTGCTATCAAGTTGAATGACTAATCTTGCCACTCTGTCTATACACCAAAAATTTCCTCAATGTTGTTCTTCCATTTTTTATTTAAAATAATTTTTACCCCATTTATACATGCCCACTTTACAAAACAATTGTCTCTTTACTTTTTCTTTTAATTTCACAAAGACCAGTAATATCCCATTTAATATGATGGTTCTTCCAATTCTTGCAATCTTCCTTCATTGTAAGTACCTACATAAAATGTCACCATTAAATGGCAGCCTGGGTCTGCAAACAGGAGATTTTTAGCACTCTTGGCTTTTGGCCACCAACCACTATCTTGGCTGGTGACTTTACAACCTCCTGTGATTAAGAGACATAATTTATTTTTGTCTGTTATGATTGTAAATATTACAAAAAAAAAATCATTTATACATACATTCATTCTGCATTTATAAAAACTAAACTGATTACATCACATGATCACATTTCCTATACTAGCACTCTGTTTAGCACAGGTGGCAATACTGTATGGAGAGTTTTGCTGTTTATAAACTGATTACAGTTAAGAACTCTCAGATGACTGAGAAGAAAGACCATGGTGTTTCTTGGTGTTAAACTCAAGAGGTAAAAAGCCATTAAGCTCACCACACTCACTAATAAAACATGTTGGTGAGCAGCCATCCATGTTTGTATAGTACATTGTAATGGTAAGATTAAAAATGTTTCAATAATTTATTATTATTATTTATATAATTTATATGGGTTCCATATGACTTTAAATATCAGGAAATAGCACATATATTTTAATGATCTTTTATTTAAAAGGATAATGATGATTATTACACAGCCCCTATTTGCAATACCTGGCTAGATCATGAAGAATACAAGTTACTCATGGTAATACATTTAAAGAAACTTACCCATCATAACACCATAGTTTAATTAAAAAATATAAAGGTCAGTTGACATATAACTTACTTTTCTTTTAACAAAGCCTTTTCTCCAATACCTTATATATTATCTTATTTCATACACATGCAGGTAAACAATAATTACTTATAAAATGCCCAAGATTTTTTTGCTAAATTTAATCTTCAATTATACTATAATCTTAATACAGTTATAGAGAAATAGAGAATCGAATACATTTGTCATACAGTGAACCCTCACTTTAATAAACTTCAAATATAACTCTATATACAAATAAATCTATAAATATAAGACATTTATTTGAGTCATAAATTTTTTAGTATGCATATACTGAATATGAAATATGTAACTGCTACACCTTTCTACAGCAGTAACTATAAGAAATGGCCATTTTTTAAAAGTCTGAATCTCAATTTAATAAAACTGCGACTTCTACAGGAATGATTCATTTTGAGTCCAATCTCTAATTTATTAAAACAAAATGGAAATGAATTCTCCTATAGGGAATAAATGTATTTAAACTATTTTACAGTGAACAAACAAGTGCATATATATATTGTAACCCCCACAACCCGTAATACCCCTGATTTAGCCACATTAGTATAATAACAGAGCATGTAATAGAGTACAAATATACTAGTAGAGCATGAATAGAAGAAGTTATGGTACACTAAAGATAAAACAGTATATTGTCCTTAAATCCCATCATTCTAATATTACATAAAGCACATGGATTAAGCTAACTTTCAATTCAGAAAAAGATAGTGATATGAAGAGATGTATGTTTAGCTTGCAGTTATATAAGATGATTAGTAATCAGGAAGATATCCACCTAGGAAATGGTCATGAAATTAGCAAAATGAAATTAATGACAAATGCATAAAGTTGTAGAAGACAAAGAGGAATGAAGAACAAATAATAATTAACTAACATAAATGAATAATGAAAAGACCTATGTTAAGGTAATGAGTAGTTAATTTTGCAATGAAATTGGGATCAATGAGGGATGAATAACTTATGCTGATGTAATAAAATAAGATGATGACAGAACTAAATAAAATAAAAATATGGATAAACTATTACAACAATATTGATGATGATGAATAGGATTCTGAAACATTAATTTGATAATACTAAAATAAAAGCAAGGGGTTCTAAGTTTAAATAATAGATCTTTGGGATTTTAATTAATCATTAAAAACAATAAGAATAAGGATAAGGGGCCAAACAACTTAAGAGATAGAATCTAACAAACAAAATCAAAATTTAAGATTGTTAAACAATAATTTCTCAGAGTTCCTAAGATTTTAGAATTTAACAATTTCATAGTATATATGGATCAGCAAGAAGAATTTTATGGCTATCCAAATGTAGAAAATTAAGATAAGTTATATTACAAAAGGGAATTATTAAATGATATCTAATTCCCTTCATCAATAACAATAAAGACAAACTCTAAACTTTATAATAACTCAATGAATCCATAACAATAATGTAAACACAGCAATCATGTTATTAGATAATCTTGAAATATTTTAACCATTATTTAATATAGTAGGGCAATAATAACATTATCTAAGGATGTTTTAAATTTGACCTCTTTGATTGGTATGACTAGGTTTAGTGAATCATTGTATCTTACAATTTATTAAGATATCATTATTAAAAATCAGACATTTGTTTCAAAGATATCATTTCAAAATAGTATCTCTGCATAGTATCCACAATATTTTAATCAGCCAATGGTAAAATTTCATATAAGTTGAACACATTATAAAATTTATAATATTGAATAGTGACAATGGTGATAGCAATAATAATAATAATAATATGGATAGTGATTAGCAATAAGGTTACAGACAACTTCTAAATTTCATGACAAATTTTATTTACAATTAATATTTGCACATTCAATATATATATATATCCATTATCAAATTTATCAAAAGGAAATTTTATTAAAAAAAATAATTTATTAACATGACTCTAATACTAACAAAAAAATATCTCCTTAAATCAAAATACATCATTACATTTTACAATATTATTAATTACACTTATTCTTTTAATTTATATCTTTCTAGCATATTACAAATTTGTTAAATTTTGTAGATTGCAATATCAAAATTAAATATGATAATCACAAGGAGACTATTCAACTAATGGTAAGGTGACACTACTTTATACTAGGTACTTTTTAAAATGATAATATTCCTTAAGGAATTGATAATTATGCTTATTTCATGACATTAAGAAGATTATGTAATTTCCACTTCCATTTACATAAGATGTTGAACTAATAATGTAATTCAATTTACCCCCACCCCAAAAAAAATCAGTATTACTGTAAATCTATCTTTGGTTATCTATTATCCTATTATAAAACTTTTCTATAATACTATTGAGAATTTTGACGTACTAATACTTAACTAAGAATAGCAAACAATAAACACAATATGTAAATTTGATATCGCTTTGAGCCAATAAAAAACTGGTGCAATAATATAATATTATAAATTGATACTTAACAGAAATATTAATATTTAGTATTATCATTTGCCTAATGCTAACACAGTTCTCAGATCCAATTTATACCTTCTCAAGGATGATTTTATTATCATTAAATATTAAACTATCAAGAAGTAATGGGATGAAATTTAACGTCATATCCAATATATCCATAAGTACAGTGATGAGCCAAGACAGGTAAGTAAGTAACCTAGAGTCCTAGACCATGGTCATTCCATGACTATAGATGATCCAATATCAAGGAGCCACTATTTAGAACACCTATTGGGATATGAAAAAAAAAGGGTAGTTAATTCCTTATTTAAGAAAATACACAAAATTAACTACTAGTATAGGCCTTAATTAGATCAAAAGTCCATAGGCATCTATGCAATTCACCCACAATAATGACTTCACACTTTCATGGAGAGTAAAGAAAGAAGTATGCCTCACATGAGATGACATGGATAAAAAAAACCCAACAAAACACCTCATGTCGTGATTATCTAACACAGCAATAATCAAATCTCACAAATAAACATCTACATCATAAGCGTAAACACCAAACAAACAGAATGTAATCATCAATTTATGTGGAAATTATAATAGTAATTATAGACTCAAAAGCAATTCCTAATGGGTAATAACTATCAGGAGTATCTAATCACATAATACAATACATATAATTAAATATTAAATATGGTTAGACTCCATCAAAATTGAATTTTACCTTCTGCTCTATTTTGATAATAGCAACTTTGTTAATCCAACAACAAAAAATAATATAATAAAGTTTAAAATTTTATCTTAAAAGATTTTACTTTCCTTGTGATCAGTTTTAATAAAATATATACACTTAAATAGAAGTTAATCTGATCTCTTTTGTTTTATGAGCAAGTCGACTGCTAAACATCTATGAATATTAAATACACATCAGATTATAATAAAATACATAATAACTAAAAAAAAAAAATTATTAAATAAGGTTTCTTCATATTTCCTTTATGAAGAAATGAAAGACTTGAATATTACATCAGATTATAATAAAATACATAATAACTAAAAAAAAAAAATTATTAAATAAGGTTTCTTCATATTTCCTTTATGAAGAAATGAAAGACTTGAATATAACAATTTAAATTGCAGAATTATTTTGAAGGCCTGGTAATGTTGTTTGCTTTAATAATATCAATTTCTTTGCAGTTCTCACTGCATTTTTCCTAATAAACATGACAATTAAACTATTTCTTCTAATTATAGAAAAGACATCAACTTCCACTTTTAACTCTGAATACATAATGAAAGTGGAAGATTATCTTCCATAATATTATCTTCCGTAATATCATTATAAATTTTATTATTTATCACAAATATTTGTAAATATCCATCTTCACATGTACTTACTAGTATCATAATATTTTGGATGCTTCAATTAAACATTTATTACTCAACTATTCTGAATCATAGAGGAATTGCAAAATCATTAAGTAATTATGATCTCTTTTTTTTTTTAAGTTTTGACACTTTTAAGCTAGAAGTAAATGCATTGTTGAAGATGAATGTTGATTTAAAATATTATGGTGGTGTACAGTTATTTAATTTTAAAGTATAATTCAGCTATCCAATAAATATCCTGCTGTACTTTTAAAATTCACAATATTATTAATAGAACAAATTACCAATTTGGAATTAAGGTAAACTGAGATAATATTGGTAGATAATATTATTTTATTTAATAATCATGACAATTCCACTACAGTTAAGTAAAGTCATATCATATTTCTGTAAATTCGATGCAATTTATGACATTTAATATTAAGTATTTCAGTAAAATATTTCTGAGAACCTTAGCATTAATAGTTTATTCATTTATATAATTAACAAGACTTAGACTAGTATGAGTTGTTATTATTACTAATTTTAAACATAATAAAATCATCTAATTAGTTCCTACATATTCTGTAAATTTTGTAATGTTAAGTAAAAATTAATGGCATATACATCTAGTTTAAAATAGCATTCCATTTTAATAAAAATGTTTATACATGGACCAGAAGAATTATTTAGCAATTAAAGCCAGATTAACTTTTAATAGAATTCACTTGTAATTTTCTACTATTGGAGAAAGTTCGAAAACTACTTCCTATCATAATTTTAAATTCATAATAGCAACATTTGTTATGTATTTTACGGTTGTTATAGATAAAACAATTATTAAGTAATTTATGAAATTTAATGTTTATGACTTTCTCAACTTGACTATGGTTTAACTTAACTCTACCTTCTTGCTTCAAGCTTGGTCTTGTCCATAAACTCCAGTTTTTCAAATTATCAGTTGGTAGTTATAATGTGTCCATTGCGGATGGAGGGTACTTTATAATTTACTCCATGCTTTATTAATTAACAACAATGACTAATTTATACTTTTCACTATGGAAAATAATAATTTTGAAATAATTTATATACTTTAAACAATAGATAAGTTTCTTTGACAGTCAGAAATGATCCTCCATCTTCTTTTAAAAATAATCTCTCCTTCCAAGTTGTTACTAGCTAATTTATAAACTTTTAGCCAAGAGACTGATTTCAGGCCATAAGCTAATCAGATTCTTTATTGTCAATAGAGATATTTGCCTAAATTAGCAATCTCCATCTTTTAACCTTGATTATAATTAATTGAATTTTACTAATATTCTAGAATAATGTAAAAAAAAAAAAACATTTCAATAATTAATTACATGGTTTAGTGAAAAATAAGTTAAATCTTAAGTTTGTTTATAAACTATTATTTAACAATAAAAATATTAAAGTAATTATATGATTTTATTTAAAATAAAGTTAGATCATTACATTATAGGTATTGAAACAAATTTATCTATCAAATGAATATGAGCATGCCCACACACAACCTGGCAGAAAGCTGACATATATGTTCAAAAACCTGACTAGTTTACTATGCTAGTGAGATTTATTTATTAGGTTTCCCTATTCTCATTCACTAAAATTAATAGCCATTTAACCATACCACTGATTCAAACAACAGATTTAAATAATTATGGTTAGAGCTACTTAAAATTTAAATTTTTAATTCGTGGATTGATAAAATATAACTTGATAAACATCAAGGCCAACCATAAAGTTATAATATATATATACTATAAGTTCACCTATATAAAATTTAATTCTCAGCAATGAGTTGCAGGTTTGGCAATGGATAAATAACCCAATGGGTACAATCAAATCATTAACTTAAAACTATTAATAATTCTTTATTCTAATTATTCAACACCTGGATGATCTTTGCATAGATACATTACATTTAAAATGAATATTATATCTACCATTATTATCATTATTTAATTATTATATTTTTTTAAACTGACAATTTCCATGAAATAACATTTGGTTAACATATATTAAAAGAAAAGTTCTTTACAAGTTAATATATCATACATATATAATACAGAGCAAATTTTTTTTTTTTTTACTTCAGCTGCATTAAATGCAACTAACATTAATTATTTCCCCCTTTTTTTAAAAAAAACAACAACTTTTGCTTCATACTTTAAACAATTCATAAGATATGTAAATCTACTATTAAACAAGGCAAAACTCTCCATACAGTAGTGCCACCCTGTGCCAACCAGAATAATCAATGGATCCAGGAGGCCTGAGCATAAAATCCCTATCTAGTGCTTAATCATCCAATATCTTCAGATTAGTTTCTGGTTTGTGGTCTTTGTCAGTGATGAGCCTTGGATCTGAGAGCACTGCACCTAGTACAAGATATGATGGTCATGTGATGTTTAGTGGTTTAACATCAATCTTTCCTAATAGGATAGTGGTGGCTATGGTTGTTAAAAAGCCAAAGACACCAAAATGTATGGGTGCTGAACTGAGTTCAGACCCATATGACTATATAAGCTATTGAGCTTAGATTGAAAATATTGTGTTTTTAATTTCATTATCATAGTTTTGTAGTTAAGTAGAGTTAAAATGTGGCTGCTGGAGGGTTGCATTAGATCCTAAGATCTAGGTGTAGTGCTCTCAGATCCAAGGCTTCTCACTGATGAAGGACACAAGCCAGAAACTAGTCTGGGGATATTGGATGAGTAGGCACTAGATAGGGATTTTATGCACAAGCCTTCTGGCATCCATTTATTACTCTGGTTGGCACAGGATGTCACTACTGTATGGAGAGTTTTGCCTTGTTTATTAACAATTATATGCTAGTATAAGAGATGATGATCATGTGATGTTTAGTGGTTTAAATCTACTATTATTAAGTGCTGAAAAATCTGTAATTGTGCAGATGAAAATTTATATATATACTAACCCTTACTAAACCATGCTAAAATCAGGCTTGAGTTTATTCCATGCCTGATATTATATTTGACAATTAGTTAACTTATCACATGAGAAAGGCAGTCTTATTTTTAATTACATGCAATTAGACATATGTTAATTATGAATAAATGTAAATCTACTATTATTAAGTACTGGAAAATCTGTAATTGTGCAGAAGGAAATTAACTTCCAATCATGCACTGTTTTTTATAACTGTTACAAATCTCTGGGCACTAACCTGTCAATAAGAGTTTTAAAAGTGTAAATGAATCACTTAAACTTAGAACATATTCATATATACACCAACCCTTACTGACTGACTTTATATTAAGGCTTGAGTCTATTGCATGCCTGATGTTAGAATTGACAATTTTTCCTGTGATAGATTAAATAAATTTGTACAATTCAATTTCTGACTATAATATCAGACACATAATAGACCCAAACCCTGATATAAGCACAGTCAATAAGCATTGGAGTATATATGAATGAGCTCTAAGCTTAAGTCATTTATTTAACCATTTAAAATTTCCTGATGGGTGAGTGCACGTGATTTATAACAGTAGGGGAAACAGTCCATGATCAGAAGTTAATTTCCTTCTCCACAATTACAGATTTTTTAATACTTAATGATAATAGATTTACATTTACTCATAATTAATATACACAGGTGGTTAAAAATATGATTCTATCTTTATCCTGAGATAGGTTTAGTAAATTTGTACAATTCAATTATCAATTATAACATCAGGTATGTAATAGATTCAAGCCCTGACATAAGCATAAACAGTAAGGGTTGATGGATACAAGAATATGTTTTAAGGTTCAATAATTCATTTAAGCTTTTAAAACTTTTACTGGTGGATGAGTGCATAGAGATTATGAAAACTGCAGAATCTGAGGTTAATTTCTTTCTGCACAATTAATAAAATATTAAATACAAACTTTAAAACAGTTATGATAAAAGTCTAAACAGCCCCTTTTAAATATAAGACTTACAAAGCAAGATAACTGGAATTTGTTTTCTTCCTGATGGCAAATATTAAACCGTTCATATGTGGACATAATATACTCTAGTAATCTTCAGCTTTGCAATTTGAAATCAGCATTGTTTCTACATTCTAACCAGACATTTAAAGTATCATGTTCAGTTTTTCAGATGTCCAGGTTTGATTAGAAGATAATGGCTTTTCCTTCTTTTACTGGAGATCTGATATTGTATTAAGTGAGAATTCATTGTAATGTAATAAAGAAAAAAATGTACAAGTTTTACTTCTTTCTGTTTTTTTTTATTAATTAATTTACATAATACTTTAATTGCCTGAATTTTTTTCCTATTCTTTGACAAGAGGGTTTAAAATTTTTTTAAAAATCTCATTCAGGGAAGCTACATGGTTGACACTGAAATAAATAATACCTTATTCATTTCAATATGAATAATCATATAGTAATAACAGCTGCAATGACAAGAAAGTACAGAGTTGACATTAAAAATTTGCTCTGCTCAATTCCTTTAAGGCTTCCAAGAGAAATCAAAGGGTCTCCTTTCAGTTAACAGCATATTCCTTTCTGTGGCTTATATTAGATTTTATATATATATATATATTATGAAAAAAGTCTTCAAATTTGAGTATTCAAGATTTTAAAAATTATATCATAGCTTCATTTAATTAAAATTCAAAAAATATTTATTAATACATATTTTAGAAAGGCTTTTAATTTTTTTCACATGTGCTTTGAATGTCTATATAATAGCTAAATGATGTAGTTTTAGACTATAGAGTGAATTCTCAAACCTCAACACAAGATAGAGATTTTATAAAGATAAGTGGCCATCTTATTTTTAACCTAAATTTTTATTTATGTAGGCCAATCTGAAGCATCTTGATTTGAGAGGGTAAATAATTACTCCCTTTACATTTAATACACTATTTGCTTTCACAAATTAACTTAAATGAAATCTTGTGATTATTAAGCACACAGTAAGTCTGTAATTAGAAAAAGAAAGGTTTTTTAACCTTTTTCATATGCACCTTAAACATTTATATAACAGGCAAAGAATGTAGTGTTTGACTATGGAGGAACTCTCAAACCTCAACACAAGATAGGACTTTATAAAGAGCAGTTATTTTATTTTTAACCTAAATTCTTACTTATATAGGCCAATCTGAAGCATTTAGATTAAAGATAATACAGCTCTTATCTTTATAAAGTCCCTGTCTTATAAGGAGATTTGAGAGTTCCCTTTATAGTCAAAGACTACATCTTTTGGCTATTATAATTAAGGTACATGGGGGAAATGTTAAAAGTCTTTCTCTTTCTAATTACAGACTTATTGTGTGCTTAATAAATAATCAGAATGTTACATTAGTTTCTACATTTCCATTAAAAAGATCTTAAATATTAACTTATAAATCACAAGAGTTTATGTAAGTTAATTTGTGAAAGAAAATAGTGGATTAAATGTGAAGACAGTAATATCTTCACACTCTCAAATCTTCAGATTGACCTATATAAATAAGAATTTAGATTAAAGATAAGACAGCTGTTCTTATGTTTATAAAATCTCTATCTTGTGTTAAGATTTGAGAGGTCCCTGTATAGTCAAAAACTACATCATTTGGCTATTATACAAACATTTGAAGTGGATGTGAAAAAGGTTAAATCATTTTTATCTTGGATTGTCCCCATCCCCAGACCAGTTTCAACCTATGGGTCTCTTCAGTAAGGAGTTATATAAAGTTAGAAATGTATCATGTTAAATAAATACAATAAATGTATGTTTAATTTACTATTGTATATAATCTGTGTAATCAAAACTAGTAATAGATTATTTAATAAATTTAATTTATACTAGTAATATTATATAATGAGGATACAAAAAAAAAGTCAGAATGAATTTAGACAAAGACAATCCAATTACAGGACTTATAAACTAGATGAGACTATTATTATTGAAACCAAGAAAGAAGATGACTAATCATACATCAGGAAAGACATTCTACTTAAAGTCAGTAAAATACCAGAATCATGGTTTTAAGAAAAAATAATTGTGTTAATATAGTAAAACTATTAGATATTAAATTATGTCAAAAGAGATTAAGTTCTGTGTATTTTACTTCCATAGACTAAGACAATGAATATCTCATACTAATTTATATTATAATTTGTATAAGCTTATAGATGAATCTATATCTAATTATTCAGCAAACTATTAATTGAATAGATAGATATACATAATATCTGAATTATTGACTTGTAAGAAAATTATTATTAATTCATAAAATATTTATAATTTCTTATTGTCTATATAGTTAAATTTATTTTGCATATCTATTTTTAGGATATCTCCAGAAGATATAGCATTTCACACAATTATCATTGACGCAAGCTATGTGTAGGTTTTATTTTTAAAAAAATTAAAAATTTATAATAGTGTAAGTTATGCAAGTTGGAATAGCTAAATTGATATTAACAATTTAAGAAATTACAGACTATATTTTGCATGTATAAGAATAAATACAGTAATATTATTGTATTTTTCTGATTCAAAAGTCATAGAAATTGTTAATAAACTATGTGACATGAATATGTAGATTTACTGTATGAACAACTTATTAAACATCTAGCAAACTATTTCAGTCCATATCCTTCAAGACATATTTCAGAAACCATAGTCAGGCCAAAAATAATGCAGTTTTTCACAAACTAATTAAAAATTGTGTTTATGATTCTATTCTGGAAGTGGTTCTTCTTGTGATATTTTTATGGAGGGTGCACAGTAATAATATAAGATAACAACTAATGGCAAATATTAAATTATGGTATAAAGATGCACCAAAATATGGAATTGATACATAAATATACTTTGAAAAAACTAGAAATTTTTTCAAATATAAAATCACATGAATATAGGCCAATAACTGTGAATATATGTTATTACTGTGGCAAGTTAGACATAAAGTATTACTTAATTAATATAGTAAATATACAAAATATCTTTCCATTGGACATGTGAACTGTAAGCACACACACACACATATATATTTTTTCAAAATATATAAGATATTTGTGTACGTGCATATTGATGCATAATTATTTTTTTATATATGTATTTAAGTAGTATGTGTGTGAGCATGCTATTAATTTTTTTTTTTTCATTATTGTAATTATTTCACATTTTAATATATACTGTACTGATAATAATATAAACACTAATACAACATTTTATTATTGTCAATTAATTTTGAATGATTTTGAACAATTTTGTTTTTGTCAGTTTTTTTAATCAAATGTACAAGTAGAAAGGAACAAAAGCAGTTATGGTCATTTTGCAAATATTCCATAAAAAAATATTGTATTCTATTTTTTATAGTAAATATTTAAAAATATCAAATTTTTTGGAAAACTAAAATACAGGAAAGTATATGCAGTAACATATTTAAAAAAAAAGAAATAATCCATATGTATATACAACGTATTCTTAAATATAAGATAAATAAATAGCAGTATATTTTCAATAATTTTTTTTTTTTTTAAGTATCATAGCATCGGCCGGGACGCGAACCCGCAACCCGGGCAACTGCCTCTTTACAAAACAGTCACGCTAACCTCTCGACCACCAATGCAAGACTATTTTCAATAATTTTGATATTAAATATTAAATTAAATTTATTTGCTTATAGATATATGTGAAGATACAGACTTCTATATATCCCATTGTCTGCACATTTTTATTATCATTTTATTGAAATAAAACTACTACTTAATTTAATTTTGAAATAATATGCATAAAAAAAAAGAAAAGAAGATTAAATTAATGATAAATGAAAAATACCAACATCTTATCTTAATTTTCTAATATTAGTACTAACATCTATAAATTAAATTAACTACTATTATTATACTAGTGTGTGCTATTAATTTTGAATTATATTTAATTAGATTACAGCAGTGTGTAAATTAGATAACTAAACTATATTTTAATTTCAAAATGAGGAACTTCTAACATTTGAAATTGAAATTATCTCCATATTTTGCTCATTTTATTAATAAAATATTATTTGCTTAAAATAGGTTTTTGAATGAAGTCTCCATATTGATCTTTAAAATCATTTAAATCTAATAATTATTCCAATCATGAACAGAAAATCCATTTGATTAACCCCATCAAGCTTTAATAAATAGACATATTAAATTAAAAAGTTTATTTCTTTATAGTGTGCATTTCTCTTTCTTTTCATACTTTCTCTTCCTACTTTTCTTAGTACTCTATCATACATATATATGTGTAAATATTAAATCACAAAAGTGTCTATTAGTATTAATTAATAATTGATATACTTTCCAGAGCAGCCATATTTTATCATGTCTCACATTTTATATAGTAAGGAATATTTTAAACACTTAGGTAAGAGGAATAAATTTTTAGATAAATCAAGAAATATATTGCAAATTAGTTTAAAATCAAAATTTTGATTTAAAAAGCAGATATTTCTTTTATTTCTAAACTTTGCCAATGAAGATTCAAAGGAAAAAAATATGTAAAATTAAATAATAATAGTACTAAATATATATGTAAAGTTGTCAAGGGTTAGTGGCTGAGTGGTCAGTACAGCTGCCTTACAAGCAGTTGTCTCGGATTCACTTCCCGGCCAATGCTTTGACACATGAATATATATATATGTAATGTTGACGATTAAACCTTAAAAGTAATTATTATTATTAACGATTATATAAGACAATACTATTGTACTTTTAGTGTTAAAAAACAGCTGCAGCATATAAATAAAGTTAAAACCTCATAGAAATTTGTTTTTAATTGACAAACAAATAATGTGACTAATTGCAGGCAAAGTAGCAATCAGTTTATCCATTTAGCGTTAGGCATAAGTTTCTATATAATTTTAGTGTTATGTATATATAGTAATTAGAGGAACCTTCACTCGCAATATCTACACACTGAATATAAAATAATTTGCTTTTTTTCTAAAAATATGATAAAACTTCATACAAGTTTGTTCTAAGAATTTACATATGTATGAACTCAATAAACACCCTATAAAATAAATGTTTTTTTGTTTGTTTTTTTACATTTAAAATGAAATCATAATTCTTACCTTTAATAGTAATGTTCCAGGAATAAATCGTTTCATTAGTGACTGAGCATGAGCTACTTCAATGCCATCACTACCAATTGATGCTCTAACCGTTATTTGAGGATCGCTATCCAAAAGATTAACAAAAACTCGATAAATCTGACCAGGCTTAATAAATCTTGATGCAAGGATGAAATAGGTTCTATAAAAAAAAATTATAAAAATGTAAAATTTCTATATATGTGTGTGTAATGTTTTAATTAAAATATATTATAAATGCACATATATTGTAACAGAATAAAGTTTAAACCACTAAACATCACATGATCTATATGACTATATAAGTTAATGAGCTTGGTTTGAAAATATTGTGTTTTCAATTTTATTCTCATAATTTTATAGTTAAATAGATATAAAAGATGGCTGATGGAGGGTTGCATTAGATCCTAAGATCTAGGTGCAGTGCTCTGAGATCCAAGGCTCCTCACTGATGAGGGCCACAATCTAGAAACTAGTCTGGAGATATTGGATGAGTAGGCACTAGATAGGGATTTTATGCACAAGCCTTCTGGCATCCATTGATTACTCTGGCTTGCACTGAGTGGCACTACTATATGGAGAGTTTTGCATGTTAGAATAAAGTTTGTGTTAGGCTCTTATTTAATAGCTCCATAGATTTGGGTGGCATTTTTAACAGACTAAAAATGAACAAAGAAAGAATAAGTCCTGGTTTAATAACACCTCATGAATTGTGATGACATTTGCAACACAATAAAACTGTAGCTCATCTGTTGATCACCATTTGTGATAGATTGGAAATAAAGACAATAATAATGGAATAATACTGTCTTATAAGTAATAATGTCTGTCCAACATATAATAATATATAATAATATAGGATGAGGATGGTAAATTTTAGTATTACTCATGAATTGACTCTGTTTATTAAGATATAAGCCTATCCTAAATGTTAAACACTATTTATAACTGAATAAAATGATTCATAAATGGATAAAAATAAGAAATGAAAACTTTAGTGTAATCTGCAAACTTAACACACGAATTGTAACTATGTAAAGTATAACCCAATAATTGATCACTAATTCTAACTAAAAAAATGAAAATAATGCAAATAAAATGAAAATAAAAATAATACTATCAAAGTAATAATATCTCAACACAGTAATATGTCTGTATTAAATATATCAATTGTAATGGAATGAAAGATTCAATGATAATAAAAGTCTTTGTTAACCTATAGATTTATGTATATTATTCCATTCTTAATAAAATAAATAAAATTTTCTCTTTTAAAATGCTATAAATTCATAACATTAAATTGTAACAGAATAAAATATCTCAGTAATAAACTATAATAAAATACAATACCCAAAACTGATTAATCTAGCATGTCTCATCTACTTCACCAATTTACAATAATATAGATTAATATCAACTCACTAAATAAACTTAAAGTTTATAACATCTGATCATGATAACATGAACTAAATGAAAGATTCTTATTTGATACTTATACAAATACTATTAACAAATCATAACAAATTATCCTTCAAATCAATAAAGCTAAGTTACTTAACTTTAAATTTATAAATCAGCATTTATTTTTTATAGCATCTGTATACAATTGTAATCACATTTATATCGGCTTTTTCAAACCAAATTGTGCAAACGCTTTTTGCGAGTGTTAAATAATAAATGAATACCCTCTGACCCATACAAGATATAGAATTTATGCAGCAATAAAAGGAATCCTTTTATTGCTGCATAAATTCTATATCTTGTATGGGTCAGAGGGTATTCATTTATTATTTAACACTCGCAAAAAGCGTTTGCACAATTTGGTTTAACTTTAAATTATAATTACCCTAATATGTCAATTATTACTAATAATCTATTATAATCAAATGTTAATATCAAAGCTTAGTATTTAAATTAAATTTATGATCTATATCGATGTGCATTAAATTTAATCAAAGTAAATCATTCTATTTAATAGGATTGAAATATCAATTTCAATATATGCCATTACAAATTTTATAATATAATAAGATTATCATCTTTATAACTAAATACTAAATTGCTTTAACATTTTATCCAATGAATAATAGTCTAAAAGAATATGCAGATATTCCACTGTAACCACCTTTACTTATTCCAAACAATTAATATATTTGTAATTTATAAACTATCAAACTAGCTCAGATATAAATGTCTATATTAAAATAACTATTGCATATAATTAACAAAATAATTAGGATAATCTGCTAATTACTTATTAAATATCTAGCAATACCAAATCAATCAATTTATTATTATATAAAATGAATACCTGGTTCAAATGATAATATACTGGATTTACAATACAGAAAATAATAAGTAATTGTACAAACACTAATTCAATCACTTAATTCCAAAACTGTCTTATGAGTATTTATTATAAACTATATGATGTAAGTCAATACATGACTATTATCTGTCAAAATATTATTACTCAATAGGTTTATATTATAAACTGAATGACAACTAAAGCAAATATACTTGTTTTAAATTAATTAAAAATTTATTAACAATAAATATATATATAAAAATGACAAATAGACAATAGTCATTTGAAACATATACTATAATTAAATCTTGACATATATTCTCCATTGAAATTAATATTAATAAAATAAGTGTTTATACATTAAAATTCACCTATATAATGTTTAATTTATAATATATATATATGTGAAATAAAAAAATGTGGCACATATACATTCTTTGAAATAAAAGAAAACTAATGACACTTTTCTAATCTTCATAATAAAATTATTAATTAAAATGAAATATAATAATCATAGGTTTATTTATTCATTCATTTTACTTTTCAAATAAAATCCCAATGAATAATTATTATGATATAGTTCTTTTAGATTTTGAATACTTATAAGATGCATATTCAAAAATAATTTGCAGTTAACAAATAAGATAATATTTTAAATAAATTTTACTTGCCAAAATTTAAGATATAAATTTAAATTAATGTTAACTTCCTTTTATTTCACATATATAAAAACAATTAATTATCTAACTTAAGATGTAGCAATCAATTATATTTATAAGTATTATATAATTAATGATGTGATTCTAATCATCATCATTCTGTATAGTATTTAAAAGTAGCACAATAGTTCCAATGTTTATTCTGAGAGCCATAATTTAATGATATTTATTAATCTAATTCAAGTAAAAGTATCAAAAACAGTTATCCCCATAATATGTATTTCATTAATTCCATATATTTTCCCCAAGTATTACATTTTATCCTTCATTTTGCAGGTATTTAATATTATAATGGGATTATGAATGAACAGATGCCAATCTCTATTTTGATTTAAATCCTGAGTTCAAACACTTCACTGATATTATAAAGTAATATCTGCAAATGAAAGCAATTCTCATATACAACATTACATTGTTAGCTTTTATATTTCATTATTAAAACATTTTGTTCACATGTGATATCCATTTTTAGTAGGAAATTATTAAGGGAACTTTGAATGCTATAAATTACTTCCTCATTTCTTTAACAAATTTTCAATATAACCCTTCTTATTCCATTATTTTTATAGTTAATAAGTAAATACTTTTAAAATAAATATAAAAAAATATGAAAGTGGTTTAGGTTTGCATCCATGAAGACCATAACATTGTTCAATCCCTTGTATAACCTTTTATAATTGATTTCATTAAAATCAAGGTTACACACTTTATTTATACTCTTATACTGAAATCACTCTGCATTCCATGTTTAAATTATTTTTACAACAATAATAATAAAATGGAAAAAATGTTACAAACATTACACATATAATAAATAATATTCACATTTTAAAATACAAACAATATTCTTTTAATTCAACACAAAGTAAAACAATTTACAGCATATTCTCACCTTACTGCCCTGGAAATATATATATTCCCAAAACAATTTTACATATATCATATAAATAATAACAAATATCTTTAAGACATTAAACATTCATGTGTATTGTTTATAATCTATTATTCATGAATGCAATAACCAAAATACATAAAATAAAGAAACAATAACTTTATTAAAAACTATAAATTTAATTATTTATATATGCATTTTAAATTAATAATATTAATTTATAATTTTATGTTGCAATAATAATAATAATTCAGTTTTTGCTTTAATATTTCATTGCCATAGTAAGTTATTTTAATGCTCTTGAGGCTAATACATTCTTTATTAAAATCAACTAAGAATAATATATATACACTTGACATTTCCATCACATACTGAACTTACACAAAATTTCAGTTGGCACAATATATATATATAATTAATTTAATAGTTTAATTGATTGTTATATAAAATTGGAAAAAAGATTTGCAATTTTACTTTAATTAAAGAGAAATGATGCATGTGATAATAATAGGGTTGTTAATCTGTTTAGCTTTTGTATTAATAAGAAGGTTTAAAAATTCTTAGTAAAAATTGTTGTTGTTGTTGTTGTGCCATCTTATAGTGGGAATGTTTCTATTTCAGGAATCAGGTGCTTTTAGAAATAAATTAATAGCTAATAATATAATAATCCTCTCAAAGAAAATCAAAGTGATATAGACATATGCTAATAGATATATGATTTTATAAGTAAAGTTGAAAAAAAATTAAAAATCCATGTTAGGGATAAAATTAATTAGTATTATAATGAAAAGTTAAAATTATTTTATATAGCAGCTTATTACATGGTTATTTTAAAGATTATAGAATTCCTAAAATATTTTTGATTATGTTAAGATTCATATATTTGATAATATGGATATATATATATATCAGTAAGTTAATAGAGTGAAAAGTATTCATGTGATTATTAGCACATTATCTATGAAGGTGTTATAATATATAGACGCTCTAGAGTTAGATTATAAGAGTTTTTTAATAATTTGAATAGCTTTGATTCCTGTATTAAATTTGCTATAGAAGCATATAATTTGAAATTTAATAGATTAAAAGTTAAATTTATTAATTTATAAGGGATAACAAGGAAGGGATTAAATAAACTAATTATCTTGCATACAATTTCCTTACTACCCAACAAATAATTTTTTGTTTAACAATGTACAATTAGAGATACTAAAAAAATAATAAATTCGCATTTTTATTTTTAATTTCATCATTTGAATGAACTTTTTTTTTTTTTTAACATATAAAATATAAAACTGTCTTTTATGGAATATAGAAAAACTATTACAATTATTTAATTTTTCAGTTTTTAAACAAAAATTAAATAATGCTGGAGATATATATTATATTTCTTATAAAAAAACAAACATAAACAATCTTCTTAAATGTAAACAAACTGAAATGATAATAAAATTCATAAATGGCACTTTGAAGATTTGATATCATTATAACATAATTAATCTGATATAACTTCTAATTACAGTGCAGGAAATCACTGTGCTACGAAGGAGAAATGCTTAATTTGATATAATCTTTCTCTCTCTAGTTTACATATAAATTTTAAAAAAGCATAATTTTATTTATGTATTTAGAAGTTATAAACAATATCTTTTGACATAAACAAATTAAAGTGATTATAAAATTCATAGATGAAATTTTGGAGATTTGACTTGATTTAATTTTTTTGATTATCATTAATTTAATGTAAGCTTTCCAATTCTAACTTTCATGAAAATTACAAAGGCATGAATAAACTTTCTCTAATAAAAGTTATAAGTAAAATTTTCATAAAATAATAATTTCTTTTACAAATATAATAGATAGGGTATGAGCACAGACTTTCACATGACCCACTACTCTCCACACTATCTCATAACTCTGATACACTTGAACACACATATGTTGAAAAGATAAATAATCACCAATAGACATATTTCATGCTAAACCAGCAATCATCAGTTGGTCCAGATTACCATCTCTACACATATATGCTACAAGTGCTCAGATATATATTAAGATAGCAAATCCTCCTACTTTAATGGACAGGCTTCAATCTATTCCACACTCCAACTCTTCAACCGTCCATCCAATTGAAAATCTGATCAGAGTTATGAGATAGTGTGGAGAGTGGTGGGTCTTGTGAAAGTCTGTGCTCATACCCTGTCTATTACATATATAGACACAGGAATATATAAGCCTGTGTATTTCAGCTTTTACAAATATAAAAAGCATAAATAATTTTATTTGATGTAAATAAATCAAAGTAATATAACTTCCAATAACAGCACTGAAATATTCTCATTTGATCATTGCTACTTACATCTACTCATATAAATTTAAAAAGCACAAATAATTTTTCCCAAAGTAAAAACTGTAATCAACTATTTAAGAAAATAAGAAATCTTATGTATGGACATTTTTTTTGTAAAGTATATATAATATTTTCAATTTTAAAAATATAAATAAACAAGTAAATGAACCAAAGTAATAACTAAGCATTATACAATGTGATAAATGAGACACTATTATAGCACTCATTGGAACATTTAATTTCATTATATAAATTTCAAATTGAACAAGAAAATGTTCACTGTACAATTTGTTTGCTCTAGAAGTACGAGCATTATATCACCATTCCTCAAGCTTATAGATGATGGCTCAGGGATGGGGTGAAAAGAACTATTCTTTTTATAAAATTTATAATGAGGTCAATATTCTTCCTAAATAATTATTAATTTGGTAATTTGTTTTTTATTGTTCTATTTTGTCTTTCTATTTGTTTACATTTTCTTTAATCTCTTATTACTTCTATCAATATTGGACAGTAATACAGAATAATATTGTAGCAGTTCATCATGGTCACATTAATATCAAAATATCATTTCACAGCTTCTTAGGAAAACACTTATAAACTACTCCCATATAGTAATTGAACAAGCCATAGAATTCATGATTATCAAAAGTTAATATTAATATGACAGTTCTAATAATAAAATATGTAAAAAAAAACCAATGCTGTCATTTTATATAAGTTAAAATTCTACTTAAAATATATGTTGCTGTTTTAGAAATTTATTTTTTAATTCCTTATGTACACCTGGGTCTTGTTTTATGCGGATTATTTTAATGCGATTTTGAAGTTATGCGATTCATATTTTTTCTTAACATCTTTCACTATATTTATTAGATATCAAGAAATTTAAATTATTAATAACATATTTTCACTTGAAATACTTTTTTCCCCCAAAAATATAATGTTATATTAGCAGCTAAGGTGAATATGGCCTGAAGCTGTATTTAGAACTTAGCTTCTATGTAAATAGCCTATTTATACTAATGAGTAAATAATAATAATAGATTTATATTTACATATAAAAATATCGCAATAAATATTCAAAAAATTTAAACTTTTAAAACGTATTGTTATATATAACAGAAATAAATAATATTTTAGATTTTTAAAATAAAAAACGAAGATTTTATAAACTGAAAATAATCTTTCTAATGATAATGTTTTGATTGCGATCTTATTTTTTTAATATAGAAACAGAAAACCATTAACACAACACAAGACTGAAAATGGCACTAGTTGTACATCACATCACGAATGAAAATAAAGTGGCTTAACAGGTTTCTCTGTGGATAATTGCTGAGATTCTTGACTTCGTTTAAGGAGAAGCCATAATACACCACATCTCATCGAATCTGATTTCTCACCAGTTACAAATGAACGCTAGCGGTAATGATTAAAATATGTATGAAAAATGTAAAATTAAACACTGTAGTAATAAAAAAGTTTGTCTTGTATTAATATTTTTCAAATATTTGAAATTTTTTATTAGTCATACTTTATTTGCTTATTTTTTTAATGCGAATTTTAAAGTAATTTTTCTTTATTGCTTTGCTTTTATGCGAATTCTGAAAATTACAACCCCTATCCCCCATTTTTCAAGATAAATTAAGTCTATTTTTGTGTGATTTTTTTTAATGCGAGTTTTCTGTGGAACCTATCTACTGCATAAAATGAGACCCAGGTGTATAATTAATGTGAAATTTTTTTACATTTAAATGAAATTATCATTAGAAAGCTTGCTGACTTTCATTAATTCTAAATGTATCACTTCCATAATATTTGAATATAATTAAATATAAAAGTAAAGATAAGCCAAGGGCTTAACACTCTTAGAAATAAACTGCATGCTCAATGGTGATAATGGCATATATCATTATAATTGCATTTCTATTTTTAAGTCTATTTATCCAACTAATACAGATTACATTAGGATCTTTATCTTCTAAATAATAATTATATATATATATACACACACACACTGACTAATATTGGACATCTAATTGAATTGAGTAAGAGTTGGCCATTTGAAGAAAAATCACTCATTAGTTATGTGAAAAAAATTCCAGTTTATCCAGTCAGGATTCAAAATCAAGTTAGTGTCACAAGATCCATTGAATAAAAATACATGAAAATAATATTAACTTTTGGAAATTTTAAATGTAAACTCCAAATATAATATCTCAAAGTTTCACCAGAATGAAATATAAAGTTTTTTTTTTGGTACTTATGAGTTTTCATGTAAACCAAGATGGCAGCCGATATTTTTGATAAATGTACAGTTTCAAGTGCCTATAATCTACTGAAGATGTGTTAGTTATTAAATTAAAACAAAACTAATAAATTGATTGTTGAATTTTAAAAAAGTGTTTTTTTGTTGGCAGTTTTTTTTTTTTTTGGTAAATTGTCATAATAATAAAAATTTGGGATCTTTCTGTCACAGAACATGATGCAGTGGACTATTTCCAAAGGTATGGGATCCTGCCCTCCCAAAAGGTGAGCATTGAAAGTCACAATATGATTACATGCTGTCAACATGAATAAACTGTAAATATTGTAATTAATTTTTTCATGGTGATTTCTTTTTTTAAAATAATAGTAATAAAAAATAAAATGTAAATATGAAATACAATATTTCCTAGCAGACATTTTTTGTAAACATTTTTAGGGAATATCTGAAACTGTAGATTTATCAAAAATACTTGAATAGCAAACTTCCATTTAAATAAAAATGACAAATATCATATACTTTATATACTTTGATAATTAAAAAAGAATATCAATGAGATTTTAAAAAGCAATATGTATATTTATTATGTAATTTGAGTTTACATTATCTACATAAACATTTTGTTAGTTTATTTCTTTTATTTTAATTCTAAGATTATTTAAAATTAAAACAGTTTACTTTGTTATTAACATGGTTTTTACTAACACCTCATAATACATATTTTAACAAATGATGATGTATTAAAAATTATTTTATTTTATCTTGCAGCAAAATTTTAATTTTTTTTTTATTCTTAGTATGATAAAGTTAATGATATATAGATATATTAATAAAAGTATATAGTCTTCTATGATGACAATAAAAAAAACTTGTATTGATAAATTTATTTGTTAACATTTTATTTACTGCATACATTTCAAAAATAAATTTTAAACATAAAATATTAAATTGTTAAAAGTATAGTATGCATGTATGTGGATTTTATATATTTCGAGATAATTCAAAAAGCATTATATTTTATGTATTCAATATATTACTTTAAAATAATTAATTTATTTTAAATGGCTATTTAAAAGTTGATTATAATATATAGAATAGATAAATATAAAGAGATGTCTATTTTGTTTTTTAAATATATTTTGTTTCAAAATAACAATCAACCCTTAAGATAGGACCAATCTCATCCTGTAGTCAAGAAAACATCTTTTAACAATAAAGATGTTATCACCTTTAACTATGGTATGAAATATTTATATAGACATTAAAGATTGCATTTTGCCAAGGAATGTGATATTAAACTAATAAACATCACATGACTACCAGCTCTTATGCTTGTGTATAACTGTTGTTAAAACAGGCAAAACTCACTATATATATTGCCACACACAGCAAGCTAAAGTAATCAATGGATGCCAGAAGGCTTGTGCATAAAATCCCCATCTAGTGCCTACTCATCCAATATCCCAAGACTAGTTTCTGCCTTATGGCCTTCATCAGTGAGGAGCCTTGGATCTGAGAGCACTGCAACTAGATCTTAGGATCTAATGCAACCCTCCAGCAACCACCTTTTATCTCCATTTAACTACAAAATTTATGAGATTTAAACTGAAAACACCTTAATGTTTTCAATCCAAGCCCATTAGCTTATATAGTCATATGGGTCTGAACCCAGTTCAGTACCCATACATTTTGGTGTCTTTGGTTCTTTAATAACCATAGCCACCAATATCCTATTAGGCAGCATTGGTTTTAAGCCAATAAACATCACATGACCAACAGCTCTTATGCTTGTGTATAACTGTTGTTAAAACAGGCAAAACTCACTATATATATATTGCGACACACAGCAAGCAGATCCAAGGCTCCTCACTAATGAAGGCCATAAGCCAGAAATTAGTCTGGGGATATTGGATGAGTAGGCAATAGATGGGGATTTTATGCACAAGCCTTCTGGCATCTATTGATTACTGTAGCTTGCTGTGTGTGGCAATATATAGAATGTGATATTAGTAATGCAAAAAAGTTTAAACAAACCTCATTAATCAGGCAAATAAAATGTGTTCTGAAAGCAGAGTAATAAATAATCAATTATAACTTCCAGATTCTAAAAGCAGATTAATAGTCATTTATAACTACAAATTTCCCCATAGAGTATATATTTACTAAGACAATACAGCCAATTACTCAAGGCTTTAATAGGTTTAGAAATATAGGTGATAACAATCAATCCTTAAGTTATCAACAATTGCAACTTGTTTTAGTTTATAAATTATGTTCGTTTTTATTGTTTTTAAAACATATTGTAATTTTTTTTATATATACGTCAAAGCATCAGCTGGGAAGTGAACCCAGGACAATGGCTTGGAAGGCTGCTATGCTAAGCACTAGGCCACCAACGCTTGACAATATATTGTAATTTTTTATTTTTATAATGTTTTAAAAAGATATTTTAACATCATGAATGCTGGTGTGTTTGAAAAAGAACATTTGTAGAGTAGTCAAATGGATAAATTTGATTCTTAATTGAAAAAAACCTATAGAAATGAGTGAAACTTCAGTTTATAACAAGTATGACATCATTGAGACAAAACTATTTAAATCCTTGATCTTAGATTATATTTTTATTTCAATGGATAAACAACACTGAATTAGTGCATGTATATAAATACATTTATTTAGCATTTTAAAAAGAATAAGATGATGTAAAAATATTACAAATACCTATGTAAAAAGTTCCTAGTCTTTTGAAAATCTACGGATAACATTTAATATTGGAGAATTAATCTTATAATGATAAATAAGGTAATAACAAATTTGGACACTACAATATAGGTTTACTAGGATATTCTGAGGAAGTTAATAAATAATATTACTGCTATTTAAATACTTCCTGAATGCAGTGTCATTGTAAAATGTTGAGAAAAAAATATTTGATTAAAATTGCAAAACCAATCAAAAAATAATTTTATGGAATTTGCTGATGGATCAACATGGAAAAGCCAGAAAAGTCTCCATGAGAATTGTCAAAAGAAATGTATGGAAGATTTTTAAACTGTCAAATGTATAGATATTTTATTTTGATTATATAAAATAAATGTTGTTTCCAATGAAGAAGGTCAATTAGTTAACATTCCCTATAAGTAAAAAGAAGCTTATCAGGTAATTTATTTTATGCAAATTCTTCAAATTTAAAAGTCTATATATTTATTTATTACATAAACATTTTCTAACCAAAGTTAGTTAAATAAATAGTAAAATATTTATTAGTGAAGATTTTAATTTATCTAAATAAAGATATGTTAATTCTTCTATATTAAAAAATTGCTGTTATGTATAAATATTTATAGATGATAGTAATAAAACTATAAATAGAATAACTACTTACAGTACAATTTTGATGACAAATAGTAAACAAATCAAACATATTAAATAAACATTAAAAAATTAATTTTATTTTAGCAATATTTGTGCTAGTATATAACCTATTTTGGTCTTTCTTGGTATGTGCTTGCAGCACATAATTATGGAATGGGTTTGATAAATAGATACAAATCAATCTAGCGGTACATATACTACAAAAAATGCATTATTCATTTATATCTTACATTTTTTATTATTATATATTTTTTTGTTAATAAATTTTCACTTCTAGTTAATTAAATTCGATTTTTAGTGATCACATGTAGCTAAATCACGGCATTCACATACTTAAACAAAGGCAAAACTCCCCATACAGTAGTGCCATCCTGTGCCAAACAGAGTAATCAATGGATGCCAGAAGGCTTGTGCATAAAATCCCTATCTAGGGCCTACTCATCCAATATCCCCAGACTAGTTTCTGGCTTGTGGCCATCATCAGTGAGGAGCCTTGGATCTGAGAGCACTGCACCTAGATCTTAGGATCTAATGCAACCCTCCAGCAGCCACCTTTTAACCCTACTTTACTACAAAACTATGAGAATGAAATTGAAAACATTGTTAATATCTTCAATCTAAGCTCAATAGCTTATATAGTCATATGGGTCTGAACTCAATTCAGCACCCATACATTTTGGGGTCTTTGGCTCTTAAACAACCATAGCCACCACTATCCTATTAGGCAGGATTGGTGTTAAACCATCAAACATCACATGATCACCATCTCTGTACTAGCACATAATTTGTTGTAAACAAAGGCAAAACTCCCCATACAGTAGTGCCACCCTGTGCCAAACAGAGTAATCAATGGATGCCAGAAGGCCTGTGCATAAAATCCCTATCTAGTGCCTACTCATCCAATATCCCCAGACTAGTTTTAAATTATGTGCTAGTATAGAGATGGTGATCATGTGATGTTTGATGGTTCATTCACATACTTATTGGTTAATTACATCTTAATGTATTGTAACTGTTAACAATCCTGTATGCAATTTCATGAGAAGTAAAATAGCATTATGAATTATTAATATATTTACGGAATAGATAAATTATAATGATATAGAAGTTTAAATATTTATTACCTGTTTAACAAATATGATTTAAATTCAATAAAATCTCTTTCTAATTTATAATATACTTTATAATTTAATGAATTTATTTCTTTTATTCCAGTTCAAAGTGATTAAATTATGAGAATTTCTAGTTAGTATCCCTATTATTTTATCATTACAATATATAATGTTTTTATTTTTAATTCTGTATTTTTCAAATGACATTTACAACTTAAAAAAAAAAAAACAAAGATAAAAAGTTTGTAAAGATACAAAGTCATTTAAAAAATCATTTATTTGAAAGTAAAAAACCTGAAGATTAACTCTTTACATACAAAAAACCTATTTACAAAATACTAATAAACAGAAAAGACAGTTTGAAGAGATTTTAACAGATATTTTCAATAATACAATTCTTCTAACTACTGCTTAAAAAATGAACAAAAGTTTGAAAACTGATCAACCTGTAACTATTTTAAATTTGTAAGAACTGTTATCTGCTTATAAAAAAACCTAAAAACTATGAACTTAATTTATTAAAACATTACATATGTATGAGTGATTGAAACAATTTGAATCCCAGAAAAATTTTCTTTATTTGTGAAAGTAAATGTTACTAGTAATGAATATCTTTGTCTTTTAAAATATATTATACAGTGAATTATAAAGATTTATAAAGTTATTGAAATTATTAGAAATTAATTCTGCTTATAAATATAAATACAATATTTAGCAAACAGAATTATAGAACACCTTTGCTTATTTATGTTTATTCCTAATGTTTGTAATGTCCAATTTATTATCTATTTAAAATCTTAAATGACAGATTTAAAAAGTTTATTTTTTCCATTTATTTGTAAAAAAGACTAATTTAGATGGCACAGCTGAATAATTTATACATAGCTAATTGTTATATTGTAATAGTGCAGAGTCAAAGGGTAAACTTGTGTGGTGGAAAATTATCATATTATCAAACCCAATTAGTACACTAATTGAAATTTAAATATACTAATATAATGAATATGATAAGCATGAAAGATCAGCAAAAACAAATACTAACTATAAGTTTACCAGTATTACAAAAAAGAATAATCATTCATCATCATAAATGATCAAAAAATAAAATCAACAATCAATCTTGTGAATAATTTGAAAGGTGTCCATTTTAGACCAAATTAATTATTAAGCCCATCCAAGCTGGAGGCAGATTATATGAACAATAATTTGGATGCACAAACTTAAATGCTAACCCATAAAAATATAACAATTAAAAAAATAATGCTGGGATACTAGAACATGTGATCAATATCAATGATCTCTGGCCACATAATACCATTAATGTACTGGCCAACTATAAACTTAATTTCAAATAATAAAATAAAATTTATTGTACAAACATTAAAGAATATCCATTTGCACCAAATAGGATCATCTGGATATCCATAAGATTAGACATAAATCCCAATCCACGTAATTTAACCATGATGCATGAACCCAGCTTAGATAACAAGAGTTCTATAACTGTTACTGTGAGCAAGAGATAAATAAATAAATAAAGCATAATATTTTAAACTTATTATAGGATTAAATAAATTCACTAAAATAACTCAATAAAAAATAAATTTATTCATTAGAAACAATAGTAATAAAATGAAATTAAGGTCTTCTAAGTATACTATAAATATAAATTTGGCTAATCTAATTTTAATTAAAATACAAAAAATGCTACTGCATTGTAATTTACATATATCTCAATAGGTTTACACAAAACACACACACACATAAGCACTCAGATGTATTATGATAATAATTTAAAACTAACATCTCTGAATTATCATAAACCAATAATACAAATTCATTTTTATAATAGATAATAATTAATTTTAATGTATATATGGTCAATGACTGACTTAAATACATGTCTACATAAAATGTATCCATAAAAGCACTCAGATGTGCTGTAACATCTTTGAATTGTTATAAACTAATTATAAAAAAATCATTCATTTTTAATAATACATTATTAATTTTAATATATATGAGTACCCATTCAAATTTGTGTGCACACAATGATGGTTATAAAAAAAAACTTATTAAAGTTATATTTTTACAAAAAAAAATTAATTCCATGCTAAAAAAAACATAAACATAAAACTAATGCAGACATACGTCATACGTGTGTATTACTATTATCTTCTTACAAATCAAAGTTATTAGTAGGATTTTAAATGAAAGTTGCTGTTTTTTTTTTTAAATATATTGATTCTTCTATAATCCTTCATAAAGTTTTTTGTTCCAGATTGCTCCTAATTGTAGGCATCTTTAATAATATTTCTTCTCCAATATAAAAAGATTTTTAAAGTTTCTTTTTTTTTAATTTCAAAAGTAAATTACAAAATAGAATCAATCCTGTTTTTAGATGTATAATTCAAGCATAGCTTATTTACTTTTAAACTTGTAAATTAGAGATTTTAACTCCAAAGTCAAGTACTTAAAAATATTTGTCATTTTCAATAAATTATTTTTTTGCTCACACTTTATATATTTGACCAGCAATAACTATACATTTGTGATTTTTTGCATATAGATTAATCAGCATATGTATAGGTATAGCATGGTAATCTTTCAACAGACCAATAGAATCTCTTGATAAGTGGGTTCACTCTTAAAGAGTAGACTGGTTTATTAACATATTTGAGACTCTCCATACAATAGTGCCACCCTGTGCCAACCAGAGTAAACAATGGATGCCAGAAGGCTTGTGCATAAAATGCCCATCTAGTGCCTACTTATCCAATATCTCCAGACTAGTTTCTGGCTTGTGACCTTCATCAGTGAGGAGCCATGGATAAAAGATGGTGATCATGTGATATTTGGGAGATGTATAATCAGGTAACTTTTGTCATTCAGTCATCTCCATTCAGTATATAATTTGGTAGACTTCAGGCATGCCATCTAATATATAATATGGACTATGAAACAACAAGTAGGCCCTTGCTATCATGTGAATTCAAAATCTACCATTGTGACATTATCAGCAGATGAATACACTGTCTCTTGACTTCAGCTATAACTTCATAACAATAATGATGTAAAAATCCTGCAATTTTTTCTTCCACCTTTTAAAATATATCATAGAATTTGAAAACACTCATTAAATAAATTCTTCCTTTATCTTGAAAAAAAAGTTAATGGCTTGTTAATGCATCTTAATTAAAACTAAATTTTTTTCTAAAAGTTTTCTTAATCCTTTAAACAATAACAGATTGTAGGTTATCACAAGCTTTTATTAAAAAAATTCTTAATCTAATTAAAAATAGATAGGGGAATTTTATAATTACCAATATATCTATTGTAACATAAAAACATGCTTGTTTTAATTATCAAAATCAAAATAAAACATTAAATAGAAAAAGTGGCTATCTAATTCATTCCTGACATTTGAATAAATTTAAATATATATTAGACATATACTACCATCCTACTCAAAATTCACTGCTATGAATATAAGAGCAAAAGTTAGGTATCAAGCACCCTCAAACAATACATAGAATCTTTTTTCTCATATGTCTCACATATTGCATGGTTAATTACCTGGGAGGTCAAGTGGTACTTAATTACCAAAAGGTGATGCATAGCATAGCAATTCTATTTAGTTGAACAAATTTTTCTTTACTGAGTTCAGAAATTATGCTCAAATCTTTAGATCTTAAAACCAATACTAGATCATTGTGATGCTTTGCACGTTTAGTGCATAAAGTTTTCAGATCAATTGCATTCAATATTCATAAGAATCCCTGAGCAATAAAACCATCATTTTTTATTCATTGCTAGGATATAGTGCTCATGGCATTTTTTTATTAACAAAACAGTAATCGTTATTCAATCTTTCAGCACATACATTATACCATTATTTTTTTTCAGCTTGTAGGACTTTTAAAATCATGTTAATAACGAAGCATATCATAAGTTCAATGACATTAATTTGGTTCTTTATAGATCAGTGACTTACAAAATTGCAAAAGGTATGTTATGATTTTAACCCTTTGAAAACCAGGCGGCCATCTTTAATTTTTAAAAAAATTTACCCTAACTCTAATAACTTAGATATTTTGTGTTTGAATGTAATAAATATATAAAAATAATGTTGTAAAAGCAAGTACATATATGAAAGAATATAATGAAGCTGTTAAAATAATCATTTCATAAAGAAAAAGTTTAAAAAAATAATATTTATAACAGATTTAAGAATGTTTGTTTTTACACTGATTCACAAATCCTAAATTTTGAAATTCAAATGATAAAATGACACTTTCATAAACAGCTTCTTCACATTCCTCACAAATTTACAAAAAAAATGATGTATTGGAAGTCTTACCTGAGGTAATTTTTCCCTGAGAAAATTACTAAAACAGCTGACTTGCTGTGATCCATTTTCATTCCACAGCCAGATATGTTCAGTTTTGTAAATTATCTGTAAAAATATGAATGGTTTTTAGTGGAGAAAAAAGTAATAGAACAGTGTAATT
The DNA here is from genome assembly GCA_028023455.1 of Epiperipatus broadwayi. Taxonomy (NCBI): domain Eukaryota; kingdom Metazoa; phylum Onychophora; class Udeonychophora; order Euonychophora; family Peripatidae; genus Epiperipatus; species Epiperipatus broadwayi. Next base: position 23,877,887 of record JAQFVV010000004.1, read on the forward strand.
CAAAAATAAATAAATAAACTCATAAAAATAAAATGAATAAAAATAAATCAATAAAGATAATTTTTTATTATTATTAACAATGATTACATGTGTGGAAGAAAGGCTAAGTTCAAATACATGGCACTATAACACAGAGTGGATGGATTGATGAAGTCAGAAACCGTGTATAAAATATCCTATATTACATGAAATTCCAGTTGTGTAGCATAAACTTGTATATAAATATATTTATTATTTTGCATAAAAGATATGAAGAAAGGCTGAGTTCAAATACATGGCACTATAATACAGAATGGATGGATTGATGAAACCAGAAAGTGTGTATAAATATCCTATATTACATGAAATTCCAGTTGTGTAGCATGAACTTGTATATAAATATATTTATTATTTTGCATAAAAAATATGAAGAAAGGCTGAGTTCAAATACATGGCACTGTAACAATAACTGGATAGATTGAAGAAGCCAGAAAATTTATACAATATCCTATATTACTTGCCTAAAATTGACACAAATCAATTGAGGGTCATAACTTTAGCACTCATGCAATAATTCGTCCATAAATTCAAACTTGGTCATGCATGATACACTATTCATATTTATAATCATGCCAAAAAATGCATTAGCTCACGCAGTGACAGATACCCCAGTCCCCAACTTTTTTTCCCTTCTACAGCATATTTATTTGAAAATATTATAATTTATTATTCTATAGCATATTTATTTATTTCAGTACATCGAAAATATTATAATTTATTATTATATAACATATTTATTTGTTTCAGTAAATAGAAAATATTATAATTTATAAAAAATATATATATATAAAAGTAATTACATACTCGCGAATGTTATCAAAAAACGTTTATTTGTTTCATTACATCGAAAATATTATAATTTATTATTATATAACATATTTATTTGTTTTAGTAAATATAAAATATTATAATTTATAAAAAAAAATATATAAAAAAAAGTAATTACATACCCTTGAACGTTATCCAAAAACGTAATTTGAGAAGAGAGCCCAGAATCACGGACAACTTCAACGGAAAATCACAATAAAATCTTCAGTAATTGATCCAACAATTCTGGAATAACTTTTTTACGATAAATAAAATGAGAAAAATCAAAAAAAAAAAAAAATTTTAGGTACACTTTGCTAAAAATATTCATAAAAAATCTAAAAATTGTCGTACAGAAAAAATTCTTAGAGTTTCAGGTAGATATTGAAATGGCGCAAAGAATGACGTATTGCGCGTATGTGTGACGTTTACCGTTTACGCGTAAACTCAGCTCAAAATAGAAATTTCTAGACAAGTCGTACAAAAGTCGTTCTGGTTGTCAAAGGGTTAATGATTACTAAGTTATTTTCATTAGCAACAACTTTAATTTACATAATATTGATTACATTCATATTTTAAATGAAAAAAACAATACAATAAATAAACATATTCATACATTTGAAAATAAATTTTAAAAAAGTAACTATTTTGTTTTATTTTCATAACTGATTTTTTCATTCCCCCCCCCCCCCACCGGAGAATGGTGACTTTTAAAAGATACTTGTTGTAATTGATCTTAAAAATAGATTAATTTTAATTGCATAATTTATAAACATCCTTAAAAAATGAAGAAGATGGAAAATCAATATATGTACTAATCTACAACTTTTTAGAGTAAATGTAGATATCTTTGAATAGAATTTAATTTAATAGTGACTCCTTTCACAATAAAGTGAAGGCTGCATTATTATATAACCATATTCCCTATTTTTCCAGATAGTGCATTAAATAAAGTTAACTAGAGTCAATGCTCTTTGCTAATTATAGCTAGCTAAAATTGTTCATTACTCTACATTAATTCCTAATAATCATACAAATAGAACTGTCTTAAAATGAATTATTTAATTTTAATAATTGAGATAAAGTTTCATTCACCTAAAAATGTATTTATTTTTATTTTTCAATCCAATCTTTCCAAGCATGATACACTTTTCTAATAAAGTAGTTCATTTTGTACTATTCCCAAAATAGACATTCATTTGTCCATTGATATTTTTAATTTCAAGTCTGTGAGATCTGATGTTTGCTGTATATCATGACACAAACATAACTAACTAGAATGAAAAATGAAGTATTCAGTTTGATTGGAAAATGTTAAAGTATTTTGGTCAGTGCTAAAAAAAACAGTACTTTATGAATTATTTTGTTCATGTATTTGAACTTATTTATTCTGTGAATAGGTTTATATTCTTAGTGTTACATAAAATATAAACCAAAAAATTATTTATGCGGCCAATAAGAGTCATTATAATTTAAGATGTATCATAAAAAAATGTAACTAAAAAATTACTTAAAGTACTTTTTAATGAAAGTACAGTAGGCATTCTTCTGAATCCTGTGCTCTCAATTTCAATTATCTATATTTAATTACAGAAAAAGTAAATAAAAACAAATTAAAAAATATTTAGAAAATGTATAGATGTTGAACTGAGTTCAGGTCTATATGATCACATAAGCAAATGAGCTTGAATTGAAAACATTATTATGTTTTCATTTTGGACTCAAAAATTTATTGTTAACTAAAAAGATAAAAGGTGGCTGCTGGAGGATTGCATTAGATCCTAAGAACTAGGTGCAGTGCTCTCAGATCCAAGACTCTTCACTATTGAAAACTATCAGCTGTAAACTAGTCTCGGAATATTGGATGAGTAGGCACTAGATGGGGATTTTATGCACAAACCTTCTTGTATCCATTGTTTACTCTGGCTTGCACTGAATTGTACTACTAAATGGAGAGTTTTGCCTCTGTGCAATATAATTATACATTTTAATTTTTAGGGGTGACAATGTATTTATAATATGTACATATTTATTTGTGTCTTATACATGTTCTCAACATACATATATAATATTTATGCATACTGATATGTGTGTCTATCAAAAGACATAATATATTTCAGACTTATCATAAATTTTAGTATCCACACTAAGACTAAGAACCAAATATAATGGATATTCATGATGCTCTACTCCAATTCTCAGAAGATTGAAATTTATAGATAGTGTTGAAAACTATTATATATTTTTAACACATATATACATAGCTATATATATAGATATACCTATTTACAATAAATAGTGAACAATTTTGTCTAAGATATGTAAATAAATGTAAGAAACATTTGGCACAGAATAAGATATACCTTCAAATTTTCAATAAGCATAGTTTTCTGCATTTTCATATTATTCTCATGACTAAATTAAAATATACTACAATCTACCTATTATACATATAAACTTGAAGTATGTTTGTTACTTAATAATTCAACAAATATTGCACTAATTTTGATGAATCTTTCATGATTTTCTTTCTTTTTTTGGAGAATTACATAAGCTATGATTTTTGCTGATTGAAAAAGTTTAGAAATTTACTACTAATGTGAACAAAGCCACAGATATAAAATTTGTAAGTTTGTATTAGCAGTGACCTCTAGGGAATTTTTCATTATCTAAAAGTAATATTTTCTATTAAACTCAAAAAATATCAATATATTATTTCACTAAAACAAAAAAAAAGTGTGTACTAAGATATACAAGCATTTACATTTATATATATAAGGCTAATATATATATATTTGAATAATTATTTAAAATATTGTAGTGGCATAATTTTTAATATTGTTTAAAGTAATTAATAAAAGATTATTAATTTGTTATGGATACTGATATTATTTTTAATACTAAGTAATTTAGAAAAAAACATGTTTTAGGAATTATCTGCAAATACTAAACTTGACAAATATGTTAAAGGAACTACATACAAAACTGAGCATTAGCAAATAGGTGTTACAATATAATTAAAATATTTCAATAAGAATTAAAGGATTTGCAGTCAACAACCTGGATAAATGCTAGAGCTCTAAAACAAATAATTCAGAAATATTTACATTAATGACAGCTCTACTGTGTGTAAAATATTTGCAGTTCTTTATTATTATTATATATATAACATTGGAAAGTTTGTTTGCTAGGCATGGCAATAGTATTACACAAAACAAAAAAAAAAGAACAATTAATTAAACTTTTAAGTTTAATTTAATATAATTCTATTGTAACGTGGGATTTTAATTAGAAATGAACCATATTTCTTTTATTTTCTGTTTCTGGTATATCTTTCTTCTCTATTAATAAACAACTTAAAAAGAATGAAGTGAAATTAGATCTTTTTTTTTTTTTTAATTTTATTGGTGAATGTACTATTTGATTCTGATATTTAAATCTGATTTTATTTCACTGTGTATTGAAAAACAACTGGAATTTTCACTCTTCCAATTATATACAATATTGGCTTTTTTTAAATTTTATCTTTAGAATTGTTAATGAGTCTATTCAAATTATTGAAAATCTAAAAAATAGCATTATATTTACTGCTATAAATATATTTAAAAAATTGTGTTGAATTAATAAAAAAAACACAGCAATCCACAGTTTATTATTATTATTATTATTATTATTATCAGATTTAATATTAAATTTAATCTAGTATTTAACTCATTTTATATGTATATATGTGTATGAAATGTTATATAACAATTATTAGCAATAACTCAATAAGTTATTAATTTTGCATGTACATAATTTACAAACAGGAATAAACATATTTCAATTAAAAATATATACAATATACCTTTTTTTAAAGAATTGATTGGTGAAGAATCGAAAAAAATTATTGAAATGAAACCAACAATTGACTAGAAAAAAACAATAGTTGTTAATTTTACAAAAATGGAAAACATTCTAGAAACAATCCAAAAATATTGGGGAGGGAAGAAGTATATAATTAAAAAATAAGACAAGAAAACTACATATAAATAAGTACCTTCAATCTATCATAAAATACTAATGGATAATAAAAAGCAATTTCTAGAATAAAACATTAAAACATGAAAAGTTAACTAATGTGTTTAATATATTATCTTAAATTTGAATTATTCATCAAATGTTATATTACCATTCCACAAGATTAGCAATCGAACTAATCACAATTCAAATATTGATAAAGATAAAAAAAACCCAACAAAGTTAAAAAGAGATATATTAATTTATTTCTGAACTTATTTCTAAAAAAAAGCGAGTTTATCACTTCCAAAAGTAAAAAAAAAAAAAAGAAATGTTGAAAGACATTTTAAAATCAGCCACGCAAGTTTAGATAAAAGATTTTCTTTTAAAAGGTGAATTATGCAAACAAAATTTTAAAAAATTTGTCACAATTAATCAGAACAACAATCATATTTTATTAAATTCATTTTTAAATCTAAAGTTGCAACAGTAGTAATATTAACAAAACATAAGAAATCTTTCACAAATGGAGAAATAATAAAAAGCTTTTCTAGAAGCAGTAATTTATTATTTAATTCATTCAAGAATAAAGATCAAATAATTTTTAGAATTAAAGACATCTATATCTTCCCCTTAGAACTATCATGGATCTAAAAGAAATGCGAAATTCTGATTTACTTGAACAACTAACAGAAGATGACTAACTGCATTGAATTTTCCGTAGCTTTGTATTTTTATAAGAATGATTTTTAAGGATATTAATGTGGAAAAAAATATATATTTAAAAAAAAAAAAATTGTGGTGAAGATGTTTATTGCATTTTCAAAAAATATATGGAGGATAAAAAAATCCAATTTATAAAGTTGTATCAATGATAACTGATTAATACCATCACCAGAATGATAAAAAAATTTGTGGTTATGTATATCAGAAATAATGATTTCCTAATTCCCTTTTGTGTCATTGCATTATTCACCAGCATGTGCTCTTATGTAAAATTCTAAATATCCATCATATTATGGGAACCTGCATAAAAACTGTGAACTCCGTTTGAGATATAAACATCTTCAAAGAAGAATGATTTGGTTCAACTAGAAAAAAATAAATCTGAATATGGTGAATTGTTATATTATGCATATGTTCATTAGTTAAGAGTAGAAATATTTTTATATAAATTCAGGAACCTATTGCAAGAGTTCTAATATTTTTTAAAATCAAGAGATGAAGTGTATATCGACCTTAGTGATGATATTAGTTGATAGAGTTAGCTTTCTTTCATTGTCATTATCTTGAATTAAATTTACAATTGCAAAGAAAAAAATCAAGCAATAATTGAAATGATTAAATATGTTCATACTTTCAAAAATATGTTAAAGCTGTTATTAGTTAACAAAGATTGAATTGCAAAATTTAAAAAATATTTCTGATAAACTCTCAAATAATGGACATTTGATAAAGATGAATATGATAAAGAAATAAAATCTATTCAGAATTAGCAGTATCCAGTATAGAGTCAATAGTTATCTTCATGTATTATCCATTTGTCAAGATTGATATGGAACAAATGACTGAAAATATAAATAATACTTTTTCTTTATCTGTGAAAAAAAATAAAATTTTTCTCCTGCAAAATTAATATAGTTTGGAAACTAAAAATCACTTTAAAGACGTTGGATAAAGAAAAGTATCCAAATTTTTAAAAAGATTGCATTTAATACCATTTTTTAGTTATACTATATATACAAGGCTATATTTTTGACAATGCATATCATCATCACTTCCACCGACACTCCTTCTCCCAATGGCAGGCCCAGGTCATGGACCTCTCTCATCGCCAACATCCTATAAAAGGCTGGCTTTGCTATACCTTCCATCTGCAGCAAATTAAAGTACTGGGAGGTTTTCAATCAGACTATAGACTCCTCCATTGTCTCCCCAAAATTCCTCAAACTTACCAAATGCTCAATTAATCTGCAAATTCAAAAGGTTGTCCCTTGAGGCAAAATTCATTGATTTCCTCTCACAACCTTCATTCCCTTCTCACCAAATCACTTTTTGGTCAACCGTAGGGGCTGCACCAAGATCTCTCCTCTATGCCAGCTTGTAGAACCAACAATGAAACCCTCCAGCAATTTCTACTTGAATGTCCCGTTTTTCTTGGAGTGAGATGTATCATTAGCTCCTGCCTTTCCTATCACAAAACCATCTTCAATCTCTGAGGATCCATCAAAACAGGGATCTTTGCAATCATCAGACTATTAGTTTTTCTAATCTATGCACTCTGGCTGCTCCGATGTGCTATTATTTTAGACCAGAGAGTACACTCAGCAAATCAAAAACTATTAGACCTAATTCGCTCTCTCAAAACCAGATATACCAAACTAGCCCCACCTTCACTCCTCACAGACATCTGGGCAATCCTCCAACTCCCATCCTCTCAGTCTCTGTCACAGAACTCATCTAATTAAATGTTTGTGACCCATGCAATTGCTCACTCAATGGGACATGCATCTCAGACTTATAATCAAAATTGTTTTGGCCTGGATTATATACCTTTCCACATCCCTTTCCCTTCTCATATGTATCTTTCCCCTTTTCACCATGTTGTTGCTGAATTTCATTTTATCATGTAATCACTTTTTTGTAAATCTTTTTTTAACTGTAATTGTATCTGTTGTTTTTTTTTTTTTGATGAATAAACTTTTGTCATTGAGGAAAAAAAAAATTAAGTCAAAATTTTATTTCTCTCTTATAAAAGATCACATAGAAGCCTATGCAATAGTAATGATTAATAATTGTATACACATATAGGTATTACAAATTTTTGACATCTTAATATATTTTCATGCGTTTATTTGGAATTTATATTGATTTTTTGTTGTTTTTGAATCTTTTGATAACAAATTATTATTATTTGTAATAGTTGATAATATTTCTAATCACTGTTATTATTATTATATTGTAATATATAAATGAATATATAGATAAACATTTGGAAAAAAATACAATTACCCTTGCCCAGTAAAAGTCTGTCCAATCCTACTTTAAATTAACACCAAATCAACAGAATAATTTATTTTTTTGGTCTCAAACATCTTAATAATATAAAGTTTATTATTTTACAATTTATCTCTAGACAATAGACTTTATTAAAATTTGTGCAGCACTGCTAAAGAAAAACATGTTAGAATAAATTATATTACATATGATCACGGTGCTAGTAAATAAAATTGAATAAATTGGCAATTAATGGCACTAGCATACTAACAATGCTATACCATACAAAAAATGACATTTCAATGATAGTTTGTCCTGAATTGTGAAAAGTTCATAAACTGTTTGACTTTCATTAATCTGTTCAAACACTTGTATATTTGCCAGTCATGCTCACAAATTTTGTACAATTAATTAATGATATCACTTACTGGCAACCTAACATATCTAGCTATCATCATCAGATAAATATTCAGGCTTTATTATAGAAAGTAAACTAAATAATTTAGTGCTGACATTGATTGGGAGTAAGAAACATTAATATTCTGCACTCAATTTATGTTTGTATTATAAGAATTTACTACATTTTAGTTTAATAACGTGAAAGCTAAAACCTTCAACAGATACACTTTAAACATGCTTACGTGACAGCCAATCAGATGGAATAATGACATCACATGGACCTCTCAATTCTCAAACACAAGTCAGAACTATAAGAAAAAGATGGAACCCACCTTCATCTATGCCTCAATTTATATATAAATAAGCCAGACTCAAGCATTTTGAACTAAGAGTGTACATTTTAGTTTATAAATGTTGAGTTTTAGTTAATTTTATGTTAATCTTATTTTAAAAAATTAATATTTTTTTAAAAAAACTTTATTTCAATGAAAAATATTTTAAAAAACTTCACAATATGCTTTTGGTTTTATTATTATGCATTGCTGTAATTTTAATTTTCCTTCTTATTGTAATTATTCATAAACAATATGTGATCATTCTAATTTCAGGGGAGAAAAAACAAAAAATTAGACAACAAAAAAGAAAAGAAAAGATTAGCCAGATTTTCTATGTATAAAGAATGAATGTGTGCTTACACTAAAATATAATGTTCTTTCTCACTTAATCCATATATACACTCTCCTTTTTTCTTTCCAAAGACTTTTATTTTTTCATCACCATATGTATACATTTACTTCTTTACCACATCCAATGTTTTGACCACCTTATTTGTAGTCATTTTCAAGAATTTACAAAATACATATTTACATCTTTCCAATTATCAATACAATTAAAAATAAAATTTTTGCATATAATGCTTCAGAGCTGCAGGAAATGTTGCAGGAGTTAGCAGATGAAAGTAGAAAAGTAGGACTAAAGATAAATGTTAAAAAGACTAAAGTAATGTTTAATCGATTTGCTCAAAATATGAAAATAAAGATTGATTATGAAGAATTAGAAGAAGTTAACAGTTACAAATACCTAGGTCAGATTATTAATACAGATGGAAACATAATGGAGGAAATTAATCATAGAATTAAACTTGGTTGGAGTGCTTTTGGTAGAAATAACTTGATACTAAAAGGAAATATGCCTGTGTGTTTGAAAAGAATGGTTTTTAACAAATGTGTTTTACCAGTTCTTACTTATGGATCTGAGACTTGGACACTTAATAGAAGAGCAATACAGAGACTTCAGACCACTCAAAGGAGTATGGAGAGATGTATGTTGGGAGTAACAAGAAGAGATCGAAAATGCAATGTATGGGTAAGACAACAAACAGGTGTTACTGACCTTATCGAAAAAATTAAAAGATTGAAATGGAGTTGGGCTGGACATATTGCTAGAAGAAATGATAATAGATGGACAATTGAAATTTTAAACGGGATTCCAAGAGATTGTAAAAGACCCAGAAAGAGACCACATGTGAGATGGATGGATGAAATAAGAAAATGTGCAGGGGTGTTGTGGAAAAGAGAAGCTAAAGATCGGAGAAGATGGATTAAACTTGGAGAGACCTTCATCCTGCAGTGGATTGATAATGGTTGATGATGATGATGATATATATATTAAACTTATTTGCTTCCTTTCTCCCCAAACTTTTTCCCTTTTTTACTTATATATTTCTTTTTTTAAAACAAACAACAAATTTTTTTTTTTCCTTTTTATATCTCTAATCTAATTACTTTAAAACAATACCTTTACCTACAAATTTATTTTTTGCTTAAAATATATCATTTATATAATTCTATTCATAACAGGTAAGTGTAATGTATATATCATCATCAACCATTATATCCACTGCAGGATGAAGACCTCTCCAAGTTCAATCCATCTTTTCCGATCTTTAGCTTCACTTCTTATTTATCCATTCATCTCATATGTGGTCTCTTTCTGGATCTTTTACTATCTCTTGGAATCCAGTTCAAGATTTCAATTATCCATCTATTATCATCTCTTCTAGCAATATGTCCAGCCCAACTCCAGACTTTTAATTTTTTCAATGAGGTCAGAAACATGTTTGTTCTCTTACCCATATATTGTGCTTTTGATCTTTTCTTGTTACTCCTAACATGAATCTTTCCATACTTCTTTGAGTCTGAAGTCTCTATATTGCTCTTCTATTAAGTGTTCAAGTCTCAAATCCATAAATAAAAACTGCTAAAACACATTTATTAAAAATCTTTTCAAACACATAGACATATTTCCTTTTAGTATCAAGTTATTTCTATCAAAAGCACTCCAACCATTCTATGATTAATTTCATCCATTATGTTTCAATCAGTATTAATAATATGACCAAGATATTTGTAGCTGTTAACTTCTTCTAATTCATCATAATCAATCTTTATTTTCATATTTTGAGAAAATCCATTAAATATTACTTTAATCTTTTTGACATTTATCTTTAGTCCTACTTTCATCTGATAATTCCTGCAACATTTCCAGCAGCTCTAAAGCATTATTTGCAAAAACAACTATAACATCTGCAAAATCCGAATGATTTAAATAATCTCCATTTACTTTCACTCCTTTAGCTTCCCATTCTAATCCACAAAATACTTCTTGCAGCAATTCTATAAAAAGTTTTGAAGATATGGAGTCATCCTGTCTTACACCCTTCTCAATGTTGACTTTCCTAATATCATTATGTAATCTAATTGTTGCTGTTGCATTTTTATAAATACTCTTTAAAATATGACAATATTCTGTATCTATATCTTGATGATGCAATGCTTTAATCACTGAAGAAATGTTTATAGAATTAAATGTCTTTTCATAATCTACAAATCCAAAGCATAATGACAACTCATATTCATTTGTCCTTTCTATAACTTCCCTCATTAACTGGATATGATCTACTAAAACCACTTTTAAATCCAGATTGTTCTCTTCATTGGTGAAAATTCAATGTTTTCTGTAGACTAGATGTAATTATCTTGGTAAAAATTTTGTATAAAACTGATAAAAGGCTGATAGGTCTGTAATTTCTAATATCTTCTTTATCAACTTTTTAAAATATTAATACTGCATTCTTCCAATCATCTAGTACATCTTTATCATTTATACATTTTGTATATAACTTAGCTAAAAAATTGTTTATTTCTTCACCTGCTTCTTTTAATATATCAATTATAATTTCATCATTACATGGAGACTTTCTTTTCTTCATAAATGTAATTGCACATCTCACTTCTTCATTTACAATTCTGGGAAATTCAGAAGATATAATAGATATGAGGTACTTATTCTTTATTACTATATAATTCTTGATAGAAATCGTCTACCCATTTCATGATGTCATCTCTCTTTTTAGTAATAATTCCATCTTCTTTTCTTATTGCAGATATAAATTTCCTACCAATACCAAAATGTTATTTTACATTCTTGAGACTTTTATTCTCTTCTACAGCTTTCCTTGCTAGTTCACAGTTATATTTTCTTATATCATTTTCAACTCTTTTCTGCACCATTTTACAAAATTTGAGATATTCAATTCTTTTTAATGCATCATTTTTGTATATCTTCATATTTCTTATTTTCTTCATAAATTCACTAGTCTTAGTAGAAATTTTATTGGTCAATTGCTGCTTTTTTCTACCAGCTATCTTTGTTGCAGTTTTTAAAAGTGTATCAGTTATTTTCATATTAATTTCATTCAAATCTGAATCATGTTCAAAATTTAAATGTATATGTGAAAAAAAAAAAGACATTGATAAATGAAAGGAAAATGTTATTGTTTTTTATAATAGGAATAGATGCATTTTTTGTTTTTATTTTATTTTTAATTATATTAATAATTATAAAGATGTAAATATGTATTTTGTAGATTCTTGAAAATGACTACAAATAAGGTGGACAGAATATTGGATGCGGTAAACAAGTAAATGTATATATATGGGGAAGAAAAAATAGTTTTTGGAAAGAAAAAAGGAGAGTGTATATATTATATTTTTTGATTGACTTTAGTGGAAAAGAACATTATATTTTATAAATTATTATATATTTTTGAAAGAAAAAAAGGGAGGTGTGTGCTGTTGTTAAAAAGATTTTAACAGCAGTGATAATAAGTATAATATATTTTGCTTACACTAACAAACAATCTTATTGCCACAGTTAGTGATAATGATATGAGAGATTCACAACACTTAAAACGTGTATTAATCTAAGTGACTGAAAACAAAATGATAAAAAAAAAAAAAGTGAAAAAAAAATAAAAATGATTAAATGTGTTATAAATATTATTGAAGTTTAAGTTAAGAAAATAAATTGAAGTGAGCATTGCTAAACCCAAATCAAATGTAATGCCAACGATCATATTAGTAGAAAAAAATATTATTTTTATTAGAAAGTTACTTAATAGTTTTTTAACTGCTTCACACTTAGTGAAGAAGCTGAGAAAAAGTATTATCTTCCATATAATTTTTTACTGTCACTCAAAATTAAATGCTTTATAATTTATTTTTCTTTTCTATGTTAAATACATTGTACAGGCTTAAACATGCATTTATATATGTAATATATGCGGGGTTCGAACTCAGACTTTCACACGACCCACCACTCTCAGTGCCATCTCATATTGCTGACCCACCTGATCACACACATGTTGAAAAGATAAATAATCACCAATATACGTATTTCATGTGTGAGGATAGTAATCTAGACCAACTGATTGCTGGTTTAGCATGAAATACGTATATTGGTGATTATTTTTCTATGTTAAAGAAAATTTGGTATGATATTAAATAATGATTTTTTCTTTATTTATAATATTTCTGCCAGTTTTCAAATCTTCATTATTTATCATATCTCAATAATATATCCTATCAAATCAAAAAAAAAAAAAAACTAATTTTTTTAAAAATTTTACAAACTGCTAATTTTGTTCAGTTTCATATATATGCATATTTTCTAAAATTATATAAATTACTTAATTATTAAATGATACAAATATCTATAATAATATAAAATTAAACATAAAGATTTTGCTTATTATTATTAATTGGAGAATAAATAAGGCTGAAAGTTTTTTATATGTTAATTTTTATTATGAATAGTTTTTTATATATATAAAAAGCAGTATAAGCGTTTCAAATAGAAACATAACCTTTTCTTTTAAAAAATAAAGATTAAAAAGTAAACAATATTGAAACAGTAAATATGTTTTTTTCAATACAGTTGTTGAAACAAAAAATATTAACAATAGTATAAAATTCACTGAAATGGAAAAATAAATTATGTTGAAAATTAAACATATAAATTAATGCATTAGGTTCTATTTTATAAACTCAAGTAGTAATTATAATTTCATCAGAAAAAATAGATGTTAAGTAAAAAAAAATATTAATAAATGCTTTCAATAGATTTATTTAATATTATACAAAAATGTCTAAAAAGTAATATTTCATTATGATACATTACTTTTTTGCATATAAATATACTTACTTATATTGTACAGCTGCATAAAGGAGTTTGCTATTAACTGAAAGGAGACCCTTTGATTCCTCTTGGAGGCCTTAAAGAAACCGAGCAGTGCAAATTCCTAATGTCCACTCCATATGTTCTTGTTGTTGCAGCTGTTATTACTATGTGATTATTCATATAGTATACGAACATGGATGGGCTGCTCACCAACATGCATTAGCCAGTATGGTGAGTTTATTGGCTTTTTACTTCCGAGTTTAAGAATATTTTTTCCAATATATACAATCATGACAGACAAAAATAAATCATGGCCCTTATTCCCAGGAGGCTGTAAAGTCACCAACCAAGGCAGTGGTTGGTGGCCGAACTGGAGGGTGCTAAGTATCCCCTGATTGTGGACTCAGGCTGACATTTGATGACGACTTTTTATTTAGGTACTTACAACTGCAGATCACTTTCAAGTGAAGGAAGATTGCAAGAGTTAGAAGAACTGTCATATATTAAATGGGGCATTATTGGACTTTGTGAAGTAAGAAGAAAAGGTGAAGAAACAATTGATTTAAAAAGTGGACATATACTCTATTATAAAGGCACAGATATTGGAAATACAAGTGGAGTAGGATTCATTATAAATAAAAAATGGAAGAATAACATTGTGGAGATTGATGGTGTATCGGACAGAGTGGCAAGATTAGTTTTACAATTTAATAGTAGATACCAAATGCAGATAATTTAGGTTATGCCCAACAAGTTCTCATAGTGATGAAGTAGTAGAGGATTTTTATATGAATGTACAAAAGGCTTTTGATCAGAGTAAACAACATTTTAAAATTGTTATGGGAGACTTTAATGCTAGAATTGGTAAAGAAATGAAAGATGAAAATACTGTAGGTATTTTTGGTTATGGTAATAGAAATGAGAGAGGACATAGACTTGTGGAGTTTGCAGAAAAAGAAAAACTTTATATTATGAATTCTTTTTTTGAGAAAAATGTTAAAAGGAAATGGATACAGAAGCATCCAAATGAATGTACAGCAGAATTGGATTATATTTTGATTAACAGAAAATACATATTTCAAGATTGTAATGTTCTTCATAAATTTAACACAGGAATTGATCATCAATTAGTAAGATGTAAAATACATGTTAATGTAAAACTAGAGAGACAAAAATTATTAAGAAAAACAATATTTACAGTTGATATTCCTAATCTTCAGAAACATTCTAATGAATTTAAATTAGAACTTACAAATCGGTTTCAAGTATTAGTTGATTTTGAACTTGATTCAGATTTGAATGACATTAATAGGAAAATAACTGATACACTTTTAAAAACTGCAACAAAGATAGCTGGTAGAAAAAAGCAGCAATTGACCAATAAAATTTCTACTGAGACTAGAGAATTTATGAAGAAAAGAAGGAATATGAAGATATACAAAAATGATGCATTAAAAAGAATTGAATATCTCAAATTTTGTAAAATGGTGTGGAAAAGAGTTGAAAATGATATAAGAAAATATAACTGTGAACTAGCAAGGAAATCTGTAGAAGAGAATAAAAGTCTAAAGAGTGTAAAACAACATTTTGGTATTGGTAGGAAATTTATATCTGCAATAAGAAAAAATGATGGCATTATTACTAAAAAGAGAGATGACATCATGAAATGTATAGAAGACTTCTATCAAGAATTATATAGTAATAAAGAACAAGTGTCTCCTATACCGATTATATCTTCCGAATTGCACAAAATTTTGAATGAGGAAGTGAGACATGCAATTAAATTTTGAAGAAAGGGAAAGCTCCAGGTAATGATGGAATTATAATTGATATATTAAAAGAAGCAGGTGAAGAAATAGAATTTTTTTTAGCAAAGTTATATACCAAATGTCTAAATGATAAAGATGTACCAGATGATTGGAAGAATGCAGTATTAATATTAATATTTAAAAAAAGGTGATAAAGAAGATATTAGAAATTACAGACCTATCAGCCTTTTATCAGTTTTATACAAAATTTTTACCAAGATAATTACAACTTGTCTACAGAGAACTTTGGATTTCCACCAACCAAGAGAACAAGCTGGATTTAAAAGTGGTTTTAGTACAGTAGATCATATCCAGGTATTGAGAGAAGTTATAGAAAGGACAAATGAATATGAGTTGCCATTATGCTTAGGATTTGTAAATTATGAAAAGGCATTTGATTAAAGCATTGGATCATCAAGGTGTATATCCAGGATATTGTCATATTTTAAAGAATATTTATAAACATGCAATCAACATTGAAAAACGTGTAAGACAGGGTGATTCCATATCTTCAAAACTTTTTATAGCAATGCTGCAAGAAGTATTTTGTGGATTAAAATGGGAAGCTAAAGGAGTAAAAGTAAATGGAGATTATTTAAGTCATTTAGATTTTGCAGATGATGTAGTTGTTTTTGCAAATAATGCTTTAAAGCTACAAGAAATGTTGCAGGAGTTATCAGATGAAAGTAGGAAAATAGGACTAAAGATAAATGTTAAAAAGACTAAAGTAATGCTTAATAGATTTTCTCAAAATATGAAAATAAAGATTGATTATGATGAGTTAGAAGTTAACAGTTATAAATACCTTGGTCAGATTATTAATACAGATGGAAACATAATGGATGAAATTAATCATAGAATTAAACTTGGTTGGAGTGCTTTTGGCAGAAATAACTTGATAGTAAAAGGAAATATGCCTATGTGTTTGAAAAGGAAGGTTTTTAATAAAGGTGTTTTGCCAGTTCTTACTTATGGATCCGAGACTTGGACACTTAATAGAAGAACAATACAAAGACTTCAGACCACTCAAAGAAGTATAAAGAGATTCATTTTGGGAGTAACAAGAAGAGATCAAAAATGCAATGTATGGGTAAGAAAACAAACAGGTGTTACTGATCTCATTGAAAAAATTAAAAGACTGAAGTGGAGTTGGGCTGGACATATTTCTAGAAGAGATGATAATAGATGGACAACTGAAATTTTGAACTGAATTCCAAGAGATTGTAAAAGACCCAGAAAGAGACCACATGTGAGATGGATGGATGAAATAAGAAAGTGTGCAGGGGTGCTGTGGAGAAGAGAAGCTAAAGATAGGAAAAGATGGATTGAACTTGGAGAGACCTTCATCCTGCAGTGGATTGATAATGGTTGATGATGATGACTTATATTGTACACAAATGTAATTAAATAATAACTGTAAAATTTTCAAGATATGATCAAGTTTTTTTTTTTAATTATAATATGTTAAAAAATTTATGTTATGTATATAAAACATTTTTCTAGGATGACTTAAATACAATTACATATTATAATTTATTTTCTTTTTTTATTTCCATTGCCTGATTTTTAATGTTTTTTTATATTTCCACTAATATGTAAATTTATTGCAGTAGTAATTAAATATACAACTATATCTTAAAGCAGTGGTCTCCAACCTTTTCACACCTGTGGACCGGTAAAAATAAGGCTAAGTTTCCGTGGACCAGCAAAAATAAGGATAAGATTTCGCAGACCGGCAGAAGTCTATAGCTAAATTTTCTTAAAGATAAGCATAATTGTTATAACTGATCAAAACAACAATGTTAAATATATAAGATAAAGTTTTATACAGTATATATATATGGAGTTTATATAATAAAAACTTTTTTTTAAATTTTTATTAGAAAAGTAATAAAAAATTTAATTCTACCTCCCCCCATAAACATCTGTGATAACTAGAAAAACAAATTAATTTATAAATGATTGATTAGATTTTGTTTTCGTTCCGTTTTCTTTTTTTTTTAATTGAGTAAAAATGAGATGAAAAAATAAATAAAAATTGGCTATATTAATTAAAAGTTTAAACTCTTATTATTTATTATTACAAACTTTTTACTGCCCGTCTAGCACGCGGACCTGTAGAAAAGTTCCGTGGCCCAGTGCCGGGCCATGGACCAAGGGTTGAAGAACACTGTCTTAAAGAATTACTGCATGGCAAGTACTTATCTTGTAAATTATATGTCATTGTATGTTTGTAAATCTTAATATACATTGTGATATAGTGCCACCTAGTGCAAGCCTTAGTAATCAATGGATGCAGGAAGGTTTGTGCATCAAATCCCTGTCTAATGCCTACTCATCCAATATCTCCATACTAGTTTCTAGTTTGTGAATTACATCAGTATAGAGCTTTGAAGCTGAGAGCACTGTACCTAGATCTAAGGATCTAATGCAACCCTAAACCAGCAGAGTTTGCTACTGTTAATAACAGCTTGTGTAAACATGGAAAATGATCGTGTGTGTGTGTGTGTGTGTATACAGTGTACATTATTACAGAAAAAAATACCTAGGATATAAATACTAAAATATTTAACAGTAATCAAGTAATTTCCTTATTAATATTTTTTTGAACAAACCTTTTACTCATTGATTATTGCTTTTAAAGCATTAGTCAACATTATAAAATATTTTATAATGTTAATCATACAGAATTTGAACATGTACTTAAATGTGTATGTGTGAATTTAATTTAAAACATTTATTTCCTTGTCTTTAATATCATATTTTTATTCAAAGAAATATCTTAAAACAATTAAAAATTCTCTAAAAAAAATATGTTAAGTAGAGGTAAAGAAATTATTTACTAAAAATATCATCTCATATTCTAATTTGGTGTATAAGTTTTTGTTTGTTGATTGGTGATACTTTAATATATTACAGGTAAATCAATTTTTGCTAATTTTGTAATAAAAAGTCAAAATGGCTAAACTTTATTAAAATTTTAAATATTTAATTAATGATTCTTTTTTCAATTATATAAACAAAATAAAAATAAAAAAATAAAGAAAAAAAATACCATATTCAAATAATTTAGAAAGGTTTTCAGCCTTTCAATTTAATTACAAACTGCTTGTGCTTAATAAATTATATTTAAAGATATACAGCAATTATTAATCTTCTTAATAATGAATATTAAAAAAAGACAAACTATTACGAAGTACTAAACAATGTTGCCAATAACAGATATAAGAAGTCCATCTACCAAGGAATGTTTATGGTACGATTATAAAAAAACATATATACAAAAAAAAATACTGACCACCTGCATTAACCTATTAAAATATTCTATGACAAATTGGCCACATAATTTCTAAAATTTATTAAGCCCTGAATCAAACAATCATAGTTTTGAAGAAGTCTGCCACATGTCCATCATAGTATTGTAAAATTACAATAGTATTAGTGAAATATATTTGAGAAATAAAAAAAAAGAAAATGAAATCTTTTCAGATAATCTAAATTTTGTCTGATATAGTAGAAAGGTCTAAAGATGACATGGCAACAAAAAAATTTCAACCTAAAAATTTGTGCAAAGTCTTAGGAACGAAAAAAGATTAAATGGTTCATTAGTTAGGAGTTCATGTGACATTCAGCTGAACTTTAGCTCTTAAGTCTACTCTACCATATGCTGAGTTGCACAAAGTATATACAAGAATGATTATATAAAAGTATTTTAGTGAAAATATAATTAATTAAAAAGTGGAGAGGGTTGAAGCCTGTTTACTAAAGTTTGAAGATTTGCTATCTTAATATATACTAAGCATTGATTATATTATATATATGGCGTAGGGGGAATGATGCTCTGGACCAACTGATGAGGGATAGTTCACCATGAAATACATATACTGAAGAACATTTAACTTTTCCACATATAAATATATATATATATAAGATGGAATAAAATTAAAATAATTCTCAACTAAAAACTTCAACAGATTAACACATTCCATGATTTTCTTACAAGATATGAGAGACACTTAATGGTATATAAGTGACAGTTATCATTTAATTCCTACTTTGGATTATTTTCAAAATGAGTACACTAACATGCCTCAAAATATTGTGAGATATTTGCTATGGCATGCAAAATTTAAGTAGCGATATAGTACTTTAATACACAAGACTAACTATTATAAACTATCACTGTTTAAAATTATTTGTCAAAACAAATTATTTAACCAAACCAATATATATATATATAATCATTAAAAACCAGTCAACACTTAAACAAGCCCAATATCAATAATAATCAACAATTTTTAACTGTTGTCAAGGCAACCTCCTTTTACCAATATATATACACACATCAAGAATTACTAGATACACAGTTAAAATTATAAGTAAACTTATCTATAATAAACTTAAGTAAGATATATATGATCATATTTGGACATCACTTTTCGGCTTGCTTATACATATAAAATTACAAAATCCATTATTAACAAAATATTAATTAAAAATGTACATGATCAATATTTTAACTATGTATTTCGCTTATAAATTCCAGATTATATCTACTGTAATTGATAATTCATGTGTAAATGATTAAAAATCATGCATGTTTTAAAATTCATTAATGATGACTTATTAATAACCACATTTTCTCATTATTCATACTTAGATTCAATTTTATACTCAGTCAATCACTGTATTAAGTTTGAGGCAATCAATTTGATGATTAATAAAATCTGAAAAGTTACAAACTTTATCAAATTTTAAAGAAATACCAAGCTAGAATAAATCCATAATAACAAGTATTAATATGCTGCCACCATATCTATTATAGTTAAAATTATTCAGACTGTTATAGTTATTTCTGATCATTCATAGTATTATAAAATAATATTAAACATTGCTAACATCTCTACTTACATAAACTATTATTATTTTTCCATCAGTATAATGGACACATGATTATAACTCCAACCATCACTATTTTCATAAATGTTTTTATTTCATCATCACTTAATTAATTTCTGGCTTGCCTTAAACCAATTTTGTTTCTATGTATTGACTTTTATTCTATTAAATGCCCATACATATTTCAAAATATAAACCATGATTATTATTAGCTAAAATTCATAAAAATTTCTAGAGAGACTATATTACTAATGTACATACCTATTCAAAAATATACATTAGAAATGTATCTATTCTTAATATATATGCAAGTTACATTGAATTTTAATGCCCTACATTATTATTTTAAACTATTTAATAACTTTCTTTAGAAAAATAACTGTATTTAAACATAAATTCACAAATAGATAGTTACATTAATTCTTTTCTTTTTTAAATTAAATCTATACTTCATCAAATTCTATTAGTCTAGCACTTTACAATAAATAAATTTATCAAATAATCAAATAGTTTGGTGCTATTATAGAGTGATCTATCTGAATTGAGATGTTCTATATCAGATAATGCTAACAAGAGTAACCAATTGAAAAAACCTAATCCATAAGAAAATACTAAATTATAAATTAAATATGAATTTTTTATTAGTCAAAAAAAAAAAAAAGGCGCAAAAAAAAAAAAATCGACACCAATTTTAATGATAGTGATAAGTATAATGCAATTTATTATACTGTAACAATAAAATTAGCAAATATTTTATTATTATTAATTTAAAATGAATTGATTTTTTTAAAAATGCTTTTAAGATAGTAATTTTTTGCTTTTGTCCTGTGAACAGCAAGTAAATAATTGACAAGGGCAGAATTAAGATGGTATGCTAATAGTTTAATTTAAATAAAGTAAGAGCTTATTTACAAATGTACATAGCCTATTTAAAGCATATTAAAATATTACAACATGGTGATCTGCAAATAATAAACCCTAATCTTGTTTTTGGACTTACAGAAGCAGGATTCTCTGAATTATATTAATACCAGAACATATAGAGCAGGTTCTGGGGATTTATATATCCCCCAAGACTTCTGGAGCCTACAAACATTACCAAATATGGCTTTTTTTTTTTTTAAATACAATTGATATTTTTTATCTACCTCACCATATATGGTGTTTTTTTAGTTCTCTGACCTTATAAGGCCAGTTATGCAACTCCATGACCTAACAATATTGCTATACATTTATAGTTACAGTTATTTATATAATCATTATATATATATAATTATTTCACATAATCATTATATAATTACTGTACAAAGTTATTATTTTGATTCTACACAATTATTATACATTTATTGTTGCACACATACTCCTTGCTTGATCCTGAACACTGCATACTTATTATATTTATTTTTAGATTTAAAAAAAAAAAAAGAAAAATGTTCATTTCATAAAACATAGGCAACCATATTCAAATTTCGTTATTTTTAGATTACATCAAAAGTTGTTACAATACATGATTCAATCATTTTTTACCATAAGTTATTTTTAATGTAAAATATTAAATAAAACTTATTCATAATGCATTTGGATTCATATCTAATTTTTGGGAGAAGAGGAATGAAAACATATATGCATGAAATGTATAATGGATTGTATTGATTTCTTATTAATTCTTTTTGTATTACTCTTCTAGCAAAAATATAGGGTTTATGACCACAGACTTTCACATGACCCACCACTCTCCACGCTATCTCATAACACTGACACACTCAAACACATATGTTGAAAAGATAAATAATCACCAATATACCTATTTCATGCTAAACCAGCAATCATCAATTGGTTCAGATTACCATCTCTACACATATATGCTATAAGTGCTCAGCTATATATTAAGATAGTCAAACCTCATATTTTAATGGACAGGCTTCAATCTACTCCACACTCCAACTCTTCAAACGTCCACCAATTGAAAATCTAATGATGGAATGTTCAAATGTTTTTATTTAATATGGTTCTTGCTGTAAATGGATTATTTTTGGAATACAATGCTTCTTATCTTAAATTATTTTTAAAGCAAAATATTAAACAAGACTTACTCATATTGCAAGTAGTCTCATATCTGCATTTCATTTCATATGGATTGCTTTCATTTAATATTGTGTTGTTTGGTACAACATCAATTATTTTCCAACAAAATCTTCATTAAATACAATTGCTTTTATGGACTATTTTATAATTTTTATTTAATATTGTTATCAATTAATTTCTTATGAAATAATTTTTGTATTGCTTTATTTGCTTAAAGCCTGCTAAGTAAATTTAATAATTAATATATACATTTTATTTTTTATGGATTAATTTTTTCATTGCTTTTTCTTGTTTTACATCATTAGTAGATAGATCACATGATATAATAGCACCAGCGCTTTTAACTAAATATACAAAATAATAAATATTTAATAAAAACATCAGTTAGCTGTATCCTTCTCACAAAACTATCTGTATTTTATAACTTTATGGAAAAAAAAAACACTATTACTTACAAATTACATCTTAGTTACTTTTTGACAAATTGCATTTCATCCTTCACCTATACTACCAAATAACCATAAGATTTATTTTCTAAATGCAGTAGTATCTTCTCAGTCAGGATTATGAAATTTTAATTTAACAAATTATGCTAAATAAATAAAAACAAGGATGTCCAGTAAAGCATAATAGTTTTATTTAATTTATCAGGTAAGTTCTTTCTATCTATCTCTCTTTCTTTCTCTCTTTTTCCTTTTTCTCTTTCTTTCTTTCTCTGAGTTGGGAATTCAACCAGAAAACTTTTAATTCTACAGTTAATTATTTTAATTAATAGCCTAAGACAATATGCTTTGACAGTCAAATATTAGGTAATGCAATTAAGATAAAAGAATGATAAATTAAGCTATTGATTTTTATTTTTAATGTGAAGTTATTCTATATACTCTAAATTACATGTAAAATAGAGGTGAGTAAAGTGTCCATAATAAAATAATAGGGCGATTTATTTAGGAGATCACACGATCAACATAATGAAGTTGAGTTGCAAATCTTGAACTTTGAATGTTCATGTTTTCTACTACCATTGCATTATATAGGGAGAAAATATTAAATAATCAAAGAGTTTGTTATACAGGAGCACACACGAAATTTGAGCATAAAAGTGATTAGAGCTAAACTTCAATCCACGGACATTGAGCCCTAATCTGCCATTCTACCAGTGTAAAAATCAATGCAGAGTAAAGGTTAAGAACATTATTTCATACTCAGTAAATGAATAATGAAGTTCTAAATTAATTCATTATAAGTTTTTTGTTTGTTTGTTTGTTTACAAAAGATATAATCCTTTGATATAGTACTGATTTAATAAAAAAATAAACTTAAAATTTCTTTCTATCACTAAAATTTGACTTAATCTTTAATTGTTAAATTCCCCTTCTCTCTCTCTCTCTCTCTCTTTTGTTTAAAAAAGTAAGCAATTCAGAATTTATTTAATCATATATTTACTTTAAATATAAATTAATATGAAACAACAAAATGTTGTTTGCGGAGTTGCTTTTATATTTAATAGATAACAAAGTTCGACTCAAAATTTAATAATGATAAAAATGTAAACACAAAGCTATTCAATTTAAAAATATATATAAGAAATAATAATTAACTTCTTTGTCTACATTTTCTTGTTATATTTTTTCAAATATTTTATTTTTGTTCTAGTTTTTTTTAAAAAAATAATACAATCAAAAAGAAAAATAATTAATTTTTATATGCAAACTTGAATTTCAATAATTTAATTATTTAATGAAATATAATGTAAAAACAAATATAATCAGACTCAAGCCATTTATAAAGTTTGTAGATGTTTACAGAAATTAGGCCCAAAAAAGATTGTTCATTTTACATTATAGGGTGAAGCCATGAACTATGCTGTATACATGACTTTATTTATATGTTATGAAAAAAAAAGTAAGCAAACAAACAAAACACACACACTCAATAAAATATATGTAAATGTGTTCCCTCAATTAATTATTAATAACAATATTAATATTATTTTAATTTTTTTTATAGTATAATCTTTATATATGCATATAAGAAAGAATCTGCATTATATATATATATAAACATGTTGATAAGTACTGTATACTTTTAATTCAATAAACAATACTTACATGATGTATGCAAGAAGAGTTTGGAACAAAATATAATGGATGTCATGATTCCACTATATATCTAAATATATTTCTAAATTTAAATATTTCTTGTGATCAGTGGCTATAAAAAAATTCAATCGTCATTGATTATAGCATCCCCCTCCCCCCAAAAAAAATTCATAAAACAAGATTTGAAATAAAATTACTATATAATGAAATGGTTTTAAATAAAAAAAATTTATAAAAAAAATATATTTTTTGACAAAGTATGTAATAAAATTTTGATTAGTTAAAATTAAATATTTATATCAAAGGTTCAGTTTGGATAGAGCATATGCCTTAAATTTTATATTCAAGAATTTAAAGGTGTGAGTTTGATTCCTATGCTAACACGGTCACTAGTCAGGCCAGCAACACTTGAAGAAGAGTGGAGAATAAAACTAATTGAAACATTGTGTCATTACAAACCTAAATATTTATATATTTGTCAAGTTATAAATTAAAAAAAAAAGATTTTTTTTATATATCTAACTTAATTAATGAGATACAATATTTGGAAAAAAAAAAAAAAGATTAAAAAAGTAACCTTATCACATGATAAATTTCTGTATAATTAAAAATAATAAAAAAATATAATAAATCTTGGATATATTGGATTGAAAAACTCTAAAAAAAAAGAGTAAATAATATATCAAGTTTAAAAAAAGAATATAAATAAAAAGTGTACTTGTGAGTTTTCAGGACTACCAAGATGGCAGTCTGTATTTTTGATAAAATTTGATAAATATACAGTTTCAAGGGCTTACCAAGATAGCAGCCCGTATACTTCATAAATTTCATTAACAATCTTCTGATATTTACAAAATTAATGTTAAATTTTAAAAAGGAATAAGTTCTGACAAATTTCATTAACAATCTTATTTCAATTTTTTTTTTACTTTTCCCAAAAATGTTTACAAAAATAATGTTAAATTGTAAAAAACGGAATTTCAATAAATCTAATTAAGAATATTTATTTGAATTGTTTTTTACTTCCCCCAAAAATGTTTACAAAATGAGCGGAGGCAAACAATCTCCTGAATCTGTATAGAATTAAAAAATAAAGTAATAAATTCCGATAAATTTAATTGACAATCTTTATTTCAATTTTTTTAATTTACTTTCTGAAGATGGCTTAGTTATGTTCATAAAAAAAGAGTGGAGTGTGTACAATCTTCCAAAGATGTGTTAGTTACATTTACAAAAAAGGAACCAATATATATATATAAATACAATATTTACAGTTTATTCAAGTCTACAATCTCCTGAAGATATCTTAGTTACATTTATTAAAAATGAACCAAAAAATAATAATATAAATACAATATGTATAGTTTATTCATATTATCAGTGTGCAATCCATAATTACTTCCAAAATCACTACAGATGTTCCAAGGGCCTATAATCTACCAAAGATCTTAATTGTTAAATTAAAAACAAAAATGTAAAATTTTAAAAAAGGTAATAAATTCCAATAAATTTCATACAAATTCTGATAAACTTTATTAAAAATATTTATTTCAATTTTTTTCATACTAAGTAATGAGAGATTATTGATGTTGTTTTAACCTTTCATGAGAAATTTCTGTGAATTGATGATCATGGTTTCAGGTCACTCGAATTCCATCATGTTTACATTACCGTAGTGTTTTTACGCTTATTTTAAAGCTTACAAAAAGTACTGTAAAATGCTGCCTTCTCTAGAATTATTTTACAAATAAAAAATCAATAAAATTGACATTGAAGGTTCAACAATGGGAGAAAGCAGGTTTTCCTAGATGCTGATTGGTTGGTTCTCATTTCGAACAAAAGAGTGCCTGTCAATAATTTTCACCACTCCAATAAAAATGTATGTTTTAGAGTGTTTTATTATTATTTTTCATACATATTATACATTGTTTTCATAAAATATGTTGAAAATATAATTATTTTAGAAAAACAGTAAGATTTTAGTAAAAAATTATTTACTTTTACATGAAGGTAAATTGAAAAAGAAACCAGCACTAACAACAATTTTGACACCTGTCAACTATTGCCCCAAAGCTCTTTATTTGAGTATCAAATAAAAATGAATGTTTTAGAGTATTTTGCTGGCATTTATTTACATATTATAATGTATTTTGGTAAATTATGCTGAAAATATAATTATTTTAGAAAAATAGTACAATTTTAGTAAAGAATTCTTTATTTTTACACTAACATAAATTGAGAAAAAAATCAATGATGTCCGTAATACTTTCTAATTTGTTACAAACTTTCTTTTTAGGTCTTCCACCATCGAATATTTTTATAATTATAAATATAAATTTATTTTTGAAAAAATTTTCATTCACTTTCATAATCTACAAATTATTAATATACTTTTTACAAACGAAACTAAAACGAATATAATATTAAAAGATAAATATATTTTTACAGCTGAGTTTGTTAATTGACCATTCAAAAGTTGTAAAACTTTAATTCACTTGGCCAATAAAATTAAAAAAAAAAATTTCAAGGAAAAGATTAATTTTCGGTCCAGCATATTTCTTTATGGCCAGTTTTTTGTAAATTGTGATAATAGTCAAAATTTGGAATCTTCATTTCTTCAAACAAGATGCAGAGAAATATTTCCAAAGAGCAAAATAAAAAATACCAGGGAACTGCACAACAACAATTGGATTCTTATTTAGAAGAATTCACGTGGTGTCAACAGCAACAAGATTTATTTGTAACAATTTTGGAAGCCATTAGGGATAGCACATCACCAAAATGAATAAATTGTAAATATTGTATATGTATTTGGTTCATTTTTTGTAGATGTAACTATTACATCTTAGGGAGATTGTAGGCCCTGAACTCATTCTTTTTAAAAAGTAAATAAAAAAATTGAAATAAAGATTGTCAATTACATTTATTGGAATTTATTACTTTATGTTTAATTTAATGGAATTTATCAAAATTTATTCCCTTTTTTTAAAATTTAACATTAATTTTGTAAATGTCAGAAGATTTGTTATTGAAATTTATCAAAAATATGAGCTGCCATCTTAGTAAGACCTCAAAACTGTATACTTATCAAATTTAATCAAAAATATGGACTGTCATCTTAGTAGTCCTGAAAATTCACAATTACCATAAAAAGTTAGTCTATTGTGTTAAAACAAAAGACTGCAATGCCATATAACAATCTTACAAAATCATGTTGTTACAAATTGACACAATTGTTATTTTTCTTATTAACATTAGCATTCATAAAATAATAAATAGCTCATAAAAATACTTTTATTAAACATCAAACCATTATGAGTAAAAATGTTGTTTGTCAACATTTCTATCAGAAAATTAAAAATTAACACAATTTAGAAAAACTATATAAATATAGATATTTGATTATTTAGCCATCACACATTTGTAAAGGTTCCATATATACTAAAGCAAGGAAAAGAATTTTAAAATATTAAAATAAGTTGTATATTGTTATTTTCATTTTTTTTCATATGTCATAGCATTGGCTGGGATGCGAACCCACAACCGTCTGCAACCAACTACTTCCTTTCAAGGCAGTTGCGATGACCTCTCGGCTAACAACGCTTGACAAATATTTTTTCTATTATATCTTCAAAAAATGATCAATATCTGTGTGTGTGTATATATAGGAAGAGAAATAAATGTTTAAATATACATATTCACAGTATAAAAACATTGAACTTGAATTATTTATTCAATAAACATTATTTCAATAAATTGCACTAAAAAAATAAACAGGTGTTTATTTTCAACAGTAGAGGAAAGCAATAAAAACTTTCGTTTCACAAGTTTTTAAAACACTTTTTATTATTTATTTTAAACCTTTAAAAACAGATATAAATTCTTCAGAGGCATTTTCAAGTAATCTTTTTTCACTTTCCAGCTTTACAATTTTGACGAAAGCTATTATATATACATATACATAACAGTGTGATATGCAAGCGATTATATTTTAATATAGGATTTTCATATTCATGTTATTTACGATTTCATGCAGATAAAAAAAACTGAAGATAGCATTAATGCATATTTATAAGATGTGCATACATATGCTGGACTGGACATATATCTATTTAGTATTTATATGGACAAGTTAAAATTTCATATGATGATGAATATAATTTTTTTTTTTTTTTGTGGAATAACTAACAATGGTAGTCAAGCGTTGATGGCCTAGCGGTTAGCACAGCTGCCTTCCAAGCAACTGGCCCGGGTTCGCTTCCCGGTCAATGCAGTTGACATATGAAAAAAAAAACTAACAATGGTATATAAATAACATTAAAAATCATATATATATATAAATGTTTAGGTATTTTTCACTTATGTTTATTTATTTTCTATCAATTATTTTAAAATTCATTTTTTTGTACAAACATGTGACTAATTAAAAAATTGTAGAAAAGAAAAGAAGAAAAATAAAGCAGTTTTAGTGTGGTGAAGGCTAGTTTTATTATTATTAAAACTACACTAAGCAGTGATGAAAAGATATTCCATTTTTATGAGCAAACATTTCATTTGATAATTGTTCCTGCCATTCTTTTAATACAGTTTCTTCTAGTATATTAATTTAAAAGTTATATCATAAATTTTAATGAGCCTTTCTATATTAACATTACCATTATAAGAATTTGATCTTACATTATTTGATAGTTCAATACTTAATACCCCTCTCCATCTTAGCTAAAAGCAACTAACAATTGTTCCATATCAAATTTAGAATTTCTTAAAAAAACAAATGATTATACTTGTTTAATCACTAACATAAAAATCTCATTTTAATTAATTATTGTAAGAAACTGCAAGAATCATACAGAGTTTCAACTATAATCCAAACCAGAGTTTCATTGATTTATATTCTTTTGTAAAATCGGCAATCATCCATATTTTTTTAAAAAAAAAAATAGAACTTTTATTCAGAAATTTGGTTACAAAACATGATACACAGTTAAACATAGAATATATTACATGATAATAAGAGGGATGGAAGTTCAATATTGATATCTTGCTTGACACCAGCTACAAGGACTAGTCATCCATATTTGCTAATAATTTTACATCTAATTTGCACATTGCAATAATTTATCAAACATTGAGATATATATGTGTGTGTGCGCGCGCATGGGTGCGTATATATATAAACTAATGTCAAAATAAAAATGCAATTTGCATCTTAAAAGAAATAACCATTAAATATTCTGCATTTCTATTTTTTTGTTAATTATTTCTGTTGGTGCCTTAAGGTATATATTTTTGAACTTAAATTGTATCATAGATATGTAGATGTTGTATATACAAATAAAACATATAAAATTCATTATTGTTAACATATATTATTTGTGAGATGGCTTGGAATCAAATAATATAGATATGTGATTATTACATAAAAAACTATAAAGTTCTGATATTTTTTATAATATATATGCTTGAAAAAATCCAATATTTTTTAAGTACATTCTTTACAAGAATCCAAGACTTTGTGGGACTTCTCTATACTATGAAAGTTTTGAAGGAATGACTTTCAAAAACCTTCTTTGCAAGAAAACAACATAAAAAGATTAATGCTGTTAAAAGTCTAGCAATTAAAATGTTTTTGTTAAAACCAGGTATTGGAATGTGTGTTGAATAAAATTTAGAGAAAGATTGAACGGAATGTGCATCACACATGAGCGATGTAAACATAAAAAACTATTGTAAGATGGTAACTGGTATCCTACATGAGATTGCACAATAATATATCTCTCCCAATTTCAACAATTTTTCTTGCAATTTATCAGATATTTTGATACTAAAAAAAACTGATTGAATAATCAATATCTTCATTGAAATTAAATATATAAAATGCTGATAAGATTTAGTTAAACATCTTCCTCAAAATTCACTTAACATAAATATTTAATACTTTATTTTTGTTAAAATCATTAATGAACTTTGACAATGTTGTAATGTTCAAAAAAAAAAAAAAATTAAATTATTTTAGAGGACTTAGTAGAATATTTTATATATCTTCTTAAATTTTGTTCTATTTTAATTGAAATTTAAATATAGAAATTATCTTATTAATTTTTACTTTTATTCACACAGTTTTTTGAAAATTTATTTATCATGAAGTTGCAAACTGTGCTGCATCAATATACACACTTCAATTATACACTTTATAATAAAATAAGTAAACAAACAACAAGCAATCAAAAAAATTATTAAAATATATAAATTTCAGAAAAAAAAAGTAAATAAATTTTACAATATACCAACAGCCATTACTTCATTTCAAAGTAGTTCCATGCAACCATGCTTATTAACTCTTTAAAGGTTCAACTTGTCCCGTGTGATATGATGTGATGTATTGTGGCTTCTCCTTAAATGAAGTCAAGAATATCTCAACAATTATGCCTAGATAAACCTGTTAGCCACTTTATTTTCCATTCCCCACTAAATTTTCCCATAATTTGCTCTATCCCATTTCCACAACATAATCTTTGTCAACTCTATAACCTTTATATCTAAATCCCCTTTATCTGTTCCCAAACCCAGCATAAAAACCAATAATTCACTTTCTGTATAATCACTTTTTTTATATTTATTCTTCCATAACTTCATTATATGGATTCTTTCTGTTTTCAAGCATTTACATTCAATTAACAAATGCCTAATATTTTCTATTCCTTCCTTACATAATTTACAAAATAAATCACCCATATTTTTTCATTTATATGTATATTCTCTTGTAGTTAAAGATCCTGTTCGAGCCTTAAACAATAAACTACTTTCCTTACTATTATCATATATTAACTCACATCTAATATGTGATGTGATGTATTTGGCTTCTCCTTAAACGAAGTCAAGAATATCTCAGCAACTATGCCCAGATAAACCTGTTAGCCACTTTATTTTCCATTCCCCACCCTAAGTCTTCCCATATTCTGCCCCATCCCATTTCCACAACATAATCTTTGTCAACTCTATGGCCTTTAAATCTAAATCCCCCTTATCTTTTCGCAAACCCAGCATAAAAACTACTAACTCACTTTCTGTATTGTCACTTTGTTCATACCTATTCTCCCATAACTTCATTATCTGTACCCTTTCTGCTTTCAAGCATTTACATTCAATCAACAGATGCCTAATATTTTCTATACCTTCCTTACACAATTTGCACGCAAAATCACCCATAGTTTTCCATTTACATGTATATTCTCTTGTTGCTAAAGATCCCATTCGAGCCTTAAACAATAAACTACTTTCCTTACTATTATCATAAATTAACTCGCTTCCAATATTCCGTTTACTTCTATATATATTTAAACTCTTCTTACCCTCCATACTACTTCTCCATCTCTCCAACTCCCCATTTTTTATTAATGCTTCTATTCTTTTATCCCATTCCTTACCACTACAACACTCAACAATCTGCCTAACACAATCATCCCACCTTTTATACAAGTATACCAATATAAATTCTTTATCCAAATCTTTTGCATACTGCATTACCTTTCTCACCCATCTTGTTACCTGCCCTTTACTCATAACCCAATTAAACACTATTTTGGCTATTCTTTTACTATCCATAAACTGCAACCTACCAAACATTTTCATTTTACTTTTTGCATCTCTCATATAGAAACTTGACCAATCCCATTTCTCCTTGAATTGCCTCCTTTGCTGTCCACATCTCTGCATCTAATGCATGTCTTCCTACTTCCCTTTGTACTTTCTCTAAATAATCTAAAATCCTTTTACTAACACATAATGCATCATTACCATATGTTAACCCTGCCACTGCAACTCCCTTCCATACAATTCTAGCTACATTATATTTATTATATGAAAATACTGTTAGTTTCTTTACCAAACCTTTTCTTTTCTCTGCTTC
The DNA here is from genome assembly GCA_028023455.1 of Epiperipatus broadwayi. Taxonomy (NCBI): domain Eukaryota; kingdom Metazoa; phylum Onychophora; class Udeonychophora; order Euonychophora; family Peripatidae; genus Epiperipatus; species Epiperipatus broadwayi. Next base: position 23,910,451 of record JAQFVV010000004.1, read on the forward strand.
ATTTACCAATTTTTTCTCCCATTCAACCATGCAATTTTCATGATTACATAAGATGATTCCCAAATACCTATATCTATCCACCACACTTAACTTTATATCCCCCAATAAAAAAAACTACATCCTCTCTTTTCCCAGTATTAACCATCATTATATTTGATTTTTCTTCACTAAATTTAATCCCCATCTCTTTACCCACCCTTGCACATGTCCTCAACATAATATCCATATCTTCTCTTCTTTCTGCACATAAAAAAATATCATCTGCAAAAAAAAGACCCAACAAAGTGTATACTCCTTTGCCACCTATTAATGGTATCTCTACCCCTCTTCCTAGTCTTTCTATTGCTTTTTCCATTTCACTCAAAAACAACAAAAACAAAATCGGTGACATAGGGCATCCTTGCCTTAATCCCACTCCATTTTTAACTTTAACTGATTCTATATCCCCTAATTGGTAAGTATAATAATTATTTTCATATAATTTCTTAATAATATTTACTAAAGCTTCATCCATTCCCAAATTGGCTAATTTTACCCATAATCTATTTCTATTTACTCTATCATATGCTTTCTCCATATCTATAAAACTCATATATAATGATCTACCTGAATTCCTACTCATCTCCATAAGTTGTGTAACTACAAACAAACTATCTCCTATATGCCTATCTGACCTAAAATCTCCTTGCATTTCCCCCACTACATTATTCTCTTCCATCCATTTTACAACTCTTCCAGCTACCATATATGCAAAAACTTTATATAAAACTGATGTTACCACTATTGGTCTATAATTATTTAACTTTCTATGATCCTTACCCTTTCCTTTAAATAATAATCTTATTCTTGTATTACTCCAACTACCCGGAAAAACTGTCTTCTGCACCATCTTATTAAAACATGATAATAACTTTGCTTTTGCTCTATGCCCTAAATTCATTACCATCTCTGCTGCCCATCCATCTAAACCTCTCGCCTTTCCACTTTTCAATCTCTTTCCTGCCTCATTCAATTCATTTTTTGTGAACCTAATATTCCCACTACTAACTGCTTATTCTTATTTGAAAGATGATAGTGACATCTTCAGTCATATTTGCAACATTTTATTTTTACAATTAAATCTTTGTTCTATATTGTATTTTGACGTTTATATTATCTACTAAAAATATAAGTTTAAAACCAAAAATATTCTAAAAGATGCAATTTGAACTTTGCAAAATAGAAAAATAAATAAATAGAGTTCTTAATGATAACAATGGCTTTTTTTTTGTATTGGATCATAACTTTGTATTTTAAAAAATTACTGAACAAAATATTTGTTTGAATTCCATTTTAAAAATGGAAATGAATTTTAGTTGAGACATCATAAAAAAATGAAAATATATTTCAAAATTACATTTATTTGTATTAAAATTTCACAAATAATTTCTTCATTGGTGCTTATGTAAACAATTCTTTTTAGCCAGTAAAAACAATTTCCACTCTATCGCTACTACAGTTTTTATAGAATTGTGTTCTTAAAAAAAAAAAAAAAAACTAATTATAATCATGTTTTGTTTGGGATTTAAAATATGTTGCATAAATAAGTTTAAATATGTAAATAAATGATTGAAATTTATAATTTTTCTTTTGGAAATACTAAAAGAAAAAAACCAGTTCAGAAAAGTCCGAGACCAAATAATCTATCAATCAGTGATCCTGTTGACTTCTTTGTATCAGGATCCAAACAATCAGGGCATTGTCAACTTCCTTTATGTTTTGAAATTTGCACTGGTTTTTTTTTAAATTATTATTTTTACCCTCCTCCCCACTCAAAAATGTAAAGCAGCAAACAAATTATTATAAATAACTGAAAATAGTGAAGAAAAGAAAAAATGCTAGCAATGCTAACATAATGCCCAAAAATGCCTCAATAGAAGTGGCAGTTCATGACAAATTTTTGGTGGCTGCTGTTTCAGAAAATTTTTAGCCATTGTTTTAATATTATGTAAAATAAAACAAACATATAAAAAAAAAATTTATACATAAATTTGATAAAATCCTAAAATATATATATATATATTACTTAATTATAGTTCAAACTTGATCCATTCATTTAAAAATGAAATCCATTCTTCTTGTTTTACTTTGTGTAAAAAGATTAATATTTTTTCCCTTAATCCCTGGATTACTGTTGAGAAAAATTTTCTTCACTGAAAGCACTGCAAATGCATTACATCTTTCAGGATTCATAGTCCTCCTTAGAAATTTTTTTATTCTTTTCAGCATCGAAGAGCAGGTGTTCTGGCTCTGATATAGTCATGGGGATTGTCAAGGGGATTTTTATCATTTTGGTAATTTTACTAAGAACAGCATCCAAATTATTTTCCAAATTAAATTTCAGCTGATCAATTAATCTGAAAAATTCATGAATATCAGATCTACAACAAAATATTTTTTAGTTCAGCTTCAAGCTTTTCTTTGTCAAAAATCATGGAATATGCTTCAAATAGTCAGTACTATCTCTTCTGTAAGTTGTTCATTCTTAAAACTAGTGAAGCTTTTCTTGATGATCAATTTAGCAGCTATTAAGTGTTTAGTAGAAGAATATCTATCGATTATATCAACACATATACCAACTTTATCACATTCAAGAATATGGTACGTGGTTTTTTAAATACAACACATGCCAAGTCAAAAAGAAACATTACTTTAAATTTGTACAACAGGATTAGCACTGCACAAACTTCTTATCTTGGACATGTGCACATGCACACAATAGCCAAACATTGCATCATTGGTTATGTGAAGCATATAGTTTTATACATAAATATAATCCCAGTTTTAGGTAAGGATTTTTGTAATTTTTTCAAGAAGGGGGTGACTATGTACAAGAATAAAGACAAAACTAAAGAAAAAAAAGACTCATCATTAAGTCATTGAATGTTATCGTAAATAAAAAATCTGCACTGTTTAAATAAATGATATCTCGAGCGTGTGCACATACTCACTACAGTCAAATATCTCATCATTGGATATGTGAAGTGTATAGTTTTATACAATAGTTTTTGTAATTTTTTTCATGAAGTAGGGGATGGCTATTGATATTAAGCTTAAGGATTATATATTGTATAAGTACAAAGAAAGAAAAAAAACATTATTATATCGAAAGTTATCAAAAATATAAAATCTGCATTATTTTCATGATAGTGCTATCTCTATCTACTATCACATCACTTTTTATCTCACACATCTGTACATGTGCACAACAGACAAACACCATGTCTTTAAATATGTAAAACACAGTTTTTACAAAGATTTTTATACTTTTTTCATGAAATAGGAATGGCTACTTATATTAAGCTTAACCACTATATAACGAAGGTACAAATATAAAGAAAAACATTTTTTTAAAAAAGGTCTGAATTATGAATGTTAAAGGGGGCGCTGCAGTTCTGCAGTGCCTATGCAAAAACTACTACTGCTCAATAGTGACTGGCAGTAAACACATTAAGAGAATTTTTGCAGATTAATGAAAGCACATACATTTTTTCTTTATTAACTTTTCCAAATGTGATGTGCAATATTCCATGTAATAAAATATTTTCTAAACATAATGTTAAAAGTTTAAAAAAAAAGTTAATAAAAAAAAAGAATATCATTCAGAGAATATTTAATTATGATGAAAGTCAGACATTTCGCTATTTTTTTTTTTTTTTTAAAAAAATAAAAATACAACATAGTATTTTTTTTTCTCTTCTTTTTCTTATTTTTTTCAGTAAATGAATGAGTAAACATATCACACGCTCAGTGCAAAATATATAAATCTGTTTCCTCAATTTATTATTAATAATTACAGCATCATTTTTTTAATTCTATAATCGTAATTTTTATATACATACTATATATGTAAAAAGTGTCTGTGTTATATATATATGTGTATGTTGAAAAATACTATACAACTTGTAGTTCAATAAACAATACATATTCTATTATAATCAAAGTTTATTAACAAAACATTGTATAAATAGGGAGAAGGGTCAAGTGTTGTTAGCCGAGAGGTCATTGCAGCTGCCTTGCAAGCAAGTAGTTGGTTGCAGACGGTTATGGGTTTGCCTCCCGGCCGATGCAAAAATATATGGAAAAAAAATGGGGAGAGGGATTAGGAACAAAATAAAGCAGACATCGTGGTTCACTACATTTCCTTTTTTTTTTTTTTAACCGAACTTATATACTGAGTGAATTTCATTGAAATTTTCCTTAATTCTTCTTTCAAAAGTAAATTTTTATCATCATATAAGAAATAACTAAACACCAACCAAGTTTTCTGGAAAGAAATTAGATATCTATTATATCAAAACATAATCTTCCAATGTTTTTGAAATTTAAAGATCTGTGATATCACTGAAAAAATTAAAAGATTTGAATAAAATTAATTTGACAGAAAGCCAGAATGGATGACAATCGTCAGATATATGAAAACGCTCATATATTAGATGGATAAATGAAATAAGGAAGTTTATTAGAATGATATCAAAAGGGGAAGCCATGAATAAAAGAAATTAAAGTCAGAGAGAGCTTTTCCTGAAATGGATTGATGATAGTTAAAAATAATATCATAAGCAATGATTTTTTTAAAGTTCCATAGATATATGAGTAATTTTAATTTACATTTCATTATATTATGTATTATTTTTGCATACATATGTGTGTATGCTTGTTTTTCTTTAATGTTTTATTGTCTGGCTGAGATCACTTTTGGTGCCAAGCACCATAATCATAACAATAAAAGTGTACTCAGCTATATAATTTAGCAGTAAGAAAAAAATATTTCATTTCACCAAGCATATATACATATGTATGTAAAAGTATTGCATATATACATGTGTATAAAATAAATATTTTTTTCAAAAAGATAAACATATGGTTAAGAAATTAGCAGATCTTTAACGTCTAACAGAAAGTTGCATAAATTACTGAAAAATGATATAAAGAAACTTTTTCAAAAAGCACCCTAAATTTGTAGTTCCTTTAATAAAAACATTTTATTATATACAACACTTCCTCTGTATCCATAATTTCTTACCTGTTCCTTAGTTACAAATCAGAGAAATAAATTTTTAAAAAAATTACAAATTAATTAAAAAAAAGAAATCTCTATTTTAATTTATATATATACACACATGTATATACACACATACATATATGTCTGTATCACATTTTCAACATGTATATACATTTGTACACATATTTATATTTGTATGAGTTATAAATGTGTTTATATAGAGATATACAGAGAAACCGTGAACTATCTGATATTAAACAATACGACTTAAATTATATGCTGACCAAATATAAATTTAAAAAAAATGTAAAAAAATAAGTAATAAACACAATGAAATTTATGAACTTATTAAATTTTACAAATTTTAATATGGTAGTAGCTTTTTTTTTTGCCCTAGCTGAATATCATATTTTCAACATAATTTTGTATACTGTAATCACATTTTACTTGCAATTTAACTAATATACCTATTCAGTTTGGTACTGTAATTAAAAGGATGAAAACTGATTTTTTTTTTGCCAAATATGTTTTTTTTGTTTTCAAAATTTTTTATTCTGTATATCTTTAGTGAAGTACCACATTTTTGTTTTAGAATCATCATTGAGAATTCTAAAAAACATCATAAAGTACTTTTGTTAAAGGAGAAAATGAAAGTTATTGATTTAATAATAAAGAAAGTCTTATTTAGAAAGGGGCCATATGTATATAAAAAAAAGATAACTTTCTATCAGAGAAATTATAGAGGGAAAGGTTTTGTAAATATATATTGTACCTTCTAGCTTTTCACTTAAAATTAAATGTTAAGTTGTATATTAACGTAATATTTGAAAAAAATGTTTTTTTTCCATTAGTTTAATCTTATGTTAAACAAACTTTGTTACTGCTTAATAGTCCAGTGTTAGCTATATGACAAGTCAATTTATAAAAAAAATTGTAATTTTTATACCTTTAAAAATAATTTTAGTAGTTTGTGATATTTTTAAATCCTATAAATATCTCTTTCTAACTTTAAATGCTTAGTTTTAGGGATATTAGTAATCTAAAGCATTAATTAATTTAATGGTAAAAGAATAAGATTAAAACTGTTTTAGTTTAATTATTAGTGTGTCTTAAAATTTCAATATTAGTGTAAAACTTGAAAGTCAAGCCAAACCCTTAAGACTGGGTTGCTAATGTATAAATTAACTGGAAAAGATGTCTTATTTAATCTTAATTATAATATCAAAATATTTTAATTAAATAATTCCAGATTGAATTAGTTAAAAAAGTAATAATAAAACTAATCATTTTAAAGAATGAATGTAATAATGTGCATGTATATGCTTGCATATTAAAACTGTAATTTCTTTAAAAAAAAAAAGAAAAAAATATTTGTTAATTTAATGTTAAGTTGTTGCTTAAGATCTTTATTTTAAAAAGACAGTTTAAAATATTCTGGCTTCTTCAATGAATTTAAGAAATGTATTTTAAGTAAAAGATTATAAATATTATTCTATTTAAAATGATGGAATTTTGTTTAATATTATTCATTTCATTGTAATATTTTTGGTTTTCTAAATAATTGGTTTTAAATGAAATGTAATAGTTATTTAACTGTCTAGAAATAATATGCAGATTAGTTTATTTTTAGAAACTTTCTTAGGATTTTAATAAATTTTGAACTCTAATTAATGCAGGTCAAATGGAAGTAAATAAAAATATTAATTTCACTCATCAAAAAGTGGTCACATGATTTACATGATAAATAATTGAGGAATAAACTCATTCACTTGCTTGCTTGTTCACACCTATTTCCTATCACTCAATTGTTTTAATTTTCAAATTTTAACTACAAAGTTTTACTTTCTTTTAATTAATATTATTTTCTTAAAAGTTACAATAATGAGTTGTAATAGATTAAAGATCAGCCTGTCAAGCTATTGTGCATGCACTTTTTATGAGTTAATAATAAATGCACAATAGCTTGACAGGCTGATCTTTAATGTATTACAATTTATAAACATGCACTATATAAAATAAATGGTTATTGAAATAATGAGTTGCTAAAACTAAAATCATTCAGGCTCAATTTTTAAACTGATAACTTCAAGTACTTAAGATTTACATTACAGGGAAAACATTATGAAAAAGTCAATCAAATATTCAACCATGTTTAAATCATTTTTATTTGAATTTCACACTTTGTTAGAGCTAAGAATAAAGTAGTATTGTCATTCCTGTTATGTAAGAACTTATAATTCTATTATTTATATCACAAGTAAGTGATAATTTAAGTTAAATTTAATATTTGCTAAAATTATTAACTGATAATATCTTTAAATTATTTAATTGCTTTAAGAAATATTTATTTTACGTTTTTTTTTTGTAAAATGTTTGTTTCTTTTAAGCAAGATTACTTTAGAGTTTGTTTCATTCTTTTAATGAAGAACTTTCAATTCCAAATATTAAAAATCTGTATTATAATAATAATATATTGTATAAATGTATCATGAGAAGATGTATATATTTCAACAAGCAAAACATTTACTTTATTCAGCTTATATTATTTGGACACATTTATTTATAATATAATCTTTAATAGACATTTATTATTGTTTATAGTAGCAGCATGAAAATAATTTTACTTGCTATAGTATACTTATTAAGTCTATTTCAAGTTATAGTAAGAAAAGAAACTTTTCTTTGCTCCATTGAAATTGAAATAAGTGACTTTTACTGTTTTATGAAACTTATTATAAGCTGTTAAATATTATCCAATATAATGTTTATAAAATATTAACTTAAAAATATGAATGCTCCTGAATTACTATTCTTATTCAAGTTTATCTATAAAGTTATTCTATGCTTATTTAAAAGGTCTGCTCTTTTCATTATTATTAGAAATCTGCTCTATTACAAAATGTGATATTTTAAGAAATCATTAATTTCAGATGATAGAAAAAGTTAAAAATGATATTACATTACTATGAAGTACATATAATTACTTTTGCTTTTATCTATAGAGTATTTGCATTCACTTGAATGGCCATACATTGTTCTGCTAGCATCTTTAAATATTTTGTGCTTAATTTTAGTGTAGAAGTACTGTTTGTGTGACTTAATTATGTTCTGCTATCATAAGCTGGATGTCTGCAATATCTTCAGAACTTTATTTTTTAAAGACTATATCCTGTAAAATGCTAGGCACCAAATTGAAGGATATTTTTATTTATGATTGATAAAAGGATTTAGTTCTTAAGTGTAACTATTCATAATTTTATTGAAAATGCTGCTACTACTACTATTATTATTATTATTATTATTATTATTATTATTATTATTATTATTATTATTATTATTATTATTATTATTATTATTATTATTATTATTATTATTAAGGTTTTTAATATTATGGATAAATGTAATTCTTGTCATTTAGCTCTTCCTTTTGGTGGAAATTTTATAACTTGTCTGGGTTGTAATGGGAATGTTCATTTTAAATGTAGTACAGTAAGTGAAAAGACATTTAAAAATATGTCATCTACAAATAAAGCATTATGGAGGTGTAAAAATTGTAGAGCAGGAACTAATTTAAATTTGACTTTAAATGATGGATCTAGTTCTGATTCCTTATCTAATTCTTTAGATAATAATTCTAGTCTTGAATTACTTCAGCAGATGAATAGAAAACTTGATATGCTGCCTGTTTTACAGAATAATATTGATTCATTATCTCAATCTTTTGCTAAACTTACTTTAGAACTTGAATTAGTTCAAAATAATATAAAAATATTGATTAGAGAATTTAATGAAATGAAAGAAAAAGTAAAAGCACAAGATTCTTTGTTATGCAATTTGCAAAAAGAAGTTTTTTATTTAAAGCAGCAAAGATTAGAAAACAATATTGAAATTGTTGGTGTTGATTATGCCAATGATGAAAATTTATTTAATATTGTTGAAAATATAGCTAAAAAATTAGAATTGTCAGACTTTAATAAAAATTATATTAATTCTATTTATAGATTAAAATATGGAGGTAGTTTTAGGCCTGTAATAAAAGTTAATTTTGTTAGTAAAATGGTAAGAGATTTATTCTTGTCAGGAGGTAAAAGAATTAAATTATATCTATCTGATGTTTTGCCCATTGCTACAGCTGATAAGCGTATATATTTGAATGAAGATTTGTTGCCTGAAAATAGGAAATTATTTTGGAAAGTTCGTTCAATGGCTAAAGAAAATAAGTATAGATTTGTTTGGATTAAAGATGGGAAAATTTGGTTGAGGAAAGATACTGGGGATAGGGCTATTAGGATTGTTTCTGAATCGGATTTGTCTAATTTATGACATGGATTATCTTTTAAAAATACTGTTACAGAAAAAGATAATTTGGCTATTGAAAATTTTAAGATTTTTCATATAAATATTCGTAGTGTGAGGAAACACCTTGATGAGTTGTTAATTCTTTTACATTCACTTGATTATTCATTTGATATTATAATTTTGTCTGAGATCTGGATTAAGGAATGTGAAAAAGGACTGTATGAGTTAGAGGGATATACATCAATTATTAATTGTAGAATTAATAATAGGTCAGGTGGAGTTTTAGTTTATTATAAATCAGTGCTTTGTGTGACTTCTATTGATGCAGTGTTTGATTCTTCTGAATGTCTTGTTTTAAATTTCATTTTAGGTTCAGACAAATTAACACTTATTGCTCTGTATAGGTCTTGCAGTCATACAGTTGAAAGCTTTAGTGACGAACTTGGTGATTTGCTTACTAAATTAAATGATAAATTCATTATTCTTGTTGGTGACTTGAACATTGATATTTCTGGTGAAATTTCTGTTGCTGCTCAACATTATTTAAATATGCTGTCACTTTTTGGATTTATTCAATGTTTATTTCATCCTACACGTGTTACATCTTCATCATCTTCACTTATTGATCACGTCTTTGCTAGATGTCCGGAAAATTCCTTTGAAAACATCTTTTTTGGATTGGTGTCTTACAGATCACAGAGGAATTGTTGTTACTTTTAAAAAGAATTTTTCTCATAGTAAAAAGTGTTTTAAACTTTTATCTCATGATCGTTTGAAATCCTTAATTACTAAATATGACTGGAATTTAATCTTTGAGTTGAATGATGTAAATTGTGCATTTTCATTCTTTGTTGACAAGATGAAGGAGTTTATAGATTATTGTTCTTTTATAAAATATATAAAGAAGAAAGATCTGAAGAGACATGATTGGATTACAAATGAGTTAATATCAAAAGTTAACAGTAAGAATAAATTGTACAAGCTTTTCAAAAGGTTTCCTGCTAATGAAGATTTAAAAATTCAGCTAAAGGTTCTTGATAAAGAAATAAAGAAAGATATAGACAAAGCTAAATTGATTTTCTATTCTACTCAAATTGATTCTTTAAAATCAACTAAATTAAGCAACTTTTGGACTGTTGTTAAAAAATTTATTTTTAAAGAAGGATTTTCACAAATTTCTAGACTAAAGATTAATGAAATATCTATTGATGTTTTAAATAATTCAAAACTAATAGCTGATCATTTCAATCAATATTTTGTACACAGTGTGGAATTGTTAATGAATAGTTTTGACAATAATTGCAGTTCTCATGTTTTTCAATATAAGAAATCTATCCTGAATTCTTTTGTTTTAAAGAGATTGAAGATTGTGAAATTTTAGATTCTCTTTATAAAATGAGACATAAAAAATGTATTGGTTTGGATTGTATTTCTGTAAAAATATTAATTGAAAATGTTTCCATTCTTTTACCAATTTTATCTTTTTTATTTAATTCTTCTATTGATTCAGGTATATTTCCAGATTGTTTAAAATCTGCTGTTGTTACACCTATTTTTAAGAGTGGAGATAGGGAATGTTTGGAAAACTACAGGCCAATTTCTATTTTATCAACATTGTCTCAAATTTTGGAAATGTGTGTAAAAAACAGAATTGTTTTGTT